>CAMZMU010000046.1:17333901-18009605 GCA_947311845.1 Poa pratensis | reverse complement strand
GTGGGCTTGCGCTTCTCGACAGGCTTCTTCTTGCTCCTGGACCCCTCAGGAGGGTCATCCTCCACTTCCTTCTTGACGAAGAGGAGGCCCTCTTCAGCCTTGGCGCACTTGTCAGCCAGATCAAAGAGCTTCACCAAAGAGGAGAGGGTGTCGTGGATGCCGAGCTTCTCGAGCATCCGGTGGTTCGTGACGCCCTCCCTGAAGGCGGAGATGACGTGCGAGTCCGGGATGTTCGAAATCTTGTTGCAGACCTGGCTGAAGCGCTGGATGTATCTGCGGAGGGTCTCGTTAGGCTTCTGGCGCACCGCGCGAAGGTCGTTGTAGGTGAGCGCGCTCGTAGGTGCCCTTGAAGTTGGCGACGAAGACCTTGCAGAGGTCCTCCCACGTGTCGATGGTGTTCTCGGGGAGGTTCATGAGCCATGAGAGCGTGGAGTCCTTGAGCGCCATGAAGAGCCAGTTGGCCATCACCTTGTCGTCGCCTCCCACAGCCTGGATGGAGATGGTGTAGAGCTGCAGGAACTCCAGAGGGTTGGTCCTGCCGTCGTAGCGCGGAGGAAGGTCTGGCTTGAACTTCACGGGCCAGACGACGCGGCGCAAGTTGCGGGTGAAGGCGGTGCAGCCCGTGGCGTATGTCACATCGCCACCAGCGAGTGCACCGTGGTTTTGGCGACCTGCAGCGGCGATCTCCTGGACGACGCGGTTGTGGCGGTCCCTCTGGCGCTCGATCTCCACGCGAGCATCCACCGGAGTCCGCTGCACAATCTGGCAGTCGTGCGGCGAGGATGCGTGCGACGCGGCACGGTGGTTTGCTGCCGGAGCTGCAGCTGGAGGAGGTGGCGGAGGCGGAGGGGGTGGAGGAGCGCCGTGTGCTATGTTCCCCTCACGGAGTGGCGCACCAGTGAGCGAGAGGGCGCTGGTGCTGCAGTAGTAGCGGCAGGAACGGCGGCGGCGTTGATGAGCTCCTCGAGACGCCCGAGCCAGTTGTCGTGGCCCGCCTGCGTGGGACGGTAGCGTAGCAGCTCTTGCGCCATCAGTAGCGCAGTGGCTGGACTGGGCACCGCTCGGCCAGCGTGGAGGCGCTCACGCGCCTGGATGGGTGCAGGGAGGAAGCTCCCTCGTCCTCGCCGTCGACGCCGCCGTCGTTGCCGCTGCCGTTGCCGCCGTCATCTTCAGGATGTTCGACGCGTGTCTCGGCGTTGCGCTCTAAAGCGCGGTTGGCGCGTGGGCGACCACGCGGGTTGTTGTTGGCGGCAGGCTCGGTGTTGGCCCTGCCGGACGTCCGTCGCGCAAGGCGCGCAGCTCGCGTGTCAGTCATGGCGTGGAGAGGTTGAAGAAGTTGAAGACGCGCCTCAGCCCCCTACCTGGCGCGCCAAATGTCGGAGACTAGTCCCAGGAACTAGGGGTGTCTCTCAAAAGCCAGAAAACGAGTAAGGGGCTGAACACAACGTCAAACAGATCCTCAACAACCTCGGCGATGGTGCTCGTCGAGCTCGGTGAGGAACATCACGACAGAGATGGAACACGAGCCGCTACCCAGGTTCAGGCCCACCGTGAGGTGTAAAAGCCCTACGTCCTGCTAAGATGTATTGCACTGCTTGGAGAGGTTCACAGTACAAGGGTGCTTGCCGAAAGCACAGTTGTGGCTATGGTGGACAATGGTGGAATCAGCTCCGTCTTCTCCTTCAGACGTAGCTGCTTGGGTGTTGAATGAGTTGGTGAATGCCCGAGTCCCCCTCCTAGGTCGTACACTGGCTCCTTATATACTGGGATTGGTCCTCTTCCCCGAAAACCTCCGGCGGGAAGGGATACCACAATGCCGCCAAGTTGGAGCACAGCGCACAACGTCGGGGGCGTCCATGGACGCGGTCCATGGCAGAGAGCACGTCGTCTTGGCGGAAAAAGCCACCGTCCTACCAGGACGGTGGGCTGGCGCTGCAGAGCTTTGGGGCGTGCCCCACGGTGACGTCGCAGTTGGAGCGTAGCGGCGGCCGCCGCTTTATCACCAAATTGGCAAGTCCTGGAGTCCGCTTTGCTTCCTCCAGCTCCTTTGACCGCTTTATACACGAGAATGGCAACTGCGGCGTCTTCGCCATCGCGCGCAGGTGCGCTCATCACTGCGGCGGGCGCAGAGCCCATGTGCGCTCTGCAGTGGCGCAGGAGCTTGCTTCCACTTGAAGGAACCCCGCGAGGGCCTGGAGCCTCGCCGAGGCTCTGTAGTCGTTGACTCCTCGCGAGAGAAAACCTCACGAGGGTAGCGCGGAGACGCGCCAGGGCCTGATGATCTTCTAGGAGAGGCCTCTCCGAGGCAGAGGTTCCTCTCGAGGCCTCCTAGGCCGAACGTCTGGTCCTTAGCAGAATTGCTCAGTCGAGCAAAGAAACCCTCGCGAGGGAAAAATCCCTCGCGAGGCTCGTCAGGCTGAAAGCCTGGTCCTTAGCAGAATTTCCTGCGGAGCGGTTGAGGGCTGTGGCAGGCCGGCCCATGGTACCCTGGTTTCCATTGGGCCGACATAAATCTTCATACTTGCATTTGCCTACATGCCTATCATGCTTGCAGTTCCCCCCTTGTCACTCAATCTTATCTTCCTTTTCATTTTTTGTAACCGGCACAAATTTCTAGCTATTCCTGTTCAAGCCTTCTCTGAGAGGCCGGCTACGGAGGCCGGCAACATCAGGCTCCTTCCGAGCCCTGCTTCACATCGAGGCCGGGGCCGAGGCCGGCTGCGTCGGGCGCCTGCCCGGCCTAGCCTCTCTCATGGCCGGGGTCGAGGCCATGGCCGAGGCCGGCAGTGTCGGGCACCTGCTCGGCCTTCGCTCTCCTAGCCCGGCCTTGGGGCCAGCAAGGCCGACCGGTCGGGATCCACTCAAATTCGTGGGGGTTGACCGGTTTCATCCTATCGTTCCGCACTTCTTCTTCCCCTCCTCCCCCATGAAAACTGCCCCCATTAGAGCCGCCCAAGCTCCCCTTCCACCCTCCACCTCCGTTGAACCACTTCCCCACCTCCCTAATCCTCAGATCTGAAAGAGCCCCTCGCGATCTACCTTCTCCTCCAAAAGATTTCTCCTTTTTTGAATGATTGGGGGAGTTCTTCTCCATTGTTGGTGTTCTTGAAGTGCTTTTCAAGGATTGGAGTTCTTCGGAGCTGCTCAAGCAAGGATGGCCTCTAGCTCGGACAAGAACAAGGACAAGGCCAAGAGCAAGAAAGCTGCCACCAAGGACAGGTAAGATCTTGTTGTAAACCCGGATGAACCGGTGCATGCGTATTGGAGCAAGTTATCCTCTTATGAGTTTGAGCATGACCGTCTATTATTCAATCCCTATGAGTTTGGGCAGCGCACATGTCGTGACACTCGTTTCTATTGCAAGATGCATGAGCACATTTATGAAGGTGTGGTATGCACTCTCAAGCATGATCATGTGTTTCAGCATTTCTTTGATGTGACCGAGTTAAGGCAATCATGGCCGGGTGTGATGGAGGTTATGGATTTTCATGGTATTAGCTCTCTCATGGATTGTGATATTCAATTCTCTCCGGAATTACTTCGGGAATTCCATGCCACCGTTCATTTTTCCACTGAGGGACCTAGGACTTTGACTTGGATGAGTGGTGGTGTCAAGTGCGTTGCTACACTTGCAGAGTTTGGTGGTCTTTTTTGCCTTGTTGAGCTCCCATTTCAGCCACTTACTTCTATCCGTATTCATGTTGATGAGAACAAACTTATGAAGGCACGAGATGGGATCCGCCATTGCTATCCACCTGAGGCTGGACTTCTTCACATTCCCAAGGTTGCTTTTTTCACTCCCTTCTGGCACACTATACACACCATCTTGAGAAACACCATCAATGTCAAGTATGCGGAGAAGGGTGAGGTCCGCAAGTGGATGGTTAACCTTCTCTATAACATTGTTCGAGCAAAGGATGCGGGCAAGAAACTGGATGTTTTGGATTACATGTGGCATTAGATGCGCTCCGTGGTTCTCCTCAACAAGGTTCCCATCTATGGTCAATACCTCCAGAAACTTATTAACACCAAGCTTGCCCAAGCTCATCTCAGCAACTATCCCATGGTTACGCCTACACTCCTTTCTTTACTAGCCCCTGAACCTGTTGCGGATGATCCGGTTGCTCCCTCTCGAGGCAAGCGTGCTCGCCACACAGCTTTTGAGGATGGCCCTAGCTCTGCTCAAGTTGACACCACTGTTGTTGCTCCCAAGAATCCTAAGAAGTACAACTTGAAGAAGGTATTGATGAGGATGAATTGCTTCTTTTGTGATCATCAGGACAAGGGTTTCAAGGCCTATCAAAAGGATAAGCAATACCACCACAACCAACGCGCAATAATGACGAAGCTTGATCTTCCTTATCCTTCTAGCTTCGATGAAGTCACTGAAGATGTCTGGAAGCCCAAGAACACTTTTTGGTTTGGCGATGATGCCTCCTCCCTTGGTGAGTTTTGGCCTGGCAACTTTGCTACTTCTGGCTCATGTCGGGTGCTGATTGTGTTGATAATGAGGCTGCGGGTGAAGATGATGACGAGGAAATCCGCCACGACGACTTCAACGAGTGATCTCTTGGGCCCTTCACGTCGCTTTCTCCCTTTTTGGTGTCTTGATGCCAAAGGGGGAGAGAGATCTCCGAGGATTTGCATTCATGCATATTATGTGTTTTCTCATTTGCTTATTTGCGTTTTAGTTGAACTCTATTTGGTCTATGTTCGTGAAACTTGGTTATCTAAGCATTATTGTATCGAGGAACTATGTGTTAGCTAAATTATTGTATGAGACCTATGGATTTCGGGTTTATCTATGGTTGAGATTATATGGTAGTGTGCATTGATACATTTTCTACATCATTTGGCACAAGGTATGACCCTCATCTCAAAATCTCAACCTAGTTGGATATGTCTCATTTTGTGCAATTTTGTTGTTGTTGTTGTTGTTGTTGTTGTTGTTGTTGTTGTTGTTGTCTATACCATGTTGTTTTATCTTGTTGGGAAATGTATCCCTCCATATGTGTGTTTTTGCATTCCAAGGCAAACTAATTTTGTGCACACATTTAGGGGGAGTCTTCCCAATTTTTCTTGAGAACATGGTCTAGTGTGAAATTTTGTTGCAAATCCTAGTGTTGTCATCTAACACCAAAAAGGAGGAGATTGAAAGAACATTTATGTATCCCTCTATGTTTTGTGTGTTAGATAACAACACTGGTGATAGTTTTAATATGATGCTAAGTGTTGCAGGTTTGAAATGTATTCATATAAATGTGCATCACACCAAAAAGGAGAAAGAGACGTGCTAAAAAGATGACTATACGAAGGTTTTGGCTGGCCGACCTCGGAAGCCGGCCAGGCCGGGCTCAAGGCCGGCCGCCTCGGGTGCCCTGGCGGCCTACTGCGTCAATGTCAAGCCGGCCTAGGCCGGGCTCAAGGCCGACAGCCTCGGGTGCCTGGCCGGCCTCCATGCCATCTCCGAGTCGGCCCAGGCCGGGCTCAAGGCCGACTTATCTGGCCTCCAGCCGGCCTCCAAAGATCCTAGGCCGGCCTGGCCGGGCCCAAGGCCGGGCTCACGCAGGAAGTGAAGATACCCCTTCAACGACCACATTTCGGGAGGGGGTATAAATACCCCTCCACCTATCTCCAGCAAGGACAAGCTTCAGATTCTCTCTCCTCCATTAAAGCAAAGCTTCCTCCTCCTAGATCTCCCTCACCAACCACTCAATAAAACTCATACTTGGAGAATCAAAGGAGGAGACCCCGATCTACATCTTCACCGAGCCGATTTACATTTCCCCCTCATTCACTTGAAGGACCATTTGCTAGGGTTTCCTTGTGGAAAACCTAGCCCCTTGTTATACTCACTTGTTGTTCTTGTGACAGATCCTGGTTGTTCAGGAGCCCCCAATTCAGTTGTGGGTGTGTTCCCCGGATCGTTGTTGTAAAGGTTCCGGTTTCCGCCTTGAAGGGAACCGATAGTGGAAGGTGAACCAATCCTTTGTGGTGCGGTTCATCGGAGAATAGGGTGAGCCTGTTGTGGCGTTGAGCAAGCCTGTGGTGGCGAGCTCACACCCCTCCAACGAGACGTACTCCCCTAAAACGGAGGAACTCGGGAATACATCTGTGTCTCGGCGTGCTTTCACTTCGGTTACCTCTATCCCTCTATCCTTGTTTACCGTCTTTACCTTGTGTATCTTGTTTAGTTGCTAGCTTGTCATATAGGTAAATTCACCATAGTTGCATATCTAGAGAATTTACCTTTTGTGTCAAGCCTAATTTGAAAAAGTATTAAAATTTGAAGTAGCACCTATTCACCGCCCCCCCCCCCCCCCCAGATGTCATACGATCCTTTCGGCGGTGGCTGGCGGTTTCGAGGCCTCTGTGCTGTCGATGTACGTGATGCCGGGGATTAACATCACTGTTGACTTGTTGTCATTCCCAAAGCAGTAGTGGCTAATTCTTCCCTTCTATGTAGTGTTGGTTTCTCGCTTCTTGTGGCGGGGTTTTGGTTTTTTTGTCACTTGTGTGCTTACCTGGATTGCTGGATGGCATTTAGGCCGGGGCTGTTTGGTTGTGCTTGTTGTAATGTTTGGCCGTTGTTGGTATATGTGTCGTGTCTTGAGTGTCGGTTGTATCAGGCTAATCTTAAGTGTAAGGGTTTTCTTTCTATCAATGCATCGAGACGAGACGTAAACTTTGTGTTTTCGTGAAAAGAAAAGAAAAAGATTTGTCACTACCATAAAGAGGTCATCTCTTAGACATGACAAGACCGACGGCACATTATTATAAACGTCCTTGCTGATAGCCAAAGACTATCGTACATGTCCTTGCTCAAATATATGTTACTCACTTCGTTTCATATTATAAAACGTTTTACCTTTTAAAGAAATTGGACGTATATAGACATATTTTAGTGTGCAAATTCACTCATTTTGCTCTTGTCCATATGGGAATGTGTAAAGCATCTTATACCATGAAACATAGGCAATATCTATGAAGATCATCCGTGCAAGAAACTGCAAGAAAATGGATGATATGATATCATCACATTCTATAAACCATTGGATGGAGATCGACGACGCAAGAAAACCGTTGGAGAGTATCCACCGTGCATCAGTCAGCCAGGGAAAAAGCCCAAAACAAACACCTCGGGTGCTTTGCCTATGCGGCTGTGCCAGGCTATTTTAAGGAAAGACGGCAAAAACGGGGGGGGGGGGGGGGGGGGGGGGGGGGGGGGGGGGGTCCTTCCGTCTCCCACCCGCACAGGTACCGTCCAAATCGCGGCATAAAATGTGGCCCGGCCATGGTGTTAACTTTCCTCTCCTCCCCTCCTAGCCCTCGCCCCCGCATCTGGGCCAGATTACCTCCCCCATCTCCCAGCCGGAGGATTCCCCCGATCGACCCACCACCGGACGGTGACATCCAGGTATGATGATGCCTCCTCATGCCCACCCTCACTTCTCCTGCGTCGCTGGCTGGTTCTTGGCAGTAATGGCGGCCGATTCGTTGATTTCTTGTTAGCTTCTCCGTTGGTAGTTGCTGTCTGCGACGAAGTGACGGATGGGTGAGAGGGTTTCTAGATATGCATTCTTCGGTTCTTCCTCTGCGGCCTATCGCCGCGATTAATGGTAGCTTACAGTTACAGATGAGAGGGAGAATCCTGCGGACTTTTAGTTTGTTTCCGTTGTGATACAGATTTCCTGTTTGGTACTACTGTGCTTTCCTTGTGTTTCTTGCCGACATTATTATGCTAATTCTTGTCATTAGCGGCAGCCATTTCTCGCTTCCCTTCTCATCCTGTACGGAGGTTCTAAATTAGTAGATGGTGGCCATTGTTTACATGCATCTTTAGCGAATATTTGTTGAAATGTTCGTACGGGGCCTAGAAAAGAAACCAGGAAAAAAAGAATCACGGGTTGTTGGAGCCTTCACCATCAATACTTTAACCGAGAATTCGCTGCGACAAGTTTGTTTTTGTCGTCCCTTTTGTTTTCTTCCTCTTTTCGCTGGAGCCGACGATTAGATGTCTTACCAAAAACGTACTTTGATCTATTCAGTACATCAGCTTTGCACATTTTGTTATTTGCTCAACTTCAGCAAAAATCTTGTTCTTGCGATAGTAACTGGGAAAGGTCGTCCTAATATTTTGTATGTGATTCATGTTACTGCTTCGGTTTATGCAATTCTTCAGCTCCAAGCCCATCTGACCCGTGTTTTTCTCTGCAATTGATCTCGGGAATATACCAATGGCGACATCCAAGAAGGAGCCTCTCTACCCCAGCAGGGACAGGGCCACCAGGGTGGCCTCGAACCTGAGGCCTTCCAGCAGCGAGTCCTCCGGCTACGGCGCCCGGTGGGCGAGGTCGGTGCCGAGTTCCCCGGATCGCAAATTCGGTCCTTCGGCTGCAGCGGCGACGGCGGCGGCAGCGGCTCCATCTGCCTCCCCAGACATGTGCCGTCCCTCGTTGTCGCATGCTGGCCGTTCCAGCTCGTCACGGACAATGTCCGGCTCAGGATCATCCATTCATGGGCGCAGGCCATCCTCTGGATCAGCCTCAAAGCCTACGATGGCCAGAGCAAAATCCGAGAAGGTCACTGTCACCTCACAGCGGCCTCCTGCGCTAGCTGTGCCGCTGAGCAATTCATTCAAGGACATAGCCAGGACAGTGGCAGCATCCAAGTCGCCTTCTACCTTGCTGAAGAATAAGCTTTCACCAAGGCCTTGCGCTGACAAAGGGGTGGCGTCCCGAAGCCCATCATCCAGAGGGTGCCATCGCCAGGACGTGTGAGAGGTGGGAAGCCTCTGCCGGCGTCCTCGGCACGGGCACCAGGCGCCGCCACAAAGAAAGAAACAGCGAATGGTGGTGCTAGTGCAAGCTCAAGGCCGAAAGATGCTCCTCAGAGGACAGTGGAGCCACCACCCGTAGCCAGGAAGGAGCAAGACGACGAGCCGTCAATGCAGTTTGAGGAATCTGAGAGCCTAACCACCCGTCCATCGACGATCAATTACAGGAGCAGCTTCCTGACCCGGTCGACCTGAAATCCATCGACATAGCTGCTTCTGGTCCAGCTCGACCTGATCAGCTGGAGCCATACTCTGAGCAACAAGGCAACAATGTGGAGTATCACTCAGAGAAAGAAGATGCAGGAAACGGTGAACTTCATAACGGTGCGGATGCAAGCAAACCCGATACTGCAAAGGTTGCTGATGAATTGGATCGAGAGGAAACGGAAGAGGCTAAAACAAAGGCGGCGAATAGGGCCGAAATTGCTCCTTCATGGAGGAAGGATGATCCGAAGAGCAACGATGTGATCGAGGAAACCAAGAGCAAGCTCCTGGAGGAGAGGAAGAGCAGGGTGAAGGCCTTGGTAGGGGCCTTCGAGACGGTCATGTCCTTCAAGGAGTAGCGTTCTGTTCAGCCTTGATTGTTTTGATCAGTCATGTCGGTCTGCCTGTCCATCCCAAGATTGAGTTGCATCCTGTCACGAGTACTGTACATGTGATCACGGTTCCTGAAGCGTGGAGTGTTTATGCGATGTTGAAATTTCTGTTTCTGACTTGGCAGCTGTAACCATTGATGCGCTTGCTGTTGCTGTTACCGGTGTGGAGTTGAATGAAATCTTGGTGGCTTGTTAACAGAGGAAGGTCCAGTGTTGAGTGCACCCACCTGGATATTGATTTCTTGATGGTACTCATGTACTCCCTCCGTTCCAATTTAATTGACTTGCTATCCACCACATGTGGATGCATCTATACATGTGACATGTCTAGATACATCCACATTTGGTGGATAACAAGTCAATTAAATTAGAACGGAGGGAGTAGTAGTTAAAAGGGGGCGATTCTTCTTGCAAAACGAAGTATATTTGGCACTTTAATTGTACTTATATTATGAAAGATGATGCATCATGAAGTGGACAAATCTTCTCTAATGTGCAAACCTAGAGCTCCCAATGCATCACCAAATGTTGGAAGACAGAGCAAGATAATACTCCAGACAACGATCATCTAGCTGACCACGCTACACATATACGATACCAAAAATAGGATGGTTGGGGAGGGCCTGATTTAGGCCAGATTACCTAGGGTAACTCCAGACTGTTATCACACGCAAAGAAAAATACTACTCTCACTGATCCTAAAAGTGTGTCGCTAGTGAAGCTATGAACTTGTGTCTCATACGTATATTTCCCCCAACACTTAAATAGGATTGGAGGGAGTACATAAAAAGGAAAATGAACTAACGATGAGGTCAATGTAGCTGAAGGTAGTAGGCTGCTTCAGTGTAACAGGGAAACGACAACAGTCATTTTCAGCCAATCCATCAAGATGCATCGGCATCTGAACTGGTGGCCGCAGTCCAACATTATCCAGCTGGAGCCTCAATAATTGAAACTCTAGGACTACACCTGGTTACTGATGATGTACAGCTCGTGTTAATGTAGTGCACTACTCCAAACAGAATGGCTCACCAGTTCCTTCCTCCACATCTGTTATCCAAGTAAAATTCAGAGCTGCAGAGCCAAGGATGTCCTGTGGAAACTTGCATCTTCTGCTGAACTTCCTCGTGAAAATACATCTGATTAGATTTCCTACCACACGCGGCGTACTGAAAGCCATTACGCATTTTACACTGATGCTACGTTTCCTCCTGAGCTATATCTTGAGTGATGCTACACATGTTACACTGATTTTTTACGATAATCCCACATGTTACTACATTGATTGTATCTATGGATGCTTACACAGTCAGTATTGGTTGTTGAGTGGAAGGCAGTTCTTCTTATTGCATTTCTTCTGTACATGAATACGCTTCTAGACAGGTACAATTTCGCAATTTGGGGGCTGCAAGATGACAATTTTATAGCACCTGTCAGGTCAGGAGAGTAAATAGACCAAAAAACCCATCATATATATAACCCCGAGAAAAAAGGCCCACCTCTTCTTTTCTGATGAAGGCAACCAGCTCCAAGGAATAGCAATCAAATTTTGCTCTATACCGTCTTCGTGCCATTTTCCGTACAAAGACTTTGGCAGATCCTGGAGGTAGCCCATTTACAGATTTGGTGCCGTCAGCATGACCTCCTGGAAGCTTCAAAGAATGTATGCAAACATATTAGGCTCGACAAAGCAAACTTCTTTACCAACTCAGGCACAAAAGAAACAGAGATATAACCATATATACTGAACATCACATAAAGCAGGGCGACGGCATAAAAATTCCATCTTTCAGCGACCACTTACAATTACATCAATCTCAAGAAAAATGGTACTATAGCTAGTCTCAATTACCGACAAACTTGGAAATACTAATACTAGCACTAGTTTCCATCACAATGCAGGACTTGCAAAAATGTTAATAATGTTATCCTGACTTTTGCAACTTCAAGATTCAATTAAAGATCACAGACGTTGGCAACCTTTTCTTTTTACAGTACATATAAAACACTAGACTAGATACAAATCAAGAGCATCAGCATGCAAAACTAAAAAATAAAAAAGGGTTGCTCAAAAAAAAAACTAAACAATAACAATGAGCCGCAATTCCAGATTAAAGACATTGCGGTCGCAAGAGCGCATTACAATAAAGAAAAAGGAACTAGCTATTACAAAAGTATTCAACCTCGACGAACAGAAAATAATAAATGCAAAACCTAAACCCATTCATAATAGGTATAGGAGTATGTCAAAATAAGAATTCTGAATAGCTGGGGCAGACATTGCTACAAAGCGTGATGTGATGTGTACACGGGGCCCTAACCAGGCGTAACAACAGTAAATCAGAGTGTATGTCAGATGCATTAAATCAGATTTTAGGACAATTATTTTCAGAAACTCCTTTTGGTTATTCCATCTTCCATATTTCCTTCTATGCAGTTTCTATCTTTTACATTCTAACACCTCTATATAAAGAAACAGTTGCTATTATTTCCAGAAAGAAATAATGAAAACATTTATCTTCGTTTCTAGCCTACACCAAAGAAGCCGCTGCTGGGCCACCATCCTGTCAGCAGTGTTTGCCCTGAAATGTGCTAGAAACTGTTACATTTGGTATCGGAGTCACTCACCGTGGCTTTTGATGCTCATTTTCTTTTCGCCAAGCCTAGGTATGAAGGAATCATGTTTGGACTCGAGAATATAAGAGAATGCCGAAGAAGATGATGGTGGCGAGGAACAGTCGCTTGAAGTTTCAACTTCAGCACCGCCATGATGGTGGCGAGGAACAGCCGCTTGAAGTTTCAACTTCAGCACCGCCTTCGGCTGTCGAAGAAATGAGTCCACTGAGGAAAGAGAAGCCTGCCATAATTCGAGTTGTAAACTATAAGCTGTTTAGTTACCTATTTCCTATTTACATGTTTCCTAGTTATCTATTTCATCATTGTATATGTCTGTCCACTAATCCCTATAAATAAAGGGGGCTTGTATCTTGATTTGATTAACAAGAGAGTAAGAACAAGTCACTAGGGTACATTAAATTAGTATGTTTCCCACTATTTCTGAGTGGCTTAAGCTACCGGTTGGTCCAGAAAATCATAATATGAATAGAACTACCAAGAGGTCTGAAGTTCGAGAGTGGATCGGCGCAATTTTAAGAAAAAACTACTCCCTCCGATCCATACTAAATGGCGCGGATTTAGTACAGAGATTGGGTCGGCGCAATTTTAAGAAAAAAACTACTCCCTCCGATCCATATTAATTGTTGCAGATTTAGTGCAACTTTGTGCTAAATCTGCGACAATTAATATGGATGTACTAAATCTGTGACAATTAATATGGATCGGAGGGAGTACTATTTCTATTTTGAGCCCATGTCATAGGCCCGAGGAACCTAGACGTGAGGGGGGATATCACGATCAGCCTTGCCGATTCCAAGGATTGACTCAGCATTGCAGTGAGATCAATTACTAGCAAAGGCTGTCAAAGTAGCCGCGAGTGTGGGGGAATGACAGCCAATAGTGGCCAATTTACTAGCAAAGGTCGTCGAAAGGCTTCCGCGAAGAGAAGGCCTTCAAGGAATTGCAAGCCATGGAGCCGATATTGGCCCCAGGGCAAAAACATCCACTCGTTTCGGTGTTGCCACCCTACGGTCAATGATTCATTCCCAGCAATGCAAGCTTTGGTCACACAATAGGTGGCTTCATCAAGGAAAAGCAAGATCACTATTGTGTCATGGCTGTCTCTTGTCAACTCTGCTAGTAGATCTTTTTGGTCTACTTTATTTAGTATTCCTTACATAAGATCTCAGAAGAGCCAATGTTTCACCGGTAAGTAGGAATTTAATATCACCTAGCTCTTCATGACCTGTTGTGTCTGCCCTCAACTTAGGTATCATAGAATAGAAAGGTTTCTAACCGTTGAAAAGGGGTAGTTCTAAACGTTAAATGTCAATGTTGTGCCTGTGCCATTGGCGATGTGGAGCCAGCGATTCTCACACAAAGGATTGCGACATCACTGCATCTCTCCACTACTGTCACTCTGTACGGCTTTCCTGACATCAATGTATTCTGTGGCGTCAAGCCATGCTAAAGCATCTACACAGTCGCTGCCAACACTGTTGTCCGCTTGCGCAACTTGACGTCGACATCATGATCAGCCAACCAAGGGTCTATCAAGGAGGAGGGGGAGGGGGGGTGGGGGCAATGCGCACATGGAGAGCCAATTAGGCTACAACAACAGCAAATCGGAGCATATGGAGCCACCACAAATTTAGATATATGATATTTAGTTTCATTTTGGTTAATTGCTAGCTTTCATATTTCCCCTTTTAACAGTTTTCATTTTGGTATTCTTATGCATGGAGAACAAGATTTAGAGAACAAATATTTTAAGTTATTAACATGCATCCTGTGACAACAGCAACAAACCATGGAAATGGTTGAACTATAAATCTAAACGTCTCCATTACATATTTATAACTTTGTTAGGCAGCAGTAAGAAACCTAAGCATCAATGAAATCTTGCAGTGACAGTGACTGCAACTTTATCAGATGATGTGCAGATACTCTTGTAAGATCATTTATTGGTTGAATACTCGTTAAGCAAGAAGCTACATAAATATTAAGAATCGCAAATTTGACATCAATCTTTGGCAAACAGGGAACACCTGATGCATATGCAAGTATTTGGTACAAATGTAGTAAACTGCATATGCATACATAAGTCCCCACTTTCAACCTTAATTGACTACAAATTTGGTATGTTCTACCTTCCCACTAAATAGTTTCCAATTTAATTTGGTGCCAAAGAAAGCCATACAAAGTTTTGTGTCGTTTTATATATTTTGGCTATTAAGGAATACGTTGTGCCTTATGCACGTTTAAAGTGGATACCTCCTAATCTTGATAAATTATCCTCATTTAAATGTTCCTATCACTAATTTCTAATTCTCAAACAACATTTTTTTTTACTTATGAAATGGCCTGTTAAGCACAGGTTACAACTTCATCGAGTAAAGAAGACAAGTGCCAACTGCAGAAACCCACCAGCGTTACTTCAGTATATAGCACTCAAAACTAAATAAACTCCATCGAGTAGAAGATTTAACAAAAGCAGGCGTCGCAACCAAGACATAAGGGGATCTAACAAAATGGTGTCCACTGTTTTACGTTACAACTTCTGTGCCTCAATACTTGGATAAAAACAGCAGTCAGTTTATTCCTTAACATTGTTCCCACCAGTTCCGACACAAAAGGAATATTATCAGACAAGAACACTATAACTGTTTTCTGCATATTCCTGATAAATAGTTTCTATTTCTAACATTACTGAAACAAAACTGGATGGAAATAAATGATCAGATACTGTTCTATCTATGCTAGAAATGTAACAAGCACATACTAGTGCAGAACACTTACAGAATCATGGCTCCTCAATTTGTTTGGAGCCCGGCACCTGTGTGAAGCACTTATGCCTTTTTACCGGTGCTTAGATGCAGACAATTGATGGGTCTACTACACAGCCTGTAGCCTCCTAGAAGATAAGCAGAACTTTGCTTATTTCAGAATATTGCCCCGAAGATTAGATACAGAATTATCAGCATACTGTACAAACTAGAAAGTCTGCCTGCCTTCTCCAGATTCGACCACCCTATGACCTGAATACAATGGCCATGAAGCAAGAGACAGCATCAAGTTGGTACAATCTTGAAATGTGAAAACCCAACTTGCTCAATCCAATTAGTCATGTGAATTGATCTTTTCAAGCAGCCCTGATGTGTTAACCCCAAGCAAACTAGGGTTTAGCTCTGACACAGCCTTTAAGTCTTGCATTGAGATTGAGTTAGTAGTGCCTGGAGGTAGAATGCCACCCTGCATGGCATGATTTTGCACTGATACACCATTTATTAGCTTACGGCACAACTGCTGCTTCAATGCCGCGTGGCTTAGTTTACCATGTTGAGATCTTGCTCCAACAAGCTCAACACAAGATCCAATCAATTGCTTCAAGAAAACATCAACTCCATTATTCAACACAGCAGCACACTCAACTGAGACCCCTTCCAAACCCTCCGCTTGTGCTGTTTTTTCCATTCTCTTCTTCAGTGACAAAGTATCACATAGTTCACCATGGTCATAACAACTAACAGAGCTATCATCTGAATTAACAGAAATAAGGGCTGAAGGTTTTCGAGTCCGATAAAAATTAGCAGCACTAAACTGAATCCCAATTGGTGCTTGCACCGGAACTTGGGAATGCTGTATAGTTTCTTCTCCCAAGATTTCTCTGGCATCTATAGCAGAAGGTCCATTGCTATGCAGAGAGCTATGAAAATTTAATGGTGCCTTCCCCACACATGATCGCTTGGTAAGCGGCTCAACATGCTCACTTTGTTGAACCTGTGTATGTCTCTTCAGACCAATCAAATTCGGAGCACCATTCTCCCTAATAATAGTCTCACCATGAGTCAGTGATGGATGCTGTGTTAATGTGTTTACACTTCTGCTCAATGATTGTTTGTCTTTAACATGCTTGCTCAAAGCATCGCCATTCCAGACAGGGGGAACTAGTGTATGTTCTGAATGGTGAGGTCCCCAGCTGTCTTAGACGTATTAATTGTTGGTGGCCCACTTGCTGCACAGGCATTGAGAAGAATAGAACGGATGAGATAGTTGTGCAATGGGAGGTTCTCACGGCCAAGTGCCAGAAGACAGAGCTTATCAAACTCATTCTTGCTCAATTTTGATGACAAGAACCTCTCTAGATGTTGAAAGTACTTCTTTGCTCGGTCTGGCCCAATTGTCTTAACAATCTTGGACTTGATCTCACAAAGGTCAATACGACTGTTCCGCCGTACTGCAGATGATGGCAATAGTTGCAGGCTTGGTGCCGGTGGCACCGATGATGGCTTAGACGACGGCATCTCTCAGGAAAGAGATTCCATGTAAATACTGTTGAACCAGAATGTATATCTACAAGTAGAAATCCAGAGAATATTGTAATCTTCCTCCAATCCTTGATATGCAGCCCACTCGCCAAAAGTTACTGCATGGAAGACAATAACAAGTATGAGTGTAGAGTAACAAGAAAAGCATGAAAAATGTCAATGGGCCAAGCGATTATTCAAAAAAGATAAAGTACGCTCAATGATGAACTTCACCCAAAAAACTATGATTTCTGAGAATAACAGTGCAAAAGACATTTTGCAGCAGTTTTGTACATCATGAACTAAACACTGTTCAATAATCAACTGGAAAGAAACATAATTGTGTTACTGGTTACACGAAAATTGCATGCAGGTCGGCTACGGATGAAAGAGAACTTCCAAACAAGACTTAAAACAGAATAACTCAAAAGCAAATTTCCATGATCTCCTTTGACTCCAAGCCAGTTTCTCCGAACTCCAAGAAATTAGTGAAATGGGGGATTTGGGCTGAAGCAATCAATTCAGCAGACTGCACCAAAACAGAGAACCCACGCCAGAGGGCACCGACTCCGTGACCAAACCTATTGAAGCTATTTCACAACTAACACGGAGCCGAGCTCCTCTCATCCAATCCACGCGGCCTCAAACCGAATGGTAAAGAAAGCTAGGGTTTGGTACCAAATTCAAACTTCCAAGCTCATCTCCACGCACAAAGCAAGGAAATATACACCAAGTAAAGAACCCGCATCGGACCTCCACCAGAAGACCAGACCAACGCCACCGCGTCAGTGCACCAACTCAAACTAAATCCCCAGCTCGCCCATTTGATCCAACACGGACCACCACCCCAATTCCCACGGGGAGCTAGGGGTTTCGCCCCCCGAATTCGAACTCCCCGACGCCCGAATCACCAGCCAGGAGCCTCGCCGGCGAGTCAACCTCCGCCATTAAGCGCCTCGCGACGCGCCTCGCCATTGCCGGTCGTGGGCGCGGATCGAGAGGGGGGATTGGGCCGGGGACAGCGAGCTCTCACCTTGGCTGGCGCACGCAGGCGGGCTCCCTCTGGCGCGGAGGAGGCAGGGGTTGTTGCAGGAAGCGATCTCCGGCAGGGCACCCCGCGCCGCTGCTTGCACGGACTGCTGAGGCGTGCTGCCGAGGGGACGTGCTTGTATCTTGCAGCGGCAGGGAGATTCGAGTGGCGCGCAGCTGCTGGTGCTGGTGCTGCTGCGGCGGCGGTGGCTTGCTGCTGGCTGCCACGGGGGTGGAGGTGGTGGTGATGCGAGGTTTGAGGCTTGCTGGCTGCTGTGTTTGGTCGGGCTCTGTCTGTGTTGCTGGTGCCGTTCTCCGTTCCGTCTCGGTCTCGGTATTGTACTTGTTCCTCTTGACTCTCCTCTCTCACTCGCTTCCTGCCTCCTCTCTCGTTTCCTTTTTCTCCTGCTTATTTTCTCCAAAAAGCTTTGCATGGGGGTGGATTGCCAAAATAAGCATGGCCGATGGCTTCTCTTTTGCTCACTTGGAGTAATTTGTTGATCTTTGGACTCAAATTTAAGGTTTCAATCTTGATGACACCGTGGACGATGATATTGTATGGAAGCTTACGGCGAATGGTCAATACACCGTGACCTTGACCTACCAAGCCCAACTTAATGGGGCCATCACCCACCGACATGGAATGGATGATTTGGAAAGTTTGCACCTCCCAAAATAAAATTCTTTGTGTGGACTGCTTTCCAAAATAGGCTATGTACGGCGGATCGACTTGAGAATAAGGGTCGGCAAAATTGTGGTATTTGCCCTTTATGCAAGAGAACCAAGGAGAAGGCGGATCACCTCTTCATTCACTGTAGGTTTACCATTAGGCTTTGGGGTCTCATCAAGGAGTGGCTTGAGCTATACACCATTGATCTTCATCTTTTGCCAAACCAATCGTTCACGAGTTGGTGGCTAAGTATGACCACTTCCCAAAGCCAAACCCGCAAGGCCACTATCTCCATCACAATGCTTATGTCTTGGGAGATTTGGAATGAGAGGAACCATCGGGTTTTCCGCAACAAACACACCACGCCTTTGATCCTCTTGAAAAAAATTAAGAGCGAGGTGAAGATATGGTTTCCACGGGGGCTAAATGTTTGGGTGAAATAATGTTGGGAGAGTAATCCGGTTGTAATATTTTTTATCGAACTTCTTGTCAAACTCCTTCTTAATTAATAGATTGGGGCAAATGTTTTGACCCTTTTAAAAAAAGTATGGAGGGAGTGTAGTCCCAACGACTCTATATATTTTTATCCTTGTTCTTGCAGTTGCTAGAGCTGGTGTTGTAGTGCTTGTATTAGTTGGTCGTGGCCATGCACAATGGGCTATGGTAAGTGAAAGACCAAAAATAATGACTACAAGTGGTGAACAGGTGATTATAATAAGTTAATTGAAGTTGTCCATTTTAGCCAATTGATTTTTACTTGTTGCCTAATAGCACCCTAGCATGCAATTCTATAGGGATAAACTTGTGGAGAAGTAAATTGCATGAAGTAAAGGAGTTTGGATCGCAAGCACAATGATGCAAACGTGAGTTTCATATTGTTGGCGCAATCCCACATTCTCGTTGGAAAGATTTAAGACACAAAGTCCTAAATCAAAAGGATCTTGGCCATAATAACCACACACCTTGAGATAGGACACCAAGTTCATGATTAATCTCAGTAAGGGCAGATCTCGACACAAGGTAGAGGATATCCCGCATTTGCCAACATATTGGCTCCTTCGCAAATCCAAACGCTACCAAGTGACACCTAGTCGTCTAGGAGGCTCACGTGCTTCGAAATTAACAAGAAGTTTTCCTTCACTTGGATCTCAAACCCTTGCAAATTTTATCAATGCACCAAAGATTGGGGCGGTGTAGATGCGAGCTCACAAACACAAGTGCAAAAGGTGGGCACTAACCCTTCCTCTCCGAAAATTTCTTAAAGGATTCTCTCAGAGCACCAAAGATCTCTCACAAAACTTTGAGAGATAAAGATGAGTTCACAAACACAAGTGATGAAAGATAAGGATAATATGACTAGAGGGAGAGTGAATAGGAGTTTATGAAAATCTTGCTCTAATAACTAAAGATATGAAACTGAGCACAATTTATGAACTAGCAGTGGTTTCGTAGTATCGGTATCACGGGCCTGAAGTAGAGAGCCATACGCCGACGGTAGAAGGTGGGGAAGTACGTAGGTGGCTCCGGTGACGGGATTGCACACAAGGGTTGAACCAACTTCAGATCTCACAACGTTGGCGAGATCCTGCGTGCTGCTATAATTCACTAGATGCGAAAATGTGTACAGGTTAAGCGTAGCTCTAAGGCTACCGGGAGGCCGTCTTATATAGGCGTTGTGCCTTCGGCTTACAAGGAAAGTCCTAACCAAACTAAATCTGGAGTCCTAGACTAATATTGTTGTTGATATGTGGCTTGCTCCCTAAGGCGATCGCAGTATCGCCTTCGTCTTGGACTCTTATAAGCCGGCTTGGGCCTTGCCTGCGCTTCATCCCACTGGGCTGGTAAACCGATGGGCTTTACCACCCATGGGCCACCCTGATAGGCATGTACTCCTCCATGTCGTGGGTATACCCGTTTGGCATAACCCCAAGAAGTGGATATATGAAGCACAAAGTTAACGAGTGGATCTTATGCTTGAAATATGCTACAAGAATAGCAGAACAAACTAAGAGTAAGAGCAATTACTTCATGAAGCAGTAGAAAGTAGGTAAAATCTAAGCTCAAACTGATGCTTCAGAAATAATAAGAAGATAAAAGGAAATAGAGTTACTTAAGTTTTAGAAACATTTTGATATGAACTTAAAAGTTAAACAACAAGAAGGTCCAACTAGATTGATAAGAACTCAAGAATCAAGCAGATCAATTGTAGTAAAAGATGAGACAACATAAAGCAGGCAAAGATGTGCATGATGGATATTTCGCCTCAACAAGCAAGTAGAACAGATGAATGCGATCATATCTAATAGGTGTAGTAAGCTGAAGCTTAGTATATTGATAAGCTGAAGCTTAGTATATTGACAAAACAGAGTGAGCATAAACAGTGAAGCAGATGGAACTAGAGCAGCATAAGCAAGAGTAAATATTTGGTTGAACCTTAGCAAGAGTAAATATAACTATAGGGACTGAAAGTAAAGGGAACAGAGAGTCATGTTTTGTTTCCCAAAATTCAAACTACTGGCCTAGATAGACGTCTTCATTCGGAGAGGCTATACACACATGCAACAAAGTCCTCTGATTTAGCATTCGTCTTTGTTAGACAAGGCCGCAAGCTTGACCCGGTCCATTCAGTTGATTTTCGCAGAAAACTAACGATAAAATTCACAGACTTCTCGCGTCAAATCCACACGCCGCTGGATGTTCAAACAGTTGACTCTTATCCTTCTAGGGGTGCTAGTTTGCAAGATTAACAAGCAGATTTCTTCGGCTTGAAAGTGCTATTGATGTGTGCTCGACTATGCTCACTCTCTTTCTTTATCTCAAAGAATGTCGTTCAAGAACAGAGAGAGGAAAGTAGCTTGACTTGCAAAGGGGATATTTGATCCAAAATTTCAGCTCAAGTAGCCAACCTTACCCACTGGGTTGGGGTCCTATTTATAGGCGCAGACCGCCAGCTATTCATGTAGCGTGCGCAGGTTCAGATAGAACGTATCTTTCTGAAGACGCCCGCGTCCGCTCCCAGGGGGCGGCTCGGGCGGAACCCTAGCCGCCGCCGCCCCCGCATCTCCTCCACCCCAACCGCCCGCCGCCGCCGGAGGAAACCACCGGGGGCACAACCCCCGCGTGGTGGACGGTGGTTGGCAGGCCTTCGTCTTCTCGACTCTCGCGCCTCGGCGTGGCGAAAGGAGGCCTCCGGCCGGAAGCGTACGTCGGCCCTGGACGACGCGCGTGGACGGCGGAGCTCGGACTCCGGGGCGGCGGCCCTGGGTTCCCCAGGTGGTGGCTGGTCGTCGTGGCTGCGTGGGCAGCCGGCGCTGGCTAGGCGGTGGTGCCGACGGCGTGCCGGCTTGTTCCTCGGGCCAGCGGGCTTGCGGATCAGTCTGGCTGCGCCGTGCGGCGGGTATGGGGGCGGCCTCCTCGTCAGCGAAGACGGGAGGTCGAGCGCGGATGACCAGGTGGCAGCGCGCGAGGGATTCGGGTCCTTTTGCCCGGATCTGACGGTCGCGGCGGCGGCTGTCGTTGTATGGGCGACAACAGCGGCTGACGTGGCGGTGGGTGCTTCCTGTAGCGCCCGGAATCGGGGCGGCGGCCCTCTTTCTTCGACGGTGGTGGTCGCCGGGGTCGTGTGGGCGACTCGGAGACTGGATCTCGAGGTGGTGGCGGCGGTATGGGACGTCCCCTCCATCAACAGATTGGGTTCGATGCGGATCGGCAGGTAACACATGCGTCTCTTCAGACGTGTCAAGCAATGTCTGTCACCGGCTGGTGAAGCCTCCGGCGGATGCGCCGCCGGCGGATGCTACGCACGACGCCTCATGCGGAGGCGTCAAGTCATGCCTGCTACCGGCAGGTATTGCGCGGTGCTTCTGGCGGAGTTGTCATGTTAGGCTGTTGATGCTGAATCGAAGGTGGTGCGACAGTGACGGGAGGCAGGCGGTATGGGACGTGCTGTCTTCCGGTGTCTTCTCCAGAGGTATCCGGTTATCGTGGCGTCGGTAACCGAGTAAAGGTGGAGGGTATAGACGGCTTCAAGGAAGACATATGCACTCCGGTGGAAACACAAGATCTTTGATCAAGCTATGTCGACGTGCGCTTGCGTCGTTTCCTTGCTGAAGGTGGTGAACTCAAGTTTGGGGGATGAGAATCTGGAGTTTCAACCTAGTGTTGGACTCGCCACCATCGGCGAACGTGCGGCGATTCCTTCTTGAAGGCGTAGCCTAGGAGTTGTGTATTATTCGTTGTTTTTTGTCTTGTATCATAGGGTTAGTGGCTATCTGGTGGAGCTACTGTTGCGAGGCATGCGGCCTCAGGGTTTCTTTCCAGGTCGATGTTGTTCGACTGCTAGATTCTGCTTTCTTGTACTCCATCTTTTATATTAATAAAAAACCGGCTGTGTGCACCATTTTGGTGCAGAGGCTGGGGTAGGACCTCCATTTCAAAAAAAAAAAAAGCTAATTGTTAAAGGAATATACCATGTACGAGCACACGTCACAACAGTAATATTGAGAAAATGACGGATAACCACCACAATTGGGGCGAAGTTGTCTGAGAACACCGAAATTGAGGCTAAGGACACAAACCACCTATGTTTGGGGCAGAGTTGTGACAAGTTGCACTGATTCTGAGTTTTAGGTGTCTTAACAGCATTTCTGACCGTGAGGTCCCACTGTCAGTCCTACGTGGCGGGGCAGGACGGACGGGGGAGGAGACGGCCGTTATCTCTGGAGTTAGGGTTGACTTCACACTCTCGCACCTCTCTGTCCCGTGCTCGTGAGAATAGATGGCGACTGGAGGTGGCGGAGTAGAGGGCGACCCTGGCGGCGCCGACGGCGGACACCGTGACGGCATCGGAGAAGACGAACCTCATGGCGGAGAGTGCGATGCTGGTGGCGAAGGCTTTCTGTCGAGCCGCGGCCTCTCCCCAGGCCGCATCGATCTTGATTCGGACGGCGACGAGCCCTCGCCGCTGGCATTGGTTCCTCCTTCCCCGCGTATCGCAGGGCTCGAGGCTCCGGCGGGCAGAAGCTCAGTCGAGGACCATCTTAGCCACTACGTCTGCAACGACGAGTAAGTTCAATTTCTGCCTGTGCTGTCGAGGACCGTTTGTTGAGAATGTGGGTTGATTTCTTGCATTTTTTTTGGATTAGGCTGGATTCAGAGAGGTGGGATCTGTATATTCAGTTCGATGGTGTCAAATTTGTGCACGAATCAATGCGCCGATGTGATATTAGGTATCTATCTTTGCTGAATCTGATGGAGAAGGAGGGATATGGAATGTGCGACTCAATGTACTATGTTAAAGCTGAAGGGGAGGGACTCGATGGGCTAGCTGAAGTTGACAGCAGTGCTAAGGTGGAAGATATGCTTCAGAAGTATGAAGCTAGCAAGAAACTCGTACTAACTGTCATGAGGAACAAACAGAAACAAGCAATTGTTGTGTCACCAGTGAAGAGGAACAGTGGACCAAAATTTGTAGCCAAATCATATCCAAGCCACATTGATTTGACAGTAGAACAAGAGGAAGGAGAGCAAGAGGAAGGTACTGACCAATTTCAGACACAGAATAGTGTGTACTGCCAGAACTTGCACACACAAGTTGATGAGAACCAGTTGTCAGCAGAAGAAGAGGAGGGAGGGATAGCTGATGAGAATGACATTTGGTGGGCAGAAGGCCAGTATGATCCAGAACATGCAGAGGAGATGAGAAAAATAGAGGAAGAGGAGATGAAGCAAAAAATAGCAGAAATGAAAAGGAAAAGAGATGATCCACTGCTACATTGTGAGGGTGACACAGATGTAGAGGACATCTTTGTTACACAACAAAATTGTGTTGAAAAGCCTGTGAAGAAGAAAGTTAAAAGGCAGGGCCCAACATTCAGATCTCACTCTCAAGTAGAAATACCAAATAATAATGATTGGGTTCCTTCAGATGATGAAGTGGAAGCAGGTTTCCTTAAAGTGGAAGATGATGATGGTTTTGAGCCATTGCCATTCATACAGCCTAAGGGAAGGAAGAGTAGAGCAAAGAAAGCAAAAGAAAGGGTGTGGTATGATGAGAACAGAGAGAATGCAGAACAACAATTCATGCAGTCCTTGTGTTTTAGGGATGTTTACCAGTTCAGGGAGGCACTATCCAGGCTACACATTGTCCAGCAGAGGAATTATGAATACCACAGGAATTGCAAAGACAGAATTGTTGTGTGGCGTCGAGAGAGAAAAAAATATGGTTGTGAATTCAGCATGACAGCCTCTCAGATTGGTACCGAGAAAACCTTCTGTGTTAAGAAAATTCATTTGGAACACATATGTCCAACTGAACCTAAAAGCACTAGGGTGAACACAAAATGGCTTAGCAATGCTTATGTTGATGAATACAGGACAAATCCCAATACTGGCATCAACTCTATAGTTGACAAGGCCAAAACAGATTTTGGTGTCACAGTGCACAAGAGAATGGCATATAGAGCAAGGATACAAGCTAGGAACAAAGTGCTGGGTGATCATAAGAAGCAGTACTACAGAATTAGGGATTATCTTCAAACTGTACTTGATAGAAATCCAGGATCAAGGTGTATTGTCACCACTGTAACTGGTCCAACTGAAGATCAGATAGAAGAAATGAAGAGAGGACAAGCTGTGGTAATAAGTGACGAACCAAGATTCCATGGATTATTTTTCTGTGTCAATGCAGCAAAGCAAGGATTTCTTGAAGGATGTAGGCCTTTCATTGGTTTAGATGGCTGCTTCATCAAGCTGACAAGTGGAGCTCAGATTCTTGCAGCTACAGGTAGAGATGGCAACAATAACATGTATCCACTTGCTTGGGCTGTGGTTGCTAAAGAAGATACAGACAATTGGGTATGGTTTCTTGAACAACTTAAATATGCTCTTGGTGGTGAGAGTGGCAGGTTTGGTTACTACACAATTATGTCAGACAGGCAAAAGGGCCTGATAAAAGCTGTGGCCACTGTTTTTCCACACTGCCCTATTAGATATTGCCTTAGACATATTTATGCCAATTTCCAAACAGCTGGCTTCAGAGGAGAAGATCTGAAAAAGTGCATGGATAATGCAGCCTACTCTTTCACACAACATGGATATGATAAAGCAATGGAGGAAATGAAGAAGCAGTGTGAGCTAGCTTGGACTTAGCTCTCCAAAATACCTGCACACACTTGGGCAAGGTGGGCAATGGACACAAATTGCAAGACAGACCTGGTAGTGAACAATTTGAGTGAAGTGTTCAACAGATACATCTTGGATGTTAGAAGCAAACCAATTGTTACCATGCTAGTTGGTATTTATGACAAACAGATGGTGAGATTTGATGAAAAAAGGACAGGAACAGCTACAGGCCCATATTCTCTCCTATAGAAGGAGAGCATGGCTGGACCAAGATAAACACTCCAGACATCATGCCACCAGGTTTCAAAGATCATCTGAAGGGTAGAAGGCAAGAAAAAAGAAGGAAAGGAAAATATGAAGTACCTAAACCAAAGGAGACATCCAGGATGGCAACAATTACTTGCAGCAACTGCAAACTACAAGGGCACAAGTATACTAGTTGCTCAGTGCCTTTGAAGCCTGATCTTGCAATGAGGAAAAATAACCACAGGGTAACCATTTGAACTTAGATTTCATGTTTGCTTGCTTAAATAACTCTGCACTTTTAATACAGAAATCATTTACTTTTGCAGGCTAGTAGATCAATGCCTCCTACAGCTGCAGATTCTACACCAAGTTCATCTGCTGCTTCTACTGCTGCACCAAGGCCGGCTCCAACTGCTACACCAAGTTCATCTGCTGCTTCTACTGCTGCACCAAGGCCGGCTCCAACTGCTGCAACAAGGCCTCCTGCTTCTACTGCTGCACCAAGGCATGCTACATCTACTGCACCAAGGCATGCTCCATCTGCTGCACCAAGGGCTCCCTTCACTGCCCCCAGACATGCAACTGCTCCAGGTTTCATTGGATACTTAAATGCTGGGGCAAATGCAGGTGCTGGTAGAGATGCAACGGATGCTCCCATACCAAGAAAAGCAAGTGCTAGCAGCTCAACTGCTAGGTCTGATGTTCTGTGATGGTACTAGTCAGAGTTGGTGATGTTTCTGTCTTTATTTTGGGTAAAACTATGTACGCCAGTGAACTTGAGTTGGTGTTTGTACCACAATGATGTGAACTAAATCATGTGTGTATGCAAATGATGTGAATCCTGGAGTTCTTTTGAGTTTTTGTGATGTATATGAGTTTGTGAGACTTGTCGAGAACCCTCGACAACTTTTAGAAAGTTGTCGAGGGTTGTCGACACTTTTGTGAGACTTGTTGAGAACCCTCGACAACTTTTAGAGAGTTGTCGAGGGCTGTCGACACTTTTGTGAGACTTGTCGAGAACCCTCAACAACTATCTAAAAGTTGACGAGGGTTGTCAACACTTTTCTAAGACTTGTCGAGAACTCATAATTCAACATATGATTCAACCAACATAATTCAACCAGACATCTCATAATTCAACTCATAATTCAACCAACATAAATCAACCAGATAACTCATAATTCAACTCATAATTCAACCAATATAATTCAACCAGACAACCATCTGTTGACTTTTTAACCAAATAACTAATAATTCAACCAGATAACTCATAATTCATTACATCTGATCAAGCAACATAATTCAAACTTGATTCACATCATTACAACAAACTGAACTCAACAGAACTCATAATCCAACTTAATTCAAATCATTACAACAAACTGAAATTTCATAAACTAGCACAACAACTACTGATCACATAGCTGCTTGATTTTCATCATCTTTTCTCTGTTTGCTTCTTTCAGTGCAAACAGATCTGCGCAGACGAATTCAAGCTTTCTCTTCTCCTCCTTTAACTTGTCATTCTCCTCCTTTAACTTGTCTCTGTCTTTCTCAGCCTTAATTCTCATAACCTTGTGCATGTTTGAAGTGCAAGCCTCAATCTTCTTCTTCTCCTCCAATTCTGCCCTGACTTCAACAAGAGCTTGTTCTGCTTTTGCCTTCAGAGCAAGGGTAACTTGCTTCTCATCCACGACCTTGTCTACTTCAGCTAGCACTCGTTTCAGATCCATGTGTAGTTTCTCTATCTCATCCTGGAACTTCCATCTCTGTTCCATCCAGTCTAGAGCATCACTCACTCTACCTTGCTTGATTTCTGCATAGTTATCCCACAGCTTGGACAAGGCTTTCTTCAGTGATTCAGGCCACTCTGGATCTACCCACTGTACAAAATCACAGCTTTCATGCCCTTCCTACATAGAACAAATGAGTGCAGAAATTACTAATGAGTGTATAACGCCTGCATTGCTCAAATTGCAAAGGAAAAGTAGTGCAACAGATCACATACCGCCCCACTGCATCCTAAGAATTTCCTGCCAGTGTTCCAACCTTCAAAACAGACGAACTTGGCGGCGAGGCCTCGATGCTTACAGAGAACAGGATCTGGTTCCTCTTCGACTAACCCGCAGAAATCAGAGTCGTACGTGGTACAGAAGGGCTATAAATGAAATGCGCATAACAAATGAGTCAAAATCTAGCTCAAATCAAAAATCCCCAATTTACCCGCTACGGATCGAATGAACCCTAGATCCTAAATCCCAAGGGCACGGAGTACTCACATCGCTGCCGCCGGAGCTGGGAACGGTGGAGGATTCCTCGCCATCACCCCAGGACACCATTCTCGAACGGGCAGCGAGCGGAGCACCCGGGCGGCGAGCGGAGCACTACGGCGTCGGCGGCGACCTTGCAGAGCAGCAGGGGGAGGAGAGAAATGGTTCGAGACAGCCGCGCGAGATGGACGCGTAAGTTAAAAACCCTAACTCCAGAGATAACGGCCGTCTCCTCCCCGTCCGTCCTGCCCCGCCACGTAGGACTGACAGTGGGACCTCACGGTCAGAAATGCTGTTAAGACACCTAAAACTCAGAATCAGTGCAACTTGTCACAACTCTGCCCCAAACATAGGTGGTTTGTGTCCTTAGCCTCAATTTCGGTGTTCTCAGACAACTTCGCCCCAATTGTGGTGGTTATCCGTCATTTTCTCCAGTAATATTAGGCATGGCTTCGCAATGTGCCATGCACGCAAGAGGCGTGAGACGCCAACGCCAAGAGGCATCGATTTTTACAGACTGGAGAACTGGACTCAACATAGGTTCAACTGAAGTCGCAGCTAGTTCTACCTCATGTTTAATGTAGTGCTTCATATTTTCACCATGCTGATGCACAAGAGATTTCCAATTGATTGTTGTTTAGAATATGAGTCTAACCGAGGACGCAATCAAACTTCACTTCCGTCCTAAGAGATCTAACCCCTCTTTATAGTACATATTTTCCTATGACTCAAAGCATAAAAACTGAACATGTATTTTTTTTTAAAATAGGCTTGTTAGGCCCAGCTTTTAAGAAAGCCCTGAGGTGCGCCAGCGCGCACTCAGCAACACAATCGCGAGTACAGTGCCTGCGCACCGTACTGCGCAGAGCCGCCCGAAAATACGACGCTCGCTGCGGGGCTCGAACTCGGGCTGGATGGAGCAGCCACTGCTGGTTCCACCACTGGGCCACGCCCTGCTCTCAAACTGAACATGTATTCAAGGTCTTCACGTTTTGGACCTCTCGTCCTTAGCTCCACTTCTTGAATCTCTGTCGCATCTTGAGTCATTGACTTACTGAGAGTCCTCAACTTTTCCGTGTGCACCATCTTTAATGTTTAATCCATCTTGACGGGTCTACTTCCTTGTGGTTAAACCATTCACCTGGGAATTATTTTCCTGCGTATACTCACAAACACGTTAGTCTCTTATCCATTTGTCACCTATCATCCAGACCCTACACGGAGAGCACTAGATGCATTTTTAATCCCCCTTTTGGGGTGATCGATGAAAAAATGGTTAAAGCTTCAAGAAATATAGAAATTTGTGTGTTGATTATGAATTCCATGATTTAGATGGGCTCCCCCTAAAGATGTGCACTATTTTGATTTGCGTATGAATGCATGTTCAAAACTTGAGGATCATGAAGAGCCCCTCTTATATCCTGTAATTTGTGGGGGGGGGGGGGGGTGCATTGTGTATGATAAACTTGAATAGTACCAAGGAACATGAATGTGACGCTTCAAATAACCAAACATGCATATGATTAAAGTTTGCAGCATGTTGGGGCCTAGAGTAGCAAAAAGGAGGCATCACATATTTTCAAGTTTACAACTCATACAAGAATCAAATTAAAACGGGAGTTGTAAGTTATGTTCTTCTTCAAACCCATGAAGCTTCCTAAAACATCACTCCTCCTTTGGCCTCATGACACCGAAAAGGGAAATGAGGATTGTTGCACAAGAAGCTTCAAGAATTTGTTGGAGAACTTGGCATGCAAGGCTTGGGGATCACTCCTCCTTTTGCTCTTCCAGCCGATGATGAACGCTTGATGATCATCCTTCGAGTATATGGCACGCTCGCGGATACCACCATCAGGACATTCCCTATGAGAAGAATGGGCTTAACCTACGCGACTATCCTACCTCTGGCATCCATGTCTTTGAGAAGGATCCCAGCTATGTTGGACCAATAACTTCCTTTAGAGGCGGGTTGACAACCTCGGCACACACTCTATGTTCCTCGGAATCAATTATCCGAAGAACCTGAAGAATCTTGATGGCACATATCCATAGCACCTTGATTCTATTCCTGAGGTCAAACTGTGTGTACACATCATACAAGTCATTCACTGTAACACTATTTCCTCATATTCAATGTTGTAACGTGTAGGCAAAGGAAACTGAGCTTGCTGGAGTCATCTTCCTTCAACAAGATTGTTGGGAAACTGCCCGGCAGGTGGTGGTGTGGTTTAAGCTTAGTGTAGGAAATATTCGCACTTTGATTGATCCAACGATCGATGGTATTTCCAACAACATACTGCTACGTAATGAGGGATTGATTGGTGATGCAGTTGGTTGGCCTGGTTGTAATATTTCATTTTGCAAAATTGTTCAGAAGATGCTGGAATGTTTGTATGCTCTAGAGTGATGCTTTGGGTCGTAGGATTGCTATGCTCTTTTGTTTTCTGAGCTATTTTGTTTATTGTGAAAGCTTGTTGAAAAGCTGGTGGTTTCTTTCATGCAAATTGACAAGGGGAGGCTTGTTGGGAAAAAAGAGAAAGGAATAAGTTATTAGCAGCTAGCTTATATCAGTTGATTTGAACGCTTACTCGCTTCTCTACTTCGTGTTGTCTTCGGCGTTTATAAACAACTAGATTTCAGGGTGCGCCTGGCGCACGCTCCCCCGAGCTCTTTGTTAATGACACGCCATACATGATGGAGATAATTAACGGTTAAAAATTATAAAGCCCATGTGTAATAAGTGTTGGCTCAAATACTCGGGGATGCAGATCTCACATATAGAATTAAAGAAACCTAACTATAAACATGACTAACAATCTATGTAGACTAAAGAAACGGATATTCCACATAGTAAGTCTCATGACCACGACAATACAATTGTAAAGAAAAAACAAAACCGTATAGGGTTACGACGGGCATGTTTAATTTTCATAGAAAAGAAGTAACCATGAGACCAAATTATAACCTCGTTTCTAGCGGACGGTATAAGGGGAACGAATACACACAATGCTCAAGTAAGATCGATACGCCAAACGAAGCATGAGTCCGATACAAACACATATCTGAAATTCTGGATAACCCAAAACGATTTCGGCTAGGTAAAGAGACCATACATACAAAGGAAAGGACGCCCAACAATACTCAAGACGATGGCCCTGGAAGACGGGACGGAAGGAACTTCCCTTGCTTCGCCAGTTCAAGTTCCTTGTGGAGAAGAACACGAGCTTGGTCTTGCAGCTCGATCTTTTGTTTAAGTAGGCCGATGGTCATCAGCAAGTCCATGTTGCGCACCAGAACCGAATTCACCTCGCTGCGAGCTTGCGACGCCTTCTTTACATACTCCAACCATTCGCTCTCAACCATTTTCGCCTTACACAAATTCTTGGTACGCTGCTCGCGAACGTTCACTAGCTTCTCGTCCAGGTTTGCCAACTACGCACCGAGTGATTCGATCATCACTGTCCCAATGGGTTTCCTCTCGGACGAAGTGGATTCATCGGCCTTGTAGAATGTTATGTATAGAGATGCATAAATCAATGTTGAAATTTTTTAAAAAAATCTAAAAAAATATCCACAAAGGAAGACCAAAAGTGGAATCGGCGCAAAGGAAGGGGAAAGACGCATCGAAACAGATCTAAGATAACTACCTGCTCACTGAAACAGATCCTTCCGCGACCTTCATCTTCTTTGCGGCAGCAGATCCTTCCGCGGACGACATGCTCGGTGGCGAAGAGCAAAGTAATGATTTCACGAGGATAGGGTGGAGCGAAGGGAGAAGAAAACTAAATATAGTGGAAGATGGAGACGCGATACCAGTGGAAGAAGACGAGCAATTAACCCAACTCCGTGTGAACTGCTAGCACCCACTCACACCTATATACACACGCCACACGTCCCACATCGCTTACGTTGGCACATGTGTTGCTTTGACACGTAAGCCAAATTTGTTGTGCATACACACATCCACACATGCATGTAATTTTAGTGACAGAACAAACAAATCTAGTCCACTGGAGTGCACACATAGTCTTAATTAAACAGAGATAAAAACATAAACCGCAGGAGTAAATTAGAACGGAACGCCAAATTAAACTTAAACCGTTGGACGGGGCTTCCTTGATTCCTTGACCAGTACTTCGATCTCCTTACGAATGACATCAGCTTCCTGGTCTTGCATGTAGATCCTTTCTCGTAGAAACTCGACCATCTTCATCAACTCGACGTTGTGCATCAGCTCCGCATCCAATTCTCCCATGATCTTGAACGCCCTCTGCTCCTCCGCCGCCAAACGGATCTAAGAAGCTTTCACCTGGTCGACACTCGCGATAGTATTTTTGAGGGCTTCGACCATCTCCGTATTCTTAGCATCGATCTGAGCCCTAAGATAATCAATGGCTAAAGGCTCAGCAGCTGAAGCGAATCCAATGGCAGGAACATCGTAACCGCCGACTCTGGAAAATAAGGTGGAATATGTCAATAAAGAACGTTGAGACAAACAGTACAAAAGAAAGTGCGAAACAAATACCCAGATCCTTTCACGAGCCTCGTCTTCTCTGCACCTGAAGAAGAAATCGGTGGAGATGACATGATCGGTGGCGGCAAGTGGTTTGGAAGAAAACTGGTTTCGGGCGGTGAAGAAGGGGACGGGGAAGACGTGGAAATAACCCACCACCACACAAACAGGCGCGCGTGCAAATCGATAAATTAACTCCCCAAGAGCTCTCCTCACCTAACTCTTCCTGTCGATATTAATTACCGAACCTTCCCTAGGCGTCGTCAATTGGAAGTCGACATGGCAAGACGGCACGGCAGGGTAGAGAGAGAATCAAATCGAACAACGAGAAAACTCAAAACCCTAGAAAGCATCGGGTGATCTCTATCTCATGGTGTTATCCGCTGAAGGCACGCGGTCAGACCAATAGTGCGAGCACGAAACCAGCTAGTTACACGTCAATCCCACAATTATTTATACAGAAATATCCATGATGCATGTCAGCCGGTGACACACGGGTCTATCAACAGTCCCGCGATGACGTTTTGCTGACCGAACACAATCTGATTAATTTAATTGTCACATTCCATCGTTTCAACCGAGATGTTCACACCACGTGTCAACCGGCCAACGTGCAAACTTCAACAGTGTTGTGAGGACACATCACTGGTCAAATGCATCTTCCGCCTCTGTCTCATTCGCGTGCCTGCAAGACCGACTGGTCTGATTGATGTGATTATACAAACTCACGCGGCACATGCCTCGGGAAGGAAACATGAGCATCATGACTCCTCGATTTTCCCATATGGCGCGTACTAATGCCGCTGGATCAAATGTGGGTAGATTACGCGTATACACGTTTCCTACACACCTAAAGGCACACGAATAAATTATTGCCAGACTCAATACACCCGTTTCATACGAGTCGAGTTACCCCGGCCCTCTCGAGTCGACACGATCAGCCATTGCATATTCTCCGGCTTCGCCATCCTCGCGCTAACACCATTAATACCAAAAAAAGTAGCAAACACGTCTACTGTACAACAAACTCACCCTGAAGTCTTATATTTAAGCCGTCATACAATCACGAGGTACGAACCAGAGATGCTTTGACTTCACGCAGCCGCCGCGTACATCCGTTGTCACTCTTTTTCTCGAATCTTGTCGCTCCATGTCTATACTGGAACGTTGAAATTTTGGCGGCCTTCAAAAGCCTTGGAGGCACGTCTATTTAATTTAAAACACATGATCCACAGAGTGCATGCAAGACATGAACACTGAAAGTACAATACGATTCACTATAACTTAAATAAGCAAGAGGATCAATCATCAAACCAAAAACCACTTAGAAGTACAAACTAAATCAAGGTGCACCACTCGTGGTCTCCCTTCTTACGCTTGGTGCAGCTCGAAGATCCAACGACCGTCTTGCAGCTAAACCAGATCATTTTTGTGGTCACGATGGACCTTAGTTATAAACAGTGACTCTAACAAAATAATATTGATACAGCCGGCTTCCCAACAATGAACGTTCATCCGAAGGTTCCCAAGAAGGAATGACCTACGTATATCTATCAAGGGTTCCTCTGGTTAATTTCGTTCCGTTGAGTTTAGGCTTCGCCTTGTTGCCATGTTTTTTCTATTAGCTCTTGGTTCTTTGTTAAAGTTTTGTTTTGATGCTTACTCTGTTTGTTCGCAGGTCGCCAGCGACCATCTGATTTGTCGTCCGGAAGCATTCTGCTCGATCGATATGGGCATTTCTATCTTCATGCATTGTCTGAGCCTGCCGGCTCCCTGAAGTCGCCGTGACAAGCGTTCCGATGCAACAGTTCTAGCTCTTTGTCCTAAGTTCCTTTCATCGATTGCATTGTTTTGCCTGGTTGCTCTTCGACGTGCATTATTCTCCTCCTTTTGATCCTTTCATCTCAGACAGCCATCATAACTATGGGAAATAGCCGCCACGTCCTTGGAAAAAAGATTCTTCCCTTGGAATCCTAGGAAGGGACTTGCACGGAATAAAAGGATGCCGGTTAATTTAGCCGGACCGATTAAGCCGGCACGGTCAGTTGTAGGGAAGAAGTCTTCCAACACACCTACGAAACAAAGGGACACATGTCTTAACACACATTCAAAAGATTTGCCAAGCCGACATGCACACAGCACATACGAAGGAAGGAACTTGCACGGAAGAAAAGGATGTCAGTTAGTTAAACCCGACCGATTAAGCCGGTACAGATGATTTTAGGGAAAAAAGTCTTCCCACACACCTACAAAACAAAGAGTCACACGTCTTAACACGCACTCAAACCATCTGTACTGGCTTATGATCCTGTCATCTCAAACAGGCATCATAACGATGGCAAATAGCCGCCACGTTCTTGGAAGAACGATTCTTCCCTTGGAATCCTAGAAAGGGACTTGCACGGAAGAAAATGATGTCAGTTAATTAAACCCGACCGATTAATCCGGCACAGATGGTTTTAGGGAAAAAGTCTCCCCACACACGTCTTAACACGCACTCAAAAGATTCGCATTCATATAAACTAGCTGGGTGACCCGCGCAATTGCGCGGCTAGCAATGCGGTTATTCAAATTTTGATATTAATGTAATTTTTGTTTTTGGTACCGTCTATTGAAACAATTTAAGAGAAATAAGAAGAAAAATATACTCCCTCCGATCCATATTAGTGGGCATAGCTTTATCTAAATTCATATGTATCTAGTTAAGTATTTAGACTAGATACATGTGTATCTAGACAAAGTTGTGCCCACTAATATGGATCGGAGGTAGTATTAAAATTATTCACGACACTTGGTCTATATAGCGTTTATACTAATTTCACGTTTAGAATTAGGTGGTGGTATTTGTACACATGATAACCCGAGTAACTAAAAAATCGTTTAGTCTACCAAGTTCGAGTATGCAGTAGCGGGTTGTAACATTGAACTTTTATTTGTTCCTACTCTCAGACATCAATTGTCTATCGTCCCTCGTGTAGTAATCTTCCATGTCATGTAACATTAACAAAGATTCTTTATCCACATTTCAAAGATTAACCACTTGGAAGTTAGATGCGATGATCAATCCAGAAATATTAAATATTAAGAGATTAATCACTTGAAAGCCTGAAATACGATGATCAACCTTGCCGAGCATTGTTGGTCTTTCCTTTCCGTTCTTCTAGAGTATCCTTGGTAGCAAACTTAGTGTAGCAATCTTGAAAAATATCTAATGATCCGTTCTGTTCTTTAATCTTTGTACGGTATTGAAAAGCGAATTTAATTTCATTGCTGATTGGATGACATTTTGTGGATTCTACAACTTTAAAGTTGCAAAAAGACCACATGCTTATGAGATCGATCCAGAATTCCAAATCCAAACACACTCGTACGTATACAACTCCCTATCAATTTAAATATTTATACGCATGTATACAACTTCGTAGATCAATCAATTAGAGGACGTGGCTGCTTCCATCCAAGGCGTGGCTCTGTGGAAGTTGCGGCTTTGTGGAAGTCAACATCGTCGCCCTCCACCAGGTAGCTGAGGCAAGGTCGCTGCAGCCCCTGCGTCAACTTCACACACAACACAGTGTTGAGCTTCCACTAGTTTCTTTGGCCTTAGTTCTTTGTCAAGCTTTGATACAAAATATAAATACATGCATAGATGTGCAATTGTATCATGGGCCTTAATGAACCAAATTTCTATCTGTTCCGACCACATGGGACTTCTAGTGTGTCATCATTTTGCCTCCAAAATATAATGGAAACTCTAGATACAGCAATAATAAATAGATAGTTAACTACATATTGTGATAAAATCAATCAAATATATAGGAGATAATTAAGGCTGATACCACACTTTCACTTCTATCCATGAGAGAAGATGACATTTTGTGGATTCTACAACTTTAAAGTTGCAAAAAGACCACATGCTTATGAGATCGATCCAGAATTCCAAATCCAAACACACTCGTACGTATACAACTCCCTATCAATTTAAATATTTACACACATGTATACAACTTCGTAGATCAATCAATTAGAAGACGTGGCTGCTTCCATCCAAGGCGTGGCTCTGTGGAAGTTGCGGCTTTGTGGAAGTCAACATCGTCGCCCTCCACCAGGTAGCTGAGGCAAGGTCGCTGCAGCCCCTGCGTCAACTTCACACACAACACAGTGTTGAGCTTCCACCAGTTTCTTTGGCCTTAGTTCTTTGTCAAGCTTTGATACAAAATATAAATACATGCATAGATGTGCAATTGTATCATGGGCCTTAATGAACCAAAGTTCTATCTGTTCCAACCACATGGGACTTCTAGTGTGTCATCATTTTACCTCCAAAATATAATGGAAACTCTAGATACAGCAATAATAAATAGATAGTTAACTAGTACATATCTATTATATTATTAAGACAACAAACAATAAACGGTGAAGATTCAATTACTTATACATTATGATAATTTAATGGCTGAGATCCGTCGTCAAATATATAGAAGCTATTACGGAAAAAGGCATGTACGAGTTAGCTAGCCATGTATTTCCTATTCGTGCACGTCATGGACTACTTGCATTATAGGCATCACGTGGGCACACCTAGGGCAAGGTAGCGATCGATACGAAAACATGCTTCGGCGATTGCTCGGTTCGATCTGATCGAAATCCTCAGTTCTAGGTCTCGAGCGGCAGCGGCCATGCACAGCTAAGAGCAAGATCAGGTTGCCGATCGGGACTATGGACTAGGTAGCTAAGAGCAAGATCAGATTGCCGATCGGGACTATGGACAAGGAAGGCGTTCACGCGGATCGCCGGAACCTGCACGTCGGCACGCTACAAACGCCGGGCCTGCATGGTCAGCGCCTCAGCGGGCGGACGTCAGCATGCCGTGGCAAGCCGTGTGATCACTCGCCGGCACAAAATATTGGCATGCATGCCTTGCCTACCGGGGACGTTTGAACACGAGGGACAATACGACCTTCAAGTGCTGGACGTCGGATGCAGGCTGTGACATATGTCCGGCGCTTGAGTCGATCCACCACCAGGCGCATCACTGCAGAACCTCCCAGGTTGCGTGAGGGCAAGCCAGGCATGCAATCTGAAGCTGCCAGCTCCAAAACCATCTCTCAGTTCGTGGAGTGTGTGCTTGCATCCACGGCAGCGAAGGAATCATCAACTTGCTTTGCTGCCTGTATGTTACATTTGTGGAAAGCAATGATTGGATGTTTAATCAGAAGGACACAGCAGGGCCACAACTGCTCAGCAGTATCGGACAGGAGTTTCACGTCTGGAGCACTAGAGCCAAGTCCGAGAAAGTGCAGATTCAGGTATGAGCTGATCGGCTGCTAAACTAGAGTTATTATTTTATCCCTTTAAGGCCTTGTTTACTTCAAAGGTTTTTTAGGGGATGGGAAGTGTGGGGATGGGAGGGGATTTGGTGAACACCCAATCCCCACAAATCCCCACAAATACTCTTCCCCTAAAATACACTAGCATGGATTAGAGTTTTTATGTTAGGCAAAAATGAGAGGGATGGTAGGGGATATTTGGGGATTATCCCCTCCCATCCCCTAAAATACACTAGAAGTAAACAAACTAGTGGAGATTTTCTGGGATCCGGGATAATCCCCTCCCATCCCTTAAAATACACTAGAGGTAAACGAGGCCTAATCGATCATGGACCTAGATTAAAACTAGATCTACACCTTAAGTTTTAGTCGGTATAGATTATGAGTTATAAATAAATATAAGATTGGATTTTCTTTCATGAAAATATAACAATATATTTTTAACTAAATAGTACAGTGAATAAGCCAATTTTTTGCTATAAACAATAAATCACGACGAAACAACATTGGCATGCACGTTTAGCAATCACTTTTGAATGATATATACTCCCTCCGTTCCTATATGTAGGGCATTTCACCCTTTGCCCACTGCAAGCGACCACGAGGGCAGGAGAATAGACGTCGACACCCCATATCCTTATGCAGACGGTAAGTATTCATCTAGCCATTTATTTTGACGACACCCCTGGGTAGCAAGGTCTACGACAAGCTTGATATTGATCTGGTGAGAAGTCACCGCGCAGCGGACAGGGAGACAGTTGTGATGAAGGCAAGCCAGACAACGGCGGCAAATATAGTTGCACGACATTAGATTTGGCGACCCGCGACACTATCACGGTATCCATTAATTGGGCTCTGATTATTTTTCGATTATACCTTTGAGGTCCAATTAATCCATAATCTAGAAAATAATGTTCTTACATATCCTCAATTCATCAAGGCGAGTCAAACATGATCCTGTTCTCTTCTTCAGCCAACACATGCAAGAGGCACTAGATGCATCGCCTAAATTGTCGTTTAAGGAAACAACACCATGACTATGAAGAAACTGAGCAAGCTGACCATAAGATGACAACCATGAAACATTAAAGTGAATGCAACGAGTATATTCGATTTGATCAATTCGTCCATTCTTAACCTACTAAGTTTTTTTTCAGCTCTGAAGGTCTATAGAGTTCATGCTACTACAGATGAAGATTAAAGAGAGTTCGCAATTCTAAAGGTATACACTCTAAAAGTACCGCTTGGCAAATATTGAAAATAGAATTACTGTGTATATGGTACAAAGGCACAGAAGGTGAAAAGCTCATCATATAGTTGCTAAAATGAATTTGTTAAGGATCAATGCTCTACAAGAATAGTTAGAGAAAGAGCAACAATTCTCAGGTATGACAATAGTTGTATTTCAAAGTCATACTATCGTGTTCCAAATTATTTATCTTCATATTTGAACATGTTAGCTTTCAGCTTATAGCATGTGGCCTCCTTGCAGTTTTTATAATTGTGCTTTGGTGCATTCAGTTTCTATGGTTTCCTTTTCCTGTACAACTGTTTGATTGAAGTGGTCACTGATGTTCTTTACATTACATGAAGGATGGAGTAATAATACTGAGATTTGTACAGCTGGAACTTTGTTGTGTGTCATATTGCAAGCTTGCTCATTGTTCTCTTCTTGGCATCAAATGACTCCATTGTAGAAAACTACAAAATCTGTTAACCGGGAATGCATTCATGATGTAAATTTGAGTCCCGACATTTGCAGGTTGTAGTTACTCAAACATCAACTTTATATGTGTTTTCTCATTATTTGTTTTGGATTTAATGATTTGCCTGAAGCCTCACTGTTTTGTAACCGCGTATAGTTGCATGGTCGCATTTGGAAAATATCAGAAAAAACTTAATTGATATGAAAAACATCAACATGAGGAAACTTACAATGCTCTATAGAATACATACATATTTATCAAGTCGTACTTATCTTGATCATGCATTTATTTTTGCATTTGTCCAAGTATATAAGCCACATAACTCTTTCACACACATAAGTTTGTGAAAGGTAGAAGGCACTCCAACATGGATGCTCTGAAAAGTAGCACATCTAGACATCTTATGTGTATAACAGACAATTCTCCCAATATGCTCTTTATCTGATATCGGTGATGTACATTTACCAACTTATATGTGGGTTCAGACTTCTCCCTCATTCGAACCGAGTAACAAATTTCAGATGTTGAGATTGTCCTCTCAATAATTTCACCGATATTGTAATGAGGTCAGATTCCATGGATTCACTTCTAGAATTATTGCCCATTCATATTGTTAAATATTTCCATCATCCATCACATAACTAACAGCTTTTGCTCCCTATATTTCAGTGTCATATTTTTATAATTGTTTGAGCCCGTATCTTGCATTGCACCATCAGTTCATCTTTATTGTAGAGTTTTTCCTGCCTATTTTTCATCGATTGTCGTGGTTTATGGTGCACGATACTATGCAGCCACCCATCTATGTGCAGCCCCACCTCCTGATATGAAGGATTTGTTTGGTATAGTCTGCGTTCACACGGGATTGATTGATTAATAGCTAGCAGTCCTCAGACAGATTGCCTGCTTCTTTTCATCGTGATGTCTGGTCTAAGCTTTGCTTGCAACCAAGCATTAAGTATCTATGATATTATCTCCTGATCTTTACATCTCCAGCTTCCTCATGATCTGTTTTCAGGGATCCTCATGAGCAGCGATGGCCCAATTTTGCGCCTCCCCGTCGTCAAGTCCAGTCAGGTATCCGTCGGAGCGTCAACAAGGTGTCATTCGTCCGCTGTGAAAAAGGTATCCTACATGCTATCTTCGTCCAAGCATCGGCAAGATACATGAGATATGCTGATCTATTCTGTCTGATTATTATAGGAACGATGGCTGTCATCGACGGAAGTCAACAGACCATGGTGATGCTGCCCATATGTGAGGTTAAGTAGTATTTTTTTTAGAATACGTAGGTCAGTATAGACGCCGCAACATATGGGAATAGCCACATAGGAAAACTTCTACTTACTCCTCCTCTACAATCGTCCAGATATCTCTTGCTTTCTCTCCATTCGTGTCCTAATCTGACTTCTTAGTAATTTCTATATTGCACTGAGTTGCGTTGAGATAGTTGTTTGATTGCTGAAATGTTGGAGTTGGCTCTTCGTGCTATATCAATATCTGAAGTTTATGTTCAATGGGAAAGTGCACTGAAAATGTCGATTTTGAATTTTTGAAAAAACAGGCTCCATGTAGCCCGAGTTTGATAATGACATTTTTAAGTTTCCAAAAATTGCTAAAACAATCACATATGCGAGATCTACAAGCGTGCAAAATTTATCTTAAAATTTGTTGTATTTTGGGCTGTAAAAAAGACAAATCATGGAAATTTTCAAATTTTAAAACTGTGTATTGTTCACCACCCAGATCTATCCTTTTGTTTTTCTTCTACACCCAAAAATACAACATGAAAATTTTGGTTATATAGAACAGATTTGAAAAGTTATGTTAATTAATAATAATATTTAAAATGAACTAGCAACCATATTTCCTTAAAAAATACATGACTTCAGTGCTTCATTTGTTCTATATGTTTTAAAAGAAATATCAATGCCAATATTCAAAATATCTAATCAAATATCAGTTCTTTCAGGAGGATTTCAAAACAAATTAGTTTACATAATCAGATAGAAGTGACAAAGAGCATAGTCCGCATTCTTAAAATGTGAGGAAAAAATTTAACATTCCTATAAAATCTAACAAAGAAAATGCGCGGATTACATAAGATTAATGATTCTTAATGTATTAAAATTATATACAAATATAAGATAATGTTTTCTAAATTTTAAGAATGAGGAGGAAAATATAATGTAGAAAGTCTAGCCGCGCGAATGCGCGGGCCACCCAGCTAGTTGTGATAAAATCAATCAAATATATAGGAGAAAATTAAGGCTGATACCACACTTTCACTTTTCTCCATGAGAGAAGATGACATTTTGTGGATTCTACGACTTTAAAGTTGCAAAAAGACCACATTCTTATGAGATCGATCCAGAATTCCAAATCCAAACACACTCGTATGTATACAACTCCCTATCAATTTAAATATTTACACGCATGTATACAACTTCGTAGATCAATCAATTAGAGGACGTGGCTGCTTCCATCCAAGGCGTGGCTATGTGGAAGTTGCGGCTCTGTGGAAGTCAACATCGTCGCCCTCCACCAGGTAGCTGAGGCAAGGTCGCTGCAGCCCTTGCGTCAACTTCACACACAACACACAGTGTTGAGCTTCCACCAGTTTCTTTGGCCTTAGTTCTTTGTCAAGCTTTGATACAAAATATAAATACATGCATAGATGTGCAATTGTATCATGGGCCTTAATGAACCAAAGTTCTATCTGTTCCAACCACATGGGACTTCTAGTGTGTCATCATTTTACCTCCAAAATATAATGGAAACTCTAGATACAGCAATAATAAATAGATAGTTAACTACATATTGTGATAAAATCAATCAAATATATAGGAGAAAATTAAGGCTGATACCACACTTTCACTTCTATCCATGAGAGAAGATATGAAACAAACATTACGCTGTTGGTATGGTTAGAGCTGAAAGATCAGCTAAGTAATGCAGAAAACAAAATACTTTTCTTGTACTTATTTCCTCGCTTCTTTGTTTATTTCCTGAACATATAATATTGCATGATATACTGTAGTTTTTTCAAGTCAGACACCTCATAAGTATTGCTTTAAAATTAGATGTTAGTGTCATGATTCAGATGTAGTGAATTTTCTTGCCCTCACAATGTTGACCCATGAACGTACCTGGGCCCTCAGACAAAAATGCAGAGGTAGGCAATCAATCGTATACTGAAGAATAATGTCCTTTGAACGGAACACTTCCACCTAAACCAATCAATATGCTTGAGGAGGGATCTATATAATTGGAACAACCATGAATGAATTGTTTAGTCGAGTTCCTGTGCTATATCACTAAACATATGCAAAGAAAGAGAAAGTGAAAATACGCACTTGCAGACCATGCAATCCTTGATAGCATAACATGCATTTTCTTGACGTTCATACTGCACTCCTATATGAGACTAATTTCAGTAAGTAGATGGTTGTTAAGCTAAATGCGGACATCAGAAAATAAAATATCAAAGCATCTGATTTCATCCGGGGAAGCTACAAAATCTGCAAGATGATAATAAGGAGGGCAAACCCAATAACTGAAACCTCCCTACAGCAGCATAGATGAAACATTAACAAATTTTCATTTCAGAAGACATAGTAATGACAGCAACAGAATTATAATCTGTAAGGTTTACAGACAAAAATATTCAGCAATACCTGACTTTTAAGATGTGATGAATGGGTAATATACTAACAAAAATTTTGACATAAGAATCCAATGAGCGTACCTGTAGTGCAGCAATGGCCGCCACTCTACAGGTAATGCTGCTTTCAGCATCGTCATACGTCCATGCCAGCCCTTAGACATCCACTCCGCTCTGTTGCAACTTGTAATACTGTTTGGATGGCCTGGTGGACCAGGCACCCATACAAAAAATATTAGAAGTAAATTACCAATATGTAACATGGGAGAGAGTACAGAGAATAATCTAGCAGTTGGTGGTTGTTGCCTGGACTCTAAATACTTCTGAAAAATAGCAGGAACAAACAATGTTAGCTATCATGTTGAGATCTTTAACAATTGGAACAGGCAGTTGTAGAAGTGAATATGGGATTTGATCTCAGTACATTTTTTGGCCAAGAAGTATATGAAAGGAGATGTGCATGCTACATACATAAGAATTTATGTGACACTGTTTTCAGAGCATCCTTACTGGACTCCTTTGTACCATCCATAAAATTTTCTAAATAGATGACAGAGGCATGTTGCTTATGTCCTGGGCGAAGTGCAAAACCAAAAATACATCAAGATAAGTACAACTTGATAAATAGAATATGCAATATTTGGAGCATCATAAGTTATTTCTTGCTCATGTTTTCCAAATTTGCTTACTCCTGTAGACTGTAAAGATATAAAACACTTGGGGCATCAAATAAATTTACTGAATCTAAACAAATAATAAGAAATCTCAGAAAACGTTGGTATTTGAGGAACTGCGACCTGCAAATGGTGCCCCGTAGAATTGCAAATATCAACGAATATCAGTTATTAGCTTTTGTAGTTTTGTGCAATGGAGTCATCACCAAAGAATCCCTGACAACGTAGAGAAAGTCTACAACATAACACAAAGCAAGGACATTAGTTATAATATTACAAATCTCAATATTATTACTTCATCCTTCCTGTACTCTAAATCTCATGTGTGACCAATTCCATCAAGCAGTTAGCTATACACCTAGATGCAAGTAAGGGAAAAGGAAACCATATATAAACTTAATCACCAAATCACAAACATAGAATATGGGAGGAGCACAAACTCTATATGTTGATAGCTCTGGCTCCCTGCAATAACACACATGTAGCATCAGCAAACATGACATTAGAGAATTAAGAACTCAGGATCTGTCCATTATTCAGATTAAGACATTCAAAAATACTTGAATCATGAATATCAGTAGACCGGGACATGAGGAGCACGCAATTACCAGCAAAATTTCTCATGCGTACCACACAATTCTGGGACGTTGGGTGATGATTCCGCCGGCGTCCTGACGCGTCGTCAACCTGTGGTCATCCTATCCTCCTTGCCAAATATAGAAAATCTTCAAGGAGCACCGATTTTGATAGCTCCCTGCAACAAAACACATGAAGCATTAGCAAAAATATGACATCAAAAGATTCAGGAACTCAGGATCTGTGCATTATTCAGACCAAGACATTGAGAAATCTATACTATATATAAAAGCGCTCCGTTTCAGCCCCCTGCGGAGGTGTCCATGCCACCCTGCACTGTAGATGATCTACAGTGCGTGCATCTACAGTGCACGGTCGCTCTGCGCCGTCCGATCTAGATCCGGCAGCCCTCCTTTTCATGATAATATATACATGAAATATATGCGTCGACGAGTAGGTTCCATTCTCGTGATCGGTTGAGTTTGGTTGACTCTAACTTCTTAATTTTGGATCCAAATTCGCAAAAATATTTGACGAATTTTGTCAAATTCGTCGCACTCACTCATCCGTCTGAATTTTCCTTCCACGAGTAGATGGATATCACCCTTCCAAACAACTTTCATATTTCAACCTTTCTATTTTGACGGACATATACATATTTCTCTCTAATCTTCAATTTTTTAATATTTCAGGCTGTGCAAAAAAGACAAATTCTGACAGATTTTAATTTTTTTAATTCGGGTATTTGGATCCAGAAATTTGTCTTTTAAATCTAGCCCAGAATAGCATTTTTTACCTGCCTGTCATGTACAAAGTTTTCGTGAACCGAATTATATTTCTACGGCCTCAATTAATACCTCATTTTACAAAACTACGGCACATACCAATACAACGGGCGCGGCGTGCCGCCGGCGACGTCACCTTGCACTGTACATGCTATAGTGCGCGGTCGCTCCGCGCCGTCCGATCTAGATCCGGCGGCCCTCCTTTTCATGATAATATATACATGAAATATATGCGTTGACGAGTAGGTTCCATTCCCGTGATCGGTTTCGAGTTTGGTCGACTCTAACTCCTTAATTTTGGATCCAAATTCGCAAAAACATTTAACGAATTTTGTCAAATTCATCGCATTCAGCCATCCGTCTGAATTTTCCTTCCACGAGTAGATGGATATCACCCTTTCAAACAACTTTCATGTTTCAACCTTTCTATTTTGACGGACATATACATATTTCTCTCTAATCTTCAAATTTTTCATATTTCACGCTGCGCAAAAAAGATAAATTCTGGCAGATTTTAATTTTTTTAATTCAGGTATTTGGATCCAGAAATTTGTCTTTTAAATCTAGCCCAGAATAGCATTTTTTATCTGCCTGTCATGTACAAAGTTTTCGTGAACCGAATTATATTCCTACGGTCTCAATTAATACCTCATTTTACAAAACTACGGCACATACCAATACAACGGGCGCGGCGTGCCGCCGGCCACGTCACCTTGCACTGTACATGCGCTTGTACAGTGCAAATCTACAGTGCGCGACCTTCTCCGCGCCGTCAGATCTAGACCCGGCGGCCCACACATCTTTTTGCAGAAAAGTCTCCGCGTTTTCCAAAAATTGTGAATCGGTCCTCCGGTATAGAACACACGCGCAAACCCTACGCTTTTTTGCAGAAAAGTCCCGAGTTTTCCAAAAAAATTGTAAATCGGCCCGCCGGTATAAAACACACGCGCTAACCCTAAAACCAAAATCGACCTCATTTTCCCGAGTCGGCCACCTCCAACCCGACGCTGCCACCGCTGCCCAGCCCACCCCCGCCGCCGTCCCGTCCCGCCCCGACCTCGGGCCTCCTCCTCTCTCTCCCCGTCGCCCCTCCTCCGCTCCATCCCAGCCCGACGCCGCGTCCTCCCACCACATGCACCTCCCGCACGCCGCGCCCTTCATCGTCGGCAGGCGGTCTGTGGCACCGACGGCGACGAGGATAGCTCCCTCGAGGCCTCCTCCACGGCCGTGTCGATGGGGGGCCCTGCACCGACGTTCTGGGCACTACCAGCGAGGGATTTCAGCTACCACCACTAGCTCTACAGCTTCGCGCCGCTGCCGCATGCGCAGAAGATGATGGTGGCGGCGCCGGCCATGTCGGGCGAGGCGTCGGCGGCCCACGTCGACAACTACCTCCCCATAGCGCAGGCCAACCTCAGCCTTCTCGCCTCCTTCTCCGGCGGGCTCTGTACCTCTTGGATATTTCCATTAACACTCATGGCCCATGGATCACGATATCAGTAGCCTTTTTCTTATGGTTTTTGATTTATTAAATCCTCACGTACAAAGATTGGTTTTGTATGGAAGAGGACATCCTGGCCAATTTGTATGCTCACGTCTCTTTTGTTCGGTCGTGATAAATCTGAAAGTTAGGTCTTCTGTACAGTAGTTTCGTACTTTTAACTCCAATTTATTTATGTTGTGTCACCACACGGGCGCGGCGTGTCGCCGCGCAAATTTTCCTAGTACTTGAATCATGAGTATCAGACACGTACATGAGGAGTAGGCAATTACCAGCAAAATTTCTCATGCGTACCACACAATTGTGGGATGGTGGGTGATGATTCCGCCTGCGTCCCGACGCGTCGTCAACCTATGGACATCCTATCTCCTTGCTGTAGGGTCTCGTGTCGGGCTGATGCAAGGGGCAACGGGTGGTTTTGTCCATGAAATAGGTCGCGCGACAAGGAGGGGCACTGCACCATATTGTTGAAATCCAACGCATGTCTTTGTATGAGATGAAACACCTCTTCCGTTATGGCTCCTTGTTCTCAACATTCTTCTTATTTCGGGTTGTCCACCAATCCCACAGAAGAATAAAGACCAGATTCCTTTGCTGCGTTTGGAGTGCAAAAATCATATCAAACATCACCAACGGATTGGGTGCATTTTGGAGGGCTAGCCGGACATCATCTAGAAGAAGGTTTCGCCACACTGGTTTTACTTTTTTGCACTTCAGAAACAAGTGGCCACTGTCTTCATCTGCTTGATTACGCATCGGGCATATAGTGTCCAACTCAACTCTCTTTTGCTTGATATTCATACGCACTAGTAAGAATGTAAGATATTGTGACACAGTCTCCAAAAAGATTTTGATCTTCCCCGATAATTTCAGATGCCATATTTTCTTCGATAGTGGATTTACTTGATCATGTGTCATCGGGAAGCTGGAATCTTAAGCTGATCCCCAGGCAAATAAGCTGACTTTGCAGAGAAAACCCCATTACTGTCATAGTGCCAAGCCACCCAATCTTCCATATCTGGTCATAACGATATCGATAGAATTTCTTTCACATCCTCTGGTGCAAAAATAGTATACACCAGGTCCTCTTCCCATTCTGTATTCTCAACATTCATAAGGTCACTAATCATGATCGGCTCGTCCACTCCATTTGTTGTTCTTGGCCGGCGAGTAGAACCCCGAGGAATCCAGTGGTCCTTAAAAGCACCAATGCTAACTCTTTCGCTTGAATATGATATTCATACGCACTAGTAAGAATGTAAGATATTGTGACACGGTGACGAGGTGTGGACTCGGCAAATCCCTGGGTTATACACCCCGGGTTGATTGAGGGGGAGAGAGTTGAGCGCTGGTGATCACGACGGCTGACAAGCGAGGCGTTTTACCCAGGTTCAGGCTCCCGGAGGATAACACCCTACTTCCTGCTTGTCTGGTTATTGATGGCGATTGTGGCTACAATGGTGAGATGGCGATCTCGCTAGGGTTTGTGGTGGCGGCTATGAGCGTACCCTAGAACGAGGGACCCTCCTAGCCTTTATATGGTAGGCTAGGTCTCGGGTGAACGGTGCTGATGGCACTTACAAGATAGGTATGAACCTCACGACCTAGTCGACTAACTTGGGCCGTACGGTCCTTGCTGGGCTTTCCTTGGGCTTTTATAGTCTTGGCGTGACCCAGGTACCTTCACCGTGGGATAGCCGAAGGGTAGCCCCACGACAGGAGCCCCCGAGTGCTTGGTCGAATCGTAGAGTCGGGCAAAGGACTCCTTTCGCCTGGGCACGCCTTCGAGTTCCTGAAAGGGACAAGTAAAATTAGTCGACTCCGGCCGTTCAGGGCTTACGGAGGACTCCTTAGTCGAACTGTCGACTGCAGGGTTAAATACTGTGAGTATGGCCTTAGTCGGTGATTTTTCGACTGCTATTGTTCTGAGTCACTCGGGAGTAGCCCCCGAGATTAAGCTGAATTGCTTGCAATTGAGGTTAAACTCAATTTTTCTTCAGTCGAAAAGCCTGCTCCCGATGGGAGTAAAGAGGGGACTCGACTTGGAGTCGCGACTGGCTTTGTGTGACTTACTGTGTATTCGGCCGGTTTGGCTTACTGTACGAGTTTGTTCAGCACTTGGAGCTTACTGGATGCTCTTGCACTCGAATGAAATGTTCGAGTTTTCAGCTCGTTGGCTTACTGTACGAACTTATTCAGCTCTGAGAGCTTACTGAATCTTCTTGCACTCGAATGAACTGTTCGAGTTCTCCATCAGCCCGTTGGCTTACTTCCTACGCCTTCGTGGTTGACGTCAGTGCTGACGTTTTTGACGCACTCTGTGTCCGATGGGACGTGACAGTGCGGTCCCACTGTCAGTATTGACTGGAGAGCGGTTGCCGCTTTTTTCTGACCGTTGGGCGCGAAAATTTCGCGGTGTGATGATGGCGCCTTAATTCCCGTGCGTAGTGGGCGGCGTGGCCGGCGACGGTTGCCCTCTCCGCGCGACACGTGGACGGTCAGACGCTGTTGCGGAGAGTGGTTGCAGCAGGGACGGCCAGGATTGACTGACCGCGCGGTATATAATTTTCACCGCGGCGGTGAACAGTTCATCCATCCCCATTCTGTCATCGTCTCCACTGCTTCTGTTCCGCCATTGTTGCGCTGCGTGCTCTCTGCTCCTTCTCCCCCTACCATGAGCAAGGTCGCGATGAAGAGGGGGAAGCCTGGTTCTGGCGCCGTCGCCCCGCCGAGGCGAGCGTGATGAAGAAGCCCGACGGCGACTGGGTCAAATCGTCGGTGAAGAAGGCCGACCTCGAGGCCCTCCGCGCGCAGGGGCTGCTGCCGCCGGTAGACCAAGCGACGGTGCGCGCTCCTGGGAAAGAGGTATTCCCCTCCTCGCGAGGGGGAACGCGTTTGCTTCGTGGATTTCCTTCCGCGGGGTTTCGGGTTCCCCCTCCACGATTTCGTCCGTGGTCTCTTGTATGCTTATGGGATTCAGATCCACGATCTGACTCCCAATAGCGTCTTGAGCATCGCGAGCTATTTCGTGCTCTGCGAGTGTTTCCTGGGAATCGCACCCAACTGGCTGCTGTGGAAGTCGCTATTCCTCGTGAGGAGGAACGTGGGGAAGAGCAAGCAGGTGTACCCAGTCGGCGGCTTCGGCATCCAGGTGCGTGGCGACACCTCCTACTTCCAGATGAAGAAGTCCGACTCCGTCCAGGGCTGGCGGAAGAAGTGGTTCTACATCAGGTGCGACCAAGCAGGGCTTCCTGAATTCGCGGCTGATCGCGAGTTGCGGAAGACGAACGCGTGGGCGCACCCGCTGTCGAAGGAGGACAGGGAGGCGACTCAGCCCTTGCTGACGCTACTTCGTGGCCTTCTGAAGAGTCTCGGGCGCGAGACGGGTGGAATTCACCTCATCGCCACCTTCTTCAGGCTTCGGGTGCAGCCGCTGCGCAGTCGCGTCCACCCGATGTGGGCGCGTGAGGATGCTGGCAATGAGCTTGATGATGACGCAGTCGAGTCGAAGGTGAGGAGCATCACTAGTCTCCGAGCCGCTGACCCGTGCAATGTCAAGTGCCCAGTCGAGCCATATGGGCCTAATAATCCTGTGCCTGAGGTGAGCTTCGTTTGCTTTGTTTGTCTTGCATCTTTTCTGTCGAATCTTTTGCTTGACTCAAATGCTTCATTCGCTGACAGGGTCGTTCGGCTATGTCAGTCTTCCTCCGTTGATGGAGAATGGACCTCATGAAGAGGCGAGTTCCCTGAAGACGAGGTTGATGACGATGAAGTTCCCTCCGCCACCTCTCCGAGTGAAGAGTTGGAGGAGGATGATGAAGATGAGGAGCCGCTGCGGAAGCGGCAGAGGCGAAAGAGTGGCGACTCTGGTTCTGCCTCGTCGCCTGTGAAGGAGGCGGGTGTGAACGAGGAAGAGACGAGCGAGTCCTCTTCGGGCGCTAGGCATCCGAGTGACCTTGCTGATCCTTTGGTCGTGCCTCCACTCGGCTCTGCACCGCCAACCGAGTTCGCGAGGATGGCCTCCGTCTCCCTGGGAAGTGATGATGTTGATGTCGTCAGGTTAGTCGCATAACCAGTGCTTTGTTGTTGTCGAGTGTGCTTCTTCGCTTGCGGGTCCTTGAATTGAGTTTTCTTGTCACAGCGACCGTACTGGCGCTGTTGCTTCCCCTCGTGAGATGGAGTACACTTCTGCTCCCATGATTGAGCAAACTGCGAAGACGACCGGAGAAGAGGCTCAGGCGGGTGACGCTTTGGCCTTGAGGACTTCGACCTCCTCCGTGCCGGAGAAAACCGCTGATGCGACTCCGGCTGACGCTGGGCTGCTTGAGCATGTAAGTGTCCTTTGACTCGTTCTGCAAAATCTGTATCGGGTGCGCGAACAGCGCTCCCGATGGGAGTAGCCCCCGAAGATGTGCGTGACTAGAATAGTCGGGCGCAGATTGATGTCTTGTGTTTCCCGCAGCCATTTTATCGCCAGCAGGTGGAGGGAGCCGCAGCCTTCGTTCGCATGGAGCAGGAGAGGGATCAACTCCGCGCTGCTCTGGAGCAGGCGAATAGTGAGTGTGAACCCTTGTGCTCGAGGGGCGTGTCGACTGCCTTTATTGCTAACTTTGCTCCATTGGTCTGTAGGCGAGAAAGAGAGCATGAAGACGCGGGTCGCGGAGCTGGAGAAGTCGCTGGGTGAAGCCCAAGAGCGTGAACAAGCTCGGGATGATCTGGAGAAGACCCAGGTCGACCGCTTGCTCGCACTCGCAGATGTTGTTGGAAGTAAGTATTTCGGCTCAGTGCCTACTTTGCCTTTTTTCGACTCTGACGTCTTACGGGTGTGGATTTCTTTTGATCAGAGACTTGCGGAGGTGCTCCTCCAGAAGGGACTTCCAGCGAGAGTGTCGGCTTGGCGGAGGCTGTTGGCTTCGTCGACCGCGTCTGCGCGTATGCATCGGCAGCGCTGCAGCAGTCGACGGCGGCACTGCAGAAGTCGACGGAGGCCTTAGCGACTGTGCACCGGAATATCTTCCCCAACAAGCCGCCACCAGTTGCTGTTGACGCACTCGCGGCTCCATTCGAAGGCAATTCGAATGTCCTGGCGGACTTCACGCGCGCGCAGACGGTACGCGGCTCAGAGCTCACTTTCCAGCTGCTTCTTGGTCACCAAGTCGTAGGCGATTTTGAGAAGGTTGTCAGCGACTTCCCTCGAAAGCCTGATGGCAAGACCGCGTCCCTTAGCGGGGTGAAAACGCAGGCGAGCCAGTTGGCCGTGAAGCTTGTCTCCACCTTCGAGAAGAGGATTGCTAAGATGACCGAGTTGGCTGCTGCTAGGAAGAGCCGGTCCCAGTCGGAGTCTGTAGTGTAGACTTTTTCCTTTTAGGACTATGCTTCTGCTTTTGGGCTGAGTCTGTAATGCACTTTATATTGTGCGAGTGAACATGCTGATGATGAAATGTGAATTCGCTCCCTCGGGGGTGCAGTCGCCGAGTCTTTTTTGATATCTGGCTTGGATGAATTATGTTGATTCTTTTCCTGGCTTGACGCTGTCAATTCTTGGCAGTCTGATATGGGCGAAGCTCCTGATGTTGCTGGAACGACTGGCGCGGACGATGAGGAGGACACCACTTCGGCTGCGCCTACTCGTCGCCGCCGTCAAGCTCCTCCAGCTCCTGTGCGAAGCGTAAATGACCAGAGAGTGATCACCTTCATGAGGAACAAGGTGTTGGAGCTTGAGTCGAAGCTGAAGAGTGCTGAGTTGGAGCTGGAGCGATTGAGGTCGCGGCCCGTTGCGCCGTTCTCCCAGCGCGAAGAGTTTCTGCTTGGCGAGATGGACTTGATCAGTCGACAGCTGCAAGGTTGGCCTTCTAGCGTTTTTGCTTCGGCTTGTGTGTCTTCCTGCTATGCTTAATGCTTGGCCTTGATGCAGATGTGAACTCTGACTGGAAGGCTGAGCAGCTTCGAGTGGACGAGCGAGTAGAGAAAGAGGCCGCCGGTGACTCACCCGAAGCGCGCCAGTTTTGGTCGAACAATCCAGAGGTAGTGTACTGGCACGAATGCTGGATCGCACCTGGCGGGCTGCTGTGCTCTTGGAAGGTTGCAGAAAAACCCTCTGGCAGATCAACAAGGTGTACTTTCCTCACAACGAGCAGCCGAATGGACTGACTGCGCTTCTGGAGAGGTTCCGTGAAGGCAGTGCGTTGAAGGAAGTCGTGCACACTCAACTTGTTGCCGGGGCGAACGTGGCGTTGGCATACGTTCGACTGCACCGGCCTAATCTTCCATTGCACAAGGTGCTTGACGGCTTGCCTGGAGAGGGTGACTATGCCGATACTCTTGCGGCTGCGCGCCAGATGATTCAGCAGGTCCAGAACTTTAGCGAGCACCTTGTAGGGCCACTTGATGCGCCAAAGGGCGAGCCTGTAGAATAAGAGCAATAGAGTGCTGTTGTATAGCGTTAGCTTGTAAAAGAAATTTTTCCAAGTGGAAATATGAGTGTATGTATGTCGAGGTGGGGGTAGCCCCCGAGTGAGTAAATTGTATCTTGTAGACTTCTGTAAACCTGTGTGGCGCAACCCCGAGCGGATCGGGTGTGGCCTAGGACTTTGAGAGTCGAACCGTAGGGCGCAGCCCCCGAGTGCTTCGGTGGCGACCTAGGATTTCGAGTTGAACCTGTGCGGCGCAGCCCCCGAGTGCGTCGAGTGGCGGCCTAGGTTTGGACTTAGACCTGTGCGGTGCAGCCCCCGAGTGCTTGGGTGGCAACCTAGGATTTCGAGTTGAACCTGTGCGGCGCAGCCCCCGAGTGCGTCGAGTGGCGGCCTAGGTTTGGACTTGGACCTGTGCGGCGCAGCCCCCGAGTGCTTCGGGTGGCGGCCAAGGATTTTCGGGTTAGACCTGTATGGCAGCCCCCGAGTGCATCGGGTGGCGGCCTAGGTTTTGACTTAGACCTGTACGGCGCAGCCCCCGAGTGCTTCGGGTGGAGGCCAAGGATTTTGAGTTGAACCTGTGCGGCGCAGCCCCCGAGTGCGTCGAGTGGCGGCCAAGCATTTTTCGGGTTAGACCTGTATGGCGCAGCCCCCGAGTGCATCGGGTGGCGGCCTAGGTTTTGACTTAGACCTATACGGCGCAGCCCCCGAGTGCTTCGGGTGGCGGCCAAGAATTTTGAGTTGAACCTGTGCGGCGCAGCCCCCGAGTGCGTCGAGTGGCGGCCTAGGTTTATGTTGCTTTTTGACTGAAAAAGTAAAGGGGAGAGCTTGTTCCACAAATCACTTCATTGATTTTTGCGAGCAGGCCGCCTCATTAAAACCCTTCCAGTCCCTCAGGTACCCTGGTAAGGGAAAGAGTGCGTCTGAAACCTGCCGCCTTGACATGTATGCTTTGTTACAATAGGGGAGTCGACTAGGCGTAGAAGCCACTCGCGTTTATGGCCTCCGTCGCTGCGGTAGCTGCTGCCGCCGCTTCGGTTGTATAGACCCTGGCTGTATTGGCGACTCTGGTCACCGCCGCTTCGAGTGTACTGTGCGTGGCTGTACTGGCGACTGCTGTCGCGCGCTTCATCCTCACGGGGGGTTTAGAATCCCGCCGCTACTAGATCGATTAAGTCGTTGCTGTTGTAACGCGGCTTCTTCTTGTGGCGTCCTTCTCGCCAGTTGCTTGGTCCGGCTTCGTCCTTCGGGGAGTAGTGTGAACTATTACGGACCGAGTCCGCTCCGTCTGCCCACTGGTTTGCTATCTTCATGACCTCGATCATATTTTTCGGCCGGAGCCTACCAAACTCCTCGCGGAGGTCGCGGCGAGAAACGCCGTGCATGAAGGCATCCATCACTCGGTCTTCCGAGGCGGTCTCCATGGTGTTGCGGAGCAGGGTCCAACACTGGATGTATGACCGGAGCGGCTCGTCCCGTCCTTGTTTGCATGCTTGTAGCTCGACGAACGTCGTCGGTCACGAGTACGTCCCCAGGAAGGATTTAACGAAGGCCTCCGCAAACTCGTCCCACGTCCTGAAGGCGTTCTTGGGTTGAGTGTTGAGCCACCCGCGTGCGGAGCCTGTGAGCATCAGCTGGATGTACTGCATGGCCGTAGTCGAAGTGCCGCCCTGGCAGCTGCAGGCTATGAGGTAGTCTTCTAGCCAGAGTCTCGGGTCCTGCTTCCCGTCGTACTTGACTGCTTCTGCTGTGAGCTTGAAGCCCTTGGGCATTCTTGTGTCGCGTATGTTGAAGCTGAAGCATGCGGCGCTGCACGACTCGTAGTCGCCGTCGTTGCGGTCGTAGTCGAGGTTGGACGTGCTGACCGGCCGCTGGGTGCGGCTGCGGTCTACCGTCCTTTGTGTGATGACGTTGCGGAGGTCTTCGCCTGGCTGTGGCTGTCGCAGTTGTCTTGCCGCCGGGGCTGCGAGTGCTGCGGGCTCGCGGTCGCGGCGATCTCGATCTTCTCACGCTTTTTCCATTGGCGCCTTGTTTATCAGTGCGTTTTCGAGTGTCTTGATAGACATGATCAGCTGCTTGTGGAGGAGAGCGCGCGAGTCGCCCTCAGGCGGCTGTGTCAGTCGCAGGTATGTTTCGACCGCCATGAGTGCGGCTCCGGGTGTTTTGGGGATGGGTATCCCGTCTGCGTCTTCTATGTATGATGACTCGAGGTTGCGAGTGACTCTAGCGCGGTCGGCCTCCGTCATCAGAGGCACGCGGGCTCTGTGGCGCCTTGCTCCTTGTGAGACCTCTGTTGAGGCAGTGAACGAGTAAGCGGCCCTCCTGGCGCTCGACGCGTCAGCCTCGTCCTTGCGTCGAAGTAGCTCGACCTTCTCTGCGCGGAGTCGTTCGCCTTCCTTCCGTAGCAGGTACTGGACCGCCATAAGGTCCTCCCGGGGTGCGTCCAGTGGAGGGTACGTGCCTTCCTCGATGTGCTTCAGGGCTTTGATTGCCATGTCGCGGGTGATGGTGAGTCGTGTCACCTGGTCCGGCATGACCACCTCCAGTGGGTATGCGGGTTCGTCGTCGTTGCCCTGCGGCCTCTGGCCGATCATGAAGACTTGCGCGGGGTAGATCTGGGCAGCGGGATGGACGCTGCCACTGCTACTTCCTTCGTCCGAGCCATGCTCGGAGTCGAAAATGGCCACAACGTGGTGGGTACCACAGTCGCTGCCGCGACTTCTTTCTTGGAGCTCCGCGATTTTTGCCGCGGACACGAGCGATGTCGTCGTCGTCGATGCGAGCGTGGTTGGCTCGGTGAAGACCTTGCGGGTCGGTAGAGATGCGAGTGGCACGGACGAGGACGGCGTGACCTTGGTCACCTGCGAAGATGTGGTCGACGCAGTCGAAGCTGATGCAGATCTTGGTCTTGCCAACGACGCGATCAAGGTAGTCAGAGTAGACTCGATCTGCGCGGTGGTCGCTGAAGTGGTCGATGTAGTCGACGCAGATGCGATCTTCTCAGTAGTCGAAGATGCGATCTCCACAGTCGCAGCGGGCGCGATCTCCGCAGCAGGCGGCGGCACGGATGGCGCAATCGCGGCAGATGCGGGTGCCGCCACCGCGCGTGGTGCGATCGCCGGGGATCTGAGTACTCCACAGCTGTCTACGAAGTAGTGCATGGTACCGAAGGTGAGGCACATACCTACATGCAGATCGGCGTACACCGAGCGGTGGGCCGGCGGGTGGAAGGTGTACTCGAAGGAGCCGAAGCAGATTGGCTCCTTGGTGATGCAGACGTCGGTCTTCAAAGTCGATAGAGCCGGTGCGACCATGGTTCCAGCGCTCGTTCTTTCCCACAGACGGCGCCAATTGACGAGGTGTGGACTCGGCAAATCCCTGGGTTATACACCCCGGGTTGATTGAGGGGGAGAGAGTTGAGCGCTGGTGATCACGACGGCTGACAAGCGAGGCGTTTTACCCAGGTTCAGGCTCCCGGAGGATAACACCCTACTTCCTGCTTGTCTGGTTATTGATGGCGAATTGTGGCTACAATGGTGAGATGGCGATCTCGCTAGGGTTTGTGGTGGCGGCTATGAGCGTACCCTAGAACGAGGGACCCTCCTAGCCTTTATATGGTAGGCTAGGTCTCGGGTGAACGGTGCTGATGGCACTTACAAGATAGGTATGAACCTCACGACCTAGTCGACTAACTTGGGCCGTACGTGTCCTTGCTGGGCTTTCCTTGGGATTTTATAGTCTTGGCGTGACCCAGGTACCTTCACCGTGGGATAGCCGAAGGGTAGCCCCACGACACACGGTCTCCAAAAAGATTTTGATCTTCCCGATAACTTCAGATGCCATATTTTCTGAGTTAATGGCACCCGCGGTCACACAACTCGACGCCAATGTGCACTTAAGTCACACTTCTCCAGAATGTGATTATTTGGTCACACAACTCGACAAGTGCGTGCACGCAGGTCACTGGCCCACTTGTCAGCCCGTTTTGGACGGTAAATTTTCAGAAAACCCCCTGGAGTAATATTAATTTTACAAAATGGTCCCCTTGGAAGACCATTTTGTAAAATTAAGAGGACCATTTTGTAAAATTAGAAGGACCATTTTGTAAAATTAATATTACTCCAGGGGGTTTTCTAAAAATTTACCGTCCAAAACGGACTGACAAGTGGGGCCAGTGACCTGCGTGCACGCACTTGTCGAGTTGTGTTACCAAATAATCACATTCTGGAGAAGTGTGACTTAAGTGCACATCGACGACGAGTTGTGTGACTGCTAGTGCTATTAACTCCATATTTTCTTCCATAGTGGATTTACCTGATCATGTGTCATCGGGAAGCTGGAATCTTAAGCTGATCCCCAGGCAAATAAGCTGACTTTGCAGAGAAAACCCCATTACTCTCATAGTGCCAAATCTTCTCTTTTCAGTATTCAAACTCTTTTGCTTTCGACGCACCTAAATGGACATGCAACCCCTCCTTGATTCCACATGAATACCCAACACCTCCAAAACCTCTCGTTTCGCTGCTTGTTTGGTCCCCTTGCTAAACATTGCAGCAGACTTGTCTTTATTTGTTATTTGGCCCGACTACCCCTCATACAAAGCTAGGATCTGCTGGAGTTTCCGTGCATTTGATACATTTTCCTTCATAACAATCAGCGAATCATCCACAAAAAACAAGTGGTTAACCTTGGGTGCATTAGAACATAGTTGTATGCTCTCAATTGTTCCTTCCTCCTCAGCATGACGTAACAAAGCAGACAAACCTTCAGCACACAAAATAAACAGATAAGGGGAGAGGGGATTCCCTTGTCTTAATTAATCCTCTCTCCGGTATAAAACCATTCTGAAGGTTCATGTTCACTTTCACCCGGTAAGTGACTGATCGCACACAATTCATGACAACCTTGACCCATTGTAAAATGAATCACATCTTCTCCATGATCTTCTCCAATAAACTACACTCCACTCTATCATAGGCTTTGCTCATGTCTAGCTTTACTGCCACCAAGCCATCACGTCCTCCTTTCTTCCTTCAGCCAGTTGGGGAGAACCTTGGAGATCAGCTTGTGTATAGTACAGTACGTTACAAAGGCTTATTAGTCAGAATTCCATGACTCTTTCATGCTTTTTCACCTTGGTAATAAGAACTATGGTACTCTCGTTCCATCCCCTTGGCGTAGGACCACCATTCAGCACTCCCAGCACCTCCTCCTGGACCTCGCTAGCTATATAAGGTTAGCGAGCTCCTCATTCACATCATTTGTGTGTCGAGGACCGAAGGAGGGCCTAGTCAGAACTTGCTGATCCTCGCATGTTTGTTGAGCAAATACTGCAGCTAGACTATAACAAAATGCTCATGAGTATTGCATTGTGTTGGACCTGGTGGTGCACGAGATGCAAGGTGAATGCTGAAGGTAAAAAATTCTCCCAGGAACACGTTCTGCTGCAAGTCCATAAGCTGGCACTAGAATTCCAGGATTTTTTCAGCAAGCCTCCAAAAGCAACACATACAATACAACTGCATGTACGTGGAAACCCCCACTTGTGGATGTGATTAAGCTTAACATTGATGGAAGTTTCCTAGCTACAGAGGGTAAAGGAGGCTGGGGAGTGATAGCGCGAGATACGGATGGCGACGTGTGTGTTTCAGCCGCTGGCAAAATTGATCATGCTCAAGACATCCTACATACTGAAGCTGAAGCGTGCCTCCAAGCCATGTCCCTTGCCCAACAGTGGGGTATGCACCGTATACATGTGGAAATCGATGCACAAATGCTCGTCCAGGCTATCTAGTCGAAGGAGTTTGATATTGCACCAAACGGAGTGTTGTTCCGGGAGATCAAAGCTTTAGCTCATTTGAATTTTACTTCCTTTTCAATTTCGTATTGCCCACGGGCTTGTAATAAAGCGGCTGACGCTTTAGCGAGCTTTGGTGCGAAGATGGTCTCGGAGCCCCAAGCCATATGGTTGGGTCGAGTCCCTACCTTCGCCCAACGTCTTGTTGCCAGCGATTCCGCTGAGCAGTTTGTTTGATGGTATGCAAAAAATTCAAAAAAAATCATTTGTGTGTCAAATCTCAAAAGAAAAAAAAACATACTATTGCCACGTTTTCAAGGCACCAGATTAAAAGAGAGAAAAATAGTCGAAAAGTGTGCCAAAAAAAAACAATTTCCTCTTTACTCCGGATCAAAAGAAAAAGTGAAAAAAAGGTCGAAAAGCGTGTAGCCGAAAAACACTTTCCTCTTTACCTCGATCCCGGCTATGGCGTCTGGCAGTCGGCTCACTCTCCCACGAGCTCTCGCTTCACCTCAGAAACCCTAGCTCCAACCCCACCCCCACCTCCGCTTCCCCTCTATTCGACGATGTCCTCCACACCGCCGCCGCTAATCGGCAAGGCGGGTAACCTCACTGTCTTCATCACGCCTCCGGCGGTGGACACCCCGCGTCCTCGTTCGCCGAGTCGCCGGGATCTGAGTTCTCCACCCCCAATACCTCTCCCCGCTCGGTGGCTTCACCTGCATCTCCGCCGCCAAAACAGCCGGTTACGTCGCCGGCGACGGTGAGGACGGTCTCGCCGCCTCCACCGGTCAAGACGGTCTCGCCGCCACTGCCGGCCGCCAAGCTGTTCCAGGTCCCGCCAGTGCAGGTGCCGCCACCGCAGTTTGAGAAGGCAGAGGCTAGGTCGGATGGATCGGGGTTCGCCTTCTTCTGGGACGCGGTTTTGCGCGTGCAAGAAGGTGATCCGCGACAGATTTTGGTGTGCCCGATTTGGAGATCCTCTTGATGCGTTGTTTTGATCCGTGAGTTTTTCCCTCTCTGTGCAGCGCACGCAAGCTTGGACGGCTACATTTCGAACTGGTTCGGGCTGGATCAATCCAAGTACCAGTGGGCGCTCAACGACTATTACGAGAGCACCGGAAAGGTTCTTGCCTTTTACTTTCTGCTCTTAAGATTTATGTTTCTCTGGTATTGTTACGCTCAACTGGTTGTCTGAAATTTATCCGTGACTTTGATTGGAAGACCGATTTGTGGATATTTGGGTTAACTGAGTGAAGATCCATGTTCCCCTGCGTCGGTGGTGGAACTGGAATGCGCTGTCCTTGCTTCTGCGGGGGATTGGAACACTGTAACTTATTATGTGAGGCTAATTCTTGGTGGTAGACCTGTAGCTGTCACCGTTTATAATCATAAGTGTGATTTCGTGCCATATAAGGTTTACAAGATACTGGTAGGTGACATATCGTCTGTTCGGTGGTGCTCTGGCCAAAGCTATTTTGGGGATCATTTCCAAAGCGTTTGGGTGGTGGTTGTGCTTTGGGGCGTCCCCTTTTAAGGCCAGATCAATTGCTAGTCAGTTCAGTTGTGTCTTTGCTTTCTGTCAATCTGTCATAGTGTTTTTGTGAACATTTCTGTGGGCATCTTCTTCTTTGTAGATTTTCTTACGCCTTTTTCTTGGTGGTCCAGCATATTTGGCTTGATTAAGTCATTCATGGTCAGGGCTGTAAATGTGTGTTGGTTGCCACTGGATTTCTTTGTTTGAACGTGCACTTTCAAACTTGACAACTTGCTACTAACAAGTAATTTTTTGTCTTGCTTAATTCTATTTACCGATGTGGATTAGGTTTTAAAATTGAATTATTAGGGTCTTATGTGTCAACTTTATAAAATAGTATGATATAGTTGTGGTGTAATCATCTCCATTTTTATAGTTTGCATCATGATGTTCTAAGCTTGCTCTTTTCATGTTATTGGCCACTTTGCGGAAAGCATTCTCATTACTTAGCACATACTATAGTTATTAGATGGTTTTCAAGAATTGTTGATTCTTGCAACAAAAGTGTACTTTGGTTATTTCATTATTTGTAATGATGCAAAGTCATGGTTAAATATTGGATAGGGTGATTCAGTGTATCTTTGTACTATAGGTCCATCCATACATGTGAACATCTTGTGTAAAGTCTGTAATTTTTTTGGCATGCTTTATGGCTGTACGTCTTACTCTACCCATTAAAAGGTTCTTACAAACATAAATTCATGATATTTTTGTTTCAAAACCTGTAGAGAACCATTATTGACATCATCCATGTATTAGGTTTCGTATTAGTTTGCAGTAGTTTTTTGATTGGTTTGAAGAATATCTTCTCACATGATATTGCATGACATAAAATATCTTACATGATATCGCATATCATAATATCTTATATTCTTTCTCAAAAAGTATAGGTTAGACCTAAACAAAAGATAAATTTAATCTCTATTTCTCATCTGAATTATACAGCAAATTTATAACTACTATTACTAACTCACTAACGGATTAGGAATTACTGCAATTTTGCAAAGCAGAAGAGCGGTACGGTATATACATGAATTTAATCTCTATTTTCTCATCTGAGTTTACGGGGAATATATAACTACTACCAACTAGTGTAGTAAGAACTACCACATCAAACAAAGCAAAATAGCAGTACATATATGCATGATACCTTGAGAAATATTCTTGTGTTGAGTTCACTGGGCGGTGGTAGGGGCACGCCGCAGCCGGCAACAATGCGGCTGCCGCGGCATCGCTGACTGCCAGGTTGAAATGAGTGACGACGGAAGGGATGGAATGATCACACACGGCAGCCACACTCTTAGGTGATTGGCCGTCGACGAAGAACAGAGTCCGAGCGGTGTCTGATGGCAATGCCCTATCGCCGGTTGACAGGGGTGAGTAGTTTACTGGCACAGGATCGGATGTCAAGGGTTCAAACGCTGCAGGGCTAACACAGCTGTAGACGTGCATGTTGGACAGTGTAGTTCCACTGCTTGTTGGGCTTGGGCCATCTAGTCTGCTGTGCCTCCCCGCTCGCCCCCACCCCTTTCTGCCCCTGAATACTCCATTATACTATTCCGAGATGCGAAACTTGTTTATTTCGTCTATGCCGCATGCAGTTATATCTTTGATCCAAATTTTGCAAGCATATGTGTGCATCTCTGAACATAATCACAATGATAGTTGGTGTGCACTGTGCAGGTGCAGCAGCTGATGAATCTCTTTTTAGGGCTTTGCTAGTGTTACAATAATGCACATTTTTTTGGGACTTCCATGTAGGAGCTTTGATGTGGGCTTTGAATTTGGGCATATACGAGTGACCCTTCTTGCATGGACTTGGGCTTGCTTACTGCCTTCAACGAGGATGGGCTTCCCCACTCGATGTGTCTGGCTAGGCTATTAGACTATTATACACCTTTGGTCTATGCTTTACAAGGGTAATGGTTTCCAGGGTTCGCTGGTATGTCGTTGCTTGAGAAATTGCAGTTCTTCCACCAGCTTCACCACAATTACCAGTTCTACGAACTTTTTGCAGTTTCCACTACTTCTACGTATAATCCGTTGCACATTCCACCAGTTCTTAGTTAATGCACCCCTTTGCTCAATTGACAGCAAAACTGATGATTGGATTCCGGATATCAGTGCTCCAAATTCATGCACAAGATTCGTAAAACGCTTAAAATTTTCTGGAAAATAATTATCCGTCCAATTTTTTGTTGGTGCACTATAAGCTGTAGTAGAATATATTTATATGAAACGTCAGTGTGCATAAGTGGGAAAGATGGCATGTGCGGAGCGATGAAAGTCTGTCTACCTAACCTAAAAGGCAAGTCTTGCAGGGAAGTCGCCTATCGCGCAGGGATCCAGGATAAGAGGAATTTTGAAGCCATTTGTAGATTGGACATGCTGTTTAGTTATTTTAGACTCAGAGAGGTATGGTGAGTCGAGAGGGCCTTATACTTGGAGAGGCCCTCTTTAATAAAGTAAGAAAATATGTTCACAGGGACCAAAATCCCTAGTTCCGTACCATAAGAACTTGGATCACCTATGCGCTAGTAAACAAAAACCACCATGATCTGATCCACTGAACAAGGAAGCCTGTCAAAAAAATTAATGCGAAAAGGGAGATCCGCTGCTTAATGCTCATGGAGACATCCGACTTTATGGCCAAGTTGTCCGCATATCTTTCTGATCTCGTTCATCTTCTGATCGCATAAAAAGTCATGAGATAAAAAATAAATGTGAACATGTAGGTACATATGTTTGTTGTAGTTGTTGGATGTTGTCACACTAGTCCAAGTAAAATGTTATGGTGAGAAAAAGGAAACCGATGATATTACGGAACTCTGATCAAAAGATATGTCTACAGTCTGAATTCGTTTCTGAACTTGAGTGTTCACAGTTATCTAAGTCGGAATTGAGCCGTTAATTTATGTACAAAGATATCTCTGAAGATGCACTTTTTATTATAGGATGGTAAGATGATGACAGTATATATTTGGAAATTATTTCTATAGTTGCTTAGATATAGGAAAATTGAAATGTCATATTTTACGTCTTGCACTTTGACTGCCTTAAGTGGCAAGAGCGATTCACAATATCAGATTGTCACAACCTGATAAGTAGCTACTTAATTTGCAGCTGCCTCTCTAGTTTCTACCTTTACTGATTGCCTACGACCAACGCCTGCATAACTGCTGGATGGATTCTTCATATGTGCTGTTGCAGTTGTGCAGAAGAGCATAGTTTATTCCGTGTGGTGGTGTACCGTGACGAGTAATAAGTGCCATTAAAAGCAGAAGCGGAACTAATGTTACTAAAGTTATTTGCTCTGTACTTCTGTACTCCAAGATGCATATTCTTTCCTGTTCATGATACTCAACCGCTGCAAATAAGTAATCTAATCAATTATTTTTAAATTGATTTTGAAACTACATTATTCTAATTGTTTTCCAGTTATTATGTTCTAACATTCTCCCTGTGATTATCTGGCAGGACATGGATTCGGGCAAAGCTGGCAAGCCAATGCAGAAAGTCTAGTGAGATCTATTTAAAGCCTAATTAACCAAGCTGGTGCTATGTGTAAAGTTGGATTCAGAAGTGCATGGGACGTGAAGGTGGATTGCCTCTTTTGCTGCAACTAGCTCGACCTAATCTGTTTGTGCGGAAGGTATTAAGGCAGTTGAATTAACGAGGCTGAGTAATTTATTCGCTTCCAAAGTGTAATACTATAATCTCCTTTTGTCTGTATGTTGAACACATTGCGTATTTGCAATGGCAAGCAGTTGTATGTTTAGAATGTTGGCTTGCGAATTCAGAGGATGCAGTTTTATAAGTATTGATCCATTTTGGTATTCGACAAAAGTGAAGGTATATCCGTTTGTATTGAATATGTGCATATTAGTTCGTTCTCTGCATTTGTGTTTCTTTGTGTTTCATTCAGCTACTGACAGTTTGTGTACGGAATGGATTAACCTTTCCTGTTTATACAGCGGTTTGCATACATCTCTGGATTAGTGGATTCAGATTATTTGGGTCTTGCGTGACTTTTAGACAATATACGATCTAGTCTGTAACTACGCAACCTACAGTAAAGTTCTCAGCCCAAAGTGAATTTTATCACAATGTTATTAATTTGTGTCCATAAGATATCATGAATAACCAGTCATCACGGAATGGCAAGCATTAGGAATCAGCCGATTCCTAGCCATCAGCCGTCAGATAACCCATAAGTGAATGAATCTCGCGCGTCTGATCATCATAGCAAAACTGATTCGTGCCTAGCAATTTTTCTTTTTGTATGCAACATCTCAATCTCATGTAGCAAAAATGCCGAATGTAAAATTTGTTTCTGTGTGTGTAGTATTTCCAGAAAATCCAACATTGTTTTGCAATAGTTTTCCCCCGAATTTATAAAAACTTGCGGCGTGTAGCAAAAAATGTTGTAGCACTTTAAACAACAAAAACAAAAACACACACAACAAAACCCAATCTGGTCGTAGCAAAACGTGTAAAGCGTGTCACTTGAAAAAAAATGCAGAGCATCCAACATCTGTGCCCAACTCATCCAACAATATAGGAACACGTATGCAACATTGCAGCAATCTCCGTGTAGCATAAACCCAAAAATTATCGTACCATTTTGCTCGTGCTTACACAACAAAAACTAGACACACATGTAGTAAAATCTCACATCGCACGAAACATTCGACAAATACCCAAAATGCTGACCTTCACCATCGACCGTGGAGGCACTGTCATGGCCGATTTGAGCTCGTCGACCACAAATCGGACCCGTCAAAGCCGCATTGTCGCCGGATCCGGCAATCCACGACCCATCTTCCTCGGTTTTCTATCTTTCCCGAGCTAGTGGGGTCGATGAGGAGAGAGCCGAGCCAACCGGAGCTCTACAGGCGGCCATTTGAGGTAGAGGAGGACCGGAGCAGCGGCGAAGCTCGTCGGAGATGGCCGGGTCGCATCTGTCACGCCCCGAGACCCGGCCTGGGAGAATGACAGCCGCCGCACGCATATAGACCGAGGCCTATATACGCGAACGGCTAGAAAAGCAGGCACTAAACCAGCACAGTGGATCTCAACAGTTCAATAATTATATTTACAAGATTTATACATTTACAAGAAATTCTCTAGTCGCATTCCACCCACTGGTTCAACCTACTCCTCAGATGACTTACGCTGCGAACTCTGATAACAGATAAAAATAGAGAAAACAAGGGTGAGTACGATAAATCATACTCAGCAAGCAGATACAAATACTAAACAACAAATGGATGACAAAGAGATAATACAGTAATAACAACTTTACTGTATTAAAAGGAATTAAACAAGATATCAACAGAAGCGATAAATAAAATACCAGCAAAACATGATTTAGAGGAATGAGTGGTTTATCAAAGAAAGGGTTTGTATTGGTATCACATGTGACCAGCAAGGTTTCCCAACCCGGGACTCACAGGGGTGAATATTCACACTTTTACGCTCTTAAGAGGGGTACTCCGACATCGACAGCCTCAACCAGAACCACGCGGGCTCCAGAAGAGCAGAGCTCTTTAACCCGCCGGGACACGACGACTTGACTTACTAGTATGGGCCGTTCCCAAGGAATACATCGCCGATACCCTGTTCGGACCAAGTGTCGCTCCCATTGAACTCAGACAGTCTCATACCTGAACTGCGACCGGTACAATATGGTTGCAGTCGTGACACCAATACGGAAAGGGGATTTTATCAGGTGGACAATAAGGAGGTTAGACATATGAAGCTGAGATATCAACTCTCACGTCTCCGCGTGAGTCAAACTTAATCATGATGACCTCTCTCTTGTCATCGCACATTTATCTCGGGTGACATCATGCCTAACAACGAACATCAGGAGATGCCATCCATCTAATGGCACCATGAGCAAGGAAGAGATAATATCAACAATATCATCTCATAATCAACAAAGAGATCAGTCGGAGTATGGTGCTGGTAGCTATACAAGCACCACAAGGATAAAGCAACATCAACATGATAGAACTAGAAGTATAACACTACTACTAGCAGGAATCAAGAGATCAGCAAAGCATGATACAAGAGATTAGCAAAATATCCACTTGCCTCGATCGCAAGATTATAATCTTTTGTCAGTCATCCAAAATCGGCAGATCACACCGCCGTCGTACTAAAGCATGCAAGTATACTACATCTCCCCTCCGCGACAGCATCTTCTCAGCTCTTCTTTCTTGTGCGCTCATGCGGCTCATCGGCATGTTCTTCTCCTAGCTCAGTTCCTCTCTGTCTGGTGGTCTATTCTGATCGATGGTGTTGTGGAGTGTGGGGGAGTGCAGCAGAGCCCCTCTATTTATACTAGCTCAGAGAGATGAGGATGCAGTAACGAACTCCTGCGATGGATAAGAGAGCAGCTAGATATTTCCATCCCCTCTATTAGCTGCCGACGCGTGCTCCTCCGGTTAGCCAGAGCTCAACACGTATCGATCCTTCTTAGCCAAGCTAAACCGTCGTGCATGCAAAATATCTACGAGCAGTACAGATATCTCCTGGGTAGTACTAGTAGTACAAGCTGATGGAAGCCTGATATCACTCTTAGCTAAGCTAACCAAGCGGTAAACAGCATGCATGCACGAGTTGCTCTATCGATGCATGCATGTACTCCTTCTAGCTATACTAGTACTAGTACATGGCTGATCGATCACACACGAGTGTTACTTTAGTGATCAGCCAAAAAGGAAAAGAGTTTAACTTTTTATAAATATTAATTTCTCTAATATAATTTCGCAAATCGAATATAATGACACAATTTAAACTCCTGAAATTAGTAAAACCAAAATATTAAAGTTTAATTTTCAACACCCTTAATTAAATAATAACCCGGAAATCCGGGGTATTACATCATCGGTGGGGATGGAGAGCAACTGGGATGCCATGAGAGGTTCCCGCTGCTACCTTCTCCCCGTCGGTCGCATCAGTGGGGATGGAGAGCGGCCGGGGCGCCATCTCTGCTGCTGCCTTCCCAGCGCCAGCTGCTTACCACCATATCTCGTTGGGGCTCTCAGACGCATTTGAATCAGGAATATTGGGTGGAGAGAGAGAGAGAGAGAAAGAGAGAGAGAGATTTAAGGCTCGGGTTGGATTCCTGAAGCGTGGGTTCCGCGTGGTGCACGTGACGGACGGATGAGGCGGCTGAAGAGAGGCGTCACGTGGAGCGAACCGGCTGATCCATCAACCGGTAGACAAACAACATTTTCCCTCACGGAATTCCATTAGAAAAACAGTCATTATAGAATTAGCATGCTATCGTTATCTGGGTTATATTTGTATTTGTTTCTAGGCCTCGGAGGACCGGCTAAATCGGTCGTTTCATCAGAGTCACCCTCGTCATGTGTAGATATGGGGAACCCGACGCTCAGCTCGTGCCAATGAGGAGATGATGCTAGGTCCGCGCGTCCATGAAAAGGCGACTTGAGAAATTTGGTCACCGTCCATCGAGTGCCTCACCCTATTAAGCCTACTTCGGCTCATCAGCAAAACCCTCCCCTCTTCGAGCTCTCCGTCAGGGGAAGCTTCTTCACCGATGGGCATGTAAGCATCGCCTTCTTCTCCGGTCGACAGTGGTAGGCGACAGCAAGCCTTCTTCCTCCTCTTCTTCGAACTGTTCCATGCCTGCTCTGCTCCTCCGGTGAGTAAAAGTAGCACCAAACCCTAACTCCAGTAGCTTAGATATCTCAACATGTGGTAGATGTAAAGCTCATATGGTAGTTGTCACAAGTATTGTTTCATAATGTTGTGTAAGGATGTAGTATGCCTTTTAAAGTATTGCTTGTCTAGAGTGATGTTGTTGTGCTAGATCAATAATTATGTTCTAGTATGACAGGTTTGCATGTCCATTTCATGATTTTTTTCTTGCAGACGCCGTATAAGATGCTATCTTGGTCATGTGCAGTATGCTAGATGCATGTTTTGTGGTAGCGTGTTGAGCTTCATGATCTTTATTGTTGTGCAGAACATGTATCAGGTAGATCATTGGTAAGAGGGTTGGTTCTACCCTTTTAGTTATCATCCTTGTACTAGTTTTCCCCTTATATATAACAACACACGCGCGGTGAAGATTATTCAAGCCTTACCAAATGAAGCATGATCAACATTGTTTTTCCTGATGCATACCAATGTAGTGATGCATTGTTCTTGTTCATATTGCTAGTCTCATGCTAACCATTGTAGGCCCTGGGTGATGCAGACTTTAGTCAGGCCCTAACGATGACGAAACACAGCCCTTTCCCTCTTTTGTCGATGGCTCATAGCCGCTAGAGTGTCAAAATACAGAGGTGCTTGAGGTGTCAAGGCTGTGTTCTTTAGTGGTGGAGAGATAGCTAGAAAGGTGGCTATTAAGACTGGTAAGGCAAAGATGAGGGGGTCAATGAAGGGGACAACAATGAAGTGGCCTCCTTTCCTGTCCACCCTCATCCTCAACAAGATGTGTGATATCATCGCCAGCGGGGTGAGGACTGATAAGGGCTTCAAGGAGGTGCACCTGAACAATATTGCCAAGATGGTTTCTAAGTATGTGGCACATAGGTTACATTAGCTCAGGTTTACAATCATCTAAGGAAGTGGAGAACTAGGTGGATCGAGGTGTCAAAGCTTACAAACCTTAGCCGTGCACAATATATAGGGATGAGGAAAGCTTCACCATTCAGTTGAGTCTGAGCATTACATGCGACGTCATGGTTAGCTAAGCTACCACTGGTTTCACTTGATCTAGCATGTCAATCACAACTAACTCCATTGTCTATTGTTCTTAGGATCACTTCAAGACGCAGACTTCCTCAAAATACCATTCGCAATTACACTCAGATGCAAACCATATTTTCTACTTCGGTCTGGCTATGAGCAAGTTTTCCATTGGATCCAATGAGCCTCTCGGTGCACCTTCACCTAACACCCAGGAGTCAGATACCATCATTCTTGATGCACCTGACAAGGATGGAGATTACGTACCTTTTTTCAGACAAACATGAGCGCCTTGGTGGAGGAGGAGGTGACCGCCTTCACTAGCATGATCGAGACCATCAAGGAGGTGTCAGGCGCATCAGGGTCAACAATCCTAAAGAACGTTGTCATGGATAGCATTGGATCCCCACAGCCGTCCGAAGCACACACATTGACCAAGCCGAAGCAGACATGACAACATGCCAATGAAAGGCAATTCAGAATTTTGTACAAGATCACAACCCACACTCAGAACCATCATCGTCACCAACATCCACCTTGTGAAGAGATCCAGGGGTTCCTTCCTCACATCCGAACCATTGGTTTTGAGGCGTCATGGACTGGAGTGAGTCACACCATTAGTCCCAGAACTCTCGAGAGATAAGTACTTCAATCACTTAACTTCCAAGAAGGAGCCGAGTGGTTACTTTCCTTTGTTTTATGAGCAAACAGTTCGGAATCGTGACAACGAATCTAAGTGGCGGTGACGTGGCACATTGACTAGGTTGTTGACATCGTAGCAATCCTGTATGTGGCTATTGGTGCTGACGTGTGGGGGCCTCGCGCTCGTACATGTATACTCAGTGTCACATATCACATAGTAGTACGTGTGAAAACTTGGGAGGTGCCGTTTCGCACCATATTCTTTCCATTTGCTTAAAAAACTATTTTTTCCACTTTGAAAATGAAAAATGGGCACATTATTATGAACCGACTACCATTTTAATATTATATTGGATTATCCTATTCATCCCAAGCTCATAACCCCAAAACCAAAATATAGCCCTATGGGAGAAAAGGTTGAAATTTAGACACGTTTTAGGCAGTATTTCATTTTTCCTATAAAAAAGAGTTATAGAAAAGTGTTGTTTTAGTTCAAGAAAATGAACTAAAAAGTCAAATATATATATGCATACTATTTTTTCCACTTATTTACGGATGTTTTTCAAAAAGACACTCGGCAAAGTCGATCCGCGGTCCGTCTATCATTAAACGGGAAAAAATGAACGTGTCCAAGAAGTTGCCTAGTGTCTCACTCCGCAAACCGAGTATATACCGTGTACTTTATCGTGGCACTCGCAACGCGGCTTATTTGTCGAGTGCCTGATAAAATACACACAACAAACACGGTGACATTGGGCAATGTGGCCGTTTCCGGTAGTGCATGATCATCTAGTGGTTCCAACGGAGACGGGACGTCGTGTTAGGAGTAGTAAATTGCACCATAAAAGGCCTCTAATTTTTAAATCAAGGCATCGACCGAACAAATTAAGTCAATATACAAGTACATCAGAACTACACGCGTGTAAAGCTAAAGTAGCTAGCATCGAGTTGAGGACTTTCAGATCATGGACATCAGAAGCCCCATGAACCCAAAACTTGTGCAAATTAGCACCTTGTTTCCCGCCGAACTGTGCGCGTCTTGGGCCGCGTCAGCACTCTTCTCTGGTGGCGATGATGTAGCTGCATCCGCAGCTGCCGGGCCATCAACCGCGGGGGAAGCATCGTCAACGTCTAGAGCACTGGCATCATTGGACGATTTGAGCGCCTCAATATCAGCCTCGGTGGTCCGGGCGCCCGCTTCAGGAGCTTCGACCTTCTTGGTCGACGATGCCGGTGAAGGCGACGAAGCTTGAGGACCGGATGGCGGGGAATTTCCCTTGCCCGACGAGCCGATGCTCGGTGGGATGATTGCAGCGGTGACTTGCATGACGGAGAGGTTGTAAGGCCGGGAAGCAACGACCTTCACCAACTGCGAGCTGAGCGGTGCGCCAGGCTCGGCTGAGCCAAACGCCATCTGGTCGTCCGCTCCCTGGGTGTAGTTCACGAACCCCATGCGGTTGGTGGCGGCGCCGGTCGTCTGGAAGAGCGTGATGAGCAAGGCCGTCTTCTTCTCGATGGTGTCGAGTTTCATGGGGTCGTAGTAGTCGAGGACGACCTGCACGGCCAGCACGTTCTTCTGCGTGTCGGCGGGCAGCGACGTGATGGCGCTGGCGGCTGAGTCATCGACCACGAGCACGGTGATGGTCTGCCGATTGTCGATCTCCTCGGCGAGATTCGTTTTCGAGAGGAGGTTGTTGAAGGTCGAGAACTCCGGGAACTCGCTGAGGATGTCGGTGATGTTGAACTTGGCCACGGCCGACGATGCGAGGGTGAAGAGGAGGAGTGCGGCGGTGGCGGCCCTCAGAGGTGCCATGGTTGCTGAGGTCCGCAGAGGCTCGGCGCAAGGCCGCCCGGTGGTGATAAATTGGTGGAGGGAAGGAGAAGTAGCGAAGGGTGGTGACAAATATGGATTTCTACGTTCGGGCGTGTGCATGTCCGGTGGTCACATGAGCTCAAGAGATTTTGAACGGCTGGGAAACTTATTAGAACGTTATTATGCACATGACAGTTACTCCTTTGGGACTAATAATCAAATAAAGAAAAGCTCGATTATCTTTGTATCAATCGCATGCCAGGAATAAGAGACGATCGATTTAGCTTCTGATTTGTCGACGGACTACTCCTTTTGTGTGAAGATGATTATCTGGTAATTTTATACAATCCGTAAATAATCTCATGGTTACAACTTACATTACATGGCAATGTCTCCATGAATCATCTGGTAACGTCATGCAGATAATCTAGTAGTTGTTCTTAGTGACTTGGTAATTAAAACAACATGGTGAGTGCTTAGGGAAGAACCTTGTAATATGACCATGCTAATTGTATACAATATTTCTTTAAAATCATAAAAGTATTCATGTATTTTAAAAATATTCATAGTTTTCTCTAAATAAGTGTTTATGTGTTTAAAAAATAAAAAGGAAAGAAAAAATAATTGAGATAAGAAAAATAAAATAAAAAGAGAGAGAACGAAACAAAATAATAACTAAAAATGCTACCCTAAGACTAGTCCATGATGTGGCCCGCGAGTCCATGATGCCTCCTATTTTTCTTCCGGGCCAAGTAAAAAACTAGATGCGGCCCAAGTGGGGTATATATGCGCGTTGACTCCATGATGGGTTAAGCCCAAAAAATGAAAAAGACTAGAGCAGCACGTGAGAAATGGTGCAAATGGATAATACTGCAGTAGCTATACAATGGGCTCACCAACTCTTATTAACTCACTTGTGTTTCAGTATAGGAAATACAAAAAAAACTTGTTTTAGCTCCAAATAATGAATACATACAATTTAAACTTTGCAACAATATTTATACACTACTGTAGTGCTTAACAGTCACGAGAATCAGAATCAAGAATTTCAACTCCAATTCCAGTGGGAGAAAACATGACTAAACATGTATTTTACTGTGACCGAATAATCAGCCAAAATTTGTGGATTCTACAAACTGGAGGGACCTACCTCTCCCTGCATGAGCCCACCCTAAATGCACAAAGTTCCTCGTATGAACATTTATTCATCTCAAAGTTTTGGTTGACCCACAGAAAGTTTTCTTTTTGAGGATAGATAAAGTTATTTTGTGAACCCAGTGTTTTAACTAAACACGAAAGTTACAAATCCCGCCACCCACCAAGCCCATGGAGCCCACCTGCCGCCTGGCCTTGTCACCATGAACGTAGTTGCTCCTCTATACATCAAGTCACTGCCAGATATTTCAGATGAATACTTGAAAATTGTATGATATGAACGCGAGGTTGAAACAAAAGCTCCATAGTTATTTGAAAGCAACCTCTACATGGACTTCGAAGGCACCTGCACACACTTTCATCTGCCAATTGTTGAATATTTTAGCAATTTTCTGATATGTTTAACTTAAAAATAAACTAGATAAAACGTTACAGATAAAAGATTAACCCAATCAAGATAATTTACACAAACTAGATGGGCAACTCGGTAGGTAAGGTAGACATGGCATTTGTATCTCAACTGCTAGCACACGGAACTAAGAATAATCCCTAACGCCAGGAATAAGAGGGCATACTAAACAATCTTTGTTGCAGCACGGACACGACAAACCTGATCAGTAGTCGGGGGTTGTTGGTCTCCCGTTTCACTGTGAACGCCGAGAAGCGAGATGGAAAAAATCTAGAGGCGATGCAAAGCTTTGGAGGTGGTTTGCCTGTACATGAGGTAACTCAATAGATACGATCTGTGCGACAGAGGAGGAATCTGTGTGAACCACTCCTATCTAGCGAATGACAGAAGAGCCACCCTTATAAGTAGGTCTATCTCCTTTCCTCCTAGCAACATGGGAATAAACTTTCAGTCCCACCTCTTGCCATGTATGAATGAGCCAAATGAAATTTCCAGTGATTTATTTGGTACATGGGCCTAAGACCCATGTCAAATTTCAACAACAATAAGCATATTTTGCTCTTCTACGCGTGAACAACGACATCGAGGAAGTTCTATATTATGGCCACGAGTTTGAAATTCAGTAAATACCAAAATTTTAAATAGCGGGCTAAGAAAATTTAGCGGCAGCCTGCCAATAAAGTTTCAAGGCCGCAAAATTGGCAGTATAGCCCGTTATTTAAGGGTATTAACACATTTTAACAGGACTAATGCATTTAGTAGCACCATACGAAAAACACTATATCATCGCTATACGCTGGTTTAGCACCTATTTCAAACTTTGGTAAATACTACTAGTTTTGTTTCCGAAAAAAGACCACCGCCACAAGCACGTGCTACCCATTTGCACATCTCAGTCTGCCGATATGCTCAGAGTCGCTCACCTGTAAGTGACATGCCAATAAATCTTCTCAATAATCTACTTTTTATGGGGCACATGTGCACATTTTGCTTTTCCAGTAAAGTTAAATGACCGCTTTGCACCTGATTAGTCTTTGCCGGTTGAGCGGATTCAAAGAGGACACATACACCGAATAAGCCTAATGGAGCTCGTCCTACAAGGAGCCCGTTTTTTAAACTTTCAAAAACGTTTCAAAAAATTCGAAAATAAATATCTAGATGTAGCCAACCACATGCTCTATGATCCTGGAAAATGGCAGTCTGAAATACATTGTATTTTTGGCTCAGCAAAAAAGACAAATCGAAAACAAATTAGATAAAAAAAAGTTGGATCTGATCACTCCTAGATCTGTATTTTTGTCTTTTTTGTCGAGGCTAGAATACATCGTATTTCACATAAAGAGTTTGCACCAATCGTAGTGCATACGTTTGTCTACATCATGATATATTTTTTCAAATTTTTCGAAAACTTTAAATTTAATTATATTTAAAATTTGAAAACCGGGCTCCCTGTCGCCCAAGCGCCATATCGCCGCACTCACACATACACGGCCTTTCTAGGCGGCCACTGCAACAACCATGAGTGCATATCTAGTGACACCACATCCTTATATGATTCCATGATACCACTTCTTAAAATTCAAATTTGACAGTTTCAAAAAATAGGAAATAAATTTGTGGGTGTTCACAAGTTGTATGTTTACGATTCCTAGAATTTGCGAAACCAAATTCGAGATACACGTAGAGAAATTAAAAAATACAAATCCAACATGAATAGTGTCACAAAAAAGTAAAAACACAAAATGACACTATTCGCATAGGAATTTGCCCTTTTTAGCTTTTTGCGACACTATTCATGTTGGATTTGTCTTTTTTTATTTCTCTGTGTTTATTTCGAATTTGGTACTAAAAATTTAAGAGAATGTAAACACACATCTTGGTAACAACCATAATTGATTTGGAATATTTTCGGCACTTATAGATTTGACTTTTGAAGAGTGGTATCATGGTATCATTTAAGACATGGTATCACTAGATATTTTCCCCAACAACCACCATTGATACCATAAAGGGAGGAGAGCACAATGATAGGGAGAAATTAGTTAGTGGCATAACATGAGGAGAAAAGGAAAAGAGAAACAAACCATTGCAACGATAAGGAGAAATTAGTTAGTAGCATAACAGAATGAAAAGACAAACAAGAAGGTGATCATTTGAGAAACCTACGTGCTAGTGTTACTATATGTGTGTCATTTGGTCCCACTCAATATTGTACTCACTCCGTTTTTTAATATAAGATATTTTAGGTAGTATATACACACTAAAATGAGTGAACATGCACAAAAAAATGTGTCTACATACATTTGTATGCATGTGCACGTGGATAAAAGTTAAAACATCTTATATTAAAAAACGGAGTGAGTAGTATGTAAGAGCATAGTGAAAATGGAAGTGCCACTCAATATTGTAGTTTTGCGAAGTTAACTTTGTCTGATCCCAGATTAACTAGAGGAGTTAAATTTACTAAGTTAATTCAGTTTTACCCAATGCAAAAATATCTGACAGCTTAGGGCATCTCCAGTCGTTCGCCCCCCAGGCTGAAAAACAGCACTATTTTGGACCGCTGGGGGCAACGGCGCTATTTCACGTCCTGGGGGCGACGTTTTCCCAGCCGTGCCCAAACCCAAGATTTGGCCCAAAAATTTAAAAACAACACAATTTAGCAAAATATAGCAAACTAGGCGAATTTCATTAATATATGGCGGAAATTCGCCGATTACATAGTACGAACTTAAAATAAAAACTTAAAAATATTATTTGGCGATCAACACGCCGATCTACATGCCCAGCTGGCTGTAGATGAGGTGGCTGTAGTCGCCACCGCCGCCGTCGTCGTCGGAGCCGCTCCCAGCGGCGTTGCTGGGGCCTGCACGGTCGTCTCCGCCGTGCCACCTGCTGGTCGTCGGCGTGGGCACCTCCTCGTCCTCGTCGCTCGGGTCGAGGATTTAGTACTCCGGCGGCGGCGGAGGTGGAATGCGACGGCCAGTAGTCGCCGTGCGCTCGCGCTCCAGCTCCTCGAGGATGCGCCGCTGGCGCTCCACCTCCTCCTCCTCCTCGTACATCCTCGCCGACCAGGCGTCGGCGACGTCGTCCGGCGCCGGGAGGACCTCGTTGTATGAGGCTTCGATGGCGATCCTCTCGCCGGGGAACTCCTCCGAGTCCTCCGACGCCTCCAACCTGGCCGCTGCCCTGACGTACTCCGGCGGCGCCTGCCACTCCGGCGCCTTCTTCTTGCCCTCCGTCTTGGGCTTGACGAGGCGGCGGGGCGGCGACGCGGGGTGGTGCTCGTTGATGCGCAGCGTGCCGCTGCGGCTGGGAGCACGTCGCCCCGAGTTCAGGATGGGCGGCGGCGTGGCATACTGCTCGGCCTGCCGAGCAGCGGGAGGCACCGAGCCCGCGTCGGAGGAGGAGGAGGTGTCGCCGCCCATCCGCCGCGGCAGCCACGATGCCGTGCGCGGCGGCATGGTGAGCCGCGGCTCGTTGCCGGCGGCGATGTAGTCGAGGACGAAGGCGAGGGTGCGCCCTCGAGCACCCCACCACCGCTTGCGGCCCTCCACCGGGCCGTTGCGGCCTATGTCGGCGATCTCCTGCTCGTGGCGCCGGATGAAATATTGCGTCCAGAACGCGTCGTTGTCCGGCTGCCAGCGGGGATCCGCCGCCTGCGCTGGGGTGAGGCCGACGATCACCTCATGGATCGCGTGGTCGCGTTCCGCCCCTTCTGGCGGCGGAGGCACGGGCACGTCGCCCGCGCTCAGATGCCACGAACCCTGGCCGCCGGAGGCGCCAGGGACGCGCATGTCAGGCGGCTTGGGGTAGGCCGCCTCGTCCGGCGGCCAGGGACGCGCATGTCAGGCGGCTTGGGGTAGGCCGCCTCGTACAACATGCGCGCCTCGTGCTTTTGGAGGTGGCGGCGGCCGAAACCGTTTGCGGCGGCGTCGTCGCCGGGGAAGCGCTCGGCCATCGGGGAGAGGAGAGCTAGGCGAGAGAGGAGAGCTCGAGGGAGGCGAGGGCGAGAGGGAGGAAGACGGCGAGATGGAGGAAGACGGCTAGAGAATGGTGTGGTTGTGCACGGCAAGGAGAGGGGATTTTATAGCGTTTGGAAGGCTAGACGGAGAGGCGGTGGCGCGCCATTACTGTGCCGCGTGCCCCGCGATTGGACGGCTCGGCGACGGCCGCTCACTGGGCGCTGGCCACGCCATTAATCCGGCAGTCTTTGACCGGCGCGGGAGCCGAGAGGATGAGGACGCGGCCGCTCACGGGCGGTTATGTTTCCGCGCCATTTCGCCTGGTCGCTGACAGCGTTGGCCCGCCTGTTTTGCGCGCCACTTTTGCCCCCCCAGGCGCAACCCAATGGGCTGGGTTCCGCCTGGGTGCGCCGGCGCTAAAACGGCGCAAAGCGGCGCTATTTGGGCTCCGGGGGGTCAACTGGGAGAAAATGACACTATTTGGGCCAAAACGGCGCTATTTCTCGGGCTAAGGGAACGCTGGGGGGCAACTGGAGATGCCCTTACGCCCTTTAACACTCCTAACTTGATTGATTGGAGGACATGACGGTAACCAAATTACCATAAGAAGAGAGCAGTTAACCAGAGCGCCTCCTCGAAGCAATGAAATGACGCTCTATACTAGTTTGACCAATATGAAGCACTATCGGAGATGCAAAGCATCTTGCGTGAACAATGGAAAGTTCTAGATGGGACAATGAGGATGGCGGTTCTGTGGCAGTTAACTAATACGGAGTATAATAATCTGTAGAGTGGTGCAGAACTAGTCGAGATAGGTGGTCCTGCCTGCGGAACCTTCACTCGCCGCAAGGGATTTGTGCCGGGCAACTAGTTGACAAAAAAATATCTAACCGGTGGGCTCCAAGCTGCAAGGAACTAGTGATGCTGAGGCTGAGGCCCACCGTTTTGCAGCTTAACACAATTGTGAGCTCACCTTTGCAAATCGTCCTATTATGTTACGCTACGTGGCCGTGGAAAGCATGGTTGCAGAAAACCCTCACGCCTCTTCCAACTGCCCCAACATATGAGCATGATTAATAAGGAAGCCATGGCTTTCCTATTCTTCGCTCCTCCTAGTGATATTCATCCCCCAATTTTTACCCGAGACTTCATTTTCCCAACTAGTCGGAGTGGTGCCATGTTTGTCGATCCAAGATAAAATGCCTGTCGAAATACGAGTTGTGAATCGACATTGGAAAAGAAGATGCCGTCCTCGCCGTTGAATTACCGGAGACTTCTTGAACTTGATTGCAAATAGGGCAATTTCCGCAATCTGTCCAACCTTGCCGTTGAAGTCTATTTGTCGTCCATATCCTATTTTGCATTACTAACCAAACAAAAATTGCTTTTAGGGGTGCCCATGGTCTCCAAACCGTGGCATTCAGAGGAGTGGATGTGAGGGCTTGAAATTGCATCTTGAAGGCCGACTTAACGGAATATTTTGTATCACTCGTGAATTTCCAACTGATAGAGTCGGGGGCGTCGTTTTGAAGTTGGACGTGGGCGTCCCGGGCCCAAAGATTCGTGTTGAATGTGATCGATGTGGAAGCCTTGGTGGGTGTCAATTTAGTTTATCCAAAATTGTTTCACAAGCATGGTGGACCGTGCAATTCTTCCTCTTTGAAAGCTCAAAGAGCAATATCCTTAGGTCGCAATCCGTCAAGCCATGGAGATTTCCAAAAAAAAAAATCCTTGATGCAAGACCATGGATGCGGGAAAGAGCTCCCTATCATGATCATTACAAGGATTTCCAAGACTAATCCAAGCTTTAGAGTTGTCAACCCATTATATTCATTGCCAACGAAGCCTCAAAGCGTAAGCAGATTTTTCAAGATGCTTGATTCCTAGACCTCCAAGCTTAGTAGGCCGACACCGAGTCCCCATTAACTTTCTATTTTTTGCCGGTTACCTCGTCACATCCCGCCCATAGATACACACAGAGTAGAGCCTTGATCCTATTGATGACACACTCTATCTTAATCTTTATATGATCTTATCACCGGAATCAAGATATGTACATGTAGTTTTCAGCCTTTTCAGATTAATCAAAATAACATTTGCATATATCCATATTAAAATTAGAAAATTTGGATTTTATACATTCTAACATGTCATATATTTAGAAACGAGATACAATTTCAGATATATATTGTGGTAGAGTTGCGCGGGAAATACTTGTTTTAATATCTTCGAGAAAGTATTTTGTTTTCTGTAGATTGTTAAAGGGTTTTAGACTTGAGATACTACACAAGGTTTGATATATACTTGCGGGTATATTGATATGTTAATTAATATGTGCTCATATTGCTCCAGTAATATTTGCTGGCCCATCCCGTAGCACCCGGATATATATATCAGCCACTCCAGCAAATATTACACACTGGACGATATTTCTGAGTATGGGATGTGTCCTGCGACCCAAGACAATGCATGGTGTAAGCAAGTACACACCCATGAGAATTTTTGGTAAACCTTGCCGCGAAGGATTTTTTATGTGGGATTGCTAATTCTCATCTAGAGTTACAGTCATTTTGTTTGTTGTTGGATTTTCGTATATGATTCATGTTGGTATGAGAGTTGCACAAGTAGCAACTAAGAAAAAATTAATGAGAATTAAGTCAGAGCTCCTCAGCCGTCAAATTTATGTCGGGATTTGTGGTAGTGTGAGTTTGAAAGGATAAGGATGTCGCCTAGAGGGGGGGGGGGGGGGGGAATAGGTGTTTAAATTAACAAGCCAACAACCTAACTAAACTAGGCTCACCTATGTGCACCAACAACTTTTGCTAAGCAAGACAAGCAACAAGGTGATAACAACAAGAATACTTCAAGCACGAAATCTATCACAAAGTAAAGTGCATAAGTAAAAAGCTCGGGTATAGAAATAACCGAGGCACGCGGAGACGAGAATGTATTCCCGAGTTCCTCCTTTTTAGAGGAGTACGTTGGAGAGGTCTGAGTCACCACAAAGGTCGATCTCAACGCCACAAAGGCTCACCCTATTCTCCAATGAACCACATCACAAAGGTTTGGTTTACCTTCCACTATCGGAATCCTTCAAGGCGGAATCCGGAGTCTTTACAACAACAATCCGAGACACAACCCACAAATGGATTGGGGGCTCCCGAACGGCTACAAGTGACCACAAAGGTCTCAACCACCACAAAGACGTCTAGGGTCCAAAGAGCCAAGAGTAACAAGTTCATAAATTTTCACTTCCACGAATCCTCGTGGAGAGTACAAACCGATGCACAAAGCAATGGCAAGAACACAAGAAGTGCTCAAGTCCTTCACTCTCAAATCCCATCAAAAGAAACTAATGCTTATGGGAGGAGAAGAGAGGAAGAACAAAGAAGAACTCAACAAATGAACTCCAATATCTAGATCCACTAGGTTCCCCTCACTTAGAGGAGAGATGGATTGGTGGAAATGTGGATCTAGATCTCCTATCACTTTCCCTCAAAGATATGCAAGAATCATGGGAGGGATTGAGAGGGGGGCAAACTTTTCCGAGGTCAACAATGGAGGAGAGAGAGGGGAAAAACGTGCAGCACCAAGGAAGAAGAAGGGGATGGGTATTTATACCCCTCCACGAAAACTAACCGTTGCAGACTTGGAGGCCGGATATTCCGGCTTACGTCAGCACCGGAATGTCCGGCCTACCGGAATATCCGGCCCCCCTTTCGAAATATCCGGCCCAAATATCCGGCCGAATCCAGAGGCTCGCACAAAGCGACGGAAAATCGAGTTTCGCCAATTTTCTTTGGGCCCGGATATTCCGGTCTGAATTTGACCCGGAATATCCGGTCTGCAGAAAACGGACAGAAACAGTAAAATGAAAACTGCAATAACTTTTTCATCCGGACTCTGATTTCGATGATCTTGGACTCGTTGGAATCGTAACGAAGAGATATTCAAGATTATGCAGAGAAACATCATAGTACATCATGTGAGGAGGAATCCAAATGTAGAAAGGTAAAACCTCTCTATAAAGGATGAGCCGACAAAATCTCCAAAACCGAAAACGCAACAAGTTTTCCATACGAAATCCGTTTTTTGTGAACTAGAGCTTGGTGTGGAGATGAAAACAAGCTCTAAATTTTCACATGGATAAAATTCAAATAAGAACCAAGAAAGATGATATGCCAAGTATGCAAAGGTTTGAGCTCTCCACAAAGTTGCGATCAAGTTACTCACTTGAGAGCCCCTCTTGATAGTACATCGTCTATCCTATAACCCGGTCTCCCACTAACACCATGAGACCGGTAAAATAGAAACCCTTTGCCTTGCGCATTTCACTTGATCTAGATTATGACGATCTTGACTCTCTCAAGTTGGAACACCTTTCTTGATTGTGCTTGCTAGCACATACTTGATAAAAACTTCTCCAAATACTCCCCCATACTCCATGATGGGAGAACGTTGCTAAGCTCCGTCTTCATGTATCCACTTGCACTTCATCTTCTTCTCTTGATATAGATAATGGCTTGGAGATAAACATGAATGTTCACTCAATCTTCTTTTCCAAGCCATGTTTGCAATAAGCTCAACTCTAGACATGATCATTCTTCATATAAACCCTTGAATAGGGCATTGATCATCATGTAATCTTCTAGAGTCCAACACATGAAATCCAATCTTTTCCTATGGACAAGATCTACAAGAATATCTCAATACAAACATTAGTCCATAAAGATTGTCATTAATTACCAAAACCACGCATGGGGCAACACATGCACTTTCAGAGTTGCATATGGGTTCAACTGAGTTTTCTCTAGTTGTATATACATGGTTACAATATTTGCTCACCGACAAGTATGGTGAACAACACGAGTGTGCGCGAGACATTTGGCACAAAACATGTGGCATGCATGTGTGTTGCCATCAAATAAACATGCCCTTAATTTCACCTTGTTTATCCTTGTTTGCTTACGTAACAACACATGAATGGTATATATTCATTTTGAAAATAAAAATAGCCCTCTTAGATTTTTTTTACTGGTAAGAGTGCCCTCTTTTTTTTTTGAAACTAGGAAAAATCTTTGCCTATTCTATTGATATAGAAGGAGCAAATAGGGGTGGGCCTAAGCCCGAGTAACAGAAAAAAAAACCACACTGCAAATTACATTTAAGAGATAATCTCCGCCAGGTGTTTGGCCCCTACCAGGATCCGGTCGCGGCCTTCGCTCTTTTTTCAAGGACATGTAACCTCTTGCACAGTACATACCTATACTTCTTATAAAGCAAAACCCTACTAAGTGTAATTAATATTTTGTTATCTCTACATGCAAGCTATCTGCATTATCCACTTTCTTAGCCAATCAATTGTCCATGTCATTTTCATTAAGTATTAATTAATCTTTACATGAAAACTCCACGTTATCCATTTCTTTAACCATCTAATTATCCACATCAATAATTTATAATACACACTCATTTCATGTCAATTAAATTTAGTATCTCAACTATGATAAGTTGAATTTTGTATATTTAGAAAACTTATTATATATAGTACCTATTATACATTTTTGTTTACACAATATAATTTATAAAGAGATTCCCGCTGCAACACGCGGGGTATCTTTCTAGTGCTCATATATGGCTAAGAGCAAGTACAATAAGCTTATGTAAGCAGGCTATAAGGATTAAAATAATATTATTTGGATGACATGGAGGAGAGAGAAGATGAGCGAGAAGGAGAGTGAGCTCTCATGCAAGAGCCAGCTATAACACGTGCTCATAGACAACTTGTGAGAGTGAGAGGTGGACCATGTCTTAATAAAGTAACACATTTTTATAACTAACTATTGTACATGTTGGCTATATGGTGGGCTATAAATGACGTGGCAATGTCTTATAACCGGTTGTTGGCTATACTATTGAACTTGCTCTAATGGTTTGGTACTTGGTAATGGCCCTCGCCTGGACTTGTGAACGTAATAAAGAAGGTCTATTGAATAGCTTATAGACATCGGTTATTTCCAAGAAAATAGTAAGTTTATATAGACATGTATCGACGTCTGAAGATGGGTAGAGTCTACATTATCGCGTCTATCTTGATCGGCAGGCCCATGACTTTACGTGTCAACCTAGCTTTGATGGTGTCTGCTGGAGATATTTTACTAGTTTATGCATGGTTGGACGCACGCGAGTATACGAATATCTTAGCACAGTCGCTGCAGGACAAAAATATATATCACTTATCTGATTGGATATGTCGTCCTCCTAAGGTCAAACCGTTGTGCTTTGTTCGGGAAAAGTATCGTGTACACATGAGCATACAGCTACATGGAGATGGACTGCGGCGGCGGCCGGCCAACGCAGCTTGCCGGCCGGTCGGCCGATGTGGCTGCCGGGCCCTAATACGACTTCGTCATGAGGTAACGGATGACAAGTGGCCCGCCTCTTCGTGCCACAGTGCAACTTCCTCTCAATCCCTGCTGGAGCCGCCCTGCCCTTTTGGATTTAGTTTTGCACATTGGTGCTACCAAGCTAAAAATATTGTTGGGTACAATTACTATGTATACACATCTGTAGCCTTGCCAGCTGGCCAATTCAAACATTGTGGAGCGTAGTGTTACATGGGAAGGTGAGATAGTGTTACATGGGATGGGAAGATGATGATAGTTGGAAACTCCAAGAGGAAAGTATTATGTAGTGCAGCAGCAAATTTTGCTCAGTGAAAAAGCAAGGTTTATCGAAGTAGTAGGAGTATAAAGATTAGCGAAGTTTGAAGTGGAAACTACACAAAGCTCTTTGTCCCTGCGTTGCAGGAAGGTTATCAAGCTTCCTGTCTCGGTAAACACAAAGGGTTAAATGTATATTGTGAAAGATAATTGTAATAAACACAAAAGTAAAAACGGACCAGCGATTAGCAATAATGAAAAGCAAGTAAATGCGATTGTAAACAATGTAAAAGAATGGACCGGGACCATAGTTTCACTAGTGGTGTCTCTCCTTAAATAATAAACATTGTTGGGTAAACAAATTACAGCTGGACAATTACATAATTATGATCATGCAAGTGGGATACGCACCAATTTGGCTAAGTCGGAGATCTTCCCAATTAGATGCACTGAGGAGCAGGTGTTGGCGGCCATGGAGAGGTTCCCGACAAGGCAAGGCGTGTTCCCATGCACATACCTCGGGTTGTCGTTGCACCACTCGCGGCTTAAGGCAGTTCACTTCCAGCCTCTCATCGGCAAAATAGGGTCTAGGCTGGCTGGATGGTGGGGGCGGCACTTTACAAAAGCTGGCAAGGTGCTGCTATGCAGAACGGTGCTCTCCTCCATGGCGATTTAGCATCTTGCTGCTTTTATTTTGCCCAAATGGATTCTAAGGAGGATTGAGAAGTTGGAGCGCAGCTTCATATGGATGACACACGGAGCCACCCCAGGGGCGAGGCCGCACAACCTGGTCAACGGGGACATCGTCAGCCGGCCGAAAAAACTAGGAGGTCTTGGGATTTTTGACTTGGAGAAATTCAGTAGAGCACTAAGATTGAGGTGGCCTTGGTACACTCGGACTGAACCGGATAGACCGTGGAATGGCATGACACTGCCATGTGATAAGAAGGATTGGGCGCTCTTTCGGGCTTCGACGGAGATCACCATTGGAGACGGAGCAAAATGTCTTTTTTGGCATGATAGATGGACGTCGGTGGGGCATTAAAGCTGCAGTCAAGAACGATACTAAAGGAATTGACAAACATGAACTGGATGCAGGCTCTCTCGAGGCTATCCATTGAGGCGCAGCTGATGCAATTATTCACCTTGTGGTCGGCAATTCAGGAGGTGGTGTGCCAACCGGTGCTGGATTCAATTACTTGGAGATGGACGACATCGGGTCAGTACTCGCCAGCTTCAACATACGAATGCCAATTCCAGGTATCTCGCCCTCCCTTCTCGACGTCCAAGTTCTGTAGCGTGCACGCCGAGCCGAAGTGCCGTTTTTTTTTTGCATGGTTAGCGCTGCATGGAAAGATTGTAACGTCGGACAATCTCACCATCCGAGGGTGGCCGCATGACCCAATATGCAAGTTCTGTATGATCCACCTGGAGACCATGCAGCACCTACTTCTCGACTATGCTTTTGCAAAGATAGTTAGGGAACGGGTGTTCACGGCAATTGGCATCTTGGGGGTGCCCGCCCCGACCCATAACCGTAACCTCAACTGTTGGTGGGATGACATGCTTAGCGGGATGCTGAAGGAAAGGAGGCGAGAGGCAAGCGGTGCTCTCATTTATGCCATGTGGGGAACATGGAGCGGAACCAACAGGTCTTCTGCAACACTGGTCTTTTGCCGGACGCGGTAGTTGCTCTCGTTAGGGAGGAGATAGCTCAGAGGGCGTATGCTCACTCCATCAACCCCAGAGACTTTCTAGCAGGGTATTAGGCCTTTTTCGCTTGTAATTGCTTAAAAAAATCTATAGAACATCATCCGATGACATCTATAACTAATACTTCACTTTAAGAACACTTCTATGCTTGCCTCTCTAGTAATTAAGTTGTAAACAATAGAGTATTGTATTAAACTCAATACATGATGTAAACAATATTTTATATCAATTGCGGTAGACATTAAACACCATTGTTTTACCCTTTGTAGCAACAACACATCATTACCCTTAGTCATTTCAGTCACTCGAGCCCGGGATGAATAAGGCATGAACCCCACTATCAAACATATACCCCCTCTTGGAGATTTAAACAACAACTTGGCCAAAAAAATCATATAAATCGGAGAACATGTAAAAATGTAAATAAAACAATCATATAATAAACATGAACTATGATCATAACATGGCCTCGGACCCGTAAACGAGGAAGAATTGTGTGTGTCCTCTAGCTTAGCTCTGTGTCATGCGTATGGCCTAGGGCAGCTCGGTGACCCATAATCTCTTCTTCCCCTTAGTTTTCACAAAGATTTGAAGCCTTATGTAGGACTAAGTTGTTTTCCATTTCATCATCATTAGAAGGCATGGATTATTTTTTAAAGAAAAACTATGGACCGAGATATTGCTCTAGCTACCGGATTACTGAAATAGAAGAAAGTGTGTGTCCCGTCGAGTTTCCCAACAAAATGCCAAGACATCACACGCTCTATTACTAAATTCACTATCTGGAGACGAAAGCATAGAAAGTTTGGACTTAGATGGTGTTACTGAGGGTATGAACGAGTCTTTACGATGCGCCAGCAACATCACACGCTCGAGTTGTGGGAGATCAATATCCGATTGAGCCCATAGCTTGTTGTTGGATCGCACCTCGGTCTCGGACAGCTCCTAGAGTCCCCCAAATGCTAATATCGCCTCCTCCTATGGTCTTGTTGCAGCAGCCCCCCAGCCTAATATCTGCGTTGGGAATGCCCAAAGTGGAAGGGAATGATGTAGACAATAGTAAGAATTTCCCTCGATTGAGAACTAATATTTATCAAACCAGTAGGAATATGAAGTCTTCAGCAAATTAATAGCACCTGCACAAAAAACATAGAACTCTCTTGTCTCCAACTTTTAAGAAGGTTGTCAAGCTTCCCAACAAGTATTAAACATCTGGTGTGGAAATGATGGATGAAAAATAATAAAAGTAAAAACGGACCAGCGAGCTAACAATGATGAAAAGCAAGTAAACGATGTTGTAAACAATGTAAAACGATGTAACAGGGCCTTAGCATCACTAGAGGTATCTCCCCATAAAAATATAACACTGTAAAGTAATAAATTACAGCTGGATAATTGATTGAACTGGAAACAAACAATTAGGATATAAGAAACGTTCATGACATTATTCATGTAAACGGCCAACCGGACAACATCTATACCTAAATACTACACTCCGAGAGCGCTTCTATGATTGCCTCTCTAGGTATTAAGTTGAAAACAACAAACTATTGCCTTATGTTTAGTACATGATGTAAACAATAACATGGTTAATTAGAAACAATTATTTTCTCCTTGGTGGCAACAACACAGTACCCCAACTTGCACATTTCTGTCACTCGACGCGGAGAAAGCATGGTTGAACCCACTATCAAACACTTACCCCCTCTTGGAGATTTAAACATAAACTTGGAAAGCATGTAGGAACAGTAAATAAACAATTAAATAAATAAAATAGCATAATTAATATAACATGCACGATTTGATCATAAAATCACAATTCATCATATCCCAACAAACACAATAGGTAAAGACAATTACATCATATGGATCTTATGTTAGGTAGGTCACGAGACCTTTGTATTGAAGAACATGGAGGAGAGATAACCATCTAGCTGCTGATATGGACCCATTGTCAAAGTATGAACTACTCACGAATCATCATGGAGGTGGCAGTGGTAGTGTAGATGCCTCCGGTGATGATTTCTCCCCTCCTGCGGTGTACCGGAACATGGCACGAGATCCGTATTTGCACAAAATTACCCCACCATAAGGGTTTTTTAGTCGGGGGCAATATATAGATGAAGGGCAAGACGATATTTTAAAATTAGGTTTAACATATGAAATGCAATTATTGCGCAATTTTAAAATGACAAACTAGTGCTAGAAATATGTCCTCAAAGCTAAAAAGTTACATGACACGAAAAACTAAAGCCTTTGCCAAGTACAAATACGAAATGCCTTTGGGCCAGGCTTTGGCCCAAGCACAGAAATGCACTCTACATGTTCACTTGTTCAAACGGGTTTCCCTACATATCGCTAACTGCGAGTCGTATGATACGACTCGCTTGCCTACGGCTCCTCGCCCAGAAGGCCAGTAAGCACGATGGCCCATTTACGGGACTTGTTCGTTCGTTCAAATCGTTTTCTTTTGTTTCTTCTTTCTTCGCACAGTTGTCCCACGCGACGGCCAAAAAAATGTGAAGCCTGGGACTCGAACCCGCACAAAGCAGCCACGAACCAAAGACCCTAACCAATACGCCATGATTGCCTCCTGATAACTGGGACGCACGTCTTGTACTTGTAGCATGTCAGTCGCACATTTTTTCTTTTCATTTTCCTTTATTTTTTATATTGTGATGATATAAAATGTTTAAATTTAAAATTATACAGATTTGAATCAACTTTTAAAATGTAACATTTTTATTAAAAAATATTTATTGGAAAATTAACCATTTAAAAAATGAATATTTTTCAAAATCGGAACCATTTTAAAACATGAACATTTTAAAAATCAAACCATTTTCAAAAAATCGGAACCATTTTTTTTTTGGTTCAGAACCATTTTCAAAAATCGGAACCATTTTCAAAAAGGAACCATTTTTTTTGGTTCGGAGCCATTTTCAAAAGGGAACCATTTTTTTCATTCAGAGCCATTTTCAAAAAGGAACCATTTTTTAAAATTCGGAACCATTTTCAAAAAGGAACCATTTTTTTATTCGGAACCATTTTAAAAAAGGAACCATTTTTCAGTTCGGAACCATTTTAAAAAAGGAACCATTTTTTCGGTTCGGAACCATTTTCAAAAAGGAACCATTTTTTCATTCGGAACCATTTTCAAAAAGGAACCATTTTTTCAGTTCCGAACCATTTAAAAAGGAACCATTTTTTTAATTCCGAACCATTTTCAAAAATCGGAACCATTTTTTCAGTTCGGAACCATTTTTCAAAAAGGAACCATTTTCAAAAAGGAACTATTTTTGAAAAATCAGAACCATTTTTTTCATTCGGAACCATTTTTTTGGTTCGAAATCATTTTTAAAAAGGAACCATTTTTTTTGGTTCGGAACCATTTGCAAAAAGGAACATTTTAAAAAAGAACCATTTTCAAAAATCAGAACCATTTTTGAAAAATAATTATTTTACAAAATATGAACCATTTTCAAAAACAAGCGAAAATTAAAACATAAAAACAAATAAAACCGAAAAAGAAAACATAAAAACAAAACAGGAAAAGAAAACAAAAAAAAAACAGAAAAAGAAAAAGGAAATGGAAAAAGAAAAAGAATAAAAAACACAAAAGAATAAAAGGTAGAATAAAGAAAGGTAAACACAAGCCCGACTGTGGCCTAGTGGTTGTGCACTGGAACCGCTTCCGTCCAGATGCCCTGTTCGAATCCCAGCTCTGTTCTCGTCCCACACTCTGTAACGTGTTTTCTTCATTTTTCGTTACATGCAGATACTAAATAGGCCGGCCCATCTGGGAATCTACGCAGACGAGTCGGAACTAAAGCTCGCAGAAGGCGATGAATAGGGTTTGCGGTTCAAAGTTCAAACCCCTACAGGTGCAGAATATTTGTTCCTGTTTTTCTACAAACACAAATTAACCCGCTGGAATCACTGTCCGACGACTGACAAATCGACTGATCTTGAAGAAAAAGAGCTTTAGCGAAGTCTGAAAGCATAGATGGAGTAAATCTTTGATCTCTTCCGACGTTATGTTTGATCATGGTCATGCTTTTCCGAGGCCCACAGCACCTCAGCAGATCCAGCCATCCATTGTAAGATCGAACGGCTGACTGTCACCATTCGATTGGAAACTTCCGACTATGTTCTAATTCTATGGTTGGAGGCGCCGTGATTCCCAGGGCCCACACCACCCCATTCCGAGGACACCACCGCTGAGCTGGCGGGGCCCACATTAGCCGATGCAGGGAGCTAGCTAAGCAGTGTCTCCAGCCTCCTACGTCATCTCCTAGCCTTGGCCTCTATATAAGCTCTGCCCCCTCCCCTCCCCTTTACACCATCAATCACCATTACCGGCCCATCACCTCTGAAACCCATATAGCTCTTAGCAAGAACTTAGCTACAAGTCAAGTCAAGTAGTACATACTGCAGGCTAGCTAAGCAAATAGCAGCATGACTGGGGTGTGGGTGTTTGAGGACGGGATCGTGAGGCGGGCGGACAGTGAGGCGCCCGGCCGCGCTGGCGGCGGAGCTCCGCCGGGCAAGGCGCTGGTCCACGTGCCTAGCGGCGAGGTAGTCACCTCGTATGACATCCTGGAACGGCGGCTGCGGGATCTCGGGTGGGAGCGCTACCTCAACGACCCCTGCCTGCTCCAGTTCCACCAGCGCTCCACCGTGCACCTCATCTCCGTCCCGCGCGACTTCGCCCGCCTCAAGCTCGTCCACATGTACGACGTCGTCGTCAAGACCCGCAACGTCTTTGAGGTCCGCGACGCCTGAGCCTGCGTACCTGCCTCGCGTCGGCTCCTGCCGTCGGCGTCTTCCTCCTCCGGGCTGCCGGCCGGCCGGCCGCCATCTTTATAACCGTACGTATGTATTGTATGTGTGCCATCCATCCTGCGTGCGGCTGGCCGGTCTGCATGTACGTAGCTCGGTAAGCTAGCGCTGCCATGAACTCCGGCCTACGAGTTTGGGTCGTCTGGCTTGTACATAGTATATTGTAGTGTATGGTTTGCTAATTAGCTTTGACTGATAGATTCCCTGGAGCGAATCAATCATTCATGCGCTATAAAATGAAAAAGAAATTTCTTAGTTAACTCCTGTCTTTCTGTTGCATATTAGGGGTGTCACCCGCTCACACTTGACATGGAAGAAATATAACAAAATAGAGTATTCAACAAGAAATTGTAGATAAACGGGTGAATCCGGATAGCAAGCTATCACGGTGGTCACTTGTGGCATCATACTCACAATTGATTTGGTCTCGACAAAGTTGATCCTGTCCAGACCGATTAAGAAGAGCTTCGATGCATGGTTGCTATATTCTTATATATAGCAGCATACTCAGGATTTTCGGCGAGTAATGGATGACCTAGCTCTTGGTACTAGATCTGCCAACAAGGTAATTACTGAAACATAGCTTCGATGTGTCCAACCCGACAATAAGGACATCTCCAGTCACCCCCAGACCGAGAAATAACGCCATTTTAGACCAAATAGCACCGTTTTCTCCCACTCGGCCCCCCAGGAGCCCAAATAGCGCCGCTTTGCGCCGTTTTAGCGCCGACGCACCCAGACGGAACCCAGCCCATTGGGTTGCGCCTGGGGGGGGGCAAAAGTGGCGCGTAAAACAGGCGGGCCAGCGCTGTCAGCGACCAGGCGAAATGGCGCGGAAACAGAACCGCCCGTGAGCAGCCGTGTCCTCATCCTTTCGGCTCCCGCGCCGGTCAAAGGCTGCCGGAGTAATGGCGTGGCCAGCGCCCAGTGAGCGGCCGTCGCCGAGCCGTCCAATCGCGGGGCACGCGGCGCAGTAATGGCGCGCCACCGCCCCTCCGTCTGGCCTTCCAAACACGCTATAAAATCCCCTCTACTCGCCCCTCGCCGTGCACAACCACACCATTCTCTCGCCGTCTTCCTCCCTCACGCCGTCTTCCTCCCTCTCGCCCTCGCCTCCCTCGAGCTCTCCTCTCTCGCCTAGCTCTCCTCTCCCCGATGGCCGAGCGCTTCCCCGGCGACGACGCTGCCGCAAACGGCTTCGGCCGCCGCCACCTCCGAAAGCACGAGGCGCGCATGTTGTACGAGGCGGGCTACCCCACGCCGCCTGACATGCGCGTCCCTGGCGCCTCCGGCGGCCAGGGTTCGTGGCATCTGAGCGCGGGCGGCGTGCCCGTGCCACCGCCGCCAGAAGGGCGGAACGCGAACACGCGATCCAGGAGGTGATCGTCGGCCTCACCCCAGCGCAGGCGGCGGATCCCCGCTGGCAGCCGGTCAACGACGCGTTCTGGATGCAATATTTCATCCGGCGCCACGAGCAGGAGATCGCCGACACAGGCCGCAACGGCCCGGTGGAGGGCCGCTGCAACTCCAAGAGCCGCAAGCGGTGGTGGGATGCTCGAGGGTGCACCCTCGCCTTCGTCCTCGACTACATCGCCGCCGGCAACGAGCCGCGGCTCACCATGCCGCCGCGCAGATGGGCGGCGACACCTCCTCCTCCTCCGGCGCGCACTCGGCGCCTCCCGCTGCTCGGCAGGCCGAGCAGTACACCACGCCGCCGCCCATCCTGAACTTGAGGCGGCGTGCTCCCAGCCGCAGCGGCACGCTGCGTATCAACCAGCGCCGCCCCGCGTCGCCGCCCCGCCGCCTCGTCAAGCCCAAGACAGAGGGAAAGAAGAAGGCGCCGGAGTGGCAGGCGCCGCCGGAGTACGTTAGGGCGGCGGCCAGGTTGGAGGCGCCGGAGGACTCGGAGGAGTTCCCCGGCGAGAGGATCGCCATCGAAGCCTCGTACAATGAGGTCCTCCTGGCACCGGACGACGTCGCCGACGCCTGGTCGGCGAGGATGTACGAGGAGGAGGAGGTGGAGACGACCGCGAAGGCCCCAACAACGCCGCTGGGAGCAGCTCCGACGACGACGGCGGCGGTGGCGACTACAGCCACCTCATCTACAGCCAGCTGGGCATGTAGATCGCGTGTTGATCGCCAAATAATATTTTAAGTTTTTATTTTAAGTTTGTACTATGTAATCGGCGAATTTCCGCCATATATTAATGAAATTGGCCTAGTTTGCTATATTTTGCTAAATTGTGTTTTTTTTTTGAATTTTTGGGCCGAATCTTGGGTTTGGGTACGGCTGGGAAAACGTCGCCCTCAGGACGTAAAATAGCGCCGTTGCCCCCCCCCCCCGCGGCCCAAAATAGCGCCGTTTTTCGGCCTAGGGGGGCCGAACGACTGGAGATGCCCTAGCACCCGCTCGTCGTCCCCATGTTGACTTTGGTATTGTCTTTATGGCGAGTTTTCGTTCTTAATAGGACACGGCATCCACGATAAAACCCTTTTCCTGGCCATCATAGGCTGGATACAGTGATGTCGGTGCGAGTGTGCATTTCCTTGTTTAAAGTGTTGCTTCCTAAGATTTGCAACTTAATCGCAGGTGCTTTTTGTCTAATCTTGTTATAGCTCTTGTCACTACTTAATTCATTGACTTAACCTGTAAGTTGATGTCTTGGCCTTGCCGTGCATTCTTGAAGAGACTAAGAAGTTTAGCTATCTGATGAGGGCTTCTAAGATATACATTTACTTTTATGTGCAGGAGTATTTTTCTCATATTTTTCTATAAAGGCGAACAATGTTTGGTACACATGTTATAGCACGTTTGTTTTCTATTTTCTATCAATTCTTCTGATCGTGGGCAGTGCAACCATGCAAAATGGCTGGACCGCAGTCAGCACTATAAGTACATGTCCTAGGCGCATCCTCTTTAGAAGTTCACCTTAAAATATTATACTATATAATCGAACTAGAGGTATAGTATCGATGGGCTGATAAGGCCAACGGTACCTGTTTGGCTTGTCACTTATCTACAACAGTTTTCGTACTCATTACATTTGTCAGCCACGGCTTTACAAGTCATTTTCTTCTTTCCTTAAATGATATCCACCAATGTATCCTAGTATTTAGTATTTCCCTGAATAGAAATATTAATCCGTGTAAGACCAAATGACAGTGACAATTTCATATCAACATATATATTGTTCGAAATGATTTCATATTCAGGATGAAACAGGAAAAAATTGGAACCGATATTTCCAAGAAGAATAATTTGTGGTTCTAGAGTTTATATGCATATAGTCAATAGATATACGAATGACAGCTACTTCTTAGACTGTGTTTCAATCATACAAACAACGTCACAATCTACAATTAATTGCATGCTTCTCTGATATTTTTCATGAAAGAGACATTACAAAATAACAATATAATATTTCAGTAGTATTTACGCATTCAGAATTTAAAACCAATACATACGTAATTACCAGGTGGTTATTACCATGGCCCGCGATGAACTTTGTCATTGAGCATCCACATTCCTAGATGCTAGAGGTTAAAATTTTGGCGAGTATCAGTGCTAAGGAATGTGAAGGTGGCTGATAAGGTGAAACAGCTTAGCACCATCGCTAAAGAAAATATAGTTTTGAATTGTTATCGCGGTCATTGATATGTGTACGTGGCAATATGAGAAAAGAAGCTAACATGTGTAAATGAAGAGAGTAAACTTCTTTTTCCTCCTTAAAAATTATCTATGTGCTTAGATATTGTGCATCTTCCCAATGCACCTATTGCACAAAATATGGTCTTTCTCCACTTGTTCCGTCCTTAATAATCATCCTCCTTATCTAGTGACATATCCCTTCGGTCGTGCACACAGAAAACCCTCACCACATCCAATTTGTTCGCCAACACCACTATCTGTTGGACAGCTCGAAACACTCTATGCAACACTCCGATGCAGAGGCCGGAGCAGCGTTCCCCATTTCAAAAAAAGCTCGAAACACTCACATTTCTAATATATTTTTTCAATATTTTAATTGCTTTGACATACATACTTTCATATTTGAACTTAAAATATATAACATCACATTTATAATTTCTGAGTGCAGTCCTTTCCAATTTCATATTTCATATTTTTACTGAAATTTGTTCAACTGATTTTAGTGGGTGGGCTTTGTGATGGTGGATTAGCTTTTAGCGGTCCTTCAGTTTTTATGATAAGTTTAACATTACCCCATGATATGGCTTGGTGAGCCTCACAAGAAAATAAGGAGGGAAAATATTTGGTGAACAGAATTCTGTTAGTCTTTGCATCAACTATAATTTATTGTTGTTACGTTATTAGATACTAAGTCTAGAACTAATTTCTATATAGCTTATATGAGTAGCCATGAAGTTGATTTTCTGTTACAAAACAAGATGTCTTAGAATAATCTTTGTTTCACTGAGATTGTCGATATTTTTTGCTAATTTCTATACAAACTCGATATCCTCAATATGCTGCAAAATCATCTAAGTGTCTGGTAGACGATAACCCATGAAAACAAAGTATCATTTGATGTAGAGGAGCCAACTCAATTGCATCCATAATATATCAAAAAAATATTGGATTAACAATTGGATTATGTTGTTCGTGAATTGTATGTTTTTTAATCCAAAAATAAAATCTTGTTACAAAACCTTGCGTCTCATAAAGCTAGGTTTCTTTTACCTTCTCTGACAAATAATAACGTCATCAAACAACAGCAGATAGCCAATTACTTATTGCTCTTGTGTGGGAAATAGTACGTACCTTTCTGTTATGATGAGTAATAAATTTATAAGATTTGTACACCGTTTTTGTGGGGATCCTAAGTATTGTCTTCCATTATCTTAAAATGCACGAAGGTTGAATGAGCAAGATTATAGGATATGTAACAATAGTTATTTTTAGTAGGGTAATATATGTAAAAGTAGAAGATGGTAAAACGGTATACTAGCTATAGTGCATTTTTTTTTAAAATGATTTCATACATAAAGTCCTGTGAGCAATAAAGACCAGATTAATTACTTCTAAGAACAAAATCAAAAGATTGGTGACAAAGACAGTTCGAGAAAGTATATAGGGTGCTTTCTGTACATGTGGCTGAGGCGGAAAGGTGCTTCAGCCCTACTTTAGATAAGTATTCGATAGTGACACTGATATTTTCATGATCGTGTTGGTACCACATATCTGAAACATATAACTCACTTCGCCCCTCTCTTCGCCACATTGTTATCTGCAATTTGGTGGCAACTTGTACGCATGAGAATACATGCTATGAAACAGGTTTTACCCCCGATAATATCAAGTAAAAGGTGGATAGCACGAGGAGAGCACAATTCGAACACGTTCTCTTGTGCTACGGCTGTCATGTATGTTTGCTGTGACCCAGGTGCATGCATCTTAGGCTCTTACACATTGAAACATAGCCATGTAGGCATGTGCGATAGTGTCTACATATATCTGACAACTTCTTTGATCATGTATACTGTATGTGCTGACATCAAATATCTTTGACGTGCCATTCAATTATAATTATTAGTGCAGATGAGAAGAAAATCATTTGTTGCTTTCAATATCCCAGGGAACGAAGTTCTATATAGTACTCCATCCGTTCGGAAATACTCCCTCCGTCCAAAAATAAGTGTCTCAAATTTAACAAAAAAGTGGATATATCTATATATGAAACATGTCTAGATACCTCCACTTCTGGGCAAACTTGAGACACTTATTTTTGAACGGAAGGACTATATGTCTTAGCTATCTCAAAATTTGGATGTGTACATGCATCCAAATTTTGAGATAGCTAAGACATCTATTTTCGAATGGATGGAGTAATATTTTAGAGTTTAAGTGCCTCATTGTTCATCACGTCAGTTTATTCTTTACCAATGCATGGCGTGCCTATAACCACATCGATCCAACAGTTTAGAGATCCATGCAGATTCATGTCAACGATCAGTTAATCGTGATTGTTATCTTTAACAAAACCTCCCAAGCTAAATTATGTCGAGTGTGGCACACAGAAATTGATACGAAAATTAAGTAAGTTGGGCTATTCAGGCTGCACACAATAATATTATTTTTAATAGGATTGTGATTGTTCATCTTTTGCGGGTTCTTCTATGCACTGAATGTTGCATCCGGCAGAGGAGCAGGGGTACATGGAATATGGGTGAATCCACATGGGATGGTATTACGATATTTTCAACCGGATTAACATGTTGTCCATTCATTGCATGATGCATGGAGGCTTCATGATTATGCTTTTTGGTGGACGATCTTTGTATCCATATGTGACCATGAGATGTAATAACACTTTAGGATAAGTGTTTAATATATATATGGATATGTGAATCTATTTATGCAGGCAATTAAGGGTCTTTGTACCTCTCCGGAAAAAAACATAGAAAATGCTAGTCTATATTATAAACACAGTTCTATATTAGCTATTTTTTAAAAACTTAGTAGATTTCAAATCTTTAGGTTTTGAAAAAAATACAAATAAACGCATGGGGATATCGAGATAATTTTTTTGTAATTTTTTATGCAAAATGATCATTGTTGCCTTATTGAAAACAAGAAACTGGGTTACCATACCAAAAGCTAACGTGCACGTTGCGTTTCATGTTCTGCATATTCATCATCATTTCCACATGGGTCACAAATGGTCATACATGTTCATGAGAACTCATAAGTGCATGTTTTTAACAAATATTGACATGAGTAAAAAATTATGTTGATTTTTAAAACTTAAATATGTTATTTTTGCTTGGTTTGAAAATCCAGAGTATGTCTAGCCATAGCCAAATAGCGATCCCGCTACAATATAATATGGAAATAAAGCAATACAATACATCTATTCATACATCATCATATGGTACATGCAAGGAGGTGAGCTATCACATTGCACTTGTACATGCAAAAACAAGCATGTGTATTGATCATTATTAAACCTCATTCTCCTTACTACTACTGTGATCATCATCATTACATTCTTTTATTTATCACGGTTTCTTGTTGTTGTCGACCAATCTACCGGCATTCTCGCTACCACGTAACGCGGCACCCTCCTTGCCGCATGCAATGGCACCTAGCTGACCCAATGGACAAGTCCCAGCAGAATGGCAGATAATCCGATATACATCTATCTATATATCTGGAGTATCAGAACCTTCCTAGAAGAAAAATATCTAAACCTTGTAGGTGCTTGGAATAGTATGTTCTGTTGCACAACCTCTGCCGGCTGGCCGGTCCCGAGGGTGTACAGCGTAGTCGAAGGATACGGAGGCGAAGAACACACGTACAGAAAAGTAGAAACACAGGGTATAGGCAAAGCTTTCTTTATTGATCTCTTTCTGTAACCAGTACGTACAATATTGCCTTGCTTATATAGGGGGAAAGGATAAAAGGATAAGACCCACTAAACCCTAAACGTGGAGAGAGCCCACCGTAATGGGCTCCCGCACGCACACGTATGGGCCAAGTTTCCCAACACTCCCCCTTTGGTTTTATCCGTATAACCATGCCTCAAAACTCCGAAAAACCCAATGGGAAAAATATGGAGAAAAGCACATGGTATACGTTCGCTATGTTGCACGAATTGCCTCATTAAAAACCTTATGTGAGAAACTTCATAAAAACTCACTAAAGGGTAAAAGAGTACAACTCACTTAACTTTTCAGTCAAGTACTCAATCATCGGGATCGAGATTTTAGCGATGAGTTTGTGAAGATTGTCCCCCTGAACCTTGCATCTCTCTAAGTCTCATCATACCCATTCCACGAACACATCTCTCGAAAGAAGATGCTGGTAATGATTTAGTGAACAAATCAGCAAGATTTTCACACCACTTAGTATGCAAGATTCTTACTTTGTTCAACTTTTGCAATTCATGTGCATAGAAGAATTTGGGGTCGATATGCTTTGTGAGATTGCTCTTCACATAACCCGTCTGGACTTGTGCAACACAAACGGCATTATCTTCATAGATAATAGTAGGGGTTTGGACGGTGTTCAGCCCACATGTCAGCTGGATGTGGCCGATCATCCGTCGAAGTCATGCACACTCTCGTGATGCTTCGTACAATGCTATGATTTCCGAGTGGTTTGTCGAAGTTGTTACTAAAGTCTGCTTAGACGATTTCCAGGAAATTACTGTTCCACCACAAAGGAAAACATATCCAGTCTAAGACTTCGCAGTATGCGGGTCTGACAAGTACCCAGCATCAGCATATCCTACAAGCGTAAGATCTTGATTCCTCCGGAAAAACAAGCCAAGATCTTTGGTCCCTTGGAGGTATCGGAAGACACCCTTGATGCCTTTCCAATGTCTATTGGTAGGCTCAGAACTGTACCTAGCAAGCAAATTGACGGCGAACGCAATGTCCGGTCGTGTATAATTCGCAAGGTACATGAGTGTGCCAACTGCACTCAGGTAGGGGAATTCTGGTCCCAGAACTTCCTCCCCCTCTTCCTTAGGCCTGAACGGGTCCTTGTCCCGCTGTAAAGATCTCCCAATCATGGGGGTTTTAGAAGGATATGCCTTATCAAATCCAAATCTTTCTAACACCTTCTGGGCGTAGGCAGACTGGTGCATTAAGATCCCAACAGGGGAATGCTCAAGTTGTAGACCTAGGCAGAATTTGGTTTTGCCTAAGTCCTTCATCTCGAATTCCGACATCAGGTAGGAACTCGCTTCCTCAATATCCTCAGGTGTACCGATTAGGTTCAAATCATCCACATACACCGAGATAATACAGAAACCATCTTGTGATCTTGTTATAAAAACACATGGGCAAGGTTCATTGCTCATGTAGCCCTTCTGATGAAGGAAATCGCTTAAACGATTATACCACATCTACCCGACTGTTTGAGTCCATACAGTGACTTCTTAAGCTGAACAGTGTATAAACTTCTATTTGCTCTACCTTGGTTCGGAACAGGTATACCTTCGGGTACCTTCATATATATGTTCGAATCCAAGTTACCATAAAGGTAAGCAGTGACAACATCCATAAGTTTCATTTTCAAGTCCAAGTTTACTGCCATTGAGATCAAGTATCTAAAGGTAATTCCATCCATGACAGGTGAGTAAGTTGACTCAAAGTCGACACCAGGTCGCTCAGAGAACCCTTGAGCAACGAGCCATGCTTTGTACCGTACTACCTTGTTATTTTCGTTTCTCTTTCGAACAAAAACCCACTTGTGGCCAACAGGGCGTATGTGGGAAGGACTTAGACAAACAGGTCCAAACACCTCTTTTTTTTAAGAGATACTAACTCGGCAGTTATTGCCTTCTGCCAATCTTTCCAATCTGATCTTTTCTTACAATCAGCAAGCGTGTTAGGCTCGGGGTCAGGATCTATGATTGGAGGAGTGCTTCAGTGCATACCCCCTGGTGCTCGCCCAGCATTAGAATTGTTACCAAGCGCGGAAAATAAAGTCTCGCCTAGGGGGTATCGTGCAATCTAGAGCGTTAGCGAACACGTATCATGCAATCTGGAGCGTTCATGTGTTTCGCAAACTTTTGTGTCACCCTAGAGGGTATGTAGGGAAGCAGAACCCCTATGATTGAGGCAATTTTAATGACAAAATATATGTCGACATTTGCCATGGCTCGATTAATTGACTCACTAGAATTAACATAACTAATGGCCATCTCATCATGGAGTGCATCAGGCACATTCCCTTCCTCCACCGGATTTCCCAATCCAGGAGCAAGGTCCTTTAGCTTTCCCGCTCCAATGTGTGCGCACACATCTTTGCTGGGTATGTCCGATATAGGAAAATTCAAGTCCGGAATTTCGTGCACTGAAATTTTCGTGCTTGTGCCAGGTCTCGACTAGCTCCCCTGTTGAGGGGCAGGCTGCAATAAATCTCTCTTGTCCTTTTTCTTCGGGCGTCCCCGAGTACTTGGGATTTGAGAAAATGGATTCCTCGTCCTTTTAGGCCTAAGGGCAGGAGCGGGTATATCCTTAATTTTCTTTGGTATTTCAACCCTTTCCGGTGCATTCCACACAGGCACATGTGACTTTGTCATAGTCTTTATGTCACTAAAATGATCAGGCAGTTGATTCACTAAGGAATGCAAATCGATTATCTTTTGGACTTCTCTATTAGACTCAGCAGTGCGCGGGTCATGAGCGTGGATCCCCGTGGCTTGCCACGTGATTTCTCAACTTTCATCATCAAGGGATTGATTGTCTCCCCCTAAAGTCGGGAAAAGATCCTTGTCAAAAATGTAATCAGCGAAACGGGCCGTATGACAGTCACCTGTCGCGGGGTCCAGAAACCTGATTATGGACACAGTCTCATAACCAACGTATATCCCTGACTTACGGAGCGGTCCCATCGCTGAGCGCTGAGGGGGTAGTATTGGTACATATACCTGGCAACCGAACCTACGAAGGTGGGAAATTTTCGGTGTCGACCCTTGCGCAAGCTGCATAGGAGAGTGGATGTTGTAGGCCGATGGTCGAAAGTTGATGAGATTGGCCGCGTGTAACACTGCGTGACCCCAACATGTAGTTGGTAAATTACAACCCTGAAGGAGTGGCCTGGCAATGAATTTAATTATTTTAATCAGTGCCTCCGCAAGTCCATTTTGTGTGTGGACGTGCGGTACAGAGTGCTCAAGTTTAATTCCGTTGCCATGCAATAATCATCGAACACTTTTGAAGTAAATTCACCGGCGTTGTCCATTCGAATAGACTTAATACGATAATCAGGGAATTTATTTCTCATTTGTATGATCTGTGAGATCAACTTTCCAAAAGTATGGTTCCTTGTTGACAGCAGGCTAACATTGGACCATTTAGAGGAAGCATCGATGAGCACCACGAAGTACCTAAACGGCCCCGAGCAGGCCTAAATAGGACCGCATATGTCCCCTTGAATATGTTCCAAGAACGCGGGGATTTCATCCTTCACATTTAAGGGGGATGGTCTAATGATTAATTTCCCCGTAGTGCATGCAGAGCGCACAAAATCATCAGGTTTCGGGAAATTTTTGACATTAACACTATTACCATTCGAGTTGTTAATTATATTTCTCATCATTCTAAGACCGGGATGGCCTAACCGATCATGCCAGAGGCTGAAAAGTTCAGAGCTTCTAAAAACAGTTTAAACGTAGTGTACACAGGCGGTGCTACAATCTTGGTGTAGTACAACCCTGTAGCGAATGAAGGAAGCCTTTCGACAAGATGTTTACCATTTTCATCTTGCTTTGTGATGAGTAGGTATTGCTTACCATTGTCATCATCATGGGTCTCAATATGGAAACCATTAGCACGAATATCTTTGAAACTTAAGAGAGTACGAGTCGATTCTGGGTACAACAATGCCTCATTGATGACCAAAGTTGTTCCCATGGGGAGTATAATAGTTGCTCGTCCGGAGCCAACTACATGCGGACCACATCCGGCGATCGTAATAATATTCCCCTCAATTTTAGTAATGGACTCAAAGTACTTTGTTTTTCTCAAGATGGTATTAGTGGTACCGCTATCGGCAAGGCACGTTTCCTCTATTCGGGCGCCACACGTGTTCTAAAATATAGCGTCTAATTAATAAAAAACGAAGCGATGAAGATGCTACATTGATACATAAACGCACAAATATTTCAGAACATAACACAATAATCTCTATTAAATGATGGAATAAATGAAAACAAACCGACGAACAAATAAATGTTGGTGAAACAAATATTATTGCTCTCATAGAGCTTACAACCAAATCGAAATAATTGTATCAAATTTATTGCCATAAAGGAATCATGAAATAAATGAGGGGAATCCTCGCTCAGGCTAGGACGCGGTGCGGTCATGACGAGCACGGTCGGCATGGTCGCGGCGACTGGACTTTCGCACGAAAAGGCGATGTCGGCGCAACATAGAGTGTGCTCGGCGTGCTACCTGGCGGCTCGGCCGACCTTGGCAACATGCGAGTAGCTCTACGGCAGCCAACAACGACTTTTATGCCAAAAATGAATTCTCGATGTCAATTTTCATCATCCGTTCGTCTGGAATTGAGATGGCACATCGCACAGCAGGTGCATTGCGGCGGTACCGTGACCATCTGGGTCACGTCTGTACCGACTCCCTACGACGACGTCAACAAATCCCCCATGAATCCGAGAGTATCGACATTGGTCGGCGACGTATTCCTCAGCTCGACTCTTGGGAAGGAAATCGACATAGTAGGTAACAGCTAAAAATTACGGTAGATGCAAAAATGGAAAGGAAATTGCGATACGAATACATTTTTTGTGATCGTATTATGTTTATACCTTCGCGAACGATCCAGGGAGCCTGCTTGACGTAGGCTCGACGACAGCTCGGCGGAGAGCTACGTGCTGATAACGTGTTGCACAAAATCTGCCTGCTGGCCGGTCCTGATGGTGTACAGCGTAGTCGAAGGAGACGGAGGCGAAATACACACCTACAGAAAAGCAGAAACACAGGGTATAGAAAAAGATTTCTTTATTGATCTCTTTCTATAACTAGTACCTACAATATTGCCTTGATTATATAGGGGGAAAGGATAAAAAGATAAGACCCACTAAATCCTAAACGTGGAGAGAGCCCACCGTAATGGGCTCCCGCACGCACGTAAGGGCCAAGTTTCCCAACACGTTCCACCTAGGCGAAACCTAGTTGCCGCGTACTGCGAAGCGCAAAGCGCTCCGCGTACCCTTCCTCGCAAACTGGGCCGGCCCAATATTACCGCCTTCCACCGAATTTCCGTTTTTCTGGTCCGTTTTCCCTGTTTCTTTTTCTTTCCGTTTTTCTTTTTTGGCTGTTTGTTTTGCTTTTTCTTTTCATTTTTTTGGTTGTTTCTTCTTTTCTGTTCTGTTTTCTGTTTTCTTTTTTACTTTTGGTTTTATATTAGTAACCATTGTTTTTATGTTTTAGAAAAATATTACTTGTCCATATATTAAAGTCGTTTAAATACCATACATAAATTGTTCTTATTGAAAAAATCGTTCATATTAATAAAGTGTTCACATTGGAAAATCGTTCAAATGGAATGAATGATATTTTCTGAAAAACCTTCAAATAACATAAATGTTCACATTTGAAAATCGTTTAAATAATATAAATACACCTGTAATCCGCGCAGGTGTGTCCGCGCCCCCTGGAGTGGACGAGAAAGAAAGGGATTTTTCTCGGATTCATATTGAAATCGTTCAAATAACATAAATGTTCATATCTAAAAAAAATGTTCAGATAACATAAATGTTCATATTTAAAAATCATTCACATGACATAAATGTCCATATTTAAAATTGTTTAACTCACATAAATGTTCAGTGTTAGAAAATTGTTGGTAAATGTTCATATCTAAAAAATCGTTCAACTGTTCACCGGGTTTTTCAAATCCGTTCAAACCCACATTTTGTTCACCGGGTTTTCCAAATTGTTCAAAACCAGGTTCGGTCAACTTGTTTTTTCAAATCATTCAAGCACAAATTTTGTTTACCGGGTTTCCAAATCGTTCAAACGTTGGTTCCGTTCATCGGGTTTCTCAAAACTGTTCAAATCTAGATTTCATTCACGTGGTTTCCAATACGTTCAAATCTAGATTCCGTTCAACGGGTTTTCAAAATCTGTTTAAACCTAGATTCCGTTCATCGAGTTTTTCAAATCTATTCAAACTAGATTCCGTTCACGCGGTTTCCAAATCCATTCAAACATAGATTCCGTTTACCCAGATTCCCTTCAAACCTAGATTTCGTTCACCGAGTTTTTTATTTTTTTTTCAAACCTAGATTCCATTCATGTGGTTTCCAAATCCGTTCAAACCTAGTTTTCTGTTCAGCGGGTTTTCTAAATCCATTCAAACCTAGATTTCGTTCACCGGGTTTTCTAAACCCGTTTAAACATAGATTTCATTCTTCGGGTTTTTCAAATATGTTTAAACCTAGATTCCATTCACGCGGTTTCTAAATCTGTTCAAACCTAGATTCCATTCATCCGTTTTCAAATCCATTCAAACATAGATTTCGTTCACCTAGATTCCCTTCCAACCTAGATTTCGTTCACCGAGTTTATAAAATCTGTTCAAACGTAGATTCCATTCATGCCGTTTTCAAATCCGTTCAAACATAGATTATGTTCATCATGTTTTCTAAATCTGTTCAAACCTAGATTCCGTTCACCGGGTTTTCTAAATCCGTTTAAACGTAGATTTCGTTCATCGGGTTTTTCAAATATGTTCAAACATAGATTTCGTTCACGTGGTTTCCAAATCTGTTCAAACCTAGATTCCATTCACACGGTTTCCAAATCCATTCAAACATAGATTCTGTTCACCTAGATTCCCTTCCAACCTAGATTTTGTTCACCGAGTTTATAAAATCTGTTCAAACCTAGATTCCATTCATGTCGTTTTCAAATCCGTTTAAACATAGATTCCGTTTACCATGTTTTCTAAATCCGTTCAAACCTAGATTCTGTTCACCGGATTTTCTAAATCCGTTTAAACGTAGATTTCGTTCATCGGGTTTTTCAAATAGGTTCAAACCTAGATTCTGTTCAAGTGGTTTCCAAATCTGTTCAAACCTAGATTCCATTCACGCGGTTTCCAAATCCATTCAAACATAGATTCCGTTCACCTAGATTCCCTTCCAACCTAGATTTCGTTCACCGAGTTTATAAAATCTGTTCAAACCTAGATTCCATTTATGTCGTTTCCAAATCCGTTCAAACATATATTTCGTTCACCATGTTTTCTAAATCCGTTCAAACCTAGATTCCGTTCAACAGGTTTTCCATTTAAACGTAGATTTTGTTCATCGGGTTTTTCAAATATGTTCAAACCTAGATTCCGTTCACGCGGTTTCCAAATCTTTTCAAACTTAGATTCCATTGATGCGGTTTCCAATCTGTTCAAACATAGATTCCGTTCACCGGATTTTCTAAATCCGTTCAAACTGTGATTTTGTTTACCAGGTTTTTCAAATCGCTCAAATCTAGATTTCATTCATTGGGTTTCCAAATCCATTCAAACCTTGATTTTATTCAATGAGTTTTTAAACCGTTCAAACCTATACTCGAAACACGTACACTGAGCGGAATATAAACACTTTCAAACCTAGAGTACAAGATCTGCTCGTACATGACCATCGAAACGAAACAAAATTACAAGACGAAATGTGTGCGAAACATTGAGATAGATATTGTCGTCAAAGGACATTTCAAATGATCAACCGAGTGCGACGAATTTGACAAAATTTGTCTAAAAAAATTCTGAACATCGATTCGAAATTGAGAAGTTACAATTGATGATACTCGAAACCAAGTACGGGAATGGAACCTACTCGGGGACGTGCATAATTTTCATGTACATTATATTTTAAATTGAAATATATTTGTGTAAATATATATATGCTTTTTTAAAGGTGAAGGTACACTTTTGGCTCAAGGAGGGAATCAGGAAATAGTCCAACTACCTTAAAAAAAAACAGTCGAACTAACCTGCTCGAAATGTGCGAAAGAGATGTTTCTCGACGTCTCGTCCGCGGCAGAAGTGGGCCAGGCCCGTTAACATCATGCGGGTGCGCGGAGCCGTGTTTCCTACGGGTACCGCGTGAGGTAGGCGCTCCCTTCCACCCAGGTGTCGATCGAGCTGCACGGACAAAACGGTGAGCATCCATCTGGTCGAGGCCTTTTCGAGTGTGTGGCTTCGCGCGCGTGCGAAAGTGAACCGGCAGCAGAGGAGCATTTGGTTCGACTGGATAACCACGTCCCCGCCGACGTCCCTCTCGCGGCGCGCGCAAGTGGCACGCCGGCGACCGATCGGCGTCGCCGTCGCCGGAGAATAGATCGAGAGGGCGCGGGGCCGGGCGGTTCAAATCAAAAAGGCCACGTGAGGCGGCACGCCGGCGAGCCCGGCCACGTGGTCGCGCACGCGCGCCGTCGACCTCGGAGGCCCACCTCATCCTCTTGCGGTGGCGCCCCATGAGAGCGACCACGTACGTCGTCTCGTCTACAGGGCCATATAGTCTGTTGTCGCTGTGGTGTTGTACGACCTGTCCGTCTCCTAGCAGCGTCGCCACCGCGTGGACCACTGCCGCGCTCCCCAGATCCATGAGGATCGGATGACGTTACACCTCACGTCTACATTACATCGCCGGCGAGAGGGAGCTAGACGGAGCGAAGAGCCGGGTCGGCGCCCGAAGCAAGCTAAATGGGCTGGCCACTGGCGCCGCCCGTTAGAACATATATATCACAGCCTACTTGGCACCTCCTGATGCTTCCCATGAAAACGGCCCACTAACATGTGATTTTCTTATGAACCTCAAAATTCGAAATTGTTTCCCACGGTTCAGAAAGAATCACTTGTGTGAAAATAAACGTTCATATGTGATGTGGACGAGACTGCCATGGACATAGGCCACAACTATCACTACTTCATCTACACCGCTTGTTGGTCAAGAACAAGACAATTAGACAGTGCAAGACTTCCAAATTTGGAGAGGAGCATCATGTTAATAAAAAATGCATGAAGATTATCGAAACACGGTTGCCTTCTACTGTCAAACGAAGCCACCCTAAGACTCGGAAGAGTTCGGTTGCTGGTCAAGGAGATAAGGGGTTACACTCCCTATTGGTTTTAATTGGGCCTAAAGCCATGTAATCGACATCCATCAAGTAACTAGAATTATGATTCCGTGGTCAGCTTTACGGTTTGACTAAACTAGTAAAAGTATGCACGTGCACGCACGTCTCAAATAATATATTTTTTAATAAATATTTTGCATATAAAAAATCGTTCAAAGTATATTTTTACCCAAAAATAACGAATTTTCTAGCAATTAAATGTTGTTTTGCTATGATAAATTATTGAAATTGTAGCTCTTAACACATTTTAAAAACAAATGCAGAGTTCTACAGAATTGTAACCAGACTAAACCGTATTGAGCTAACTTTAACCATGCCTAATCTGCTGATTTTGATCATGCCTAATCTCCTTTGAGATATGACTTGATGTACAAAATTATTTCAGCAATCATGCAAGTTTACATAGCTTTATTATTCGTAGATATTCACCAAACAGAACGTTAAAAACGTTCTCAAGGAAATACAACTTGTTAAGTGTTTTTGGGAGTAGTTTTAAAAATAAATGAGAGAAAATTCAATTTTGCTATTTTGAGAATTAAAAAATTTATTTCATGATCAACCTAAAGCTTTTCCACACTCAGCTTCTACGTAGTTCACATACACCGGACCTGTTTTGACATCTCCATGTTTATGACCTGCGAAATATAGGCATCAATCAATAAATATGCTAGTCTCATATTCATGTGTGTCATCATATGAATTTCAACTAGGGACATCTTTAGAAGAACCATACAAGTAATGAGTTGTGCATATTTCTAACACTTCCCCGCTAACACTAGAGTCCATCAACGAACTCATGTGATGAAAACTCTACATGATGTGTTCGGCTTTCTTGTGATTCCTTGGTTTGCACAATGTCCCCACTGTTATAACAGTAGAGATCCTATGGCATTGGACAACACCTAGTTCAGTGATAAACTTCTTTCTGCAAACACCCTCCTTTGCGGCTTCAAAACCGCAATGTACTCGGCCTCAATTGTAGAATAAGCAGCTGACTCCTGTTGTAACTCTTTCAGCTAACCGCACCACCGTTCAAAGTGACCACTAAACCCGATTGCGGCTTGCAATTGTCCTTATCGGATTGGAAACTTGCATCAGTGTAACCATTTACAATGAGCGTTCACCTCTGTAGACTAGGAACACATTATTAGTTCATTTCAAATACTTTAGAATATTCTCAACTGCTATCCAGTGACTCTCACATAGATCAACCTGGTACATGTTTGCAACACTTAGTGCGTATGAAACATCTGCGCGAGCACATATCGATCATTGCATACATGATACACTCAATTTCTGAAACATATTGAATCTTACTCATGCGCTCTTAGTTACTCATAAATTATCGAGGGACACTGATTCTTGTTAGATTTATGCTATGTGACATGGGTAAGAACCTTTTCTGTGCCTCTTCCATGCTACACCAGTTCAATACTTCCGCCAATGTAAGTACTGTAGCTCAATCTTACTAGCCTTCTCGATCCATCTCTAGAGATCTTAATGCCTAGAATGTATGTCGCTTCCCCTAAGTCCTTCATTAAAAGAATATTTTTCAATGACGAAGTCTTAACGGACTCAATCATAGGAATGTCATTTCCAATCAATGGTTTGTCATCCAAATATAAGATTATAAATATGAACGAGTTTCCACTTTATTTCTCATAAACACAAGACTCTGCTTCATTTTTTGATAAAGCCAAACGCTTTGATTACTTGATCAAATCAAATATTCCGACTCCAATGTTTGCTTCAACCGATAATGGACTTTTGAAACTTGCATACCTTTCCAACGTTGTTCCAATAAAAAAAACCTCGGGCTTCATCATATACGCGTACTCGGCTAGATTTTTATTTGGAAAAATCCGTCTTTACATCCATCCGCATCATAGTCAAAATATGCAGCAATATCTAGAATGATCCGAACAGATTTAATCATCGCTAGTGTTTGGGTTTTAGCATTGAACTGGATTTTCATTCGGAGTCATTTTGGCTGAATGGGGTATGTTTCTCTATTGCTAACATAGTCGTTCTTCCATTAATACGAGCGTTCATGCGTGTATCCATATAGGAGTAGGACAACTAAGAGGTGTTTCTTATATTCAGGCTTCAGAATTCATATTAGAATTCAGATGGGTGATCTGTGCTAAGTCCAATCAGTAGCATCTAATTTTACTATGAGCCATGACAGAATCACGTAATTTGTGGTAAACCAGGTCATAGACAGGTAATTCACACTTATATGTACACTTAACCAGCATCTTCAGCAGACTGGGGCACACGTACTGTACAAGAACGCCCAGTTGTTACATATGTAGAGTAGATCTAAAGCCTCTGATTCGGCACCGGAATTTGATCGGTCCAAATCTTCTCCCCTACATCTGTACAAAACAATTACTGGTGGATTTCAGTGGAGCTTTGTCCCCTTGGGTGAGTATGATTTAGTCAAGTATATCTTGCCAGTATGAATTCCTATGTTGTCATCGAAATGGATCAGCACAAGAAGTCGATGAACATGAAGAATGTCCTTGTATCAAATGTTGTCCTGTCAATACAGGGACGGTGCACAAATGTTGCCAGCACATACATACGCACTAAACTATGCACAACCACCATGGGCGTCACCAGAGCAACAAGGTTAGGACGTTGTGTTAGTAAGGTTAGGTACCACCGGTCATGCATGTCCTCTCCCTCGCCAGCTAACGGAAAACTCAGATGTACAACGGTTCTTCAGAAAGAGTGGTCAACTGCAGCCGTTCTCAGCTAGAGTGCTTCACTGAACATGCCACAACCTGAGCCCACTGCCTAAGTCTTGTCTTGATAAGCTGAGGGTTGTCGCCTGCTGCATCACGAGGACCAAAAAGCATGGGAGATTGTCCACATAACTGATAACTCTTTTCAGAATCTAAGAACGCATTAACAAGAAAACGTCACTTACTTGGGCTGCAAATTTTCAAGGAGTCGAGGAGGGAGTGCTGCTGCTGGGCCATAGGACTACCAGCCGGGCTCGAGTTCGTGGAAGATGAGGATCTCGCCATAGAAAGGGAAGGCAGCGAGCGGCTGAACCCCCGCATCTTGGGCTCTGAAAGTTGCCGGTTGACGGCGAAATACAGGTCGAGGGCGGGGAGCGTATCGCAGAGGTTCTGGCCGCCGTTCTCCTCGTTGAACCCGAACCCAAGTTCCATGGATCCCTTCAGCTCGTCAAGGTCCTCGTCGGTCACGCCGTTGGCGGTGTCAAGCATGCTCGCGGTGGCCTCGCGGTCGGCGTCGTACAGGCCCATGCTGCTCCTCTGTCGCTGAATCTGCCTCCGACGCTTCTCCCACTTGACCTCACGGGTGGTCTCCTTCATGGACAGCTGCTTGGACAGCATCCTCTTCTTGTTGGTGCCGGCGTTGGCCGAGCTAGTCCGCGTCACCTGTGCCTCGGCGGTCATGGAGACCTCCTCTTGCTCCCTACCGATGAAGAGCGACAATGGTGGTGGACGGGGAACGCCACGCTTGTGCTCTCTGCTGCTGTTGGCCATGTCCTGTGCAATTGTTTCTCTGCAACGATGTAATGTGTGCAGGCTATCGAACGCGCCGCCGTTAACGTTGCCTTCCTTCCTCCGAATGGGATGGCGTTGTCTGTCTCGCAGCAGCTGTCGTATCACGACAGCGCTGCGGCAGGAGGAAGGAGAGCGGGAATGTTGGGAAGACAAGAGAGGGAGGCGAAGCTCCTCTCATATGAAGGAGCGGAACAAGCAAGAACAACCCAAAATTAGGAGCATAACCCCGTTTTGTTGATCGATATGCATGCATGCCTCTGTTACTACCTCCAAAATGCTAACCATGCCGGATGGTCGTTCCTAACCGTAGGCAACCCGTGCCACTCGGCTAACTACTTCAATTAGGTCGTGGACAAAATCGGCATATACCAAGGGAATGCTATTTAAGGGAATTATTCAAAATTGGTAACTATTAAACCGAGCCAGGTGCGTGAAGGTGTGTAGGTGTAGATATAGTGTTGTTAGAGCATGTACAATGATAAAAAAGGCTTGCCTTCTCTTATATATCCACATCATTTAGAGAAGGCAAAAGTTATAACTTATACAATGCATTATATATTATTGCCATCCCTGACAGTTAATGAGGTTTAATTAAATTTTAATAGAAAATTGTGATTTTAAGGTAAGACATATGATTAGCTCTTAGCTAAGAGAAAATGGAGAAAATAGCCTTAAGAGATTATCTCTTAGCTAACATTCTATTTCTTCATTCTCTCTCCTCCAACTAAGCGAAAATCCGACTTGACAACTCTAAGAGAAGTCTGACGTCACCCCATTGTACGTTAGTTAGGTATTTCCCACCATTTCAAAATAACTGAAAAATATAGATTTATTCTAAGTCAAACTAATTTAGTTGTAATTAGGTGTATGACACATTTTTCTTTACTGTTATTGTATCTTGGACATGTGCTCCAGATTAATCTGCTGTGTGGCGAGTGTCCAATGGAGCAGATCCCTTAAAGGGAGAGCATATGCAAATGCATGTTGATACTAAATTCCAAATATCTCATCAACGGTGAATTCCAAATATTTATAATAATTTGTCTACTAAATCGTTAATGTTGTTATCGATCCAAGTTCACTGATGAGTATGTACCTACGAGGGTTTCTTGCAAGTTTCTATATTTTGACAAAAAAAATGTCACAGCTGATGTCATTCTATATACCGTGGTTGTCAAATTAAGAAAAATACATTTGCCAAGATAATATTGCATAGTTGCCAATTATTTTTTATACATGGTTTTAGACATTGCAATGTTATGAAATGCTTAGAGTTAGTATTTCTAGTGCTTTCATAAGTAAGAGGTGGATGTGCAGTGACATGAAATCTATGTAATTTTGGCCACTCCATATTATGTAGTTCGCGACTAAGTGTTGATAATTTGCCAAGTATTGATGAATGTTATTAAAATATTTCAGCATGGTATTTGAAATTTTATAACCAGAAATTATTTAGGAACTGTTTTGTCAAATTTTGACAATTAAGTTTTAACTTTTGATTTTTTTAAAATATAGTCCAAAAGTTTGTTGGAAAACATTTTCGAACCCACCGAAATTGCCACAATTTTTGAAATATGAATGAAATTTTAATCCCTACATTCTAATGTGATTGAGAGTTAATCCCAACAGAGCATTTCGTTCAGGCCGAGTAGATATGTTTGCCGGACAAAAATAATTCAGCCCATTTTTACTTTTTGGCTTGACCCGCAGCGGCGCTTCAACCTAATGCCGCCTGAAGCGAATACTTTATGGGCGGCCAGCAAAACGATACTATTATTCTTTTCTCATTTTTATAAATCTAAACATTTTTAAATGGGACAATTTAAAAAAACAGAATGATTTTAAATTTGAACAATTTTCAATTTAAATAATATTCATATCAAAAAAATCAAATCTGAATATAATTTGAATCTATTTTTTCAACATCTAAATATTTTCAAAAATATGAACAATTTCAAATTTGAACATTTCTTTATTATGAACATTTTTCAAAGCTGAACTATTATTAAAATCCTAAAAGTGAAAGAAAGAAAAATAAAAAAAGGAAAATGTAGAGATAAATGAAGAAAGAAAGCAAAAAAGAAAAATGAAAAAACATAAAAGAAAAAGGGAAAGGGGAGACTCACCGAATGGGCTGGCCTATTTTCGGGCGCCCTTTAGGCGGTGCTAGCGCGAAGCCATTTAGCGATATAAAGGATTTGGCGACGGGCATAGCCTATGTTACCCTTTCGGTGATGTCAAATGCTTGTACACAACCACAAACCATAAAGATTACTCTCAGGAGTATCAAATTCCTTGACATCTCTTTTTCGTTTTGTACGATTGAATGATCATGTAGGAATCTTGTCTATGATTTGTTTTTTAGCATACAATTTCGAACAATTTTTTTTTGAACTTGAAAAATAAAACCTTTATATAACGTTTCCCCTTGGTAAATTAACATAAGTGTTATAAAAATATATTTTTAAAATTTCACATATGAAAAATGTTTAGATTTTGTAAAATATTTGGATTTGGAAATGTTCAAATTTAAAAAAAATGTCCAGTTATGAAAATTCTTCACATTTGAAAATATATTTTGAACCTTTTTAAAGTTCACCCAAAAATGCTGGTAAAGCGAAAAATAATAGTGAACCAAAAAGTAACCTAAATTCGGGTGAACGGAAAACAATAGTGAACCAAAAAACCGGCGAAGCGAAAATAATAACGAACTGAAAAGAAACTAAAATTCTGGTGAACCGAAAATACTAGTGAACCAACAAACGGTGAATCAAAAATAGATTTTTGAAACATGTTCATTTCTTCAAATTGTTCATATTTGTATATGGTTAATATTTGAAACTTGTTCATTTTGAAAGTGTTTCAGATTTTGAAAATGTTCATATTTGAAAAAGTTCATTTTTTAAAACAGTTCAAAGTTTGAAAACTATTCATTTTTTAAATGGTTCCGATTTGAAAATATTCATTCAAAAAAACAAAAAATGAAAATGGTTCAGATTTTGAAAATATGAAAAAAAAGGTGAAAGAAAACAAAAATTGAGAAAAGGCAAAAAAAAAGGGATAAAAAGAAACAGGGATAAGAAATTGGGAAATGAAGAAATTGTTTGCGGAAAAAAAACAGGAGTGCGAATATTCTACAACTAGTTGCACCCGCACCCATTATCGGATGCCGTACTTTGAAGTTTTGAAAAAAATCAAATTAAATCATGGACATAGATTATGTTATGTCTTGTGCACCTACGAAATTTTCATCCAACAATATGACCATATGTGACATGTGTAAAAAATAGAAATAGTTAAGTGAATAGTTTCATGTCATATTCATATATTTTTTTTCACAAGTCACATATGGTAATATTTTGGGATAAAAATTTATGGGTGCACAAGACACAACATTCCACCATTTATTTCACAATTTTTCAAACTTCAAAGTAAGTAGGGCATCCGACAATGGGGTGTGTGTGCAACCAGTTGCAAATTGTAGTTTCCCGTCTGAGGGAGAGTTAGAGAGAAAAAACTGAAAGACAAATGTTGAACGAAGAAGCTGAAGAATGGAATCAGTACATAACGATTTGGAACAAATGAGGAACGCATGTCGGGGAGCCTGAAAAATGGGCCGGCCCATGCAGTGCAATCGTGCGGACGAGGTGGTGCAACCGCTAGCTAAAGGCGATGAATAGTGCTCGCGCATTCTAATGTGATTGAGTGTTATCATATCAGAGGCATTTCGTTCAGACCCAGTAGATATGTTTGCCGGCCGAAATATTCGGCCCATTTTGATTTTTTTTTTACTTGCCCAGCGACCAGCACGGCCTGCCTATACACAGCCACAAACGATAAAGATTTACTCCTCGAGGAGTATCAAATTCCCCGACATCTCTTCTTTCAGCGGCGGCGCCGCCACCTCCTCCTGGACCCCATCGCCCTCCGCTGAGTCGCTGACTGTGGCAGCTAGGCGCAGCGAAGAGCGCCAAGACGGACGCGGTGCCTCGTCGGTGTGCAGCGTCCGTGCGCGGCAGGCAGGCAGGAGTTTCCACTCCACTGGCAATGGCGCTGTCATCCACGGCTCTCTGGGTTGGTTGGGGCGCAGGCGCGCTCAGCTGGACCTCCAGGGAGCAGGATAGAGTTAGCAGCTGTCGTGCCTGGGCAGCGCGATTGATGAACAAGAGCAAGATGAGTAGTAAGTTGTATGTGATTCGTGCTAAATCGAATTCTGTAGCGATTCTAGGTTGTGCAAGCAAGCAATCAATAGATCGTTGCTATTCAGTTTGATTCTGCTTTATTTCCTTCGCTGCAGGATTTCAATTTTCGTTACAATTTCGGTTATTTTTGTTCGTTTTTGGTTCAGAAATTCAAATTTTGGATTGTGCTTTTTGTACGAGATTTTCCGGGGAAAAAAAAAAATCCGAATTTCGCCCCTGTCGTTCTGGGGTGCTATATTTTCCAAAACCTTGATCAGAGGTCAGACACAACCGCAAATGATTTGGACAAACAATTTGTTGAAGGGATAGTCTCGGTGCTATGCCTAACTTGAGACTTTTCTCCAAGGCACTCGATGTTCCACGTCTCCACTGGAAAAAGTCCTGATCGACCGAGCTAATGCGTTTGAAGTTTCTCCTCGCGACTGGACTTTGCTCCCAGCTGCCTCCCAGTGTATACGGAGACCTGGAGCCTTGCGTTCATTCCATCCGATCGAGGCTTGGTTGGTAGAAGGGCGCCCACGATGCCGGCAGGAGATTCTCGGTGTCGACGCCGTCGGGCATGGAGTTTGAGGCCAAGATCACGCCTATTGTAGTCACCTCCTGCGTCATGGCGGCCACCGGCGGGCTCATGTTTGGTTACGACATCGGCATCTCAGGTACGGGGAGCGTTCTACATAGCCATCAATTAACGAGCTAGCTAGGCTATGGTATATCTCTAACGGTGCACGCTCTTTTTTTAATTAGGAGGGGTGTCATCAATGGATAATTTCCTGCGTGAGTTCTTCCCGGCAGTGCTGCGCAAGAAGCACGAGAACACCGGGAGTAACTACTGCAAATTCAACAGCCAGGGCCTGCAACTCTTCACATCGTCCCTCTACCTGGCCGGCCTCACATCCACCTTCTTCGCCTCCTACACCACCCGCCACCTCGGCCGCCGTGCCACTATGCTCATTGCTGGCGTCTTCTTTATCATCGGTGTCATTTTCAACGGCGCTGCGCAGAACCTCGGCATGCTCATCATTGGCAGGATCCTGCTTGGCTGCGGCGTTGGATTTGCCAACCAGGTCAGAAAATTTACCCAACTTCAGATTCCGACCTCTCGTTACTTTTGCTGCACACACGAGGTGTGATGTCCGCTAATTTGCAATTGCACCGCTCGAAATAAAAGTGCAGTTGTACATACATATAGCAATGGCAAAGAAACATATTTAATTGCACTATAAAAATTGTGCAATTGCACAGAAGAAAGGGGTAATTGGACAGAAAAAGATGAAATTGCACAAAAAAGTAGTGCAATTATATACAGAAAAGGTGTAACTGCAAACAATTTATGCCTAATAGACAAAAAAAAACTGTACAGGTAACAGAGAAATTGATGAATACCGTAGCAAATACAAGTACAAAACAAAAATAATTTTATAAGAAAAACAAAAAATCAAATCCTTACAAATACGTATAAGTAACAACTTCGATATATGTAGACAAACAAACCCCGTGGTAGTACACTATAATTTAGGACATTATCTTTCTTTTTTTGTTTGAACTTTCAGGTCACGGTGTAGGCCATAACAAGTATAGATGTGTTGTTTTTTTGTTCGAAACTTAGGGACATGTCAAATAAGTCGATAGAGGGGAAATTAAAACTAATTAAATGGTGCAGAATAACGATAGACTCATCAATCAAACTCCATATATATTGACAACTTAATCATTAATGTCGGAACTTCAGCTATACCCTTGCATTGGACGATCTTATTATCTTACCTCTAGAGGCGTAAGGTCAGGTATCTTAAAAGAGCTCAAAATAATACTCATATGCCATGGAGTATGGCAGATTTAAGGCAATAAACTATGATGCTTATTGCAGAGCTATTGGCGAAGTCACAAGAATCACATGCTATTAAATTTCTCTTCACTCTTGCCAATTTTTAGATCTGGAATATCCTTTCGCTTTCCCTTTCAATTTGTGAAATTTTATTGGTGAAAACATCATATTAGGAAAAGATGTGTTTCATGAAACAAGTAGACTACTTTGAAATTTATTCCCTTTGACCCGTCAAGAAAGTTGTGCCGCGGATATCTTCTCAGAAATTTTCTCATACTTGGTTGTTTTTTATGTTCAAATATTGCTTGTTTATTTTTACCGTTTTCTCCATAGAAATAAGGAGAATACAAGGGCATTTTTTACATAGCAAAACATTATACAAGTACATTGTCGCTGATTCAAACACCCACAAAATAAACCAATTAAACAATATCTTCATTAAAACTTAGTTATTATCCCCTAACAACAGACTAGCATTAAGCTAGTGTTCACATTCCATAATGCAAAGAAAGGAAAAATATACATGAGGTAGAGAAAACCATAGAGATCGAGGTGATCTTTTTGGCGCACCGCGCTACCGGATGGAGTTATAGGTTTCCCCTTTGGGGCTTTAGTAGGGCTTCGCGATGGCTCTTCGTTGGTGGTGACGAGACGAAAACTTGGATGATCTTTTAGCCTCTCCATCTCGATGACATCGGCTACGACGACGTCGTAGGGTTGTTGGCATAGATTATTGTTCGGCCTCTCTTGACGGCGACTTTAAGGTTTTATTTGGGTTTGTTGACGTTGGCGTGGCAGGCTTCCCTTTACAGTTTGGGCCTCCGCCCTCCTCTTCTACCATGTTGGTGTGGCCTCCGCTGCTGGGTGTGAAGCCTGTTACATGTTTACAGGTTTGGATCTCTGTGGATCTTCGTGCAGAGACCCCTTGGATGGTTTCTTTGCTCGTTTGATTTTTAGAGCTTTGGATCTTGGATATGTGGATCTTCGTGGCAAGACCCCTCGGACGGTTTCTTCTCCAGGACGATGGTCCAGCGGGACCATGGCCTCGATGAATTCCCATCCATGATCAACAATGATAGGCTAGCTCTGGTGATGTAGGTAGGGATGTAAACGGATCGGATCAGATTTTGTCTATACCATATTCTTTACCACATTTTTATCGGATTTGGAGCGGAGCGGATAATGACCGGTTGCGGATTCGGAGGCGGATAATTGTGATCGCGGATTCGGAACGGAAACGGAGCGGATTCGGAGCGGAAGCAAACTTAATCGGATATATAGCGCATAAGTACACTTTCAAACCATAGAACCAAATATAATTGTTCAGTAACCTACTAACTTAACAAATTATACTCCGTAGTGTGTACTATGACTATGTATGTGAGTTCTTGTTCAACAGATGAACTCGGCAACTCACTAGTTATTAATTGTGTTTATTATGTTAGAGATTTCGGTAGAAAATCGGATTATTCGGATTAAAACCATCAGATTATCCTATTTAATTTTTGGATAATCCATATTTGGAGCTATTTGACATAACATATCCTATACCGTATCCGGGTCACAAGTTCGGAATCGGATATCTTTATCCGCCGGATTCCTTAAAACCGGATATGGATTCTATAAAACGGTTTCAGAATCGAATACGGTGCGAAAATTATCCTATCCGTTTACACCCCTAGATGTAGGGGAGCAGCGGTGGCGCCCGACGAAGAAGACCTTCGGCTCCCAAGGGAGCTCGATGTTTTTTTTTTTTGTAGAGGTATCGGTTGTGTGTTGGTTGATCAATAAATCAGAGGTCTTTTTTGGAAAAATATCCACAAAGCGAATGTTTCATTTCCTTTTACCTATAAGACTACATGAATCCCTATTGATTTCGATTTTGCAAAAGAAAAAAGGTCCCCTATGATTTTGGAGAATCAGTATTATTTCCTGATTTCATGTTCTGAGATTATGACACATACTTGCAGGCCGTTCCTATGTTCCTATCTGAGATTGCACCGCCTAGAATCCGCGGTGGCCTCAACGCCCTGTTCCAGCTAAACATCACACTCGGCATTCTGTTCGCCAACCTCGTCAACTATGGCACTAGCAAGTACCTACACGTCGTCCATGCTTTGGTTTTTCCACTGCAAAATCAATGTATACATTTGTAAACGAGCAATTGGTTTTCAACCTCGCGCAGGATCCACCCTTGGGGATGGCGGCTTTCCCTGTCTCTGGCCGGCATTCCGGCTCTGCTGCTCACGCTAAGCTCGCTCTTCATGATCGACACGCCCAACAGCCTCATCGAGCGTGGCCAGCCGGAGATGGGCAAAGCTGTGCTGAAGAAGATCCGTGGCACCAACAACGTGGACCCGGAGTTCAACGAGATCGTGGAGGCCAGCCGCATCGCCCACAACGTCAAGCACCCTTTCCGCAGCCTCCTACAGCGCCGCAACCGTCCCCTGCTCGCCATCACCGTCCTCCTCCAGATGTTCCAGCAGTTGACAGGTATAAACGCCATCATGTTCTATGCCCCGATGCTGTTCACGACGCTCGGATTCAAGACCGACGCGTCGTTCTACTCGGTGGCGATCATGGGGGCAGTGAACGTGCTGTCGACGCTCGTGTCGGTGTACACGGTTGACAGGGTGGGGCGGCGGATATTACTGCTGGACGGCGGCGTGCAAATGTTCCTATCGCTGGTGGTCATGGCCGTGGTGATGAGGATCAAGGTCACCGACCACTCAGACAACCTCGACCACGCCTGGGCCATCATGGTCGTGATCGTCATCTGCAACTTCGTCTCATCCTTTGCCTGGTCGTGGGGCCCGCTCGGGTGGCTCATCCCGAGCGAGACCTTCCCGCTCGAGACGCGCTCCGCGGGGATGAGCATCTGTGTTAGCATGAACCTGCTCTTCACCTTCGTCATTGCGCAGGCCTTCCTCTCGATGCTCTGCCACCTTAAGTACTTCATTTTGTGTTTTCCTCCGTCTGTGTCATCATCATGTCGCTCCTCGTCCTGTTATTCCTCCCCGAGACGAAGAACATACCCATAGAGGAGATGACTGAAAGAGTGTGGAAACGACACTGGTTCTGGAAGCGATTTATGAATGACGAGGGTGACAACCACATCGTCAGCCGAACCAACACCGTCAATAGTGCCACTATTTAGTTAGGATAGCCGGATGGAGTACTGTCACCCAGCATATTTGGCAACATGTCGGAGTTGAGATTTAGCAATCTCTCGTCTCTCATACAATACAAGAAAGATTGGTGGTCCAGTTATCTGCTTAAATATAAGCTTATGACAGCCGACGCCGTGCCTAATTAAACAGCAGGAAGTATCTCAACCTACAGCTTCTTATTTCAACTAGTAGGCCTCGGCGCGGCGTCACGCCGCGCCCGTGGGTTTTTTTTTATTGGTTAAATTTTGTGTGTGTTTTTGTTGATTTGTTTGGTTTAGATTTTGTTTTTGGGACTGTGGATTGGGGATCGAATGTAAAATTTATTTGATTCCTTGTTTTGAATGAGAAAGAGTAACCAATAGCACAGTTTGGGCTGTATCACGGTTCGAATATGGGAATCTGTTCTGCTGACTCTGACATTGGTGGAAATATATTATAGCATGAGATGGATTACAATATATTTTGTACAAACGCTTATACATTAGAACTTCCGTGAAGTTCGTTGTTTGACCCTTATGGTCTACTTGCTAGGTACAAGGTGGTTAATAAGTAGGGGATGTTTTTGCTAGCACCAGGGGGCAAAATATTTCTACCTAGTACTAAAGGAAGTGTACATAAGTGGTAGATCTGCTAGCATTCACGGTAAAAAAAAAAGATCTGCTAGCATTGGTTGGCAAAATACTTCTGGGCGACACTAAACGAGCTGGTAGGGTAGACTCTGGTGATTTCCTGGCTTTGGTGGGCGAAGTATTCTTGTGTCATGCTGGATGAACTTCTGGTGTTCTGGTTTTCACCTGAAATGCTCTGTTTCGTTGATTGCGTTGTTGAGTGCTACAGTCAGGAGGGAACCTAAACGAGCTGGTAGGGTAGACTGTGGTGATTTCCTGGCTTTGGTGGGCAAAGTATTCTTGTGTCATGCTGGATGAACTTCTGGTGTTCTGGTCTTCACCTGAAATGCTCTGTTTCGCTGATTGCGTTGTTGAGTGCTACAGTCAGGAGGGAACCCAGCTTGTGTCCTGTTGATACCGGTGGTGTCGGTCCTCCATATCTTGTATATTCCACCTTTGGACGGAATGATTCAGGGTAGTCGATTTGGATCCCTGGGACGTGTCCAGTTTTGTAAAGAGCATGGCGTACATCGAAGATCAGCTTGCGGAGAGACCTTGTAACTGTATTTAGCTCGTAGAAGCAGTGCCTGGTCCTGGCCTTCTCTTTCCTGATTGGAAGCTGTGGAATGAAATGCATTCCGCTGGTTGGTGATCGCAATTCTACACAGATACTCCATAGCTGTGATTACTTGGTGACCGAAGAAATAAGCAAGTATGTCATAAGCCACTGCTTCTTCGGCCGCTGCAGTTGATGGTTCTGGCCTCTGGGCCGCTCTTGAAAATGAGTTCATACTGCATCTGTTCATCGTCTTGCAGTCCTGGGTAACGCACTCATGTGCAAGCAATCCACGCGTTATTCTGTGTGTATTGCGTTGGTGATCTAGCTATCTGTAGTCCTGTGCCGGAAGTTACTGTATCCAACACTTTCTGCCATCGTGTAGGTGATACAGTAGATGCCTGTAAGGTTTGAATGTGATCGTCTTTGTATAAGCGTTTGTCTGTTTATAGGTGACGAACTTGAGCTTAACAATAGAGAATTTATTTACCTGTGGCGGAGGGGGCTGGTATGTGCCTGCTCTGGGGCGATATTGTTGTGCAGGTGTCGGTACAAATATTCCCTGCAATATATGGTTATATAAATGTTAAGCCAGCTGTGTGAGAAATTTATGGTTCACTGTGTTTTAAATCGTATCTGTACCTGGTGAATAATAGGAACATAGGATCTGGAGAACAGCTGCTGGGCCACCTGGTCAGATATAGATCGTGTTTATTAGGATGTAATGTAATGAGAAAAGAGACTGTACTGTTATATACATGGTGTTATCGCTGATACCTGCTGTGTGCTGGACTGTGCGTTGCTGTGCATTGTTGAAGATGAATATCCCGAGGGCTGGTAGATCATCTGGTAAGATGTTGTTAAAATTTATTAGCGGTATATGGATCTGGCAAAAGAAGATTGTACACTGCTTTGTGGACTGTGTTCTTACCATGTCCTCTTGCTGCGGGTTAAACTGTCATTTGAAGCTGCTGCTGTGGGATCTGGATGTCCGTGTAGGTGTTATAGGTTGCTGCAGCTGTTTGAGGCAGTGTCGTGAAGACAATCTGATTTCCTATTGCTGGGCAATGCTGCTGCCTGCTAGGATTGGATTCATTTTAATTCCTTAGGTTCTCCATGTGAAGGTCATAAGTCCATTCATTTGGTAGCATGAATTAATCTTGTGACACTACGTGCGAGGTGTGTCTAAGTGCTTTCATGTTGCATGCATGTCATGATTGTCTTGTAGTCTTGTCCTGCAGCTCAACTAACGAAGCAAACACCGAATATGACATGTCATGATAGTTAAACACGCTCTCTAATAGACATTAGTAGCAACATCTTTGTTTCATATAACCTGCTATTTGGTCACTGGGCACACATCCCTACGTAGATTGTGTGGTAGATGAAAGGGGGGCAGCTATCCCTCGTGGCAGCAAATCGACACTCTTCTGGGTAATGCAAGAATTTTGTTTTTGAATCCATAAACACAACTTTTAAAGTGGTGAACATTTTCTTGACCCTGTAAAAACATGTGAATTTATTTTTGAAGCCAATGAACATGTATTTGAACACTGCGATTATTTTTTAAAACATGTGAGTTTTAACCCCTGGACATTTGATCCTTGAACAATTTTTTGAACACTATGATATTTTTTACACGTATATTTTTTTTTAACACGCTGAAGAATTTTTTAATCACGTGAACTATCTTTTATCTGTGAACATTGTTGTAAACACCATGAACAATTATTTAAACTCGTGAATTTTTATTTCAGTGATTTTTTTTATCCGTGAACATTTTCACATAATTCTATTTAAAAAATACACAAACAGTTTTCCATAGATAAAATAACTGATTCACCTATAATACAAGTGGTCATGAGTTTTTTTACCTTTTTTAATTTCCGTGGAATTTTTTTGTGCAAAGTAAACACGAAAACACTTTTCTAAATTACAAGATAAAAAAGAGGAAGAAAGGAAAAGACAAGGGCATGCTGTGATATACGTTGATTTTTCTTTGGTACTCCCTCCGTTCCAATTTAATTGACTTGATATTCATCAAATGTAGATGTATCTAAACATGTTACATGTATAGATACATCCACATGTGGTGCGTAGCCAGTCAATTAAATTGGAACGGAGGGAGTACATGACTCGCTGGTTGCTCCCTAGGAAATGCGTACACTCTTCTGCGCTGGCCCAAGCCCACTTAAGGGGAAGCACGTGAGCGAGGCGAGCTCCCGTTCTCTTCTGTATAAGGTTCGTGAATCACGACGACACAAACACGATTCCCCTCGTCTCTCCCCAACTCGTGGACATCTTTCCTCGGCTCCGGCAACCGAAACGGCCTAAATTTGCAGTCCACGCTGCACACCGAGCACGATCCAAATCGCGAGGGCCTCTTTTACGAGTCGCCGCCGCACTATGACCTCGCCCGAAGTCACCGATGCGGCAGAACCTTGCGGCCTCCACCGAGTAGCCGCCGCATCACGAGCTTGCCCCAAATCGTGAGGCCCTCCTCCTTGCGTCCTCCATGCCTTCGCTGCTGCACCACAAGCTCACCCATCGCGAGGACCTCCTGCTTCACCGAGTCAACGGCAGCACGTCGAGCTTACTCTGACTATAAAGGGTACATGAGCTGGAGCTTGATCGAGGAAGAAGGCACCGGTGTGGTGTGCATGCACGCAGTTGCAGTAGCCACTCGAGCAAAATAAAAGGGTAAGAAACAAATTTCAAATCCATATATGATTAATGTTCTGCTACTGTGCTAATTGTACTTGCAATAACAAATTAAATGGATAATATACACTGTATTGTCAGGGATTAAAATAGTTATTCCATATGACATATCAAGTAGATGATGTTTATTGGCTTGTTCACAAGAACAGATTTTGGTGTCCAGCTGATTGGCTTGTTGCAATTTTGCTTCCAGGAGGAAAATACAATTGCCTCAAGTATTTAATTCTTGTTTCCTGTGAGATAGTAGTAGCAAAAGTAAAGTAAGCATGAAATGAAATATGATATATTGCAATTTGATTTTATTTTAACAACATCGTATGAATAACATACTTGACTGCATGATGTGGTATATGGATTGTAGTGTATCCTACGGATTGGCTTGTTGCAATGGTGTTTACAGGAGGAAAATACAATTGCTCATCTTTAGTATATCTAATGATTGTTTCCTGTCAGATAGTATAAGCAACACTAAAGTAATCATGAAATGAAATATGATATATTACAATTTGATTATGCATGTTTTAACAACATTGCATAAATTGCATACTTGACTGTATGATGTGGAATGTGATACAAACTTGTGAGAAACCAAAGGTTTAAAGGTTTAAGTTCTCTAGTTTTGTCGTCAATAAACTTGTTAATATCTTACCAACAACGATCCAGTGAAACAATAGCAGTTCCATTTTCATTCATCTACAAGATCTCTATTGGTGCCTCGACACCCTATAGTTAGTAAAAACAATAGTATGGTTAGACTCACACATGTATTTATTGAAATTTATGGAGCCAAGAGATGAGCAGGAATTCTTACATTATTGTTGTACCATTGTACCTCATCACCTGGACCTTCTTTCGTGTTGATTCCACTTTTCCTTCTTTTATTGGATTTCCCTTGCGTTATTTGGCCTTTTTTTTGTCTTTCTTGTTAGCCTTTTCTTGCATTGATTCAACCCAACCCTCTGGTCTCTTATTACTCTTACGGTCTTCTCTATTTTGTAAACCAGCCACTTTACTGTTGAAGGTTTGATGTGACACGTTTGTCATGGAATTTTCTGGCTTGATTTTTTTTGTCTTCACTTCTATGGTTTTGTTCATCAACTAAAATCTCCAGTCAGAAATATGATTTTATCAAAGTCCACTGCCCAGGAAGCCATGGGAGATTTTTTTTTTTTTTTTGCATACAGATTTGTATCAGTGCAATTTTTTAACTTAGGATTTTCAACAATGTCATTTCCTTTGTTGTCTTGCACAATGCCTGATCTGTATGCAAAAATTTGCGCCCAAGCCTTCCATGGCATATACCTATATCAGGATTGATAATTAATATATACTTCAGCTTTTGCGTTAAGGAAATAAATACCTACATCAGGTTCCTCATGCATATCTGCAAACTCTTCCTGACCTACATATAGTTCAGGAGGCAATAATTGTGTGGTGCTTAATTTGACCTATATTTTGCTGGGGAAGACTCTTGATTTTCATCTGCATGCAAACCAACATCAGAATTAATGTCTAAGCAAAAATATTTAATTAAGGTAGAGTAAACCTGTGAGTAATTTATACCTTTGCTTCGCTGGAACCTTTTTGTCTGTCATTGGAGCATCACTATGTTTGGAGGGATGCATCTTTTTTTCCTCGTCTAACTACTTGAGGTGTGGCTTCGAAATAATAACACATACGGGGTTGTATGAACAGGATACGCAGGGAGCACATCGGTTAAACCAGCAGGACAAAGCAACATGGAACAAAGACCCCGATCGGCTGCCAAAACAGAGAACCATCACAAAAGGTTACAAGAGAAGAGAAAAAGAAAAGAAAAGAGAGTGATCCACCCACCAGCTTGAAGTAGACCTTGCTCAAACCCAGGAGCACGAGAAGGCAACCTAGATGAAAACGACATGGAAGACGAGACTGCAAAACAAGCAAACGTGAAGCACAAGTAGTACATGGCGGCCAAGAGCACACGACAAGGAAAGGGCAACTAACAGGTACCTCCTGCAGCCTCCTGCGGGTGCTTGCCAAGACAGATACTTCGGCGATGATCAACGGAAGAAGCATCGAGACGTGGAGATGAGCTCTGCCACATGTCATAGACAGCGGGGAGGGGCCTGTGGGCGATGCCCGCGCCACGTGGGGGGTTATCGGCAATTACCCCGAGAGAGACGGTTGCTGCCGGAAGAAAGACGTATTGGGACCCTATTTCGACATGATGTCTGGCCCGTGGCGGATAAACCAAGCCATTGGCGGATCGCCGGAGTGGCACGGCCCTTAGGAGCGATGGCCGGCGAGGCGCACGGAGACGCGGAGCCGCGGCGCCGTTTGGCTCCAGCGATTCCGCCGCCGGATCCTATACTCCTGCGCAGGGGCGGAGCTGGAGCCCGAGTCACCCTGATGCACCACTTCATCATCGCATAAAACTTTCAGGCAATAATCTACTGCATAAGCATATCGTTTGTACCTACTAATATATATAATATGACATAATAATAAAGAACATTTAAACGCAAAAGAACTAGTAATAAAAAAACAAAATGTCTAATGAATTGATGAAACAAAGGACGTAATTACTTGGAAAAGATGCCTTGCATTTTCAAAATCCAAAATACATCTTCAAATATCATTTAGTAATCTGCAAGATAAAACGTAGACTTGATTTTCATGTGAAGCATAATAGAATGGCCAAAATTATAGTACTCGAGTAGCTATTTTCACATTACCAAGTATTTTCTTCTTTATGTCAAATTAGGATGATAATATTTTTTTCCTATCAATGTCCTCTAGCGTGAATCATAATGAATCTACTCCTTTCAATATATCTCTTAAACATCTTGTGATGGTGCTTTTCTTTGAGAAGAAACTTGTCCATAGTATACATGCGGTTGATTCACATTAGACTTTAAATTTTGCCTAAGAAAATGATAATATAAGTACTTCATATATAAACCCTAGCCACAATTTTCATTAGATTTCATCTGCTAGCAACAATTTTTGCAACAGAATAGAGGATAGTTTGGTAATTTACCGGCAGGAGAATTTGAATCAGCCGAGTTGCACGACTGCCGGCGGCCGGCAGCTGCTTGTGCCTTGCGCCCCTGGTTCAGCCCCGTCCCTGCGTGGTTCTGGTCCGGCGCCTCCCTTTTCCTCCTTTGATCGATTCGATCGAGCCGAACTGCTGCGCGTACGAGTGGAGCCACTACTATCTAGGGGTCAGGCGCGTTACGTACAAAGCCATGTCAGGCTCGGACGTGTGGAACGGCGAGCGCCAAGGCAACGCCTGGCCCAGCCTGATGCACAATACACGGCCCAGCCTGATGCACATTCCCTTGTCTGATGGTAAGCACTACTAAAAAACACTTCGTCCCGTATTCCTGTGCATCAGGGTGCGACCATTGAGCTCCGCCCCTGCTCCTGCGACCACCAAATAGCCACGGCCTGGTTCATATGTGCAGAGCTGAGAGCCAAGCAAGTACACAGGCAGCTCCATCCATGGACTGAGCTGAGCACCAAGCTGATCACCCCGCTCACATAGTATTGTGGCTAGCAAACCGGGATGGTAGCATGGGATTGGTGGTAGGTGGATATTATGGTGGTGACAACAGAGACGTGGAAGGATAAGACACCACTCAGTCATAAAAAACAAATTGGCAACCTCCCCAGGTACATATCCTCCATGTTCTCATCGGGTCACCAGTGGTTTGCTTCCTTTTATTTTTTTTTTCTTTTTTCTTCTCTATTCCAACCGGCTAGAAAATGAAGGAGGATGAGGGTACCGGTTGATCGCTAGCATTAGGTACCTTCTAAGAAAAGAAAAAAAACAAGATCACCGGATGAGAGGTGCAAGACATGACCGGGAAACAAGAGAAGGAAAGAAAAATAAAAAACAATCAGGTGGGGTCCATTTAGCAGTGACTAACTTGAAAAGACCACATAGTCAACAATGACGGCAAGGCACCAACGTGTCAATTAACAAGAGGCTGCTGAGGAGCAAACGATTGAGCGTGCGAGAAACTCACGCACTTTAGTATAGTAGTGTATTTCCCGGTTATAACCGTGTGCTATGCAATGAAAACATTGAAGGAACAGCCATTCATCTATTCTTTGATTGACCCTTTAATGATAGCTGGGAATCTATTATTTCAACCAGAAGGAGAGGCATTTCCACCTTTTATGAATGCTGTTTACTTATTAATGATCTTCCCACAAATTATGCCATAGATAATATCATTATGGGATTTGGATGAAAAGAAATGGGAGAATTTTTTAGAATGAAAGACCCAATATAGCTGCCTGGAGAATTAGATTAAGGAATAATTTTCAGTATCTATATTCTATACTACTATTAAAAGAGCAAACATGTTCGGGATACATTAAATCTAATCCGTTCAATATTTGATCAACGCTCGAGATCACTCCGATGTTTGACAACTCAACATACCTTTTCAATTTCATGTTAATTACATGTATTGCCACCGCTTTTTTTCCCGTTACTTTCACGAGCGTCGGCGACAATCTCCACGCTGCACCGCCCTAGCGCAGCGGCGCGCCGCCGCCGCCGCTCCATGCATGGCTGCGATGGGAAGGAATTACGGCGACCCCAAACCTCCCCGACCCCGGGCTGCATACCCTCCCACGGTAGGGTCCCCATCTCCGATTGCCTCCTCCTCCTCTGTTTCTTCCTAAACCATGCCGAACTACTTTGCATGAGAACTCGATCAAGAGGAAGGAAGCGTGTACAAGGGGAGAAAGAGCTAGCCGGCGAGCATTTTCCTACCGGCATCGGGCGCATCAACCCTCCGATATCTTTCCCGTCGCAACTGCCTTGCGCACACACAGGGATCCCAGCGATGGCCGAGGCTCCAAGCCTCCGGTGGCGAAGAGGCGAGGAGGCACCCCGTTCCATCTCCACTCTGCCCCGGCGCCCCAATTCCTCCGCCTCTCACAACCGTCGCCGGTCCCCTTCTCCACCCGGCGCCCAGATACCTCTGCCTCTCACAGTCGTCGCCGGTAAGGTATGAGCGGGTTTCACCTCCACGGCAGCGTGCCTGCTTGGACCTGGAGGCAAGTGCCCGCAGGGAGATGATCGTGCAGGCGAGGTCTTGGCGGCGTCGGTGCCCGCGTTGGTCCGTGATTCCAAGGCGCAGCTCGTCGAGAAGACCCACATCTTCGAGCATGGAGCGCCTCCTGCCGATCTATGCTTTGGAGGCTCCCTCAGATGAGGAGCTCAGGGACTCGACCAAGGATAGGCCAGTGCTCTGCCACACGGGATGGTGGCCACCGCGTCCGCGACAAGGGCTGCCCCCACGACAACCATCGCGGTGGTTCTTCTCAACCTCAAGCGGCAACCTGGTGCATCGATGCCTAGAGTTTTGCTCTGCTACGAGGTGTGCCGTTCTTGGTACTGAGCTGATAGCGATATCGATGGATCCTTGTTCTGCTGGCAAGTAGCCTGATGAATCTAGAGCGGGGAGGCGTGGCTGCCATGGTGGAGGTAATTCGGGACTAGGAGGAGCAGAGTCCGGCTGTGATGGTGGAGTCAAGGAGACTCAAGCTACTTGGCCCGTTTGCCTTTAGCGCTTCTGAACTCTGTTATTTTATCTCAAAATTGAAGACTGCTTTATTCCCTTCAGTAATCAATTTGAAAGCGCTGCCGGCCGGGCATCATCCGATCTTTAATTTTGCATCGAGAAAGAACACAAGAACACATGTCTCCATTGCTGCTCGACAATAACATTGACAAATACGCAGTACATACTGAACCTGTTATCTGAAATTGAGCAATGTAAGCTGCATTTTACTTTCAACCCTTGTGGTTGTACAAACCAATTTTACATTTTTGAAGCATTTTTACTTCTCAGTTTTATAGAATTAGCTCAGTGTGCAATCTGCTATCTGTAGGGGGTTATAGAAACTAAAATGAAAAACCTGGAGCTGTCAGACATGAAGTTCATTTGCGTAAGATATCCTATACAGCTTGTAGTGTACATCACAATGTGCTATTCCAAAGTTTTTTTTTTTGAAAGGATCCAACACTTATATTCAGAGAACTGAGTACAACTTACAAACAGGTCCAACAAGAAAAAGAAAATACAAAGAAGACCCTGCAAATTGCACAAAACCCCCTGAGCTCCCTGGAAGAACACGATTGGATCCACCACCTCTCTCCCCAACCACCTAGCCAGCTCTGGCGACGCCGTACCACCACCCGCCTGAGGAAGGCCACCACCACCAGAAGTAGAAGGTTGCAAGGGTTGTCCGCCGCCTCGCAACGGAACTTGAACTCGATGAACGAGCACAGCCAGAGCAGCATCTCCCAGGCACCACCCAGCTTCCCGCCGACGCCGCGCCGTCCAGGCCCACCACCATCACCACCCCTCCGCCAGCACACGACGCCCCCCTCGCCACCACGGCCGGCCAGGGCAGAGCCAGCGGAGCAGACCACCTGCAGCACCACCTGCAAAAACAGCTCGCCCGCAACCACCTCCTCCTCCCCTCGCCGCCACGGCAGGCCGGAGGAGCAGAGACAGAGGAGCGCAGCCGAGAGAACCCTCGAGGCTTGACGATGGCGACGACACCGGCACCACCAAGACGGAGAGCAAGCCCGAGACACAAAATCCACAGCGACGGCGACCTCTCCGCCACGCCGCCGTCACAAAGGAACACAAAACCGCACGATCCCGAGGATCGCCGGGACAGAAGACCTCCAGCGAGCGCAAGGAGGTAGATCCACGCCGCTCTCCACTCAACGCAGCCAGCAGCTACATCAAGGGAAGGGAAGAGCAACAACTTATTCCCCGTACGCGGCCGCCGAACCTTCCTCTCGCCGCCGCCGGGACCTATACTACTCCTAACTACACACCAGGAGACAAGGATCCAGATCCCCACCTCACCCCGCCGCCGGAGCGACGGGAGAGGTAGAGATCTAGCCTCGCTCCGGTGAAGAGGAGGAGAACTCGGGGTCGCCCTCTTTTCGCCGCTCTCAACTGTAGAGACAGAGAGGGGAAGAGACGTCGCTGTGCTCTCAATGTGGGTGCTATTCCAAAGTTACTGAACTCTTCATTTCTTCTTATTAAAAGTACTCGGCATGAAATTAAAGTTGCAAGCTCTAGATTCTCGAGAACAGAAGTATGGCCTCGAGAGCAATTTCTAGCATCGTATGTATATTTTTTTCCATCAAATGTGCTAACTTTTTTTTTCATTTTGCCATTTGATCTTGTTGAGAAAAAAAATGAAAATTAAATGATCTGCACTGTTTGACAAACTGACAATCACCGGATAATTATGTATATCCTAAATGGAAGTTAAGGAATAGTTAACATAATTGAAAACATGATTATGATGATGAGTGGTTATGTCAGATAAACAATTGGCAACGCTTATTTAATCGTGAAAACGTGCATTGTACCTACATGTCAACTAGTCTATATTATCTATACTAGCAAAATGCCCGTGCGTTGCAACGGGTTTAAAATAAATATTAGGTTTGAGATAAACTCGTATTTTTGTGGTATCATCATTTTAGAATTATATTGGCTTTGTCCTAGATTTCAATTCTCTTACACATCCCGTTATACAACAATCCTCGCAAAGGTAAAACAAATATCCATAACTTACTTTGCAATCTTCATTGTATATACATCATGGGTATCCAAAAGTCCGCTGAAGATATATAGTTCATGACTTCTTGTTCTGCAGTCCCCCTCACTTCAAGTCTTGAACATGCGGTAGGTAAAAAGAAACATTACTCTTTGCATCATCTACATACATGGTGTATCACCTAATAATATAAGGATTTGCAAATATCAGTACACATGATAAACTAAAACATTAAATGCAGATTAGATTTCTCATTTCATGATATGTGAAGCAAGCATTACAGAGTGTACCTTCATACTATGTAGTAGGAACATAAAACAGATGCCAATGCTCATTAAGAAGCATTTTATAACAGGAGGAGTCTTTCACAAACCTGGGCAGGGCTTTGAATCAAATCTCGGCTAGTAAATACACAGCAAAAGAAGCACATGTCCAACCACAATACCAGCACCGAAGAAGCACAAGCATCTCTCGGCTAGTAATCACACAGCAGTGCTAGCAGTATCTCTCCCGATGAAGATGCACCCACTCAAACCAAGCAAAGCAAGAAGCAAAGGAAGCAATACAGTTAGCAACGCTCATCTACAGTTTCTCTCTCGATCAATCAATAAGCAGCAACTCTCTCCGTTTCTCTGAACATCAAGCAGCAGTACCTCTCCCCAGAGTTCAGTCCCGTTGCCGATGGCCGCCCGAGATTCAGCACCATGCGAGAACAGAGGACAAACCGGATCAGCAAAGCTCTGGATCAAGGCGTTGTCGAGGAACACTTCCCGGCTCCCGACGGCGTCAGGGCCATCAGCGCGGCCCCGGATTACGACGATGCGAAGCACGCGTCCGGTAGCGAATGGAACCAATCGATCCCTCCCTAACTTAAAACAAATCAAGCAGAGTCAACCATGACCTGCTCGATCTCTCAGCAGTCCCGCTCCTGCTCCATGCGCGTGCGCGTGGGCTGCAGATTCTGGCCACGGGATGCGCTTCAAGGAGTTTGCGGAGGCGGAGCTTGCCGGGACTGCGTCTGTAGCGGAATTTGCCGGTGGCAACGAGAATGGAATCAATCGACCTCCGCCCGCACCTCCTAGCCTGCGATAGCCGAGAAGGAGCTTGCCAGGTCCCCGGCGACAGCGAAGTTTGCCGGCGGCCGCGAGGATGGAACCACCGTGGAGGACCTCCCCTGCGACACTTTTGACACAGCGTTGGTAGGTAGCACGTGGGCAGGAACCACCGTGGTCGTCCACCTGCGGCTGAGATCGGAGGGAGGCGGCCAGCCATGGCCAGAAGGAGCGACAGCTGGTGCCTGGTGGTATCCTAAATTCCTACCTCGAAGCCATGGGGGCTGACTTGAGATTTTGTATCGAGGAGCTCCTGCTCGCTCGGGAACGAAGCGGCACGAGGACTGCGGGAGTAATTTGCAAAACACGTAAACGGTCTGACTGAAATAACGTTTTGTCCAGATAAGTTTGGACGGCGAGTTGCTTTCCAGAAAATCGGAGGACTTAATTACAAAACGTCCGACGACGTACCTACGGTCGTTTACTGGGATTATATAGTAGAGATTATTTTTAGTATTAAAAGAGCAAACTTGATCGGATACATTAAATTTATGCCGTTCAATATCCAATCAACGGTCCAAATCCTTGTTTCAATGTCGAGCACCTCAACACTATCTTTTCGTTTTGTGGAATTACAGGTATTGCCACCGCCTAAAAGAAAGAAACAGTTCGTGGCTCCGCCACGGCCGAGTGCGTCAGCGAGCTGGAGCCGCGCATCGCGGACTACGGCTTCTTCCATGTTCCCGTTCCGGTTGCCTGAGGCCGTGGCCGGACAGCAGCATGAGCGCACGCCCGTGTAAGTCTGACTGCTTCCCTCTGTATTCCTCTCTTCTCCGCGATACGATTTCTGATCCCCATTCTTCTTCCGTGTGCAGGTCACCATTGGGCATGACGGGCACCTGCTGCGGGGCAGGCCGCCGCTCCTGAGGGTCCGCCTCCGCCGGGAGCCGACGGGCAGGTTGGTCGTCGATCTGCTCCTCCTCCATCGAGGCTCTCCCGCCGCCACTGTGAGCGGACACCAAGGAAGCGGTGGCCACGACCGCGGGGCACCGTCGACCCAATCCGGTGAGCCATCCAGAGTCACGCCGGTAGTATTCAGGTAGGAGCCCCCAACGGGGAAGAAGCCGTCCGGCGATGAGGACCGCCGCGGGAAGAGCTACTGATCGAACGGGAGATGCAGTACAAATCTAACGATGCAATTTGATGAACAGGCCCAGGCTCGGTGGGTACCGCCCCTATGGGTTCCTCTGATTTATGTATGCCGTAATCTAACACTGCTCCGATGGGTTCCTCCGATGTCCGATCAAAGGTAAATCTGGCTGGCTCTTCTTCACGTTTCTAATTCCGTCCAGTACGCCTATGTGCCGGCTGGCCGGCCAGACGCAGGGTGAGTGCTTGATGGATTGCTTCCATGCCTGCTACATATTTCAGTACAGTTTGCTAAGAACAGGCCGGGACATATTGTGGAAACATGTACAAAGTTTATTTGACCATTCTAATCAGCATGGTTAGTGAATACACATATGCTCTGCTTTTGCAGATTGTTTTTGCTGCTTGGTACTTCTTTAAGATTACACTTCATACTTTAGTTAGAAAACACTAGAGACTTTTACTGCAAATAAGGATTTGGGAATACACATGTCTTCTTAATATATAATTGTCTAATTCAGTACATGGCTTAAGTACAAACTGGAATACTGCAACGAGGGCGAGCAACAATAATCTCCTTGCAGGTTATGTAAACATCTTTGAGTACAATAAAAAGTTGGGACGCCATGTATTTGCATATCTGGCCAAGTGAGGCCTGAAGGGGATGATTCCAATGGTTTATTAACTCAAAGTGAAATATGATTCTCCTATAGCAAGATTGATACATGAATATTTCTACAATTTTGAAGTTTTTCCACACCTTTTGTTTGTATTTAGTATTCACCGTTCATCTATTGGGAATTTGGGATTGTAGACAATGGCGTACGTCATGAAAGAATGTAGCGGTGGGGTTCAGGTGTCTGATTGAGGTGCAGATACAAGAGGCGAGAATTCATAGGTCATTGTCTACCTGTTGGATTACCATTAGTGATTACTCATTTTCATCATAAGACAAGGCTTATATTATTTCATATTTTCTTCACTGCTATATAGCTTTTTTCTAACCCAATCACGTTTAGCCATGTGTGGTAGTTGTTGCTTGTGAACACAAATTTTATATGACCACTTTTTATTAGCTAGCGAATCTATTTTGACTATCTAAATCTGGTTCATAGAAATATAGCTATGAATTCAAGTTGTGCAAGTGCTGTGAGTAATATTTGTATGGTTTACGCGATTACTATTTCTGTTGGCATCTGAAACCGCAAGGAGGTTTAGCTACTCATTTATTTCGTAATATTTATTTTATTATTTAAGCATCTACTTGTGGATGCTCATGTAGTGATAGCTGCTAATTTTAGACAAAAATCGGAGAATAAGAACATGTGGTTGTGCCACACAGTTTCAGAATAGACAGCAGAGACAGTATGAGAGACGTGAAATGATGGATAATGATTTTGATTGCGTATTCTTCATTTAATATTTTCTTCGCAGAAAAAGAGTAAATTAGAAATACCAATGCCGCAACAAACAAATAGATGAATTGAAAGAGTCAATCAATCTTCATGAGTTAAAAAGTTTTGCCATTGTAAAATAAAACAAATGGGCTATAAAAGAGTTTGACCTTTTACTCATCCAAATTTTGACGAAGCGAGTATGTACTAAGATCACACGTGCATTGCACGTGCACATCAACTAGTACTATTAAAGAGCAAACATGTGTTGTGCTGCGTTGATACATTAAATCTGAAACGTTCAATCCGATCTAAAGCTCAGATCGCATCAAATCCCCGAAACGGTATTTGCCCTTTTTTCCCTCCCGATGCAGTGGACCACCAGAAGCCGCCGTCGCCGTCGGCGCGGGGGTGAGATGCGGATGAAGCCGCAGAGGACAGCGACCACCGCGACCATGCGCATCACCACCGCCAGGCCGCCCTCGGGCATGGGGAGCCCCGCCCGCACTGCGTTGGCGTTGGCGGCGGTGCGGCGGTGGACATCGTAGACCCCCTGGCGAGTACGCCTTCCTGCTCGGGCAGCCCCATCCGCACGGCGTTGGCGTTGGCGGCGGCGCTCTGGTCCCAATCCCCTCCCTCCTGAACCTTTGTTCCACGATGTTGGCGGAGAGTGACGGGCGCAGAGGCAAGCGACAAGGGAGCGATAAAGGGCCCCGGCAATTGACAGATGGCGGCGCCGAGCACCGAGCGGCGTGCGACGTCGTGGGTTCCGGTCGCTGCGGAGGACCTGACGCATTAGATCCAGTTTCAGCAACCCCGCCATGCCGCCAGCCACGTCTCATGCCTCGCCCATCGCCATGCCGCAGTCGGGAGCTCCTGTGCTGTAGCCTGCAGGTAGCGTACAGGACTGCCTCCGTGTGCCTGAACAGGCGGAGGTTGCTCCTTCCATGGGGACGACGTCTCCGACGATGCGGCTGCGACCAAAGACGCCGCAGGCAACACGGACCACTGATGGAAGAGTCAACTTTTCTTTGCCTAACACCTGCGCAGCTTCATTCAGTGGTAAATTTTTCTGAATGCTTGTTCATACCTGAAGATGCTACTAGGAGCTTCTGCCTGTGTTTGTCCGCAAAGATTGTTGTGTTTTCATGGAAGCTACGATCCATTTCTGTATACAAGGTGAACGTGTTTCATCTGTCATATCTGAAAAAGAAAGCGTCTTGCAAAATTTGGTACTGTCGCATTGCATAACATACACATAGGTTTAGCTTCAGTTAGGACTGAGTCAGGACATTGTAAGAGAAAGTGTCTTGCTCAGGTTGCTTATATAGTATTGTCACGAAAAGGCACTAATAATTACGTACCTAAATAGTTGAAGATAAGAGGTGACCCAGTTTGATTGCTGTAACCGCCCAAAGTTGAGAACCTAAAAACCTGTGTAAAATTTTCGCTTTTGTGTTCATTGCATCATGGCATCCATGCATCAATGTGTACCACTTGGAACCTCTAACTTTGGTTAGGGAATTGTTGTTGGGTTAGGAAATTGTTGTGGTTTGGCACCACCTAAAGATAAAATGCCAAATTTGGTTTAACCAATCTCAAAACAATGAAAGCACTCAACTTGCAAAACAAAAATATTTTGACATCTTATATTTGTCAAGTAAGTTTCAAGACCTCAAAAATAATATTTGGCACTTGCTCTAAAAATACTAAAGGAGCCACATTTTTTTAATTTAGCAAAATGCCATATTCAAACCATATGAACAAATGTTGTCAAAAACATTTTATTTTGAGACACCAAATTTTGTGGAGCTTCTACTTGTTAGGGAAAGGCTACACAAATATTTTCATATTTTTCTAAAATGATTTGGTGCCTCAATAAAATCCTTAAAGCCACAGTTTTTAAAATTAAAACAGAAAAGGACCTATCCGTGATGGAAAACAATTGGCCAGGGGGTTATCTGCAAGATTGCCGTCGTCTTTCTCTCTTCTCTCGCACTGGCGCCGTGGCCATGCCGCACGACGCGCCCTCGCTGGGGCCCCCTGCTCTGCCCTTCCTCTGCAGGGAGAGCAAGCCACGAAGCCCCACCTGCTCCTCTTACCCGATTCCCCCGCTCACCTGCTCCCTCGTTTCCCCTTTTCTCTCCCCCACGAGCGAGCCATGGCCGCCATGGCCTCCGAGCTCATCGTCGTCGACTGAGTAGTTCCCGAGCAAATCCAAGACCGCAGGAAGGTCCGTCGCGCCGTCTTCTCTGTCCACGCCGAAGGAATCGAGCCGGGGCGCTGGGAATCGAGCTCTCCGTCCGCTACTCCGCCGCTGCCGTCCGAGCGCCATCGCGGACGAATTCGTCGCTGTCGTCCTCCCTCCGCCGTCTCCGACCTCTCCGTCGTCTTGAGGGTGAGCTCCCCGTGCCGTAGCACCCCTCTGTTCCTCCCCTCGCCCACCGTGTCGCCGTCGCACGCGAGCTGCCGCGTGCCGTCGTGCTCTCCCTTTTGCTCGGATAATCCGAAGCCTGAGAAATTTGGATCTTCCGAGTCACACCAGTACGAGGATGCTTAGGTCCTTAGTGATTTCTCAAACCATCGGAGATGATCGGATAATCCGAGACCGAAAGAATTCGGATTTTCCGAAGTACATCAGTGCGAGGAGACCTCAGTCCTTAGCCAAATTTTTAAGACCTTTGTGTCAATCGGATTTTCCGAGTTCAAAACAAATCGGAAATTCCGAAAATTGTCCAGCCCCAAAAATTATCCTGTTTCAATTATTTTCTTTCTAATTTGGATAAATAAGTGTACTGTGTTATAAATAACTTATTAAAGGCACATATCTAAAAGGAAATTTATAAATGTAATTACTTTTTATCGGGACACCATAGAAATGTGTTCGATGTACCAAAACGTCCGGAAAAATTGTGAACTACCCTTTAGCATAAATATCATGCATATTCGAGCATCATTAAAGGACTGCACTTTGTAGAAGCTAGGAGAAACATTAAGTTAAATATGGGGTGTTCTCTTATCTTGTTGAAGTAATTTATTCTCGCACCCCATTTAAAATTGCTAGATATCTTATGTTAATAAGTCGGTACATTAAAACGTCATGTCATCATGTGTTTGCGCATTGCATTCGTGAAGCATGTGTGGTGATTGATTGTTTCCTCCCGTGTTTTATGCTACGATAGATCAAACAGCCGGGGTTACGCCGCAATACCCGACGATTCGTACTACCAGCACGTGGAGCAAGGCAAGCGTAATCCCCCCTCTGAGCATGTCTTATCCTATTTTCCGCAAATATTTTCTCCACTATAATATTGCATGCGATTCCAAATGTCAATTTTATTGGATTAGAGTATCCTATAGTTGCATTAAGTTTTCGATGCCATTACCTGTTTCCCTCCTCTTAACCATAGGTTTGTATTGTTGGCCGAGATACTGAACCATGCTATGTTGATACTTAGACATGCTTAGTTAAATGCTTAGCCGTCCGATGGTTATTTCATGTTGGAAACAGATGTTGGGATGTTCGGATGATGGTGGAGAAATTATGGTGACAGGTAATAAATGCTTAAATGTGGGGATGAGAGGCCACTATGGTTTGGTGGTGTTTTGTCTCGCTCTCGCCGCCTAGGTGCGAGTTCTTTACTCTTGAACCAAGAATGAGCGCGCTTCCATTCGGTGGGGTATATGGAGCCCTCGTCGACCGACTAACTTGCGGGGCTAGCCGAGGGTCCTCTAGTTCGGGCTTCCATTTGCGCGTGCGTTGAGATGGTGGCCAAGACTGAGATGAGGATGGTGGTGTTAGGAAAATAAGTGGCCGCGGGCAGGGTGTTGGAGGCACTGAACCTGTCCTACCGCCACTGATGATCCTGGGTTAGTCTCAAGCAAGGTAAAGGTTGTAACCGTTCCCACTCAGCCGGCTTTCCCCGGAAGAGAGCTAAGCGTAGGCAATGAGCCGGGCGGTACCGAAGGTTAAACACAGTGCACCCCTGCAGGGTTAAATCTTTTCGAAAAGCCGTGTCCACGGTTACGGACGACTTGGGAAAGGACGATAAGATCATAGAATAACTTGAACGGAATGATTAAAACCTGAGTACTAAAGGTACTACTCAAGAATGCAAGGTTAGCTTCCTCGAGGGTGATTCGGGGAGGTGCCTTTGTAGAACAGGTACAGTGATGATGGTGGTTGATGAGAAAGGATCAAAGAAAAGAGTTACTTCTTACCCCTTTTAAAATACTCTGATTAGTCGATGCCATGGAGTTATGTTTTCATAAATAAAATCAGCTTTATGCAAAACAGCCATAAAACTTGAAAGCCTCATCGAGCTAAAGCTCTATATTTAATCTTGCGAGTTCGTCGAACTCAACGTCGTTTGTTTTGTTTCAGAGGAGGACTTCACCGACCTCGAAGGTGGGTTCTTTGTGGACGTCGACGAGTAGTCTGGGGTTCCCAGGTGGCAGCTTGGGACATCCCGGAACAGCTGGCGCTGGAATGTTTATCTGTAGGCCTCTTAGGCCATAATTTGGATCTTGTTGTTTAGAACAACTTAATTCGCTTCCGCATGTTGTATGTTGGGTCTGTGACCTCTGGTTGTAATTTGCTATCTTTCTCTATTATAAGAGTTGAACTATAATGCTTTGTGTCGTAGAGTCTGTGATGTGCCAGTTGTTCCACAAGTCTTGATCTCTCTATTATGCATTGAGTTGTGCCTGTGTTAAGGCATCAATCGGGGTGTTGCGTTGCCGATGATCCATTCCGAGCAACGCCTGCCAAAGGTTTTGGCCGGGGATTGGTAAACCCGTAACCTCCGGTTGTATCGCTTAACCGGTGACACACAGCATCACTGTATAGCAGTCGGGTCGGGGCGCCACAAGTTGGTATCAGAGCAGTACTGCCTGTAGGAAACCCTTCTACTGGTCGACGTTGAGTCTAGTGTTTGTGAAAATATTTTTAACCTAAAAATGAGTTGTGAAAACCATCTTAGGATTCTTTTTACTCCTTATCTGGTTACACTCTAATCTCGGAGCAATCTTACCTCGATTTGAGTTAAAGTTTTACTTCTCATCTGTTACTCAAAATTTAGGATCACGAGGTTGGGTTCTACCTTTAGTGTTATGTGTCCGGTTGCTCCCGCTGCGTTGCAATCCAAATCAACTCAGATGTTTGAACACTGTTTCTACCGAGTCTAATCATTATTCCTTCGTTGGGTTTTAACCCAAGGACTTGAACAGAAGGTCCCGGATTGTGCCAACTAGAGTGTGTTGAATCACATGGTTTCTTAACTATTTGAATCCCACGCTAGTAGTACATGATGCTGATCTTTGACCCAAGTTCTATCTTGTTGATCCCTTGTTAGTTGTTACACAAAGTATTATCGTCCCTAGTCTGTGTACTTGAGTAGACGCTAATGCTATTGTTTCAACCATTCGGAGGAAGATACTAACTGTGTCATTGTAAATTCTCCAGAATGGCTCGAGGAGGCCGTGGTAACCACAATGATGAGGAACCCCGCCACCACCCTCGATGGCTCAGGTCTTGATGGCCATTGAGGAGAACCGCGGGCGCAATGAGCGCTGCTTGAGCAGTTGGTGCAGCAGAATGCACAGAGGAATGGCTGCAACACTCTCACTGAGTTCCTGCGCTCGCAGCCACCCACCTTTGCTGATGCTAAGGAGCCACTGGAAGCTGATGATTGGCTTCGTGCTCTGGAGCGCAAGTTCTCCGCGCTGCATGTCCCAGTGGCCGAGCAAGTCAACTTCGCCACCTACCTCTGGTTGGTGCGCTGGCTGTTGGTGGGAAAGCCATGTGGCATTGTTCCGGCCAACCATGTCTTCACTTGGGCAGATTTCCGCACTGCCTTCCGTGCGGCTTACATCCCTCAGCCGATCATGGATTTGAAGAGGAGGGAGTTCCTGGATTTGCAACAGGGACGTATGGACCTCCGCACTTATGGTTGTGAATTCAACCATCTCTCTCGTTACGCCCCAAGGGACGTGACCACTGATGCTGACAAGCAAGAGCTGTTCCGCAAGGGTCTTGCGCCGCAGCTCCGCTATGAGTTACTGCCCTTCAAGTTCCAGACCTACCAGGAGCTGTTCAACCAGGCTCTTACTCTTGAGCAGGGAAGGAAGGAACTCGAGGCTTCCAAGAGGCCAGCACACGGGGACCACCAGAGTTCCTCGGGTTCTGAGAGCAAGAAGCGCAGGGTGTTTGTTCCCTACAGCGCTGTGCCGCGTGCTCCATTCATGCCGAGGGCCGCGGGATACAGGCCACCACCTCCGCGCCCCACTACTTCGACATTTGGGTCAGGGAGTGGGTATCGTCCTCTACCTGCTCCACCTGGACTCACCTGCTACACCTGTGGCCAGGCTGGCCACTACTCCAGGGAGTGCCCCCAGAAGGCACCTATCGGGAACCTGCACGAGCCCCTGCCACTCCAGCTGGCAAGGCTGGACCTATTGTGCGTGGTCGCCTGAACCACGTCTCTGCTGAAGAAGCTGAAGAGGACCCCGGCGTCCTCATGGGTGAGTTACGAATCAACCAATTCAGCTACAGTTTTGTTTGACTCTGGAGCATCGCATTCATTCATATCCATAGCTTTTGCAAAAGACCACAAAATACCGTTCGAGAAAATGAGCCGTCCCTTGGTGATCTCCACTCCTGGCTCCAAATGGCAAACCGATGGGGTTACTCCTGAAGTCCAGATTACCATAGGTTACTCGTCTTTTCCTTTTGCTTTGGTAGCTCTGAGGTCAAGTGGCATTGATGTCATACTGGGCATGAACTGGCTAGCCAAATACCGGGCTAATCTCGACTGTGCTGCCAAGACCATCACCGTGACCACTCTTCCGGCGACATGTTGAGTATTGGTCTGCACTATCAAGACCTCCATCTTCAGTCATACCCAACTCACCCGAGATCCTCCTTTGCTTTATGGAAGGCGAATCCCCTCCTGAAATCCAGGACATACACGTGGTGTGTGACTTCCCGGATGTGTTCCCGGAAGAATTGCCTGGCATGCCTCCTGACCGAAGTGTGGAGTTTGTCATAGATCTGCTTCCCGGTACTGCTCCGATTTCCAAGAAGCCCTACCGTATGCCGGTGGAAGAGTTGGCTCTGTTGAAAGAGCAAATTGATCAGCTGTTAGCGAAGGATTTCATTCAGCCTAGCAGTTCACCTTGGGGTTGTCCGGTACTCTTTGTCAAGAAGAGAGATTCTACCGTGCCTCGTCTAGTCTCTGACTATAGACCGTTGAATGCGGTGACAATCAAGAACAAGTATCCTATTCCTCGCATCAATGATCTGTTGGATCAGTTAGCTGGTGCAACAGTATTCTCCAAGATGGATCTGAGGTCAGGATACCATCAGATCAAGATCAGAAAGGAGGATATCCAAAGACGGCATTTGTTACTCGCTATGGCTCATATGAGTATACCGTCATGTCCTTTGGTCTCACCAATGCTCCAGCTACTTTCATGAGGCTCATGAACTCCATCTTCATGGATTATCTCGACAAGTTTGTCGTCATTTACATCGATGACATCCTCGTTTATTCCAAAACCGATGAAGAGCATGCCGAACATCTTCGGTTGGTTCTGACACGACTTCGAGAACACCGCCTCTATGCCAAGTTCTCCAAGTGTGAGTTCTGGTTGGATAATCTTGTCTTCCTTGGTCATGTGATATCCGCTAATGGTGTGGCTGTCATTCCCGACAAGATTCAGTCCATTTTGGATTGGAAAACTCCAATGTCAGTCAAGGACATTCGTAGCTTTCTCGGATTGGCAGGTTACTACCGCCGATTCATCGAAGGTTTCTCCAAGATAGCCAAGGCCTGACTGACCTTCTCAAGAAGGATAAAAGTTCGTATGGACGGACGAAGCTGAAGAGAGCTTCAAAACACTGAAAGCCAAACTCACGTCCGCTCCTGTGCTTGTCCTGCCGGACACAAGCAAGGATTTCGTCGTCTTCTGTGACGCCTCTCTGCAAGGCTTGGGCTGTGTGCTAATGCAAGATGGCCATGTGGTGGCATATGCTTCTCGCCAATTAAGCCGCATGAGCACAACTACCCAACTCATGATCTAGAACTTGCCGCGGTTCTATGCTTTGAAGCAATGGAGACCATACCTGTTTGGTAACCGTTGCGAGATTTCTCGGATCACAAGAGTCTGAAGTACCTCTTCACCCAGCCGGATTTAAATCTCAGGCAAAGGCGTTGGTTGGAGTTAATCAAGGACTATGATGTGAGTCTGAACTATCAACCCGGCAAAGCAAACGTCGTGGCTGACGCGCTAAGTCGGAAGTCCTATTGCAACAATCTGATGATTGAAAAGGCCCAACCTGCTCTTCATGAAGAGTTCGCCCGTTTGAACCTGGAAATTGTTCCCTCTGGCTACCTTGCAAATCTGGAGATCAAATCTACTCTTGTAGACCAGATTAAGGATGCTCAGAAGCTGGATGAGGGTATCCTGAATATCAAGAAGAACATTGCTAGCGGAAAGGCCAAATGTTTCTCGGAAGATGAATCCGGAGTTGTTTATTTTGGTGACCGCTGGTAGTGCCAAAGAACGGAATTTGAGGGAGCTGATCCTACAAGAAGCTCATGAATCACCTCTCTCTATTCATCCCGGTAGTACCAAAATGTACCAAGACCTTCGACCACAATTCTGGTGGACTCGGATGAAACGGAAATTGCCAAGTATGTTGCTGAATGCGACACCTGTCGACGGGTAAAGGCTGAACATCAAAGGCCTGCCGGCACTCTCCGCCCTATTGCAGTCCCGAGTGGAAATGGGATGAAATCGGTATGGACTTCATCACCGGGTTTCCCCGATCTCAAAAGGGCAACAATGCAATCTGGGTAATCATTGATCGACTGTCCAAGGTTGCTCACTTCCTACCAGTCCGTGATGATATACGGGCAAGTCAACTTGCTGACTTATATATGGCTCGTATTGTTCCATTGCATGGGGTCCCTCTGAGGATCATATCGGACCGTGGAAGTATCTTTGTATCCAAGTTTGGCAGAGTTTCCAAACTGCTATGGGGTCCCGTCTCAACTTCAGTACCGCCTACCATCCTCAAACTGATGGTCAGACCGAAAGAGTGAACCAAGTTTGGAAGACATGCTTAGGGCATGTGTAATCTCTTTTGGCAAGGGTTGGGAAAAGTATCTCCCTTTCGCGGAGTTCTCCTACAACAATAGCTATCAAGCTAGTCTGGGCATGGCTCCATTCGAGGTTCTATATGGAAGAAAATGCCGCACTCCGCTAAATTGGTCCGAGACCGGAGAGAGAGCACTCTTTGGTCCGATGTGATCAATGAAGCTGAGGAGAAGGTTAGAATCATACGAGAGAATCTGAAGATTGCTCAGTCTAGGCAGAAGAGCTACTATGATAAGCACCATCAGGAAATTCACTATGAAATTGGTGATAAAGCTTATCTCCGCGTCTCTCCCCTTCGTGGCGTTCGCCGCTTCGGTATCAAAGGGAAATTGGCCCCTCGCTACGTTGGCCCTTTCACCGTTCTGGCCAAGCGAGGAGATCTTTCTTATCAGTTGGAGTTACCGGTCATCTTCCCAAATGTACATGATGTGTTTCATGTCTCCCAACTTCGCCGGTGTTTTAAAGATCCTATCCATGGGTCAATCATGAGGAGCTAGATCTCCAGGAAGATCTCACTTATCGCGAGCATCCTATCCGTGTCCTGGATGAAGCCGAAAGAAGACCCGTAACAAGACTACCAAGTTCCTCAAAGTTCAATGGTCTCACCATTCCGAGGAGAAGCAACTTGGGAAAGAGAGTCTAGTCTTCGTGAGGAGTATCCCGACTTCTTTCCGCAATCTTAGAATCTCGGGACGAGATTCCTGTAAGGGGGGTAGAATTGTAACAGCCCAAAGTTGAGAACCTAAAAACCTGTGTAAAATTTTCGCTTTTGTGTTCATTGCATCATGGCATCCATGCATCAATGTGTACCACTTGGAACCTCTAACTTTGGTTAGGGAATTGTTGCTAGGGAATTGTTGTTGGGTTAGGGAATTGTTGTGGTTTGGCACCACCTAAAGATAAAATGCCAAACTTGCTTTAACCAATCTCAAAACAATGAAAGCACTCAACTTGGAAAACAAAAATACTTTGACATCTTATATTTGTCAAGTAAGTTCCAAGAGCTCAAAAATAATATTTGGCACTTGCTCTAAAAATACTAAAGGAGCCACATTTTTTTAATTTAGCAAAATGCCATATTCAAACCATATGAACAAATGTTGTCAAAAACATTTTATTTTGAGACACCAAATTTTGTGGAGCTTCTACTTGTTAGGGAAATGCTACACAAATATTTTCATATTTTTCTAAAATGATTTGGTGCCTCAATAAAATCCTTAAAGCCATAGGTTTTAAAATTAAAACAGAAAAGGACCTATCTGTGATGGAAAACAATTGGCCAGGGGGTTATCTGCAAGATTGCCGTCATCTTTCTCTCTCCTCTCGCACTGGCGCCACAGCGCGCCGTGGCCATGCCGCACGACGCGCCCTCGCCGGGGCCCCCTGCTCTGCCCTTCCTCTACAAGGAGAGCAAGCCACGAAGCCCCACCTGCTCCTCTTACCCGATTCCCCCGCTCACCTGCTCCCTCGTTTCCCCTTTTCTCTCCCCACGAGCGAGCCATGGCCGCCATGGCCTCCGAGCTCGTTGCCGTCGACTAAGTAGTTCCCGAGCAAATCCAAGACCGCAGGAAGGTCCGCCGCGCCGTCTTCTCCGTCCACGCCGAAGGAATCGAGCCGGGGCGCTGGGAATCGAGCTCTCCGTCCGCTACTCCGCCGCTGCCGTCCGAGCGCCGTCGCGGATGAATTCGTCGCCGTCGTCCTCCCTCCGCCGTCTCCGAGCTCTCCATCGTGTTGAGGGTGAGCTCCCCGTGCCGTAGCACCCCTCCGTTCCTCCCCTCGCCCTCCGTGTCGCCGTCGCACGCGAGCTGCCGCGTGCCGCCGTGCTCTCCCTTTTGCTCGGATAATCCGAAGCCTAAGAAATTCGGATCTTCCGAGTCACACCAGTACGAGGATGCTTAGGTCCTTAGTGATTTCTCAAACCATCGGAGATGATCGGATAATCCGAGACCGAAAGAATTCGGATTTTCCGAAGTACATCAGTGCGAGGAGACCTCAGTCCTTAGCCAAATTTTTAAGACCTTTGTGTCGATCGGATTTTCCGAGTTCAAAACAAATCGGAAATTCCGAAAATTGTCCAGCCCCAAAAATTATCCTGTTTCAATTATTTTCTTTCTAATTTGGATAAATAAGTGTACTGTGTTATAAAAAACTTATTAAAGGCACATATCTAAAAGGAAATTTATAAATGTAATAACTTTTTATCGGGACATCATAGAAATGTGTTCGATGTACCAAAACGTCCGGAAAAATTGTGAACTACCCTTTAGCATAAATATCATGCATATTCGAGCACCATTAAAGGACTGCACTTTGTAGAAGCTAGGAGAAACATTAAGTTAAATATGGGGTGTTCTCCTATCTTGTTGAAGTAATTTATTCTTGCACCCCAATTAAAATTGCTAGACATCTTATGTTAATAAGTCGGTACATTAAAACGTCATGTCATCATGTGTTTGCGCATTGCATTCGTGAAGCATGTGTGGTGATTGATTGTTTCCTCCTGTGTTTTATGCTACGATAGATCAAGCAACCGGGTTACGCCGCAATACCCCGACGATCCGTACTACCAGCACGTGGAGCAAGGCAAGCGTAATCCCCCTCTGAGCATGTCTTATCCTATTTTCCGCAAATATTTTCTCCACTATAATATTGCATGCGATTCCAAATGTCAATTTTATTGGATTAGAGTATCCTATAGTTGCATTAAGTTTCCGATGCCATTACCTGTTTCCCTCCTCTTAACCATAGGTTTGTATTGTTAGCCGGAGATACTGAACTATGATATGTTGATGTTTAGCAATGCTTAGTTAAATGCTTAGCCGTCCGATGGTTATTTCATGTTGGAAACAGATGTTGGGATATTCGGATGATGGTGGAGAAATTGTGGTAAGAGGTAATAAGATGTTTAAAGGTGGGGATGAGAGGCCACTATGGTTTGGTGGTGTTTTGTCTCGCTCTGGCCGCCTAGGTGCGAGTTCTTTACCTCTTGAACCAAGAATGAGCGTGCTTCCATTTGGTGAGGTATATGGAGCCCTCGTCGACCAACTAACTTGCGGAGGGCTAGCCGAGGGTCCTCTAGTTCGGGCTTCCATTTGCGCGTGCGTGAAGATGGTGGCCAAGACTGAGATGAGGATGGTGGTGTTTAGGAAAATAAGTGGCCGCGGGGCAGGGTGTTGGAGGCACTGAACCTGTCCTACCGCCACTGATGATCCTGGGTTAGTCTCAAGCAAGGTAAAGGTTGTAACCGTTCCCACTCAGCCGGCTTTCCCGGAAGAGAGCTAATCGTAGGCAATGAGCCGGGCGGTACCGAAGGTTAAACAAAGTGCACCCCTGTAGGGTTAAATCTTTTCGAAAAGCCTTGTCCACGGTTACGGACGACTTGGGAAAGGACGATAAGATCATAGAATAAATTGAACGGAATGATTAAAACCTGAGTACTAAAGGTACTACTCAAGAATGCAAGGTTAGCTTTCTCGAGGGTGATTCGGGGAGGTGCCTTAGTAGAATAGGTACAATGATGATGGTGGTTGAGGTGAGAAAGGATCAAAAGAAAAGAGTTACTTCTTACCACCTTTTTACAAATACTCTGTTTAGTCGATGCCATGGAGTTATGTTTTCATAAATAAAATCAGCTTTATGCAAAACAGCCATAAAACCTTGAAAGCCTCATCGAGCTAAAGTTCTATATTTAATCTTGCGAGTTCGTCGAACTCAACGTCGTTTGTTTTGTTTCAGAGGAGAGCTTCACCGACCTAGAATGTGGGTTCTTTGTGGACGTCGACGAGTAGTCTGGGGTTCCCAGGTGGTAGTTTGGGACATCCCGGAACAGCTGGCGCTGGAATGTTTATCTGTAGGCCTTTTAGGCCATCATTTGGATCTTTTTGTTTAGAACAACTTAATTCGCTTCCGCCTGTTGTACTGTTGGGTCTGTGACCTCTGGTTGTAATTTGATATCTTTCTCTATTATAAGAGTTGAACTATAATGCTTTGTGTCGTAGAGTCTGTGATGTGCCAGTTGTTCCACAAGTATTGATCTCTCTATTATGCATTGAGGGTTGTGCCTGTGTTAAGGCATCAATCGGGGTGTTGCGTTGCCGAAGATTCATTCCGAGCAACGTCTGCCAAATGTTTTGGCCGGGGATTGGTAAACCCGTAACCTCCGGTTGTATCGCTTAACCGGTGACACACAGCATCAGTGTATAGCAGTCGGGTCGGGGCGACACAATTGCTTAGTAATTGTTTCAGATTTTTCAAAGTTATTCATGCTCTCAGATTGATGTTTTTGCTAGCAAGGCTGCACCGCGGAGCAGATGGATCAATGGCTCATGTCCGGCCTTCTACGTGAGATTTGTTTCATGTAAACTTAAGGTCACTCTTCCATCTCCTGCGTGATTGTAGTGGATGCACAATTTACATCAATCTATGGTACCAAATTTTTACGATTCAAATTGTATTGCAAAGCATACTGGACTAGGCTGCTCCCAGCATTATTCTATTCCTTATCTGATTGGTGAACTGAATGTCAAGAAACATAATTAATGAATCTGGTACTCCCCCATTCCTTAATGTAAGGTGTATTGTTTTTTCAGAAATTTTCCAAAATATAAGGTATAATGCGATTTATGGATAATTTTATCCATCCAAAAATGAATCCTAATTTATAGGGTGTTTTGTTTTTAATTTGTGTCTATTAGGAACTCATATCTCCCGATTTTTTTCCAGAACAAGATGAGTCCACCATATGCCAAATACCCATATCTTAATATTCGTGCAGAAAACTATACACCTTACATTCAGAAATGGAGGGAGTATTTAACAGAAGTACAGGAGAACAGACTACAGTGAGGTTAGTTAGGGTGTTGCGGAAGGTAGGGGCGGCTGGTTAGTGCAGTTCTAGGTAAAAATACATATGATTAATTAATCACAAGATGCTTAGAACCGATCAGTGTTACATATAAGTCCAAAATAAGAGAGCTGCATTGCTGCATGGCAGTATAGAAAGGTCATGAGAACTAAATCACTATTAAAAGATTCTTTGTCCACTTTGTTTAAAGAACTTGACACATTCAGTAATTCATTGTCGAGATAGCACGGTCAAGAACTCTTATTAGTATTTTTCCCTTTTCAGCTTCCATGTTTTTTGACCATATATTTAATAAACATCGCTGACTACATATGATGTTATTTACTTTGCAAACTGTTGACAAAGAACTTTGCCTTAGTTTGCATAATATACCAGCAGGAAGGACTTTGGAGAGTCTTTAGAGTGGGATTAGCTTTGATTTAGAAATAATCCTTATTCCTTTTTGTTTATAGACAAGAAAGAACCATAGACAATTCCAATCCTTGTACAATTGTAGTACCTTCAGTAGCTTTTTACTTAAGACAAGATTATGTGAATAGTTTCTCTAGACCACGGATGCATGTTGCACATGCCGGGACAACAGCGGGTGTGGTTTTTTCATGTTTTAAAAATTGCTAGGATTTCAAGTGGTATAATTTTTAGATGATTGTCTCTCTTGTTGTATAGGACTTATTTTCTCATGATATATTTTCTTTTGCAATGTCAAGTGGATGTGAATTTTGTATGACTGAATAAGGATTTTCATTACCTTTGCTCACACACGCCCTTATTCCAGAAAATTCTAAGATTTTAAAAAGTTCGGCGTGTACATATACCAGAATAAACCATGTATCATCAAGTTTTTCGCAAAATGGTATTGATTCTAAGTGTGTAGAAAAACTAGAATGAGGAGGTAAAAATACATTTTTAGGATGCAAAAAACAAAACTTAGGTTGTTTCTATACAACCACAAGTATACATGCGAGAACATTTTGGGTATTTTTCAAACTGCATTCAACGCGCATATGTTAGTTTTCAGAGGTGTTCAACGTGCATTGCACGTGCAACATTACTACTCCATCCGTCCCAAAATAAGTGTTTTAAAGTTGTACAAAAATGAATGTATCTATACTTGTTTCATGTCTAGATACATATACTTTTTGACAAATCTAAGACAGTTATTTTGGGACGGAGGGAGTAGTTGAGTTAAAGAATCAACTCACAATTCAAGGAGGCTCGGAAGAACTGGATTGATTCAGTTCTGATTTAATCACCTTTCTTTCTTTTTCCATGTTAGAAAAAACGGAGTGGCTTAGACCTTTCCGTCTGGGCCTCAGTCGCCTGAGAACTAACTAGTTCTCCGTCGATTCTTGTACGTATCGATCTGTTCTGCTGCCGGCCCTTTTTTTTTTTTTTTGAGGATTGGCCCATGCTTTTCCTGGTGGCTAATCTTGAGCTTCTTGGACTTGGATTTGCCGCGTTTTGGCAGTGAGGAGGAGGAAGGGTAGTAGGAGAGTACAAAGCTTATCTTGAGATGAGAAAGAGGCCACTTGGCCAAATGTGAGCGGCCGGGTGAAACGTCTTGAGAGAGAGATATCTTTTGAGCGCTCATTTGTTCCGTGGCGATTGAGCAATAAGTAGTATGTGCACCTACCCATGGCCCATGGTATTTTCTTCTAATTTATGCCAACTCATTGCATAATCGATCAATAAATTGGGAGTTTCGGGTCTCTTTGCAAACTCATTGAAAATCACAGTTACAAACCACCTAAAATTTATTTGCAGCCTACATGCAACTGGAAAAAAAACTTAGTTGTGACCCTTTTGCAACAGAAAAATCACAATTACAAACCACCTAATATTTATTTGCAACCCACTTGTAACAGGAAAAAAACTTAGTTGTGACTCACTTGTAACTGGAAATTCACAGTTACAAACCACTTGCAACTCTGAACCAAAACGCGTCACGAGACTGTAACCAGGGCCGTCTCCAGAAATTAGAGGCCCCTGTGCAAAAATCAAAACGGGGCCCTAAATTTGGGGGGGGGGGGGGGGATCAAAGTCACACTTTTACTTAGTTATATAAACTTCAATACGGGAGACTCAGCGTTGCTATTAGTCTTTTCCTCTTATTGTGCTCTCAAGCGTTGGATTCATAGTTTTTATTTAGAGAAGACATGATCATTTCTGATTTATAAACAAAAAATATTAAGATTGAATTGAAACACTACATTTAGACATTATAACAGAAGTAATCTGAAAAATTATTCAAACCTTGATTTGCCGAAACGAGACAGGTCTACTCTGACTGATCGAATCGGAGCGACCGAGCACACACTTGGGCGAACAGGCAGGCATGATTGTTGCTATGGCGTCTACGGTCTCCTGTTTTGGCCTTCGGTGATTCTCGGCGAGGACGAGAGACGATGTCCTGGCAGCTGTACAGACTGTCTTGGCGGCAGTACGCAGGCACACAAAAGGGAGCTTTTCAACAGAGAAACCCTAGATGTGATTTTTACGTGATGACTGGACGTGGATATTGGAAACTGAACCCATGATCGACTTAAAGCGGTCTGGACGTCATGGCCGGTCGAGAACAGAACGCTGAGGGCCTATTTGGGATTTGGGCCAAGGAAATCGTTGGGGGAAGCTCATGGCCTTTCAGCCTTTTATTTAGCTAGAAAGAAAATAAGAATGACGAGTGCTGCAGTGTTGGGCTGGGCTGCATATGGGGGCCCCCAATTTTTTGGGGCCCTGTGCAATCGCATAGCCCGCACGTGGCCTTGGATGGGCCTGACTGTATATAACGGTCTGAAATATTTTTGTCAGTTGGAACACACTTGTAACTGGCAAAACTTAGTTACAACTCATTTGTAACTGGGAATCATGGTTACAAACCACTTACAACTCTTACCAAAAAACATCACGAAGGTAATACAATGGTCGGGAATATTTTTCTCAGTTACAACTCACTTGCAACTGGAAAAACTTAGTTGCAACCTACTTGCAACCACCAGGCGGCACAAATAACGATGCTAATTTAGTGGTCCAAAATATTTTTGCTCAGTGGCAACCTACTTGAAACTGGGTAAAACTCACTTACAACCCAGTTGTAACTGAAAAAACTTAATTATAACCTAATTGCAACCCCTAGACAGCACAAATAAGATGCTAATTGAGCAGTCAAAATATTGTTCTCAATTGCAACCTACTTGAAACTGGAAGAAAAATCACTTGCAACCGATTTGCAACTCACACAACGCACAAATAACAATGTATATCGACCGAGAACTAGCAAAACCTAGCACATAATTATCATACCATTATATAAAACCATTAAAATAGGGAGAAAACATTAATCGTGTGCAATGATTACTAACAAACCAACGTGCAAAAAAAGACAAAAAAATGTGTGTGGTAGGTGCAGCGCACACTGGCGCAGCAACAATAGAAAAAGCCCACGACAACGCGTGACAGGTGCAGCCCACACGCGCGCAACAACAGCAGCAGCCCAGATTCCCTGCGTGAACAAGCCCTCGCGTCGTACACGAATATAACATGACATGCTCGTAAAAAAAGGCAAACAACACGAATTTTGGTAGCCAAATCCAATTGAGACCGAGGCGACTGAGATTTAGCTAATTATCAGGCGACTGAGAATTAGCAAAACTGATATTTATATAATGAAAAATTACCCTAAAACAATTGTATTCTTGTCTAAAAAAACCTATAGCTTCTTTATTCCTGAAGAACTATATGAGCTTGATGCTTTTACTACAAAGCCGCATCTAATATTCACCATGTATATAAGAGGGAATATGGGCCTGCATAGCGGTACATCTCATTCATCATTAACCCTCTCAACCACACTTTTTTTTTCCGATAAAGCACACTTTATTACTCATAAGATAGCATCAGAAGAACACATGCATTCAAAATTATGTATATCTTTAGAACCCACATTGGGTTATATTCGTTGTTTCTATTAGAATATGTGTTGTTCTTAGAGGATTTGAGTGCTAAAAATCGATTGTTGTAAAACAATAGTGTCTCTGTGAAGAAAAAAATGCATCATCGTTTTATTTTTTGGTCCTCAAATTCTGTTGTACTAAGCTGGTTTGGAATCAGTAGAGTTACTGATCAACTGAATGAATATTAATATATGACATATTCTCGGCGACGGTACATGTCCTGGGCAGGATAGGTTGGCCATGCATCTACGTAGATGCATTTCGCCTCGGGTATAAGGTACGGACCTGACACAGTTAGGCGTGCATCTGCATGAAAGCAGCCTCCAGACGTTGTATTGGTTTTGGCAAATTACCGAAATATATATACAGAACACAATACGAAGGGGCTGAGAGAGACGAATAACTTGATGGATCTATACTACTATTAAAAGAGCAAACTTGTGTTGATCCATTGAATCTGAGCCCTTCAATATTTGGCCAACGGTTCAGATCGCTCCAATGTTTGACAACTCAACACAAATCCACTTTTGCCCGTTTTACCCTCCCATCAAATCACATAATACTGTTAATGCCATCGTACCGGTTTGTTTTATTTCGTTTCGTGATAATTACGAGATTTACCACCGCTAAAAGAAATAAACGCAAGCTATGCTAGCACTCTGATCGGCTACGATCGCCACGATCGGCCCAAATAAAAAACTATTCGACTCAAGATTCAACGGCGCGGAGTTCAAGAACGGCAGCACCAACAGGGACGGCGGCACAACCCCGGGCGAGGTCGAGATGTGCGCCGCAGGCCCGCAGTCGCATCGGCAGTAGGACCGTGATCCTCCGTGTGCGTCCACGGCTGGAGAAGAGGCGGCTCCTGTGTTTGCGTCCACGGCTGGATACGAGGCGACGGCAACAGTGGTCGTGGTGTGATGGCGTCCGTCTCCGCCATCGACCTCTTTTCCCATTGCAGCAGACTAGCGGCTCCCTGCTTAATTTCCGGTAGCAGCAGAAAACTGTCGATACAGTGGATACACAGGAGGTGCATCATATATCTATTACTTTGGTGCAATCTGATTTCAGACGGGGGGATTTTCAGTAGTTAATTCCTGTTTAGGTATTTTGTGGGTACTGAATACGAAACAAAAGCTGAACCGGTGACAACACAATAATCTAATCTGCAATATTTTTTCGAACTGGGTGTCATAAGATAATGTATTTCAATATATCTATTTCAGTTCTGTATCATGAAAACTATTTACTCCGTACAGTTTCTATTGTGTGAAGAACCAGACTCCGTTTGGTAAAATAACTCAATAAACTAAATATAGATTCAAAGACATGTTTATAAAATAATAAATTATGAGACGTGCGTTGCACGTGCATATTCACTATCTAATCAAATTGTAGAATTTTCAGCGGTTAAGATGATTTTTTTTTTTTTTTTGAAACTCATAAACTTTATTGATCACATAACCATAATGTCATTACAAATGTGCATCCGAATGCAATCAGGAGCAATACCACGAGACACAACACCAGAAAATTCACACGATCTAGCTAGATAATGAGCAGAAACATTAGCTCCCCGAAAAACATGAATGAAAGAGCAAGTAGGGATCGAGCGAGCTAGACGTTTGACATCCTCCGTGACAGCACCCAGAGCCGACCTGTCCACTTCGGAGCTGAGCACCCTTTGGATTACTGAAAGGCAGTCTGAAGCCAACACCATGTGATCGTAGCCCTCTTCAACAGCAAAGGAAATAGCTCGCCTCAACGCCAGGGCCTCAGCCAACTCAGGGGACGTTACCCCTTCGACATGCTCGCCGCAAGCAGCCAGACATGCACCAGTGTGATCTCGGATAACAGTCCCAAAACCCATGCTGTTAGAAGAGGAGAAGATCGCAGCATCTGAATTAACCATCACCATGTTTGCCGGCGGCGGAGACCACTTGTGATTCGTCGTAGACTCACGCCTATGGCTGACAACAGGTTTAAATAGATGTTGCACGATCATAGATATATATACCTTCACCTTTGTGGCGATAGAATTGGGGTGCAGTAGCGGTTCACCTTCTCGGACTTTGTTGCGTGCATCCCAAATATGCCAAAAAGTGGTCATCACCGTCGTGGCCTCCAATTCCGAGCAGCGAGAAAGGAAATCTGACACCCACACCCTGGGAGAGATGAGGGCTCGCCGCTGCAGCTGAACAGGGAATTCAGACTTCACTTCCTGCCACACTTCCCTCGCGTAGGAGCAGGAAAGGAGTGCATGAGCAACTGACTCCTCTTGGCCACAAAAGATACAATCCCCAGCTTCCGGTACCCCTCGGTGGTGAAGTTGCATTCCACTCGGCAAACAATCATGGGCGAAACGCCACATGGTAATCTTCATCTTACCCGGCACCTTAGTAGCCCAAAGCTTCTTCCAAATCCTCGCCTCGTCCTGCAGGCCAGAAGAAGAACCTGAATTGACTCTACTCCTGTCAGCATGAAACTTAGCCGACCGAGCCATGTTGTAGGCTGAGGGGACGGAATATACTCCAAAGCGAGTGTGTGGCCAGGAGATGAAATCTGTACCGCCATGGCGGCTAATGGGGACTAGTAAAATCTGCCTAGCCGTTGCCTCCTCAAAGAAAGCATGAACAACGTCATGGTCCCAGCTTAGAGAATCAACAGCCAAAAGAGAATCAACCGTCTGATCAGCCGGGATACTTACATCCCTCCGAAGACGAATCATATATGGGGGACAACCTGGGATCCAATTGTCCGTCAAGATTTTTGTTCTCTTTCCATCTCCTATGCCCCATCTGATACCATCCTCCAACAGTTTTTTACCAAATAGAATACTCCTCCAAGTATATGATGCTGATCTTGGACTTGGAGCCTCCCAGAAATCACACTCAGGAAAATATCGAGCCTTGAGAACGCGAGCACAGAGGGAGTTGGGTTCAGTCAACAACCTCCAGCATTGCCGACCCAGCATAGCCTGGTTGAACAATTTAAAGTCACGGAAACCCATACCTCCCAGATCTTTGGGTGTAGAGAGCCACTTCCAAGAACGCCAATGGATCTTTTTCTTGCCATTCTCCACACCCCACCACTGGTTCGCAAGGGATCTCCTCATGTCATCACATGTGGAAACCGGCAACATAAAGCAGCTCATCACGTAAGTGGGAATTGCCTGAATAACAGCCTTAAGCCAAGTTTCCTTCCCTGCTCGAGACAATGGTTTGCCCGAGACACCACTCATACGCTGCCACATACGATCATGCAAGAATCGAAAAGTGCGGGGCGGAGAGTGCCCCACATCAGTTGGCATGCCCAAATAAGACTCCTGTAGCGCCTCATTGTGGACATCGAGCTTGTTCATAACTTCTTGCTTGACCAACTCCGGACAATGGCGTCCGAAGAAAATAGAAGATTTGTCAAGATTCACCTTCTGTCCTGACCCTTCACAGTAGCTGTCTAGAGCCAGCTTCAGAGCACCCACACTACTCCCATCGCTTCGGGCAAAGAAAATGCTGTCATCTGCGAACAGTAAATGTGATATAGGAGGGCCAAGTCGACCATTACGTAGACCTTGTAGCATGCCTTGGGCCTCCTTTTGTTGCAGAATACAGGATAATCCTTCCGTACACAATAGGAAAAGATAGGGGCTAATTGGATGCCAGCAAAAAACGTAGATTGATTGCAATCGATAGATGCATTGTCGCTGCGTCCTAGGCTCCTAGGGCAGCGCCGCCGCTTTTTTCCGGCCACCAGCGCTGTCCACCGACGATCGAGAAGACGGTGGCGCCAGGTGCCGTTGTAACAGCCGAGATCAGGACTGAGGTGCTCTCCAGTCTCCCCAACGCAGTCCTTCCTGAGGCCGTATAGACCCTCCAACCCTACTACTCCGCATTGGCGCATCGAGTTTGACTGATGCTGCGGCCGTTGGTCAAAGCGTACTAGGATGTGGTCTCTACTACCACCAAAGGTATGATTTTTGTTGTAACTAGCTGGGTGGCCAGGGATAAACACCCGTCCTATTGCTTCCTTGCCCTTTAGGCTTTTACGTGATAGTGCTCAGGGTTGGAAACCACACGGTTGGGTCAAATTGGCAGTGATTTGAGTTAATAGTATGTTTTCTGGATTTCCTGTGAATTCTTTGTGTAGCCACGAAGGCCATCACCGGAAACTTGCTCACTGTGGCATGAATAAGTATCTAACACATGGAATTACCAGCAGATAGGCTATCGCGTTTGTACGAACATCCTTGCTGTGGACCTGTTTATTACAGTTTTTGGAATATTCAGATTATATTTATTTTGATACTTTTACGCAGTTCTGTAACTATACAGAACGCAAATAGCTTGATGTTGCTGCTGGGCAGTATTAATTGGTTGCAATATTTTGTTTTTTCTGACACTTCTCGACAGTACTAATCAGTTGCCTGACAGATAAGGACTCAAGCTCATTTTCGATTTTTCTCAGCTTGCACTGCTTGATTGGCGTCTAATTCATCGGAAAAGAGGTGGAAATTAACATGGTAACGGGTGTTGATATCAGATTTCTACATTGATGTGGCTGTTGTGCCTAACGAACATGTTTATAACCTTCATCTATTCTTTTTTTTTATTTGACAAAGAAAGAGGAACAAAGAAGCTTCGTTCCTTACAGAAAGATCCAGGAAACAGAAGAAAAAACAACGAAGCCCTCCTGGATCCCGACCACACCGACGGCCGGAACGGCCCGGTGATTTGCCGCCGCCGCTGCTCCACAAGCTTGCTTGTCCTTGGCCGGAGTCAGCCCCTCCGCCGGCGGGAGACCACCGGACAACCCACGACGGACGCCCACAGTCGTCGTTGACGCCGCGAAGCCCCAAACCTCCTCCATCTTCGGATTGATTAGCCAGATCCGCCGACAGCCCACGGGATCCGGTGAGGGGAAGTCGAACCTGAGAGATCCGAAGAGCCACCAGGTCGACGATGGCAGCAGATCGACGCCGGAGCTCCACGGAGCGCCGCCATCGAGTGGAAGGTCCACCGCCCGCAAAACCACTCCGGCCGCGCCTCCTCCACCACGACGCCGCCGGCTGGAAACCCTAAGCAAGCCTACACTATGTACACGACGCGGATCTGGGTTCCCCCGTCCTCCCGCCGCCGGAGCGGCCGGCGGAGGGCGAGGGAGCCGTCGAAGCAGCGCCGGCGAGGTGGTTTGCCTAAGGAGCTCACAAATCGCCTCTCTGGGTTACTGTAGATGGGAGAGGTCGGTCCAAGGTTTGCTTGCATAACCTTCATCTATTCGTTGTTACTGTTTACTGCAATATTAATATAATGACACAAAGAGATTTTTTGATGTAGCAGAATTTAAAAAGGGATGTCTCTCTTCCTTTCTAATTAAATTTGCAAAGCTCCTGCTGTCCTTTGGGAATGATTTGATAGGTATATTTTTTCTTCGTCTATAAATCTATGAGGGGTGATCTTTTCCGCTAGAGATGAACATTCCAGCTGGAAATTAAATAGGGTACCTAATAGGATAACTAACAATGAAGTATTTCGATCACCTGTGAAATCCTTGAAGCATCTAATTTGGCTAACTAGGTGGTTTATCCTTCTTTTTGATTTTACAGTCAACCATAAATATTTGTCAAAAGCACTGAATATTGCAGGTTTATGTCAGATGTGCTTCTAGAATCAGGTATTCCTTAAAATCAGTTGACCAGTGAATGATGCAATACAATCTTCTAGAATATAGCTGATCCATGTAAATGACACGGTACTAGAGAAATCCAGTTATTGCAGATGTAGTGATAGAGTCTGGATATCTTTGCATACATTTGGAAAATGTACGCATGTGTGGAAAAACAGTGCTGTTTAATCCTGTTATCTCTTTGACGTTATGTGAATCTTATTTATATATTAGGTAAATTAGACCAAGAAATCTGGAAGACCGAGAAAATGAACAGTGTATAACAAGGGAGATATATGGAGGAATCAAGGGAGAAGTGAGTTGCTTCAATTACATCAGCTGCAAGGCACCCTAAATAATTGGATTTGTTCACCGCCGTATTTATTAATTCTAACCTGATGTACAGCTTATGGCAATTGTATTTTCAGAGAAATCAACTTTGTGTGATGCGCTTCTGCAATAGCAAAGATTTTGGCGTCATCTCTACTTGGGAACAAAATGGGGAAAGGGCCTACAGGTCAAAGCCTCAGATACATCAAGGATCTGTTGTGTTTTTAGAATCAGGTATTTCTTAAAATCAGTTGACCAGTGAATGATGCAATACAATCTTCTAGAATATCGCTGATCAGCTTCTTTTTCCATGTACTTAGGCCAATGTAAATGAGACGGTACAAGAGAAATCCAGTAATTGCAGATGTACTGATATAGTCTGGATATCTTGCATACATTTGGAAAATGTACGCATGTGTGGAAATACGGTGGTGCTTAATCTTTATCTCTTTGATGTTATGTTAATTTTATTTATTTATTATGGAAATTAAACCAAGAATTCTGGAAGACCAAGAATTCTGTACAGAATGAGTGGAAGGTTACAACTTTGGATTCGTCTATTGGTCTCCATAAATATGATCGGTTTTGTGGAACATGGCATTTCCGTTATGTCATCGAAGGCATTTCCATTATTGCGGTATGGGATGAGTTATGCATAACATTGTACAGGCCTCAAAATTGAAAAACTTCAAATTCCTTTTGGATTCAAACTATTGTATAAAGATACACCTGAATGAATTTGGTAATACTACTACAATCAGGTAAGAAGATTTTTCATCATATTAATGATTGCTGCTATGTTTATCCCCCAAAAAAATATATGTTCAAGCTTATGGCACCAAATGTACAGCCATCTGAAAAAGTAATACAACAGGAAATTAGAGAAGATGAAACAATTTAAAATTTTCAGTATTCATACAGACATGTCATGCTCTTATGCAAATCATGTTTTTTATGTGATTGCATGGCCAGTCTTTTTGCCATTCTTTTAGATTGTATTTCCTTAACGCTATGATTTGACCGACAATATATGTGCCACTCCATTCATCCTTATTATTCATTTTATCTCAAAAAAGGTTAAGCATGTCAAGTTGTTTCTTTTTGTTGTTTTTTGGTTCTGAATATTGAGGCATCGGATGTACTACAATACAATAGAGCCTTTTCTTAATTTATTTATTTTCCATTTTTGCAGGCATCGGATCCTTCAGGATAATGCCTGTTGAATGCATGGCACAACAAAATTTCGGTAACTTAGCTTGATGTCCGGTAGCTTTATTTCTTCCTTTCTGTTTGCTCAAACACTATATACATCAAAACAGAGCCCAAGTTTGAATCTGGCACGACCACTAACACGTAATATATTGCTTCCCTTTCAGGCTATCGCCCTAATATTATAGATTACATGAATATAATAGAGGTATTATAGTTGACATGATTATTTAAGAGCATAATATATAGGTAATGAATGTCGCTATTTTATCTAGTACATCACTCATCTCACATAAAGTTCTTTTTGATGGCAAAATAATTCCAATAGCGAGGAGTCACAAGCAATCACTGCAGCTCGAGGAAGAAAAGTATAAACTGGAAGGTAGAGTACATCATAATAGAACTTTAAATCCTAAACAATGCAATTACTCAAGTTTTGCATTTATAACATGTGAAAAGTGTATCATCTAGCCGCGCAATTGCGCGGGCCACCCAGCTAGTATTGGATAAAGGGACGAAGCGTGCTCGAGCAGACTTAGGCCTCGTTTGGCAGGAGTGTTGAGGGGTATTGTAGTGTATTATACCCCAGGTTTTTGGTGAAAACATCTCCTACACCCAATCCCCTTCTCTCCTTTCAATCCCCTTCCTAATCACCTCGTTCCTAAAACTCATGTTGTTTGGCTGGGGCATTAAATCGGACGTGGCTGAGGCATCGATGCCAGCGTCCAACGCTGCCAGGACTCAAAACGCGAGGGGGGGTGAAGCGTTTTAAAAACACGTCAACCCTACGTGTATTGGAGTGTTTTCTGGGGTTTGGCCCAGCCAAAACCGGCCTGCCGAACGGCCTGGTAGTGGTTTCTGGAGTACTGAACATGGGCCGGGAAATTACACGATACAACGCTTTGAAACACTTACGCCGAACGAGGCCTTAGGAGTTTTTGCTGGAGGATAGTGACAATGCGACTTGCGGTGTCTGAAGATATCAGAGCTTAAAATCCGTCGTGTGGTTGATCCTACAAAATCACGTGTGGACGGCGAAAAGGCTTGAACGTAGGGATGGCCGAATTGTGGGCTTTGTAAATTTTGCAACCAAGTGCAAGAGTCCCTTCTTTTGAAGTGTCGCTTCACTACACGTTTGTGGGTTTCTTTGGAAAGTTGGCTTGGGCTCCATGATATGGTTCCGGGAGATTGGATTGGCTTGAATACCGTCAAGGATTGGTGGACCGAAGTGGTTCTTGAAAGTAGTCCTCGTCGTAAGGTCATGTCCTCTCTCGCTATGATTGTTGCTTGGGAGATTTCCAATGAGCGAAATGCATGCGTCTTCCAAAATGAATCCTCAACCTTCCGCATGCTCATCGCAAAGATAAAGGAAGAAGTGGCACTTTGGTGCCTTACCGGTGCCAAAAATTTGAGTAACGCGATGCCGCTAGAGTAGTTTTCTATGTATTTGGGCATGCATTTGTCATGCCACGGCTTGTAAAAACCTATCTAAAACTTTCTTCTTAATCAATGAAAAAGGCAAATCTTTTGCCTTGTTTCAAAAAACAAACAAAAACAACATGGAGCAAAAAGCGAAATAAAGAAGTTAAGGCCACTCGGAGTGACTTGGGGGTGATGGAGAGAATGGAGGGAGCAAAAGGTGCTTGATCATTTTATCAGAATCCGTGAATAATTTTTTTAAACTATCCATATACTTTTTTTTATCCCGTGAACTTTTTTTGAAACCACGAGTTTAATCGAAACCGTGAACATTTTTCCCAAAACATGAACAGTGTTAAGATACATGAAGATTTATTGTTATATTTGAAAAAAAATCATGTTCTAAAATGAATAGTTTTCACAATTATTAAGCCATAAAGTATACATTTATTAATTAAATATAACTTCAGGTTAAAAATATATATACCTGTTGGCGGGCCAGAAAGAAGCCGGCCTTATCTATAGCGATTTGGGCGAGCGGCCCCTAATGGTCGCTAGAAGCGATGTATGGGGGGCCCTCCTAGACTGGCCAGTGGTCAAATAATCGGTGTCTTCGGCCTCCGTCAGTTCTGTTGTCCGTATGTTTTTCAGTCTTTACTGTTGTACAACCATTTTTTTTTAAGCTCCTTGACTTGATATTGATGTTTTTTTGGTTGCTCACCACATATGCCATGTGGTAGCTCCCTGGCTTGTGAGCAAGAGCAACTCTAGCGGATCCTTCATTCTCTAAAATGGTTGTAAAAGAGGTTTTATAGAATCCTCCAAACCAATTTAGATTGTAGAGGGTACCGAGTCTTCAAAATTATCAGATCGACTAAAATTGCATACTCTATATCTATTTCCCTTGTGCAGATGCATACAAACTCTACTACAACTAGTTTGGCATCAACATAGTTTAAAGTTTACACGTTTCAACATTATACTATTTAACAACATTTCAAAAGTATAATTTTATTTTTTTACATTAAAATTCAATTACAAGTTTACACTAAACCCAAGAACCCCGGTTGCATTCCCTTGTCACATGAAGTATTCTTCATTAGCATCCATGACATTTGCAATGCGCACAAGGAATTCCTTTGACACTCAGAAGCGTCGCCCAAAGATATTTCAGGGTATGTGGGGTTCTCCACAAAGTAGTCAGCCGAAGATGTTTCAGGGTATGTGGGGTTCTCCACAAAGTAGTCAAGCGAGCATGATTCCCCCCACAGTTGGGACCTTGGACACTTACTCTTTCTATTATTTCCTCAACTTCACTCCGATCAAGCATCAAATAAATCTACTCCATCCATACCGGTTTATAGGATGCAATTCCAAAACCAGTTTTTCTCAATAATAAGCAACAATTAACAATTAGCATTAATTAAGAGTACTCTATATCATCGTCTTCAACCAATTTGACATCAGAATCATTCGAAGATGACAAACCATTAACAAAAACTGCTCCATAGAACTCCTCGTTGGCCGAATCGATGATAGAAGATGACAGGAGGACTAAAAATCAGCGATACAAGCTCCTCTATTTTTCCTCTTCTGCACTCTAAATTTAGAGGAGATGGGTGGTTAGAGAGTCACCTAAAATTTTATGGATGGGGGATGAGATAACGAATCTGATAGATCTGAATGTAAGGCCTCATCTCTGACGAAATAGGCCGAAGCCCTGCTATATTAATATAGCAAACAACCCATACAACCAACAACAACGGCCGGGGTGGCAGCCAACAAACACCCCAAAAAGGAAAAAGAAGAAACAAAAGGAGACATAGGCGGATTGATTAAACGACTGTGACCCACAACCGCCGCGCCCTCTGAAGAACCACCATGCTCCTAGCATCGGATCGTCAAGTACCAAGCAGCACCTTCAAGAAGGGAAGTTACGCTGCTGCCCGGACCAGCACCTGGTCCTAGGGTTTCCCCCGGTACACAAAGGAAACGGACAAGGATAGCCACGACGCCCTTCAAGAAAGAAATATGTCACCCGGAAGTGGCACCGCGTCGGTGTCGGGCGAACCGACAAGGATTTCTCCCGAAAACCCTATCCTCAACCTCGGGCGATCGATAGCACAGGAGCCCCACAAGGACGAGCCTCGACTCAACCAGACAAGCCGCCCACCAACATGCGCCAAACGGTCACGAAGACACCATCGTCGTCGCACCGAAGCTAACGTCACGAGGTCTGCAAGACAGAGGTGAGGAGAAGCGTGAACCGGGGTCAGCAGTACCACGGCCGCGCGGGAGGGAACGACCTCCACCGTCAAAGACGGTAGTCGACCGGACGCGGCAGCAAGCACACCAGTCCCCGTCAGATCCGGCCAGGCCGCGCAGGCCTGTAAAGCCCCCCACGGGGGCACACCAGTTCTAATAGGGTCCGGCCGGTCCCAAAACGGGTCCATGAAGCTCGCCGCCACGCTGCAACAGGCCGGCCGCGACGCCGCTATCCCCTGCACTCTCTTCCTCTCCTCCAGCTGCAGATTGCCCAACAAGACCAGCCGGCCCGCCCCCAACCCAGATGGGGCCGCAGGGCCCAGTCCTGCGCCGCCTCGTCGACCACCGTCGCCAGCCGCCCTGCACCATCCCGCACAGGACTGCAAGCTCCGCAGCCGTCACGCCAGCCCCCGGCCAGAGCCGGACCACCGCCGCCCGAGAGGCACCGCCGCCAGGCTGGGGATCCCCGCCTCCACAAACACCCGGCACGGGGAGAGACGAACCGCCGCCGCCGGCGCCCCCGGGCAACGCCCCGGAAGCCACTGCCGGCGGCGGCGACGAGGAAGAGAAGGAAGGGAGGGGCCGAGGCGGGGAGAGCTGAGGGGCACGCCGCCGCCACGAGGGCGACGAACGAGCGAGAGAGGAGAGGGGAAGGGAGGGGAGGGGCGGCGCGCGCGCCACCGGTGGCGGCCGAAACCCTAGGGGAGGCGAGTAGAGTCGCGAGGACGGCGAGTGTCTCATCTCTCAATATGCGTTTATTTTTCACAGGACCGGTGTTTGGCAGACCTGCTAGCTTAAGCTTAGGTAGATCAAGCAATGTTACATGCATAGCTGCCCTGACTGGTGGTTGCAGCAACTGAATTCGCATGCTTCGAACGCATCAATGAATCCATCACAGCAGCAGAACCAAAGCTAGTAGTAGTGGTATATCCAATGTTGGGGATATCGCTTATCGCTAACTTATCAGCCTACCAAAGATAACAGGTAAATCGGCCGATTTATCGACATATCAGACGGTTTATCGGCATATCGTCTGGCTTATCGGCCAATTTATCTTATCGGTCAGACAGTGATAAGAGATAAATCGGCCGATTAATCGGCATATCGGAAGATATCTTGAACAGTGGGTATATCATCGAGTGAAAAGCGGCTGAGGGGGAGATGCACTATGTGTAGCAGGAAATTAACTATAAACCCATACAGATTATTGCGTTCGCCTACACACACATACACCGATAGTACTACTAAGTAGGTACAATACAGTACGTGTTTTGATCCATCAGGTCCGGTGGGGAATGGGGATCATGGCTCAGCGCGGGAAGGCAGCGATCTCGACGCCCTTGTTGCCGTGCGATGGCACCGGCGCGTCGTAGGCGCTGAAGAGGCGGTAGGAGGAGATGAGGGAGAGGAAGATGTAGCACAAGACGGAGCCGAAGGTGATGGCCACCGACGTCCGGGCCTGCCGGCAGAAGCCGCCGAACACGCCGCACGCCTCGCTCCACGTCACCTCCTTGTCGCCGTTGTAGGCCAGGTAGAGCAGCTCCGCCGACGCCGCGCCAGCCGCCAGGATCAGGTACGTGAACACCTGCAACCATCACCGTATTGCGCGTTAATATACGCTGCGTGTAAGAACGATGAACTGATTCCCGGCAGTTATGCAGAATGGTGCCGTGCAGCCTTGTTGCACGAAGCGGGAAAGCAGGGATCTGCTGAGTGGTGACTGACTGTTGGAACTTGGTTTTTTTTTTTAGGGGTTGGAACTTAGTTTCAGCATGAGTAAATCGATATACCAATACCAAGTAGTAACAACGGTTGGCTCGAAATAATAATTAAGTTGGTACTACAAAGCATTCTGTTCATACGACCTACTTGAGATCCTCTGCTCTCCAAACTGCATAACAACAAAGTTCATAGCTCGATTTAGGAGGAAGATGGAGATGAGGAATTAGATTAACCTGATCCAGGAGGAAGACGATCCAGGAGCGGGACAGCGTGGCCGGGCGCGGCACGGCAGTGTAGAAGGCGGAGACCAGCGAGTAGGCCGCGCACAGCCCGTTGGCGTAAACCAGGTACCTTCGATTTTGCGCCAAAAGTACAGAAGGGATTAGAACCGACATGAACCGATGCGGGAGCACAGCCAAGAGGAAGAACTTAGTAAGGAAAAGGAGCCCAGTAAACGTACTTGAATCCGCCGAGATCCGAGTAGGAGACGGTGCCGTACTCGTTGGTCTGCGTGTCGCGGAGCATGACCGCCATGGCGGCGACGCAGAGGCCCAGCGGCGCGGCGCGCAGCAGCGTCTCCAGCGGCCGGACCCGCGTCTCCGCGGACGACAGCTCCCCCGCGAGCATCCCGTCCTCCCCCGCGCCACTCGCCGGCGCCCCCATCACCTTCTCGTCGGCCATCTTCGACATCTCCAGCAGCAACCAACGTCGACGATCGAAGCGCAAGAGCTAGCTCAACCGGAACTCTCAATCCTGGTTCTGGTCCCTCTCTCGTGTGCTTCAAAGGAAGGGGATCGGGACGAGAGGGAGGCGCGCATTTAAGGCGAGGAGCAGCCGGGCAGGGAAGGTTGTTGGTGAGCAGCTTGGTGGCTTGAATGCGCGGAGTTAATGGCGCGGTGGCGGTACCGTATGGGCGAGTCGAAAGGCAGTGACGAGTCGAGACGATTAATCGATCACATGCCCAAGGCCTCTTCCTTCCTTGCTTGGTGTGCGCTCGCAGCGGCCGCGTGTGCCGCATGCGTTGTGCGCCGGCGACCCTAATCCAGGATGTGAAACCGGGAATCCGGAAAAAAGATACGGAAACATAACGGACTAAATTCTCGGGTTTTGTCGGTTGATACCTGAATAATTCGGATTTTGTTTAGATCAAAAGGGAAACGCCCTGTTTCATTACTTAAATGAAACAACAGTATCGTTATACAGTGCTCGTCACATTTCGGGTTTATCTACGACCTAGGAAAGTGAGAATTAAGGGCAATCTTTATGTTATCTGGTTTTGGGAAAGTGACTAATAAACCGAGATGGAGGGAATACTTAACTTTCTCTCACATGCCCAGCAGCAACATACTGAAACCCAGCAAAAAATACTTCACAACAGTCGAGATGAACAGATGTAAGTGCAACTTCAACACGCCGATCCAAACCGATACCAAATGTGTCCAATTTTGTCTTTTTGGATATGAAACCGGGAATGCAAAAAAGTATACGGAAACATAGCTAACTAAATTCTTGGATTTTTTTAGTTGATAACTTGATACCTGGATAATTCGGATTTTTTTGTTTGACAAGCTGAATTATCATTTTTTTCCTTTTGGCAGTTTTTGCTTTGGTTTCTATTTGCTTCAAAAGTTCACAACGGAGGAATCGGATGTTATAATATGTTGCATCTCATAAGAGCTCAAATTTATGATACAATTGTACGATTTGGCATAGTTGTATAGATAAAAGAAAAAAATCATAAGATGGACATAGGCTAGATTTTCCTATGAAACTAAACGCAAAAGGTACATGGTTTTAAAACCTACAAACAAAGTAACCTTTATAGGAAAACAAAGTAAGTAATAAAATTCTCTAAAAAATTCTATGAATTTTTTTACCAAACTGGCGCTTAATTTTGGCACATAGCCTAGTTTAACCCAAAAATTGGAAGTATCATGTGTGGATTAATGCATTCTGGTTTGCATGCTAAAACTCAAGACATGCTATTTGTAGCATCACTATGTTTCCTTTAGGTACCCACATGCGCAGAGACACAATGGAAGATACAAAGCTAGCTATAGCGAAGAGAACGTATCTTATGAATGGCGGCCCAATGATATGTTCCAAAGTATCAATAATTGTCACTGATTCATGCTATTATAATGTCATTGCGACATGTTTTACTATGACTTTATATCATCTTACCTTATGTTTCTAAACTAACTATTAACCCAGTGCAAGTAGACAATTATTGATACAAGTATGGGGAAAATCTCAAAATTCATTTTCTTCGGGACGAAACCAGCGGGCACGCGAACAAGCCAAAAGGTCCTACAGCGTAGAGGTGTGTCCCCACCTCGCGGTAAAGAGGGGTGCGAGCCCCTACCACGCTGACTCCTCGAGGCCCCCAGTCCACCGCCTCTCGACGAATATATTTTGTATTGACCTAGAACCTATCATAACGGAGTTTATTTGGAGAGCAGTCACCGAAAGCCATCGTTCCTTGAAAATCCAATTTGAAGGCATGTCCTGGTACTCCGTCGGAACGGAGATCCATTGTCGGAGCCATCATCCTTGTTGCCTACATGACGATGTGTGAGTAGTTCCACTTATAATATGGGTCCATAAGAGTAGTTAGATGGCATTCTCTCCCCCATGTTTTTCAATACAAATGTGTCATGAGCTTCCCTACATTATTGAGATCCATCAATTGTTGGGATATGATGAATTGTCACTTTATGATTAGATTAATTCATGAGTTATATTGAGATCAATTATGTTTCTTTGATCCATGATTTGTAGGCACATATGCTCTCCCATTTATTTTTCTATGGACCACATCATACGGTTAGTAGTATGTGCATACTATATAATTAGAGACGAGAGTGACAGGATACCTCTCTTAATTACATAATTATAGGGACTGCAGCATATGGAAACAAATGGGGACCAATACATCTTAAGGTTATGGTTGGGTTTTACCTTAATGGAACTTTTGTATTTGCTGGTTGCTTGATGTCTACGCACGTTTCTATTCTTGTAGACATTGTTGGGCCTCCAAGTGCAGAGGTTTGTAGAACAGCATCAAGTTTCCCTCAAGTGAATCACCCAAGGTTTATCGAACTCAGGGAGGTAGAGGTCAAAGATATCCCTCTCAAGCAACCCTGCAATTAAGATACAAGAAGTCTCTTGTGTCACCAACACACCCAATACACTTGTCAGGTGTATAGGTGCACTAGTTCGGCGAAGAGATAGTGAAATACAAGTAATATGGATGATTATAAGTAGTAATTGCAATCTGAAATAAAAATGGCAGCAAGCAAACATGTAGCAGAACTGGTTGTAAACGGTGTTTCAATGCTTAGAAACAAGGCCTAGTGATCATACTTTCACTAGTGAACACTCTCAACAATAATAATATAATTGAATACATAGATATTTCTCCTTCATTATGCTACTCTGAGTTATTCTCTCGTTGGATAACGAACACCAATCCACCGCGTAGGGCTATAAAAGCACACCTTAAAGTCGCATTCCATATCTAGGGAACCCCACACTGTCAACTTGAGCGCCCTAATAGTACTAGACAAACACCGCAATTTCATAGAGACATCCAACGCAAATAATAACTCATGATAAGTATTCCTGTTATCTTTAGCCTAAGAGCCACACACGGGGCGCACACTGTCAACTTCGCACCGTGAGACAAAGGTAACTCCGGAGATTACATTAATAAAACCACTTGAGTAGCATATAGGATAATGAAGAGTAACATCTATGGATTCAACTAGATTACAAAGCTCATGATCACATAAAGATCACACCATGGGGGAGAGAGATAAACCACATAGCTACCGGTAGAGCCCTCAGCCCGATGAAGAACTACTCCCTCCTCATCATGGGGGTCAGCAACGGCGATGATGGAGGCGGTGGCGTCGATGGAGATGGCTCCGGGGGCAATTCCCCGTCCCGGCAAGGTGCCGAAACAGAGACTTCTGTCCCCCGAATTAGGGTTTTTGGTGGCGGCGGAGCTCTGGAACTTTTCTCGAGAAATCGTCGATTCTTTTAGTGTTTTCGGGGTAGGAGCAATATATAGGCCAAAGGGCGTCGCGAGGCGGTGCACGAGGTGACGACACCACCCCTGGGCGCCGGCAGATCCTTGGCCGCGCCGAGCCCACGTGTGGGGCCCTCGTGGCTCCACTTCGTCTCCCCTTCGGACTCCAGGTGTCTTCTGATAAAATAGGGGCCTCCGTAAATTTTCGTCCAATTTCGAGAATATTTCCAGACTAGCTTTTCTGGAATACAAAAACAGCAGAAAATAGGAACTGGCACTTCGGCATCTTGTAAATAGGTTAGTCCCAAAAAATGTATAAAAGTGATATAAAGTGTATATAAAACATGTAACAATTGGTATAATATCAGCATGGAACATCAAAAATTATAGATACGTTTGAGACGTATCAGCATCCCCAAGCTTAGTTCCTGCTCGTCCTCGAGTAGGTAAACGATAAAAACAAAATAATTTTTGAGGTGACATGCTACCATCATAATCTTGATCATATAATATTGCAAGACTCATGTAAATGAATGAAGTGATCCAAGTCAATGGTCTATAATTTGCTACCAAATAGATAATGAGTAAACAATGAAACACACAAGCTAAACGTTTTCATGAATAGTACTTTCGAGACAAGTATCAAACAGTTTTGCATAAGTGTTAACTCATAAAGCAATAGTCTCTAATAAAAGGTATTCAATCAACACAAAGGAAGAATTAAGTTTCCGCATTTGCTTCAACTTTCAACATATTTATCTCATGGATATCGTCAACACAAAGTAGTATAACAAGTCCAATACGTTGCATATAACGCATGTTGTAACAAAGTTGACACTAGTGTTTGCTTGTGGAAGACAGAAAGAATAGGAAAACTGACTCAACATAAAAGTAAAAGAAAGAACCTTCGCAGAGAGAAGCGGAGAACAAATCATGTGCTAGAGCTTTTAGTGTCGTGGTGGGATCACGGCAGATGCCATAGGTATGGCTAAGATGGGGCCGAAAGTGCGTTGGGGGATCCGGGGAAGGTTTATGCACTCAAGAAGTACACAAGCAAGAACACGCAAGAAACCGCAAGAACATGAACAAGAAACCAAGAACACAAAACACACCACGATGTACCCTGCTTCGGGGCCCTCTTGTGGAGGTAACACCCCTACTGCAGCACTAGCCTACTCTATTTATATCTCAATAGTGACAAGTACAGTGCGCTCCTCGAGCTGTATGAAGCAACAATGGTGAGAGCTCACGATGAAGAAGAAGCTACCAAGGGGGAAAATGAGCTCTGGGTTCGTCTCTCTTGCACTGGAGGATGTGCTGGTCTACTTATACACTAACCGGATTACCTTTTTGCCCCTGCCGGAGATGATAATGGCATGGACAAGAGGAACAGACAAGCCCTGGCTACTGTCACTCAGTCCAGCTCATCGTCAGTTCAACGGCAGGTCTATCTTTTCCTCTTTGAGCTTAAGCCAGCGTAGCCCATCAGAGCCTAGGCCACCGCCCTTTCCCGAATTAGCCAAGTCAGCGCCTAGGGCCTTGTGACCCGGAAAACCCGTGGCTCGACCTGGCTGTCTTCCGAGCCTCGGGCAGGAGGCCTGCAGGACTCGTGAACTTACTGACATTACTTGGTCTTTGTGCATTATCCGACATCACAGGTAAGCCGGATTCTTCCAGGCAACCCGGCTAGTTGAGCCGGATCTCTTCCAGGCAACCCGGCTAGTTGAGCCGGACCTCTTCCTCTGATCCGGCTAGACTTTGCCTGATCCCCTCTGGCGTCTCCCTGCACCTAAACAAGAGTCAGTACTAACCGACTCTCTCAACCGATCCGGTCGAAGAGATCCGGCTCGAGTGACCCGGCTTGAGTTTCCTTTCCACCTCTATGCCCTACCCGGGGGCAGCCCCCCGACAGTAGTCCCCGAAGCTGGTGCGGTCCTACAGCCTCGGATGGAGGGCCGTAGCAGGTTTTAAAAAACAAACACCATTAACCGAATTCCATACTGCACAATCTTGTCTCAGGATTTCCCGGGACACTTGGCAGAGAATCTCTGCACAAAGGCCCCGTAATCCGGGTCTTTGATTTGACATGCCACTGACAGCACATTATCCGGATCTACCAGGTACTTGAGTGCATTTGACTAAATGACCGCGTCTCCTCGATTTCTTCGCTAACCGACACACCCAATCCACAGAACCGCTTCCAATTCTATGACCCACCATGTGCTTGAAATACACGGCCACAGCTGCGACCGCAAAGTTTCGGTGCACACTTGATCCGGCCACACCCCGAAAACCGCGCGGTAGTGCGCCCGTTACCAGCGAGCGGCTATATATAGGGGTGCGGGATTCCTCTTCTTCTTCCCCGCACTTCCACTTCGAAACCTCCATCTACACCATTGCCGCCGGTGCGACCTCGCCCTCGCGACCTTGCCGCGCCGGAGACATCAACAACGCCGGAGAAAACTCGCCGGAGCCGCACATCGCGCCCTGCACCGCCATTTCTCCACCGCGCTTCTTCCTCGTCGCATCACAACCGTAAGTTCCTCCTCTTCCGGCCATGGCGACCTCGCGCGAGTTCATATTCCGCTGGGAACTTGCGCCTGCTTCTTGCAGATTCATTCGCGCACGAGTTCACTGTCACGCCTTAGTGCATTCCCTAGATCTCCTTTCTAGGCTTTGCACTAGATTGCCCTAGTTTGGCCTGCCACCGCTTGAGCAGTTCCACCGTATTTTTACTCGGGATTTCCTCTCTATTTTACTGCTGCGGTAGATCTTGCGTAACCCTAGATCTTCACAGAAAGGTGTTTGTAGTTACTAGCCGAATTACTTCTCCGCAGTAACTAGACAACTCTATCCGGGATTGCCTTTACCGAATCCCTTAACAGCTGATTCGGTTACACCATTATCCGACTCGTTCTAGATTTGAGATTCCACATCTTCTAACTCGGCTATGTCCGACCTTTTGCAGGACTGATTCGGATATGTCGAAGCTGCCCCCCGGCAGTTGGGAGGGTTCCGACGTTACCAACGATGACTTGGAATGGCTGCGGAGCACCCGGCGTATAACACCTAACGTTATATGCCGAAAACCGGGAAGGAACTCGAACCGGTCATCCAACCGGGTGAACGCGTTGTATTTCTGGCGCACTTCGAGCGCGGATTCGGACTCCCGGCGAGTGACTTCTTCCGGAGATTCCTAGACTTCTTCGGCCTGCAGCCTCACCACCTCCCGGCTAACTCCTTTGTTTCCCTGTCTGCTTTTACCTCCTTTATGGAGGGATATCTCGGTCTCTGGCCGACTGTCGAAACCTGGGCGAAGTACTTCCATCTCCGGAAACATACGATCCCGGGTAGTGACCCGAAGGTGATGACCGCCTGTGGTTCGTCCAGCATTACCCCGAGGACGGGCTCCATCTTTCCCCGAATCACTGGCCTGGATACTTGTAAGAAATGGCAAAGGTCCTTCTTCTACGTGAAGAGCGTTGAAGGCCATGATGCCCTCAACTTGCCCGAGTTCAAGATCGAGCCCCCCACAGCCGAATTAAACTTCAGATACGATCCGGCTGACACTCTTGCGGAGCTTCAAGTCATACACCAAACTCTAGAGGATTTTCTGGAGAAGGGCCTGCTCTCGGACGATCTCCTTCGAACCTTCGTCTGTCGCCGGGTCAGTCCTCTTCAACAACGTAAGCACAAGATTTGCCATATGAGCGGTCTGCTAGATCCTACCCGGATCAGCAAACATGAGCTCACCAGAGCTTCCGTCAAGAGACGGGTAAACGCTATTGCCTACACCGAGATGTCGGATAAGTGGAAGTGGGGCGTGGAGCCGTTCCACCGAGATGCACTTCCACCACAGGTTAGTTCACCATTCTCCGAATCAATCCATAGTTCATCAAAATGACATCGGACTAATCCAGATTGCCTTGACTCTACTGCAGCTGTTCGACCGCCAAATCACCGAAGATGGAGATCTCTCCACCAAAGTGTGGGGACCGGATCGTAGCCCGCTGCGCGAGGGCGAAGAGGATGCGGATACGGACGATTATTTGCCAATTCCGCGCGCCAAGCCCATCCGCAAGGGTAAGCAACCGACTATTTACAACCTTTCCGAGGATGAAGATGATGATTGCTAGATCCTATTGATGCCATTCCGATTTCATGGTCACAACCTTGTGTTCCAGCCAAACCGGATGCTCAAGGGACATCTCGGAAACGCCCTGACGCGTCCGGATCAGATGCCCCTCCAGCCAAGAGAATTAAGAAAGCTGCCATCAAGCCGAATCGGCTTAAGGCCATGCCTACCACCAAGGGGTAATGCCAACTTCATTTGCTTTCTTCCTCTATTATCCGAGTCACCTTTATCCGAGTTAACTGTTTTACTTTACTCTATGTAGTGACGTCCTTGTCACCGAGCAAACTCATTCATCCATTCTTTCTCCCATTCCTCCACTGGATACGGCCATGGAGCACCAGTCTCCTGAAAAGGCCGTCACTTCTCCCGCGCGTGCCACAACTGCCCAAACTCCTCCGCCGACTCTCGTTCCAGAGTCGGTTATTGACCTGGAGAAAGAGGAAATCTCGGGTCCTACCCGAGATTCAACTTGGCCTCGCCCTCTGAAGGAGTTGGAGAAGGAAAAAGCTAAGACTTCGGCTAAGTCTTTGACTAAGCCGGATCCTCGCCCTACCCCCAAGGCTCAAACTCTACTGAATCAAGAGCAGCAGAAGAAGAAGAAACAGCAGCAACAGGAAACACAGCAAGCGTCCTTCCCAGAGAAGAAGAAGACCGTCCAGGATCAACCCCAGAACCAACCGAAACAACAGATCCGGCCAAGACCCCGGGCGCATCGCCTCTACCTAAGCCGACTCAGGTTACCTTTGGCACAACTCCAACCATTTCGGATAAGCAGGTGGTTGCTAGCAAGCCTGTTTCCGCCACTCCATCAGCAACTCGGGTGCATGATCAACTCTCTGAGGTGATCACTCGCGCCCGACTTAGTGGCCAGGTTCTGCCGAATCTCCGCACTCCGAGCGGCGACAACCTCGGCTCCGCAGAGCAATTTGTTAAAGCTTGGAATGCTGCGGACCTTGCCGAAGGCTCGACCACTTCAGCGTCGCCACATCCGGCTGGTCCTAGCCGGATGTTTCAATCTCTTCATTCTGTGCAGGCCTCGGTCACTGAAGCTAACCGGGTCTTCGAGGTAACATTGCCGAATCCTGCTCTTATTTCATCATGATCAATCTACACAATCCCCAGTCCCCGAGATTCGGGTCGAACGACTGATACTCCTCAGAGTAAGAAAGTCATTCGGCTTGAATCTCTAACATTTGATCATAAATTTCGTCTCGCTGAAAAAATCGTGGGACTCCCAGTCCCCGAGTCTCTTTTCCAATTGATTCGGTCAACTTTCTTTTTTATTAATCTCGGGCCTCCAGTCCCCGAGATTCTTTTTACGCCATTAACCCTTTTTCTTTCAGGAAATCACGACTGCTCGCAGCCGGCTCTTTAAGCAGCTAGTCCTGCAGCACCAGGCCCTTCAAGCTTCCTTCGATGCGCAAGGTGAGGAGATGAAAAAGAAAGATCAGGAGCACAAGCGCGCTTTATCGGAGGAAAAGTCAGAAGTGACTCGGCTCCTGCGGGAGCTTGACCGGGTTGAAAAAGTGAAGGAGAAGGTCAAGAAAGACCGGGACACGCTGCAGAGGGAGAAAGACTCGATCCAGAAGGAGCGAGATACTTTCAAAGCCGGGATTGAGAAGCGGGCCGAATTGGACAAGAAAATCCAAACGCACGTTGCAGATGCTGAAGCCGAAGCTAAAGCGGCGAAAGATGATCTGGCTGCCCACAAGGCGATCAGCGCGAAATGGCTTGCTGATCTTGCTAGCCTCAATGAAGACATGGATCGTAAGTTTGCCGAATCTCCTCTTCCTCCTCTGCTCTTATCCGACACATCATTTCGTGTTATCTCGTTTAACTCGGTGTTAGCTTATCTGAATGTAGGAGAGTTTACCAGCATCCGGCTTCAAGCCGCCAAAGCTGTGAGGGATGCCCGAGCTGAGAGAGCTAAGTTAACTGGAGCTCCCCTACCCGAGACGTGGGATATCGAAGATCATATTACTGCACTTAGAGCTCGGATTGCTCCTTTGAAGGATTCCCATATTGATCTGTTCAACGCAAGCCTCAAAGCTCACCGAGTCTTATTTCCTGAAGCTCGGCAAGTCCGGTCTGCGGACGAGCTAATCAAAGACCTGGATCAGGCAGAGACCCGGTTAAAGCAGTGGAGATCTTCGTCCGCCCGTGGTGCTGACGCAGGTTTGCTATTTATCATGTCTTGGTATGAGCTGATTGATCTTGCCAAAGTGCGCTCCCTTCGCGAGGGTTCTTCATGGGCTTCAGATCCAAACCGGATCAAGATCCGCGAGGAAGCTGCCAACTTTATGGCCGAATTTGCAAACACCAAGCATCTTGATCTGAAGGCTCCGGTCTACTCGGATGGGGAAGAATCTGAAGAAGAGGAATCGGATGATGCCTCCCTTGACGAATACGCCGAGTCTGAGGACGAATCTGGCGATTCGGCTAACTCCGCCGAACAACCTGCAGCTTGTGACTCGGCCAAGACATCCAAGATGCCAGCCACTGACTCGGCTGAAACTGCCGAACAAGCTTTAATCCGAACTTCCAAGACGCCAGCCACTGATTCGGCTAAGACCACAGAGCAAGCTTTAGTCAAGACCGCCACTTCTTCAGCTGACCCGGATGTTTCCGAATCTGCCCAGCCTTCAAGCTCGCCGTCCAAGGTCATTCCTGCAAGTGAGGGTCCTCTTTCACCGAGGTTCCTCCATCATCCGAGCTCATCCCTGCAACCGAGTCTCCTGCAACTTTGGCTCCTTCTTCCTGAACTATCTTAATGAAAATCATTAAATCCCCGGTATGCCGGGAGCAGATGTAATATACAATTTAAGCTCTTTCGAGACTATTTTTATTTTGCTTAATGTGATCCGGACGAGGACTACTGTCGGGGTTGATTCTGCCCGGGAGGACGAGGTGGTTGACCTCGGCCAGCCGAATTACCCCTTCCGGCCCCCGGATTGCCTTGGCCGCCATTGTTTCTGCTCTGGCCACCTCTTCCTTGAGCAGCTAGCTGCTTGCCGGCATACTCAGCATCATAGGCCTGCAGCTGTTTGCTCTTGCCCGAATTCACACTTTGAACCCGGTCAGCTCCAACATGTGGGGATGACGCTTGCCCCTTGGATTTCTGGCTAACAGCCTTAGCCGATACCACTACCCGGGAACCACCAGCATCCGGATTAGCTTTCCGGTAAGCCTCATTCTGCCGGTTACACACATCTACCAGCTCATTGACCCTCTCTGCCTGCTTACGCCAAGCATCCCCGGTTAGTGTGGTCAACTCGGCTCGCGCTGCCGCTGCAGCCCTAAGATTTTTGGCCGGGGAGCTATACACCGGCTTGCCTGTACCTGATCTATGACTAGTAGCCTTACTCGAGCTTGACCTTGCGGCTCTAGCTAACTCATCATTGAGGTCCTTACCCCTGTTGCGCAAATCTACTCTCTTGCGCGGGTGAGGCGCTACCGGAGTGAAACCATCGGTAATACCATTGGCAGCATTATATTCTCTCATATCTCTATCAAATGCTTGCCTAGACTCTACCACCAACCGGGCTTCTCTTTGCAACCTCAGGCGCTCTGCCTCTAACTGAGCTATAGTAAGCTCTACATTTGCCCCAGGTGCCACTGGCCGAGCTAACTTTTCCAGGACATCCTCCAAGGGAGCCTCCCTACTTGACATGCCAAGTGGACCAACCGGATCTGGTTTCTCCTTTGGGAACTTTGCCGTCCGAGTCGGCTTGTCAACCGGATCGGTTGGCGTGATCAGCTCCTCAGGCATGCTATTGCCGGCATCTCCTTTGCCTGCTCCAGCACTTGGTCCGGTCATCATCACCTCCACGCTACTCCCGGGGCGAGCGCTACGCTGGCCGAGAGCTGCGCGGAAAGAAGGAGGGTCCTCGGCCACGCGCACCTGCGCCGGGTACTCGCGAACAACCTCGACAGCAACATAGGTGACGAAGCTACCGAGCATCATCAGGAAGCCATGCTCGGGGAAAGGCTTGCCGGCGAAACACCCTGCATTGTCGCTGACGAAGGTGAACTCGCCGATCTTGGCGATAAGACCAGAAAGAACACGCTCGCCTGAGCCCGTCCAGATGTAAACTCCCTCCAACGCCTCAATCTGCCCCACGGTGGGCGCCTTTAGTGTCGTGGTGGGATCACGGCAGATGCCATAGGTATGGTTAAGATGGGGCCGAAAGTGTGTTGGGGGATCCGGGGAGGGTTTATGTACTCAAGAAGTGCACAAGCAAGAACACGCAAGAAACCGCAAGAACATGAACAAGAAACCAAGAAACCAAGAACACAAAACACACCACGATGTACCCTGCTTCGGGGCCCTCTTGTGGAGGTAACACCCCTACTGCAGCACTAGCCTACTCTCTTTATATCTCAATAGTGACAAGTACAGTGCGCTCCTCGAGCTGTATGAAGCAACAATGGTGAGAGCTCACGATGAAGAAGAAGCTACCAAGGGGGGAAAATGAGCTCTGGGGTTCGTCTCTCTTGCACTGGAGGATGTGCTGGTCTACTTATACACTAACCGGATAACCTTTTTGCCCCTGGCCGGAGATGATAATGGCATGGACAAGAGGAACAGGACAAGCCCTGGCTACTGTCACTCAGTCCAGCTCATCGTCAGTTCAACGGCAGGTCTATCTTTTCCTCTTTGAGCTTAAGCCAGCGTAGCCCATCAGAGCCTAGGCCACCGCCCTTTCCCGAATTAGCCAAGTCAGCGCCTAGGGCCTTGTGACCCGGAAAACCCGTGGCTCGACCTGGCTGTCTTCCGAGCCTCGGGCAGGAGGCCTGCAGGACTCGTGAACTTACTGACATTACTTGGTGTTTGTGCATTATCCGACATCGCAGGTAAGCCGGATTCTTCCAGGCAACCCGGCTAGTTGAGCCAGATCTCTTCCAGGCAACCCGGCTAGTTGAGCCGGACCTCTTCCTCTGATCCGGCTAGACTTTGCCTGATCCCCTCTGGCGTCTCCCTGCACCTAAACAAGAGTGAGTACTAACCGACTCTCTCAACCGATCCGGTCAAAGAGATCCGGCTCGAGTGACCCGGCTTGAGTTTCCTTTCCACCTCTATGCCCTACCCGGGGGTAGCCCCCCGACATTTAGGTTTTTGAAAGCATATAGAGATTGCATAAAATATTTGATACTCCTCCCAACCTTGCTAACACAAGCCATGGCTAACCGAATTCTCGGGTGCCTTCCATCAATCACATACCATGAAGGAGTATCTATTTTTGAGAGGTGTTTGTTAATTGTCGACGAATGGTAGCGGGTGAGAACAGTATTCTACCTGTCAAACGGACTTTTAAGAGCGGCTCCCATGAAGGACGTTATTTCTACCAGCAAGGCAGATCATCCCTATTTCTCTTTGGTTTACACACATGCATATATTTCACTGTTTGTCATTGCTTACTGATGAATCAGGGCAAAAGTGTGAAGAGAATAAATGGTTAAAGTTGTAATTAATTGGGACTGGGCACCCCGTTGCCAGCTCTTTTTGCAAAATTAGAGGATAAGCGGATGTATATGCCGCTAGTCCAGGTGTAAAAGTCCATTTGACAAATATAATAAAGAATAACCATACTAATTCCTCATGAGCTAGTAAACATTGACACAAAAAGGAAATAATAACATTTTGAATAATTTAAAGGTAGCACATGAAAAATTTACTTGGAGTGGCAAGGAAATACCACATATAGGTAGTTATGGTGGACACAAATGGCATGGATTTTGGCTCAAGGATTTGGATGCACGAGAAGCATTCCCTCTCAGTACAGAGTTTAGGCTAGCAAGGTTTATGTAAGCAAACAAGAATATCAACCCGTACACCAAGTTTTATATGACAAACACTTTGCAAACGTTATAAGACTTCATACCGTCTTCCTTGTTAACCAAACCCTGTTATTAGAAAATATCTAGACTTTAGAGATACCACCGATGCAAACCAAATTTTTAACAAGCTTTACGGTAGTTCTTCACTAATAGGCTTAACTCATGTGATGCACAAATTTAATCATGATCTACTTGTTAACTCAAAACAATTGACAAGCATCAAGTTATCCAAATTAGTGATCTACAAGATTATGCAAGTTTTTCCTTATACCAATTACCGCATGCAACATTTTCTGAACCAACCAAACACCAATCAATTTATTTAATCAACTCTCCAAACAAATATAAGTGAAGCAAGAGAGTACTTTTTACAAAAGAAAGCTAATAGCTCTGACAAGAGATACATGAAAACAAGAGCTAAAAGCTGAACAACGCTAGATATGAATACTCAACAAATATAAGTGAAGAATAAGAGTATTCTCATGAAAAAAAAGCGGAGCGTGTCCCTCTCCCAATCAAGAATGCTAGGGTCCAGTCAAGCTTTATTGAAAATAAAAGTGCAATACTGAAAATACAAGCACACAGACGCTCCAAGAACAGCACATATGATGTGAAAGAATTAAAATATAGTTTCACTAGAGATGACCTGATAATTTTGCCGAAGAAGAAGGGCAACCCTGCAATTAAGATACAAGAAGTCTCTTGTGTCCCCAACACACCCAATACACTTGTCAGGTGTATAGGTGCACTAGTTCGGCGAAGAGATAGTGAAATACAAGTAATATGGATGATTATAAGTGGTAATTGCAATCTGAAATAAAAATGGCAGCAAGCAAACATGTAGCAGAACTGGTTGTAAACGGTGTTTCAATGCTTACAAACAAGGCCTAGTGATCATACTTTCACTAGTGAACACTCTCAACAATAATAATATAATTGAATACATAGATATTTCCCCTTCATTATGCTACTCTGAGTTATTCTCTCGTTGGATAACGAACACCAATCCACCGCGTAGGGCTATAAAAGCACACCTTAAAGTCGCATTCCATATCTAGGGAACCACACACTGTCAACTTGAGCGCCCTAATAGTACTAGACAAACACCGCAATTTCATAGAGACATCCAACGCAAATAATAACTCATGATAAGTATTCCTGTTATCTTTAGCCTAAGAGCCACACACGGGGCGCACACTGTCAACTTCGCACCGTGGGACAAAGGTAACTACGGAGATTATATTAATAAAACCACTTGAGTAGCATATATGATAATAAAGAGTAACATCTATGGATTCAACTAGATTACAAAGCTCATGATCACATAAAGATCACACCATGGGGAGAGAGATAAACCACATAGCTACCGGTAGAGCCCTCAGCCCCGATGAAGAACTACTCCCTCCTCATCATGGGAGTCAGCAACGGCGATGATGGAGGCGGTGGCGTCGATGGAGATGGCTCCGGGGGCAATTCCCCGTCCCGGCAAGGTGCCGAAACAGAGACTTCTGTCCCCCGAATTAGGGTTTTTGGTGGCGGCGGAGCTCTGGAACTTTTCTCGAGAAATCGTCGATTCTTTTATTGTTTTCGGGGTAGGAGCAATATATAGGCCAAAGGGCGTCGCGAGGCGGTGCACGAGGTGACGACACCACCCCTGGGCGCCGGCAGATCCTTGGCCGCGCCGAGCCCACGTGTGGGGCCCTCGTGGCTCCACTTCGTCTCCCCTTCGGACTCCAGGTGTCTTCTGATAAAATAGGGGCCTCCGTAAATTTTCGTCCAATTTCGAGAATATTTCCAGACTAATTTTTCTGGAATACAAAAACAACAGAAACCAGGAACTGGCACTTCGGCATCTTGTTAATAGGTTAGTCCCAAAAAATGTATAAAAGTGATATAAAGTGTATATAAAACATGTAACAATTGGTATAATATCAGCATGGAACATCAAAAATTATAGATACGTTTGAGACGTATCAGCATCCCCAAGCTTAGTTCCTGCTCGTCCTCGAGTAGGTAAACGATAAAAACAAAATAATTTTTGAGATGACATGCTACCATCATAATCTTGATCATATAATATTGCAAGGCTCATGTAAATGAATGAAGTGATCCAAGTCAATGGTCTATAATTTGCTACCAAATAGATAATGAGTAAACAATGAAACAAACAAGCTAAACGTTTTCATGAATAGTACTTTCCAGACAAGTATCAAACAGTTTTGCATAAGTGTTAACTCATAAAGCAATAGTCTCTAATAAAAGGTATTTAATCAACACAAAGGAAGAATTAAGTTTCAGCATTTGCTTCAACTTTCAACATATTTATCTCATGGATATCGTCAACACAAAGTAGTATAACAAGTCTAATACGTTGCATATAACGCATGTTGTAACAAAGTTGACACTAGTGTTTGCTTGTGGAAGACAGAAAGAATAGGAAAACTGACTCAACATAAAAGTAAAAGAAAGACCCTTCGCAGAGAGAAGCGGAGATTAAATCATGCGCTAGAGCTTTTAGGTTTTTGAAAGCATATAGAGATTGCATAAAATATTTGATACTCCTCCCAACCTTGCTAACACAAGCCATGGCTAACCGAATCCTCGGGTGCCTTCCATCAATCACATACCATGAAGGAGTATCTATTTTTGAGAGGTGTTTGTTAATTGTCAACGAATGGTAGCGGGTGAGAACAGTATTCTACCTGTCAAACGGACTTTTAAGAGCGGCTCCCATGAAGGACGTTATTTCTACCAGCAAGGCAGATCATCCCTCTTTCTCTTTGGTTTACACACATGCATATATTTCACTGTTTGTCATTGTTTACTGATGAATCAGGGCAAAAGTGTGAAGAGAATAAATGGTTAAAGTTGTAATTAATTGGGACTGGGCACCCCGTTGCCAGCTCTTTTTGCAAAATTAGAGGATAAGCGGATGTATATGCCGCTAGTCCAGGTGTAAAAGTCCATTTGACAAATATAATAAAGAATAACCACACTAATTCCTCATGAGCTAGTAAACATTGACACAAAAAGGAAATAATAACATTTTGAATAATTTAAAGGTAGCACATGAAAATTTTACTTGGAGTGGCAAGGAAATACCACATATAGGTAGTTATGGTGGACACAAATGGCATGGATTTTGGCTCAAGGATTTGGATGCACGAGAAGCATTCCCTCTCAGTACAGAGTTTAGTCTAGCAAGGTTTATGTAAGCAAACAAGAATATCAACCCGTACACCAAGTTTTATATGACAAACATATTGCAAACGTTATAAGACTTCATACCGTCTTCCTTGTTAACCAAACCCTGTTATTAGAAAATATCTAGACTTTAGAGATATCACAAGAGATACATGAAAATAAGAGCTAAAAGCTTAACAGCGCTAGATATGAATACTCAACAAATATAAGTGAAGAATAGGAGTATTCTCATGAAAAAAAGCGGAGCGTGTCCCTCTCCCAATCAAGAATGCTAGGGTCCAGTCAAGCTTTATTGAAAATAAAAGTGCAATACTGAAAATAAAAGCATACAGACGCTCGAAGAACAGCACATATGATGTGAAAAAATTAAAATATAGTTTCAGTAGAGATGACCTGATAATTTTGCCGATGAAGAAGGGGATGCCTTGGGCATCCCCAAGCTTAGACACTTGAGTCTTCTTGAAATATGCTGGGGAAATCCATGGGAGCCTCCCCAAGCTTAAGCTCTTCACTCTTGCACTCTTCCCTCCTGACCCTTGAAAACTTCCGTCACACCAAACTCAAAGTAAATCTCATTAGAGGGTTGGTGCATAATCAAAAACTCACATGTTCTATAAAGACGCAATATAACTTGTTACTTTAAACATTAGCTAAAACCACTGATGTTATGTGAAGCTCTTCCACCCAAAGAATTTCACTCAACACTAGTAAAAGAGAGAATGCAAAATAAAAAGGCATAATTTGTCTAAAACAGAACAGTCCGCAAAGACGAATTTTTTCGAGGCACTTACGTTGCTCAGATCGAAAAACTTTAAACTAATGAAAGATGCGTACATATCTGAGGATCACGCACAAAAAATTTCAGATTTAAATAATTTTTCCGTGATTTTACAGAATTAAAACGGTGAACATCAAAAATTTGTTCCTGCGCAGAAATCCAAATCTAGCATCATCTTATCATTAGAGACTCTTCTTGCACAACAATGCGATAAAGTAAAGATACAAAGGAGATGTTACAGAAGTAGACAAGCTCCTTGACTCAATAAAGAAAAATTGCAGAAATAAAAATAATGGGTTGCCTCCCATAAGCGCTTTTCTTTAAAGCCTTTTAGCTAGGCATGATAATTTTGATGATGCTCTCATATGTATAAGAGGTTGTAACAGCCCAAAGTTTGAAAACCTAAAAACCCGAATAAAATTTCCACTTTTTGCATTCCATGCATGCATCCCTGCATTCATTTGCAAATTGCTAAACATCACCATACTTGTTTTGGACAATATTGAAAGACAACATGCCACACTTGCTACAACTAATCTCACAATAATGAGTGCACTCAAACTTGCAAAAACAAATACTTTGACATCTCATATTTGTCGAGAAAGTTCCAAGAGCTCAAACCAGTATTTGGACTTGCTTCAAAATTCCAAAAGAATATTACTTTGGAAATTCTCAAAAATGCCTATAAGCAATTCCTATTTTGTTTTCCTACTAAATGATTTTCAAATAATCTGTAAAAATTAGGGGAACTTCATATTATTATAAGGAGTCTACCCAAAAATTTGTACAATTTTTGGAAGTGTTTAAGTTGCCCAATTAATTCAAAAACAGTGAATCCAGTACTGAGAGGGGCCAATCTGTGATAGCAACAAAGTTTCCAGGGGCTTTTTGTAAAATCCGCGTCTTCTTCCTCTGTCTCTGTAGCGACCGAAGCGCGAGGTGCTCGCACCGCACCACCATCCCGACGCCACGACGGGCCCTCCCCTCGCTGCCACCACCTGCAGAAGAAGGGCGCACGAGGCCGCACCTGCTCCCCCTCCCATCCCCCGAGTTTCCCCTCTCCCTATGCTCCCCACGAGCCCGTGACCTAGCTCGGTGGCCGCCGTCGCATCGCCGGTGATAGGAGCTTCGCCGTCCACATCGACGGGCACCAGCACCTCCGCCGTGCTCTCCGCTACCTCCACGCAGGAGGAATCGAACTGGAAGTCACGGAATCGACGCCGCCGTCCGTGACATTGCCACCGCCACCCGCGCTCCGCCACGGTCGATTCCCTCGCCGTCGCTGCATCCTCAGCCTCGCCGTCGCTCCGTCGACCTGAGGGTGAGCTTCCCGTGCCGACGAACCTCGTCTTCCTCCCCATCTCGCGCTAGTTCACCGAGGTCCCGCCGTGCTGTCGCCAGAGTTCGTCTCCGTAGCACGCTCTCCATCGCGTTGGATGCACCCGGTGCAAAAACCGGATTTCTCCGGAATCTCGACCGGGTTAGGAAATTAGCTACTGGACCTGAGTCCTTTTTAGCCGGTCCATAACCGGAAATGTTTCCGGGAATAATTTCATCCGGTTTAAAACCCAGAAAATTCCGGGCTGGCAACCGGATTTCAATACTGATTTTGAAATTGCTACTTTCTTTTCGTCCCTCTATCCCTAGAGGATATAGAGAATATGTTGTTGTTGTTAAATCATCAAAAGGGCATTTCAAAAATGAAAGTTATAAAAATAATAACTTTTATCGGTATATCCGAAAAATCTCTACTATATAATATCGTTAAAGGTGATGGTTGGCGGCGGTACGTCATAATAGAACTGCCCTTGAAGTTGGAAATAATTACCCACCATGCCACCGATAAGTTAAAAAACGGTTCAAAATTTGTTGTCTGTCCGTTTCCGTCGTAGGCGATGGTTTGTTTTTTATTATCCCTGCTTTCAATCAAATTTACGGCCCCTGACACCGCGTACGTGAAGTCCAAAGAAAACCGGTCTCCGTCGCCACGAAAAAAAGGATTCGTCCCACGCTGCCCGATCCCCTCGAGCCCCTGATTCTCCGCCACCCCCTGCGCGGCCAGGTTCCTCGCCGCTGGCTGGGCTGCTGCCTCAACGTCCTGTACTAGACTACAAGGGCGCGCGTACTCCCTCTGCTGGCCTTCTTCTACGCCTCTCCTGGAGATCCTTGGCGCCGTCACACAGACCTATACTTCGTCAAACTCAGCACGCACAGCGAGATCCTCCGAGGCGGCGTGGTCGTCGGCCAAGGACATCGTCAGGTGGAAGTCGACGGTGGACGGGTATGTGTCCAGCTAGCCCCGTACTGCTTCAGGGAGATGTAAGAGGTACGGCATGATGGAGTTGGGACCATCGCCGCACTCGCTTGCTTACTGGGATCGGAGTTCATTCACTGAAGCAAGACGTCAAGTAGTGTGGTGTCATTGCTTCTGGCAAAGGCAGTGACATGATCGGTGGGTATGAACAGCCCAAGCAGGGATCTGATTGCTTCGTGCTAATGAAGGCAGAAGGACACGAGGTGGAAGTGGTCAACAATTTGCGCCGACTGGGTACGCGTATGTGTTGGCGAGCAACGCCGCGGGCGGCGTGCCCCGGGCAGTGTGTGTGGCCGCCATACAGGCTGCAGGCCAACGTCGACGTTGGTACGGACGGCATGGTTGCAACGCTCCCTGGCGTGCTGGCCGACGTGGGTAGCGACCTGTTCTACCAACGGAAAAGGATGTCGCGCTTGAGGCATGCACATCCTATATGGGAGCGGCGTCCTCGGCTATCCTGGGAATGTTCTCTGGTCGATAAGACGACTGGAGGCAGCTACAACGCCTTCAATCTCTGGTTCATTTGCTGCTGCTTCATAATTTTCTTATATATGCTCACTAATTGGCTGAGCTAAACAAATCCCGAGTGTTCTGCTAAACAACCATCTCTATTCAGTCCGTTCTTATACGTTTTACTATATCAGATACACTCACTTTAAGGTCTCATTCGGATGGACCATTTTATTAATATGCATATACCGGATCTTGGATCCACCCAGTACATGATTTCATGAATTTGGTACACCACTTAAATTTCCATACCATGATACCAGGTCATACTTGTATTGCTGATTTCTCTTAATGATCTGTATAACTGCTTTGTTATCTTACACTTCCATGAGATGCATGCATTTGCAGATACACCTACGGAAAAGATGGTGACCTCAATCTTGCCATATTTGGATGAACCTAGATAGTTATTTAGTGTGAAAAATAAATCATTAAATTGTTTAGTAAGCCCGTAGCAACGCACGGGCATTTTGCTAGTACATGTAATATCCCAAAATGCCCAGAAAATTGTGAGTAAACCTTTAAAATGAATATCATGCCTATTTGATCACAATTGAAATACGGTGCTCCTAGTAATATTAAAATCATAAGTTTAAAAAGAGAAAGTAATAAAAGTAATAACTTTTTCTCTGGACCTCAGAAAAATGTGTTCTTTATATTAAAATGCTCAGAAAAACTTGAGTGATCCAGAATCATCATCATGCATAATTGATCACAATTACAATAATGTGCTCTAGTAGTAATTATAATCACTAAGTTTAAATATGGGGTTTATTCCGAATAATGCAATAAAAATAACGGGGACCCCATTTAACTTGTTGCTCTTGTTCAATGCTTCTAGGGTGCATTTAAAAGGTCATATCAGCATTTCTGTATGCATTGCACAATTGCCATGTGTTGATTGTTGTTTCTGCTTTCCGGTGTTGTTTGCTCTCCGGTAGATCACGAGTTCGGAGTTAAGCATCATTACTCCGACAAGCAGTTTGACTCCTCCGCTCAACAAGGCAAGCGTAATCCCCCCTCTGAGCATATCTTATCCTATTTTCCGCAAATATTTTCTCCACTATAATATTGCATGCGGTTCCAAATGTCAACTTTACTTGGAGTAGAGTATCCTGTAGTTGCATTAAGTTCCCTATGCCATATACCTGTTCCCCTCCTACTTAACCATAGGATTGTATTGTTGGCCGAGATAATTACTATGATATGTTGATGCTTAGCCATGCTTAGTTAAATGCTTAGCCGTCCGATGGATACTTCATGTTGGAAACAGGTTGTTGAAGTATTCAGATGATGGTGGAGAATTTGTGGAGACAGGTAATAAAATGCTTAAAGGTGGGGATGAGAGGCCACTTGGTATGGTGGTGTTTTGTCTCACTCACTACCACAGAAAGGCCTTTCTGTGGCGCACGTTTTTGACTTTCTGTGGCGCACCCCTAGGTTTTTTGGGTGCGCCACAGAAATCTCGCCACAAAAATTATTTCTGTGGCGCACCCTTAATTGGTGCGCCACAGAAATCCACATTTCTGTGGCGCACCTGCCGGGTGCGCCACAGAATTCTCAAAAAATTCAAAAAATGCAAAAAAATAGAAAAAAGTTTCAAAAAAATAAAAAAAAGAAATAATATGAAAAATCCTAATTATTTGAATTATTTTCATATTTTTTGAACTGATACCTTCCCGCTAGGTCACCCATCCTCAAACTGCTCCAACCCTAGCACGCTTAACTTCTAAGTTCCACCCAGTCCACCTACCCTTGTGCTACTCAAGTTCTTATTGATATATATATGATATGAACCCTCTTATGTATTATGTGTGTATATGTGGTATGTGTTATAAATGTGTGTTTTTAAATTTCAGATTTTTCAAAAACTTCTAAACTTTCAAAAGGAGATACAAAAGTTTCAAAAGATCCAAAAAAAATCAAAAAACTTAAAAAAATTCAAAAAATCCAAAAAATCCAAAAAAATTCAAAAAATCTAAAAAATCCAAAAAAAATCCAAAAAAATAAAAAAAGTCAAGAAAAGTCAACAATCTTCTTGGTCATACATTTCTGTGTCTTTTTTGGAATTTTTGAATTTTTGAATTTTTTTGAATTTTTTGAATTTTTTTATTTTGCTGCGAAAAATCGTCTGTTTGAAATAACTTTTTTTTCTTTTGGAATTTGAGGAATGTGCGAATTGCTGACCGGGTAAACCCGGGTGGATTCGAACTCGTATTTTTCTCACGATTTTTTTGACATATTATTTGCGTTATTTCGACGTCGTATGCAAAAGTTATGGCCGTTACAAGTTTTTTTTCCTGTTTGTTGCAGAAAAGGTCAAAATTCATATTTCAAAATTTCTATACCTACTAGACACTCAAACCTAACTACATGTCAAAGGATTTTATTTATTAATTTTTTTTATCATTTTCCTTTAATTCCTGCAAGACTAAAAAGGCGATCCACGGGGGGGTGGGGGGGTGGGATTTGAAAAAAAAAGTTCTGTGGCGCACCAAGCTTGGTGCGCCACAGAATGTCACCTTTCTGTGGCGCATGTGCCAGGTGCGCCACAGAATTGTGACTTTCTGTGGCGCACGTGCCAGGTGCGCCACAGAATTGTGACTTTCTGTGGCGCACATGGGAAAGTCACATTTCTGTGGCGCACATGGCCAGGTGCGCCACAGAAAGTCACAATTCTGTGGCGCACCAAGCATAGTGCGCCACAGAAATATATTTCTGTGGCGCACCAATTAAGGGTGCGCCACAGAATGTAACCTCTCTATAAGGGTTTTCCTAGTAGTGACTCTCGCCGCCTAGGTGCGAGTTCTTTACCTCTTGAACCAAGACTGGGCGCGCTTCCTTTCGGTGGGCTATATGGAACCCCCGTCGACCAACTAACTTGAGCGGGACTAGCCAGGGTCCTCTAGTTTGGTTTTCCATTTGCGTGTGCGTGAAGATGGTGACCAAGACTGGGATGAGGATGGCAGTGTTAGGAAAATGAGTGGCCACAGAGCACGGTGTCGACGATCCGCTGCTTCGTCCTCACTGATGATCCTGGGTTAGTCCTTAACAAGGTAAAGGTTGTAACCGTTCCCACTCGGCCGGCTTTCCCCGGAAGAGAGCTAAGCGTAGGCAATGAGCCGGGCGGTACCGAAGGTAAACACAGTGCACCCCTGCAGGGTTAACTCTTTTCGAAAAGCCGTGTCCGCGGTTATGGACGAACTTGGAAAGTGAAGGTAGGATCATAGAATAACTTTAACGGAATGATTAAAAACTGGGTACTAGAGGTACCACTCAAGATTGCAAGGTGAGCTTCCTCGAGGGTGATTCGGGGAGGTGCCTTTGATGAACAGGTACAATGGTTGGTGATGGTTGATCTCTGAGAAAGGTGATCAAAGAAAAGAGTTACTTCTTACCCCTTTTCAAAATAGTCTGATTAGTCGATGCCATGGAGTTATGTCTTTTTAAAATAAAATCAGCTTTATGCAAAACAGCCATAAAACCTTGAAAGCCAATCATCGAGCATATATTAGCTCTTAATCTTGCGAGTTCGTCGAACTCAACGTCGTTTGCTTATTTTCAGGAGAGGACTTCACCGACCTCGAAGGTGGGTTCTTTGTGGACGTCGACGAGTAGTCTGGGGTTCCCAGGTGGCAGCTTGGGACATCCCGGAACATCTGGCGCTGGATGTTTATCTGTAGGCCTCTTAGGCCATAATTTGGTTCTTGTTGTTTAGAACAACACACTTCGCTTCCGCATGTTGTAATGTTGGGTCTGTGACCTCTGATTGTCATTTGCTATCTTTCTGTATTATAAGAGTTGAACTATATGATTTTGTGTCGTAGAGTCTGTGATGTGCCAGTTGTTCCACAAGTCTTGATCTCTCTATTATGCTTTGATAATGTGCCTGCTGGTATCGGATAACTGGAGACACAGTATCTCTGTATAGCAGTCAGGTCGGGGCGCCACAAGTTGGTATCAGAGCCGTACTGCCTGTAGGAAACCCTTCTACTGGTCGATGTTGGGTCTAGTGTTTGTGAAAATATTTTTAACCTAAAAATGAGTTGTGAAAACCATCTTAGGATTTTTTTTTACTCCTTATCTGGTTACCCTCTAATCTCGGAGCAATCTTACCTCGATTTGAGTTTAAAGGTTTTACTCCTCATCTGTTACTTCAAAATGATTAGGAACGTGGGTGGGTTCGACCGTTAGTGTTATATGTCCAGTTGCTCCCGCTGCGTTGCAATCCCAAATCAACTCAGATGTTTCTACCGAGTCTAATCAATTGTTCCTTTCTTCGGGTTTTAGCCCAAGGTCTTGAACCGAAGGTCCCGGATTGTGCTGTGATTCTGGCATGATGAATTGTGTGGGTTCTTACCCACGTGATCGTTATGCTATTTATGATTCTCGGCGCATGAAGCTGACCTTTAACCCAAGCCCTTTATGTGGTCTGTGTGGTAAATGGTTGAACCTTAATTCTCCACACCTCAGCTGGCTATGTAACTTCAGCTCTTTCCTAGTCTTGCTTGAGATTCTGTCTTGGAATCATCTGGGTTACGATGAATTCGCTTAGCAAGTCTCCCATCTATGTCCGTGACTCTGCTGCATCTCTCCTTTTGGGCATGGTTATCACAATTGAGTAATAACCGGTGCATCTCCAACATATTAGGATTTCTCCTGAGCATGTTTCGTACTCTGATCTGCTTTCCGTTCCTGAGCATGTTTCCCAAGACCACCTCGTTGTGCCTTGAAAGGCATGATCCTCTCTTGAACTCAAGATCCACCGGTATGTCATGATATCTAGAGGTGGATCGAGATATTCGTCAATAATGCAAATGAAAAAGATTCTTGGAATGGTATATCGTGATATCCTATATGTGGATCGTGATATTCCGGAGGTCTTTCCAGAAGTATCGCTAGGTTGTCACCTGACCGTGAAGTTGAGCTTATGAGTAAGCTGGCTCTCTGAACAACTCCCTTCTTCAATAAATCGTGCTGGATGTCCAGAATTATTCGGTTGAGCTTAAACAACTTGGAAGAGTTGAAAGACAAGAGCTCTATCCCGATATAGTTCATTTTCAATGGGATGTCTAGTCTGTTCGTGTTGAAGCCAGGAAGTATCTCCTCGTTGGATATGCTAACCTCTAAATCTTTTGATTTGAATTGGGCTATCGTCAAATCAAACTCAGACCAACCTACCTGAATGTGTTAGTCTGACCAATACTTATGCCTCGTTCTGGTGAAATATGAGTCGACCGTCTTGGAGTATCTAGATAAGTTTGTGGTTGAGCCCATCCACTACATTCTTTTTTCCTCCATGTTTGATTGGAAACTTGTTAGAACTAACCTTGTGTCGTCACAAGACAAGGTTCTGGGGTTAGAAGTGACTTTCCCTGGTTCACGTGCAATTGCTGAAAGATGTCGCCGTGGATCTGAGTGAATTGTCTGGTTCCCCGAAATCATCTCAACTCGATCGTGCATGTGTAGAATATTCTCGGGATGGTACGTTGTTACCTCCATTCCTTCAGAATTTAGTCTATGCATCCAAGCCACTGATTGAATTGTTCCAGAAAGAGAGGAAGTCTGAGAACTTCTTTGTCCCCTATGGTGTTTCCCATCAATGACTCAATCGTGTCTCGCTACAAGATATTCAAGTAGGGCAGCTGTCTCCCGACAAGTTGCTAATCCGCGGGTTCCCAATCTAGTCCCTCCTTTGGAGTTTGACCTCGTAGTCCGACTCTTGGGGTCTTAGCAATTGTAATCCGCTGGTATGCATTGCAAAGCTTCCTATTCCTACCAGTGCTGAGTCTAAAGTATCTCTACACCCGAACAGATCTAAATCTCAAACAGAAACGACAGTTGGTGATCCTCAAGAAGTTTGTCCCGATGTCTAGAAAATCAAGAAGTGTTCCCAATACTAACGTTTGTGGAGTCTCTGAAGGTCTCCCGATCTAGCTCTCCGATCCTTCTCCAGTGATCTGAAATGCTCCTCCGTGAGGAAAGTTCTACTCAAGCCGACTAGTACAAGTTATCTCCTCATCTGTTGGAAGCTTGTTTCGACACTCTCCCTCAGAAATTTTAGGCCTTGTGCAAAGTTCATATTCTAAATCTTTGAGAAACAGTTGTCTACCAACTGGAAACTCTTATCAATCTCCGTCAAACGCTTGTGTCTCCTAACTGTCAATTCAAGGGATGCTCGAAGTCTCATCCTAAGTTCTACTAGGAGGTACTCGGTCAATGTATCTTTACAAAGACCCATCCTTCCGGAGAGGTTTCCTTTCTTGTCATATGGTGTACCCTGTTAGTGACCTCGAAGTGAAGCCACTGAAGATCTTCAGGATGCGCTGAAGCAATCTGCACCGAGAAGACCGTTGAAGTACCGTTGTAACCCTTTTCCCTCTTTCCTACTCTAAGAATCTCGGGACGAGATTCCTGTAAGGAGGGTAGAGTTGTAACAGCCCAAAGTTTGAAAACCTAAAAACCCGAATAAAATTTCCACTTTTTGCATTCCATGCATGCATCCTTGCATTCATTTGCAATTGCTAAACATCACCATACTTGTTTTGGACAATATTGAAAGACAACATGCCACACTTGCTACAACTAATCTCACAATAATGAGTGCACTCAAACTTGCAAAACAAATACTTTGACATCTCATATTTGTCGAGAAAGTTCCAAGAGCTCAAACCAATATTTGGACTTGCTTCAAAATTCTAAAAGAATATTACTTTGGAAATTCTCAAAAATGCCTATAAGCAATTCCTATTTTGTTTTCCTACTAAATGATTTTCAAATAATCTGTAAAAATTAGGGAACTTCATATTATTATAAGGAGTCTACCCAAAATTTTGTACAATTTTTGGAAGTGTTTAAGTTGCCCAATTAATTCAAAAACAGTGAATCCAGTACTGAGAGGGGCCAATCTGTGATAGCAACAAAGTTTCCAGGGGGGCTTTTTGTAAAATCCGCGTCTTCTTCCTCTGTCTCTGTAGCGACCGAAGCGCGAGGTGCTCCCACCGCACCACCATCCCGACGCCGCGACGGGCCCTCCCCTCGCTGCCACCACCTGCAGAAGAAGGGCGCACGAGGCCGCACCTGCTCCCCCTCCCATCCCCCGAGTTTCCCCTCTCCCTATGCTCCCCACGAGCCCGTGACCTAGCTCGGTGGCCGCCGTCGCATCGCCGGTGACAGGAGCTTCGCCGTCCACATCGACGGGCACCAGCACCTCCGCCGTGCTCTCCGCTACCTCCACGCAGGAGGAATCGAACTGGAAGTCACGAAATCGACGCCGCCGTTCGTGACATTGCCACCGCCGCCCGCGCTCCGCCACGGTCGATTCCCTCGCCGTCGCTGCATCCTCGGCCTCGCCGTCGCTCCGTCGACCTGAGGGTGAGCTTCCCGTGCCGACGAACCTCGTCTTCCTCCCCATCTCGCGCTAGTTCACCGAGGTCCCGCCGTGCTGTCGCCGGAGTTCGTCTCCGTAGCACGCTCTCCATCGCGTTGGACGCACCCGGTGCAAAAACCGGATTTCTCCGGAATCTCGACCGGGTTAGGAAATTAGCTACTGGACCCGAGTCCTTTTTAGCCGGTCCATAACCGGAATTGGACCGGAAATGTTTCCGGGAATAATTTCATCCGGTTTAAAACCCAGAAAATTCCGGGCTGTCAACCGGATTTCAATACTGATTTTGAAATTGCTACTTTCTTTTCGTCCCTCTATCCCTAGAGGATATAGATAATACGTTGTTGTTGTTAAATCATCAAAAGGGCATTTCAAAAATGAAAGTTATAAAAATAATAACTTTTATCGGTGTATCCGAAAAATACATGTAATATCCCAAAATGCCCAGAAAATTGTGAGTAAACCTTTAAAATGAATATCATGCCTATTTGATCACAATTGAAATATGGTGCTCCTAGTAATATTAAAATCATAAGTTTAAAAAGAGAAAGTAATAAAAGTAATAACTTTTTCTCTGGACCTCAGAAAAATGTGTTCTTTATATTAAAATGCTCAGAAAAACATGAGTGATCCAGAATCATCATCATCATGCATAATTGATCACAATTACAATAATGTGGTCTAGTAGTAATTATAATCACTAAGTTTAAATATGGGGTTTATTCCGAATAATGCAATAAAAATAACGGGGGCCCCATTTAACTTGTTGCTCTTGTTCAATGCTTCTAGGGTGCATTTAAAATGTAATATCAGCATTTCTGTATGCATTGCACAATTGCCATGTGTTGATTGTTGTTTCTGCTTTCCGGTGTTGTTTGCTCTCCGGTAGATCACGAGTTCGGAGTTAAGCATCATTACTCCGACATGCAGTTTGACTCCTCCGCTCAACAAGGCAAGCGTAATCCCCCCTCTGAGCATATCTTATCCTATTTTTATGCAAATATTTTCTCCACTATAATATTGCATGCGGTTCCAAATGTCAACTTTACTTGGAGTAGAGTATCATGTAGTTGCATTAAGTTCCCTATGCCATATACCTGTTCCCCTCCTACTTAACCATAGGATTGTATTGTTGGCCGAGATAATTACTATGCTATGTTGATGCTTAGCCATGCTTAGTTAAATGCTTAGCCGTCCGATGGATACTTCATGTTGGAAACAGGTTGTTGAAGTGTTCAGATGATGGTGGAGAATTTGTGGAGACAGGTAATAAAATGCTTAAAGGTGGGGATGAGAGGCCACTTGGTATGGTGGTGTTTTGTCTCACTCTCGCCGCCTAGGTGCGAGTTCTTTACCTCTTGAACCAAGACTGAGCGCGCTTCCTTTCGGTGGGCTATATGGAACCCCCGTCGACCAACTAACTTGAGCGGGACTAGCCAGGGTCCTCTAGTTTGGTTTTCCATTTGCGTGTGCGTGAAGATGGTGACCAAGACTGGGATGAGGATGCCAGTGTTAGGAAAATGAGTGGCCACGGAGCACGGTGTCGACGATCCGCTGCTTCGTCCTCACTGATGATCCTGGGTTAGTCCTTAACAAGGTAAAGGTTATAACCGTTCCCACTCAGCCGGCTTTCCCCGGAAGAGAGCTAAGCGTAGGCAATGAGCCGGGCGGTACCGATGGTAAACACAGTGCACCCCTGCAGGGTTAAATCATTTCGAAAGGCCGTGTCCGCGGTTATGGACGAACTTGGGAAGTGAAGGTAGGATCATAGAATAACTTTAACGGAATGATTAAAAACTGGGTACTAGAGGTACCACTCAAGATTGCAAGGTGAGCTTCCTCGAGGGTGATTCGGGGAGGTGCCTTTGATGAACAGGTACAATGGTTGGTGATGGTTGATCTCTGAGAAAGGTGATCAAAGAAAAGAGTTACTTCTTACCCCTTTTCAAAATATTCTGATTAGTCGATGCCATGGAGTTATGTCTTTTTAAAATAAAATCAGCTTTATGCAAAACAGCCATAAAACCTTGAAAGCCAATCATCGAGCATATATTAGCTCTTAATCTTGCGAGTTCGTCGAACTCAACGTCGTTTGCTTATTTTCACGAGAGGACTTCACCGACCTCGAAGGTGGGTTCTTTGTGGACGTCGACGAGTAGTCTGGGGTTCCCAGGTGGCAGCTTGGGACATCCCGGAACATCTGGCGCTGGATGTTTATCTGTAGGCCTCTTAGGCCATAATTTGGTTCTTGTTGTTTAGAACAACACTCTTCGCTTCCGCATGTTGTAATGTTGGGTCTGTGACCTCTGGTTGTCATTTGCTATCTTTCTCTATTATAAGAGTTGAACTATATGATTTTGTGTCGTAGAGTCTGTGATGTGCCAGTTGTTCCACAAGTCTTGATCTCTCTATTATGCTTTGATAGTGTGCCTGCTGGTATCGGATAACCGGAGACACAGTATCTCTGTATAGCAGTCAGGTCGGGGCGCTACAGAGGTGAATATGAAAGAGCATCAAGAAGCCAATATCAAACACATTTAAATCTAACCCACTTCCTATGCAAAGGAATCTTGTAAGAAAATAAATTATTGAAGCATGAAGCTAATAGCATAGGAAGGCAAAACAAGTGCAACATCAAAACTTTCAACATAAAGAGAGGAGACTTAATATTATTGTGATGTATGAATCCATGTCTCCCTCTCTCATAATAACTTCCAGTAGCATCATTGATAAAATCCACAATATAACCATCACATGAAACATTCTTATCATGACCCATATGCATAAAGGTATCAATATTTTCCACATAAGCAAAGTCCTTCTTATTAATAACAATGGGAGTAGGATCATCATAAAGAACTCGAACATGATAGACAAGTTGTATATTAGAGGGATGGTTTTGAGAAATCCCTCCATAATTATGACAAGTTTCATGAGGATGATTGTAATTATAACCTATGTCATAGTTATCTTTATAATAATTATCAAAGACTGGAGGCATAGTATCATCATAAAATAGAATAGTTATCTTCCAAAGTGTGTTCATTTGTAAACATATCATCATCATTTTTACTAGAAGGAGAGGTCTCAAATATATAATCATCATTAGCAAAAGGATTTTCAAAAACATCACAGGAGGAGAGGTTTCAAAATATAATTATTACTAGCAAAAGGATTTTCAAACACCTCATCCCCAAGCTTAATGCTTCCTATATCATCATTGGAAGGAACATGGATAGTACTAATAGTATAGCAATTATTAACATCATCATTTTCAGAATTGGTACCCAAAAGATTTTCAATATCAAAAGTAGTGTGCTTTTCCCAATCATGATCACTACTATAAGTAACAGGCATAGGATCATCATCGAATTCAGACTCATCAGCAACAACTATAATAGGAGCAACATGCTTAGGGGAAGATACCGTTTCCTCTCTCCTTTTACTCCTCTCTCTCTTCTTCTTCTTCTTCTTCTTCTTCTTCTTTCCTCTTTAGGAGGGAGAGGCTTGAAAGGAGGCTTCACCACATACCCTGGTTTATTGTTAGAAACAATAGAAGAAGCTTGGGAGGATTCCTCTTTTCATTAATAAGAGTAAAACAAACATTAGTCCTTTCATATTTTGGTAAAGTCGATCCATCTTTTATAATATTTTGTATGTAAGTGTTGGCATGGCAATTGTTAGCACAATAGAGATGACATCCATGCAATACGCTATTCATATCAAAAGCACTCATATCTAACGAAGAAGTTTTTCTTGATAACTCTTCACACCCCAAAAATAATGTAAGTTCATCATGCTGATTAGGAGTGATCATGTTATCACAAAAGTCTTCCGCAATATCCTTATTAGAACCTGAGCATTGGAATTCGAAGTGACCCTTTTATAGCAAAGTTCACAAATAAAAGGATAGAGGGCACAAACTTTTTCAGCAAGATCATTTAGAGCCCTGTGCCACATTCTAGTTTTTTCATTCCTATGATGGATACAATAATCTTCTTCGATTTGATTCTTTTCACAAGGTCTAAGTGCTCCACAAAAATTAACATGCTTATAAGAAATAGTATTTTCAGAAGTTTGAGCATGTTTATTGCAATCATTAGTAACAATTTCATTTTCCATGCAAGTGTCTTTGAAAGGTTCATGATACATGTCCCAATTTTCTTTAGGAACATTAATATGAGAAGCAAAGGCTCTACAATAATCAACAATAATTTGAGAATCAAGACCATATTTAGCACTAAGCTCATGAAAACTAGCAGTTTCAGCGAAAGACTTAATGCAATCATACTCATAGTTTATACCTGATTCTTTACCTTTGTCGTTCTCCCAATCTTCAGTATTGCCTTGAATTGTTTCAAGAAGATCCCACTTAGCTTCAACCTTCTTACTTGTGAAAGAACCCTCTGAACAGGCATCTAGATAATCCTTGTAATGACCTGAAAGCCTTGCATAAAAATTAGTAACAATTATTTCCTCAGGAAGCCCATGGTTAGGACATTTGAGTATTAATGTTTTCAGTCTTTCCCAAGCTTGAGCAATGCTTTCTCCATCACGAGGACAAAAATTATAAATGTAATTCCTATCTAAATGCATTTCATAAGGAGGATAAAATTTAGAGTCAAAGAGAAATTCAAGCTCCTTCCACTCCGAATGATGAGGATCATCCAGTAGATCATACCACTCCCTAGCTTTGTCCTTAAGTGACAATGGAAATAATTTCTTCATGGCATTTTCCTTGATAAACCTGCAACCTTAAACAACTCACAAAGTTCTGTAAGTTTCAACAAGTGATCACGTGGATGGACTGTTCCATCCCCTGCATAACGTTCATCCATAACCTTTTCAACAATTTCCATGGGTATTTCAAATGGAATACTTTCAGTAGATGGATTTAGAATATCACAAGCATCATTAGAATTATCACGTATGGGAGACAAAGTATTATCAAAGCAAATTTTCTCCTCCAAAGCTGGGGAACTAAAAAGATCATTTTCAAAACTAGCTTCCCCAAGCTTAGACTTTTCCATAGCATTAGCAATAATGGTGTTCAAAGAATTCATGCTAATAACATTGCTATCACTATTATGCAAACAAACTTCCATAGGTTTTTTAATTTTCTCTTCAAAAGCATCATGTCCTAATTCAATATAAAGTTCATAAAGATCTCTAATTTTTTTGTTGTTTTCCATTAAGCCTAACTAGTGAAATAAAAACAAGAAACAAAAAGATATAATTGCAGAATCTAAAGGAAATACCTTCGAGCACTCACACGTCAGCAACAGTGCTAGAAAATAGCTAAGTAGCTGGAGGATGTGAGTACCTTTTACCTTACCTCCCCGGCAACGGCGCCAGAAAATAGCTTGATGTCTACGCACGCTTCTATTCTTGTAGACAGTGTTGGGCCTCCAAGTGCAGAGGTTTGTAGAACAGCAGCAAGTTTCCCTCAAGTGAATCACCCAAGGTTTATCGAACTCAGGGAGGTAGAGGTCAAAGATATCCCTCTCAAGCAACCCTGCAATTAAGATACAAGAAGTCTCTTGTGTCCCCAACACACCCAATACACTTGTCAGGTGTATAGGTGCACTAGTTCGGCGAAGAGATATGAAATACAAGTAATATGGATGATTATAAGTGGTAATTGCAATCTGAAATAAAAATGGCAGCAAGCAAACATGTAGCAGAACTGGTTGTAAACGGTGTTTCAATGCTTAGAAACAAGGCCTAGGGATCATACTTTCACTAGTGGACACTCTCAACAATAATAATATAATTGAATACATAGATATTTCCTCTTCACTATGCTACTCTGAGTTATTCTCTCGTTGGATAACGAACACCAATCCACCGCGTAGGGCTATAAAAGCACACCTTAAAGTCGCATTCCATATCTAGGGAACCCCACACTGTCAACTTGAGCGCCCTAATACTACTAGACAAACACCGCAATTTCATAGAGACATCCAACGCAAATAATAACTCATGATAAGTATTCCTGTTATCTTTAGCCTAAGAGCCACACACGGGGCGCACACTGTCAACTTCGCACCGTGGGACAAAGGTGACTCCGGAGATTACATTAATAAAACCACTTGAGTAGCATATAGATAATGAAGAGTAACATCTATGGATTCAACTAGATTACAAAGCTCATGATCACATAAAGATCACACCATGGGAGAGAGAGATAAACCACATAGCTACCGGTAGAGCCCTCAGCCCCGATGAAGAACTACTCCCTCCTCATCATGGGCGTCAGCAACGGCGATGATGGAGGCGGTGGCGTCGATGGAGATGGTGTCGATCGTCGATTCTTTTAGTGTTTTCGGGGTAGGAGCAATATATAGTCCAAAGGGCGTCGCGAGGCGGTGCACTAGGTGATGACACCACCCCTGGGCGCTGGCAGATCCTTGGCCGCGCCGAGCCCACGTGTGGGGCCCTCGTGGCTCCACTTCGTCTCCCCTTCGGACTCCAGGTGTCTTCTGATAAAATAGGGGCCTCCGTAAATTTTCGTCCAATTTCGAGAATATTTCTAGACTAGGTTTTCTGGAATACAAAAACAGCAGAAAACAGGAACGGCACTTCGGCATCTTGTTAATAGGTTAGTCCCAAAAAATGTATAAAAGTGATATAAAGTGTATATAAAACATGTAACAATTGGTATAATATCAGCATGGAACATCAAAAATTATAGATATGTTTGAGACGTATCATTGCTTGCTAGAGGTTCCAATCATAAGTATATGTAATCTATCGTGTCTGGACGCAGGTTAACTCAGACCTCTCCTGCCTATAAAACTACAAGAGTGAATTGTATGTGTTATGTTACTACCCTTTGATGAATAGATCTTCAAAGAGAAGTTGTGTATGATAGTGGGTTCAACCTTACGTTGTTCTATATCCCATTGACAGAAAGGGACAATGCATGTATTGTGTTGTTAAAACAATGGTTTTTATACCTCATTTGGATAGTATGTTAATTAGTCATAGATGTTGTTTAGTAACAGTTTATATATCTTGACGTAATGACTGTATGAATCATTCCATGAATAATCATAGTCTTAAAGATAAGTATAACTTAATCATTATTCTATTGTAATTTGTTCACCTAACATTGGTGTGTTCATCGGAGACATACCTCTAGTCAATCTGTGGCCCCCGGTTCATTTTTTAAATATTTTTAGATCTTCCTTTTACCTATATTCCCATCATCTACATGCTCCATTTATTTATTTATTTATTTCATCACTTTCTATCACACCATACATTTAATAATTGTAACTAGCGGGACATGAAGCTTGACAACCTTCCCGAAACGTAAGGGGCAAGCTTTATTTTGTGGCTGTGTGGAGTTACTGTTAACTTGGCTAACGTCTCAATATTTTCTAATGGTTCGATAAATCTTGGTCTCAACCGAGGGAAATATTTCCTGAGGGGCTACATCATCCCTTCCACCTGGAGGTTTCCAATAGCTTCTCCGAAAGTAGTAAGTGAAGTTCCGACGCCTTTCCGGGGGGGACTATTGTCATCAACTAAGGGATCTACACACCTTAATTTACTCTCTTGTTATCTAGATTACTTAGTTACCTTTTCATTTATCATTTATTTGCTTGTTTTCTTGCTTAAAACTCAAAAAAAAACAGCAGCAGTGCATTTTTATTTTACCTTCTTATCATGACGAGTTTTTCACTTTCTATGCTTACTTATTTTGATACCCCATCCTAATAGCTAGGGGAAAACATTAGGTCAACAAAAAATAATTTAAGGAACACTACTTGTCTAAAAAAAGGGAGACACTTATTGGATCAAATAAATTGTTTGCACTCGATGCTATAAATATGTTCTCTATATATGATACAACGTGTTGCTATAGGAAGGATACTCAACATCTTCCCTTCTAACGTGGGTAAAATTATAATGAATTTTCGCTTCTTATATTAAGGGTGATTAGAACTTCTATGATGTAGAAGTGATGTCTACTACATACTCCTATTATTGTAGACGCTGTTGGGTCGACAAGCGTAGAAGTTTGTAGGGCAATAGCAATTTTCCTTAATTGGATGACCCAAGGTATATCGAACCGTGGGAGATGTAGGTTGAAAATATCCCTCTCGAAAAACCTTACAACTAAGATATAAGAAGTCTCTTGTATCCAGCACACTTAATATAATATTAAATTGTATAGGTGCACTAGTATGGCAAAGGAAGGTTTTTGTAATCTGAAATAAAAAAATGGCAGAAAGATAACAAGTAGTAAAAGTGGATAGAAATAGTAGCAATAATAAGACCAGAGTCCATAGTTTCATTAGAGGCATCGGTATACATCTTCATCTCCTTGTGTCCAGGTTATCCCTATCTGAGGTCATTTACTTGTGTTTATCTTCTGATAGCCTTCGATTTTGAAGTTCGTAAATCATCATATAGGTTTTTTTAGAAACACAGTATAACGCAGAAGCTCATATACACGTGCACACACTCACCCCTATGAATGCACGCACGCACACCCTACCCCTATGAGCACCTCTGAGAGACCGAGTCGGCGGGTCGAGTCTTGAGATTGACGAAGTCACCACGGGCGCCTCGCTGTCGACGGGAACGTCGCCTCCCACTAAAGAATATTCCGACTTAAATGAGAAACACCAGTGTCAAACCTGGGGTTTGAACTCTGGTGGGCTGGGGTACAACAACCCTCCTAACCATCTTGCCAAAGGCAAGTTCTCAAATCATCATATAGGTTGCTTTCACATAGTTGCATTAGGTTTCATCCTTTTATTGTGCAGATCCTAAAACTTGTAAACAAACTATAAAATTTGTAGAAACCTATTCATCCGACCCTTCACATAGTTGCATTAGGTTTCATCCTTTTATTGTGCAGATCCTAAAACTTGTAAACAAACTATAAAATTTGTTGAAACCTATTCATCTGAACCCCTAGGTTAACAATCTCAATCGTTCGTTCACAAGTACATTGGTGGAGGATTTGACACGACATCCTCAAAAGGCCATCTATCCATGGGCTTTGGAGACAATGGCGGGTCAGTGGAGGGGCTTGGGGACAACCATAGACAGAAGATGAAGAATCCCCACACGAGGCAATGACTCAAGCGGTGGTGAGAGATATCTAGAGCACTATAGTATTACTACCTATATGAAAGACGAGCCATTTCTCGCGTCCTCTGCGCTCACGCACTGTTCATCACTGTTCCAATGAACAGTGATGAACAGTAAGGACAGTGCTTCGATCCCGTCCGTCGCCTGCCGATCGGACGGTTCGCGTGGCCTCCTCATGACTATTTCACAAAAACACCCCTCGCAAGCCGATAAATAGCTCCACAACCCTCACTTTATCGAAGAGAAGGACCAAAACGCAATGTCGAAAAAACACAGGGACCCCGTCGTAAAACTGTGCACACTCCCCCTTTCTCCCTCCACGCTCCCACGCGACGGCGGAGTCGCCGCCGCCGCCGACACGCTCCCCCGCTGCTCCGCGCCTCTCCTGACGGATCCACACACGCAGGAGGCTTCGCCGTCGGCGCCTCTCCCTCCTCGCCGACGGACGCGTGCCGGGACGCCGCGCGGCCGGCGGAATCGACGCCGGCGTGAGCTTCATCCGCTGCCGCGTCCGCAGGCTGCCGGCGGCGCTCCGGTGACCTAAAGCCAGTGGCGCCGCCGCACCTACAGCTACCCCGCGTCTAGGCGCGCCCGATGCGTCCATTCACGCATCCCGGCTCGCGGTGGCGACGCCGGCGTCGGCATCGCTGTTGCGGCAGCTCCGCTCGCTGGTAACGTCAGCGTGGCGTCACGACGGGCCTGGGCTGGGTCGTGGGCCGGTGGCTGGGCCGGCCTGCTTACTGTGCGCCTGCGTCGGCTCCTTTTTTTTTCTTTTTTCCTATTATTCAAAACTTTTGTAACTTTTAGAATACAGCTCCAAATCAATTCCGACCAATTTCTATCAAAATGTAAAAATCAATATGGCCATTTCAAATGCTTTGGGACCTTTTCCAAATTATTTCAAAACTTATTTTCCAAATAAATATAATTGAACCAAATAACGAAATTTTAAAAAGATCATGCTTCAAATAATTTAAAACACTTTATAGATACTGTTTTACAGTATTTAGACAATTCCGGAAAACTACTAAATGCTGCAAAATCAGAAACTTATACAGGTTAATATTTTGAAATAATCCATAACAATAATATATTTCCTCTAATTATGGTGCTAAATTAGAAAATTACGGAGACAATTCAAATACAGCTCCAAATCAATTCAGCCCAATTTCCACCAAACTGTAAAAATCTAAGCAGCCATTTCAAATGCTTTGGGACCTTTTCCAAATTATTTCAGAACTTATTTTCCAAATAAATATAATTGAACCAAATAACGAAATTTAAAAAAGATCGTGCTTCAAATAATTTAAAACACTTTATAGATACTATTCTACAGTATTTAGACAATTCCGGAAAACTACTAAATGCTGCGAAATCAGAAACTTATACAGGTTAATATTTCGAAATAATCCATAACGATAATATATTTCCTATAATTATGGTGCTAAATTAGAAAATTACGTCAAAATGGAACCATATTTGGTCAATTCAGTTCAGCTAACATATTTACAGGTAATATAACTTAAATCTCTCTAACTATGCAGCTAAATTTCAAAGATGTTTGATTAGATGAATATTTGGAGAAAATGCCGATTCATATCCTCTAATTATGGATTGAATTTAAACCAAATTTAATAAATGCTCACATAATGTATTTCTCCTAATTATGAAGTTAAATTAAATATTTAAGACAGAACACCAACATATTATATGTAAGAAAGTTATAGCAAAATGGAACCATATTTGATCACTTCAATTTAGCTAACATATTTCGAGGTAATATAACTTAAATCTCTCTAACTATGTAGTTAAATTTAAAAAATGCTTGATTAGATGAATATTTCCATAAAATGCAAATTCATACTCTCTAATTATGGACTGAATTTAAATTAAATTTAATAAACGCTCATATAATATATTTTCCTCCAGTTATTGAGTACAATTAAATATTCAATAAAAATACAAACATACTACATCAATTCGGATAAGTTAATATTTAGAGACAATTTAACTGAACTCCCTACAATGATGTAATTCAATTTAATAAACGCTTACATTGAACTTAACTCTCTCTAACTATGTAGTTAAATTTAAATAATGCTTGACTAGATGCATATATTGGAGAAAACACAAATTCATTTCCTCTAAAAATGGATTGAATTTAATAGATGTTAATACAACATGTTCACCATTTCAGTTCGCAAAATATATTGACTTCAATTCAATGAATGCTCAAATTGAACTTAGCTCTCTCTAATGTCACCATTTCTATTCACAAAAGATATTATGTAACAAAAAAAAACAAGTTATATTCACAAAAATATCAACCAAGGGCACGGCGTGACGCCGCGCAAAATTCAACTAGTATTTTGAATGAATGGACAAATAACCTTAAAAACATAGAAAAGAACACCACATGAGGTTATGTGCTGGAGAGCAGAACAAGAATAGAGGTTTTTGCGTGTCTGCCATTACGAATTTTTGCTGAGAAACAACATGTTGTTGTAGGAAGGTGGTTGTACGTCCATCAGCATTTAAACCACATATTTGACACCCGTGTGTCTAATTTTAGTTGGAATATTATTTTATTGGGGTGCGACGTTTTCATCGATAGCAAGACATACATGACTTACGTCAACCGTGAAGCTATCCTTGAGTGTGTGCATGTGGCCCAGAGTCTACTACCAATGTGCCAATCTGCGAAAGACAAGATTTTGGATGAGAGAGGATTTGATGCACCCGGACACCAGTGCTCCCGGATTTTGAAAATTTCAAAAATTGTACTTTACTATTCCGAAAATTCATCAAAAAAAATCCACAAATGCCTATACATATGTTGTATATTTCTACGAAGTTTCGGTGAAAAAGGCATTTTATTTTGGGCTGTGCGAAAAATCAAATTGTGGCTGTACGTAGGATAAAAAACCTTATTTTGGGCCGAAAATTATCTTTTTCTGTAGCCCAAAATACAACGTAGTTTTGTACGAAAATTGTAGCGTCCAGCGTGCATGTGCATACCTACTTGGTAATTTTTTCGTTGATTTTTTGGAGACCTAGAAATACACTTTTATTTTTTTAAGAAAAATGGAGCACTGGTACTCATGTGCAACAAACACTTTCCGAAGATCTTGAGGGAAATATAACTCTCTGCTTGTTTTTTTATTTTTTATTTTAATACAATATAAATCCGCATCTAGTTTACAGATATTTGACATTGAGGAATCAGCACATGGCTTGAAGTCAACATACTGTTTCTCCATGGATAACCATGGCTAATTCTTTCTTAAACTTCCTTCGGCAACTCCAAAGATTAGTTCGCGTACTTCTTTGAAGATATGATCATTGTGCGTAGTCCATATTTACCACGTGGCCAAAATCATGACTTCCATGTAGAAACGGTGTTTTAATTGTCCTCTGGACATAGTCATGATACCCAAGAGAGACATGTTCTGAAACTCTCTAGCATAGGACTGATGTGTCTCTAACAAATAGCAGCGAAAGGGCAGGTAATTTTCTCATATCTCATATTTTCTTTTCTGCGAGATCTTTTCTTTTGGGATGGTCGTGATCTTCCCCAACTGATGTTACACCACTGTTAGCACCTTAACGCGACTTAGTTGTCTCCATCATTGTTGTCCAAAGGCAAACTGCAACTGTTTTGATGGAGAGGTCTTCGGCTCTTGCTTTTATGATCGATCACCAGATCGTACTGAATCTATCTTATGAGTTGTTTTCTAAAAGGACACTCATGGTACTAGTACACTTACAACTTACAAATCAGATAAATATTATGATTACATTGATCTCTGAAAAACAATAGAAATAACACACTTTCCTTGCATGGAAATTTACTCCGTAGTTATTATTTAATTTAATTAGATAATGGTTAACGGGCATGCATGCTACGACCCGTAGCGTTTCCATGAGCATTCGGTGCTTGGAGTACTTACACAGGGTATGAAACCATTTTCCTATATAAGTACTTTTGGCTGGAGTATATGTGTGTGTGTTTCAGTACTTTTGGCTGGAGATGGTGTGAATTTAAGCTTCAGTTGCGTCATATGACAATTGGAAAGCGGAAACAATACACACGGCTATATCAAACGTCTGGGGTAATCCACGGCAACGACAAACAGCGGAAGTTTCACGGCGTACCGTAGGGGAATAGGACTAGGACGACGTACGCTGTGCATACCGTTGAGTTTCAGCAAAATACAGGGAGATGTTAGCTGCACGTCTCTGTCCGTATATCAGTGCACGTTTAGCACCAGCGACTCTAGTCATGGTGGTATAGTGCTACTCACTAGATCGGTCCATCGATGAAAGGGATGCCCATAAATGGAATTCATTCTCTGCTACAGTTCTCTAGCCTAACAATAGCGGCTGGTTTATGAGGCAGCTGCATCACGTTCATGTACAGGGAGAGAGATGCCGTGCCTGCATGGAAACTGGAAAGCGAGTGACACCAAGGCTAGGTTAGGGGTGATGGAACAGTCTTAACCAATCAAAATCCGACTCCAGTGGCTGTTATGGCGCCCTGATCTACTGAGAAGTGATGGATAGTTCCATCTTTCTAACATATGTTCATCCATAATCACAAGAAAAAACTCCTATTATGCATTGCTGGGAGAAACATTAGGATTAGACGCACTTGACATTGGGTTTAGCACCAAGTCAACTTGAAAAATGGGGACATGCATGATTGCATTCATTCGCAAGGACATCGCTCAGGAAAACATGCCCTTAGTTAAGGCATTAGCCAGATGAACCAATAACCATGTCTAGATCGATGCCTCAAGAAGACAGATGCATGCACCGTCTTATTGCAGTTTTGGATAAAACACATTCGATGCACGAAACATGTGTACTTACTGGAATTAATCCATCACCATTTGCATCTTTGGTACTCCCTCCGTCCTGGTTCATTCTTCATTGTATTGCAGTTTTGGATAAAACACATTGGATGCACGAAACATGAGTACTAGCTTGGATAGTCATATTGTACCGTGTCCTTGTATCCTTGCACTGTATAAAGGATACCAATATTGGGATTCACTAATACACATCAGCCAATTTAATCCCTCTAACTGCACACGGATGGAGTGTTCTGCGTGGCATGTGCCTATCTCTTACAGATAATTGTACAGCCGTATGTGATGTCCTCTACATCGTAAAAAATTAGTCCCAAAGAAATGTGTGCGATATATCGCACATGATTGATATAACTTATCCGTCTGTGAAATTTGAAAACATCAGACATATCTATGTTAATCCAACGTGTGTAATGCTAGATAGAGTTTGCCCATAGTAGTTGTGTGGGACTCTAAGAAACTTTGTAAACGGTAATTTCAATGACGTGTGTTTTCTTCATAAAATGCATAAGAATTACGAAACGGTTATTTAAAATTTTGTCTTTCCGCCTCCTTTTTGCGTCGTTTCGCTATCTCCCCACGCCACTTTATACTTAATTTGCGTAAGTGTCTCTACCATACCTAAAATATTGTTTGATAAACTAAATCTTGGTAACTATATTGTCACTGAGCTTAAGCTTGATCTATCTGACTCTACCTTTAAACAAATCATGGGTATATTGGTGCAAATTAAGGGGTTCCTGCACTCATAGACCTTGTTATTTGAAATGCTTGAACATTCTATAGCACCTATGACATTAGGTAGACTATTCTTAAACAGTGTTACATCTTTGATTAATCTTCATGAAGAACACGAGGTTTGGATTACCCTCGCGAGATCATTTTGTGGTGCCTTTCCCCGAAAAAAGTAAGTCCAAAGTCCACAATAATGATGTCATTACTTTGAAAACCAATTACTTCTTATTGAGTTAAATGACCAAAAAATAGAAGCCCTTCATGGGAGGCAGCCCATGTGAAATGAAATTTTGATCAAGTTTATTTTTTATTTTTGTTATCTAGAGTGTTCAATCATATCAGAAGGAGAAGAGATAACAAGTAAACTAATTGGTTTTCATTGATGAATTAAAGATTTGAGAAAAAACTAAAGATTTCGCAGAGGAGCTTAATGCAAATAGGTTTTCCAAAAATCATGATTCACATGTGGGACCTATACGGCAACGACTATTAGAGTTATAACGATTCTCGGTGATGCGAATATATATTATTCCCCATAATCCCAAGAAAACCACTAACCCTCTCATTATTCCCCTACTTCCCCCGATACGGAGTTTGGTCTGATGGCAACACTTGTGGTAGTAGTGCGACCGGATGAGAACGAGGCCAGATGAACCCGTGGGAGTAGTAGAGACGGGATTCCACATCCGGCCTCTTCCTCCTCCCTTCTTCGGGCAGATCTGGCAGCGCTAGGGAGGAGGTGGCCTGGGAGGCGACACCGGCAACAATACAGAAAACAATACCGATGTGAAGCGGTACGGTCCGGTAAGGTTCTATCATGTGTATAGTGCTAGTCCTGGATCGAATCACTAGCACACACAGTTACAAACGAATAACAAATATTCAGTGCACATCACTATTACAATGTATATGATCCAGAATTTTATAATTATTACATGTTGCATATCACAAGTCCTGGAAACAGCCTCTTGCAGAAATGCAGGGAAAGACTGCGTACTAAAGACCCAAAGTGGTCGGACCCTTCCCCGGACCCTGCACAAGCGGGAGCTACTGCACCGGGGCTGCCCTTTACATGTTGCATATCACAAGGCTAGCTCAAATAAAATATCAAGTAGCAAATAACAACATAAATAATAAAATAAATAAACCTCCATCTATATTTAACATAGGCGACCATGTCGAGTAGAGTCTCGCGACCTACGGTAATCGTTCACTCTGATTCGGAATAACCCTCAACATGAAACGTTGCAGCCAAAAATTGGTCAATACCTTGATTGTCTTGTCAAGTGTGTTTTTGTCCATAAATGTCCCAGAATTTTCCTACGTATTAGTATTTTTGTAGAATTGCATCCGTATGAATATCTATTGTATTATGCTATGCTATGAAAGGAGGATAGGCATATGAATTTCTATCATGACATCGATTATGCTTTTGTCGCCATCATAAATTTGGTTGTGCTTAGTTATACTCAGTTACACGGGGTATGGGGACTCATATCATGAAAATTGTTATAGGTGTTTATACTTTATTATTTAATGAAGACAATTTAAGTTAATCAATTCTCTGTGCGGATTTATAGAGAGTTATGAGAGTGTTGTATGGTGGGGACCGCCGCACAGGTTTTAAATAGAACGTGATTGGTTGCTTGTTTGGTAGTTTACATGGGCAACCGTATGTCGAAATTAATATGGGCATTGACTAAACCTACTAAGTTGTAGAACCTCGAGCCTGCCATGACCAGCAAATGTTGCACGGAGTAGGTTGGTAAGGGTGCGCAGCTGGTTCGAGGATCAATTTCCGAAAAGTTTCATCTTGTTATTTCTCTCGATCATAATAAAAAATTGTGTGTTATGGTAAACGGGGTTGATTATGTCATACGGGTAAATTGTATAAACGCTCGAGAGTGTAAAACTAAGATCTTAGTTGTGTTCCCTGGTTATGATAACTTGAACAACTAGACTTGGAGCTATTCGATTTCTCACTCATCCCAATTTCATAATTGCTTAAAAGATGTGGTCGAACCAATGGGTAGGAGCACCTGTTGTCAAGCAGTGTGTACTTATTTATCTACACAAAACTATCTTTTATCAAATGGTAGAAAAAATGTATTTGCTTTCCGCAAATAGTCTAAACTCATTCTAGCCAAATTTTCATTTAGATGCTAGATCTCTTATAAACCTTTCACGCACATTTTGCCAATCTAAGATATTGACCAGTTTTTGGCTGCAACGTTTCATGTTGTAGTTTACTACGAATTAGAGTGTACGATTATCGTAAGTCGCGATACTCCACTCGATGGTCGCCGGTAGAACATTTAGATGGAGCCTTAATCATCTTATTATTTCTGTTGTTATTTGCTACATGATATTTTAATTGAGCTAGCCGTGTGCTATGCAACTTGTAATAATTATAAATTCTGGATCATATACGTTATAATAATGTTGCACTGGATATCTGTAATTCATTTGGAACTGTGTGCTAGTGAGTTGACCAGGGACTAGCACTATACACAGTATACAACGTTACTGGGTCGACTCACTAGTCCCTATATCGACTCGCTAGTAAACAGGGTTACAAATGAATAACAAATATCCAGCGCATCATTATTACAACGTATATGATTCATAATTTATCATTATTACTAGTTACGTAGCAAAAGCCTAGATCAAATTAAATATCATGTATCAAATAACAATGAAAATAATAATATGAATAAGGCTCCATCTGAATGTGCCACAGGCGCCAATCTCGAGTGGAGTCTCACGACTTATGGTCATCGTTCACTCTGATTCGGAATAAGCTTCAACACGAAAATAATAAGATGAATAACACTCCATCTGAATGTGCCACATGCGACAATGTCGAGTGGACTCTCACGACTTACGGTAATCGTTAACTCTGATTCGGAATAAGGTGCAACATGAAATGTTGCAACCAAAAATTGGTCAATACCTTGATTGTATTGGGAAAATGTGTTTGAAAGGTTTATAAAAATACCTAACATCTAAATGCAAATTTGGTTAGGTGAAGTTTAGAATATTTGCGGAAAGCAATCATAAAAATAAGGACACACTGCTTGATAACAGGTGCTTCTACCCATTGGTTCAACCACAATTTTTAAGTAATCAGGGATAAGTGAGAAATTGACATAGTTCCAAAACTAGTTATTCAAGATGTCCTTCACCAGGGACATGACTAAGATATTAGTTTTAGACTCTTGAGAGATTTGTACACTTTACTCATACTATTTAATCAACACCGTTTATCATAATACACCATTTGTATTACGATTGAGAGAAAAACCAAAATGAAACTTTTGATAAAGTAGGAAACATGCCCGTGCGTTGCAACGGGAGAAAAAATATCACGTCGGTGGCAAGAACGTAGGTGGAATGCGAGGAGGCCAAACAGATTTGCTGGGAGTCCGTGTGACTCCACCATCTTGTGCACCAGTTGATCGGGATGAGGGTGGACACGCCTTGTGGGCAACGCCGAGAAGCCGCCTTCTCGTGCACCCGTCGACCGTGGTTTTTATGGCAACATGTCATGTCGGTTGTAGTTTTGTATATCTTTGTTCTCGATATTATTTTATATATCAAATATGCTTGTATGTTGCAATTTGTATCGAATATGTTTGTACGTTGCAACCTGTCGGGGGGCTACCCCCAGGTAGGGTCATGGTATGGTAAAAGCTATACCCAGGTGTGGGCCAGGTTACAGTGAAAGCCGACATACCTAGACCTCAGAAGTGACCAGGGTGTGATGTTGGTGCAAACCGACATAAGCAAACCGAGGTAACCCGGGTCAAAAGGGACCGAGGTACCATGCTGGTGCAAACCTGCATATGCTAACCGAGATAGGTCGACCGACACGTTAATGTCGGTATCCTTTTGTCTTCTGTTATGTGCAGGATGAGGAGAACACCGAAGGAGCGTCCGACATGTCTATGTCGGATCAGGCGAGGCGAGGTGTCTTAGTGTCGGAGAGCAGTCAATGCTCCTGTCACATCCCGTCTGACACGGGAGCGTCTGGCACGGAAGCGCCTGACACGGGAGCGTCTGGCACGGAAGCGAGGTGACAGGCCTCACCTAACCGCTGACCGCGGGACATCCGGGGAAAAGGCTACGAGGTAGGCATGGGCATGCCATGTCCTGTCCCTAGCAGAGGGTATATTCTAGGTGTACCGTAGTGCTGCAGGGATGGGCATGTCACGTCCTGTCTCTGACATGAGTACCATCGTGACATACCTTCGGCATGGCTACAGTGCACCATGAGGGGTATTTCCGTAACTCGGTTTAGCCTATAAATAGGGCTTCACCCCCTCCTGCGTGAGGGACGAGGCCTGGAGACTCTTTTCCCCCCATAGCTTCATCTTCCACCTCGTGTTCATCCCCGTCGTTGGGATCATACAGCTCAAGGAGCCGCTTGTACTTGTGATTGAGAGATATATACAGAGAGATAGGCAGGAGTAGGGGTGTTACCTCCTTACGAGGGACCCGAACCTGGGTAGATCGTGAGTGTTTTTGTGCTTGTGTGTTCATCTGTGTACGCTCCTTAGCGCGCTAGCCCTCTCCCGGATCCTCCAGCGCCCATCGGCCCCGCTCTTTAGCCATCCTATGGTATCTGCCGTGATACCACCACGACACAACCGGTTGATTTGTATTGAATATATATCAAAGATAGTTTTTTCTTGACGGGACAAAGACACGGATGGGGCTACCATCAGTAATGATGGTCATTTTGTTAACTCTATTGCTTCTTAAAAAATACAATGGTCTGAAATCTCAAGGGGAAGCAAAGGTTGAACCACAACAAAGGTTACTATTTAATATGGGTCGAAAATTTCAAATATCCAACCATGAAATTAGTCGAGAAAAAGAAGTCAGAAATGTCGAATTGATGTTTCTTACTGGTTCATGTTCGATAGGCTAAATAATTATACACATTCAGGGAAACGAAAAGGATACCACCAAAAGCAGGGGCAAATAGCTCCTATGCGACGTCGTTGAGGGCAATTGTCCAGCATGCACTAGTAGGAAAAGGGTTATCAGTGTAGCACCAAATTTAGATTCTGTGGCGCACCCCAGAATTGCTGGGTGCGCGGTTTCTGTGGCGCACCCAGGCCGTGCGCCACAGAAATAGCTCGGTAGGCCACATAGCAAAGGAATTCTGTGGCGCACCCACGCCTGGTGCGCCACAGAAAGTGGTGCGCCACAAAAAAATAAAAGCGTGCGCCACAGAAATATGAAACAATATTACAGGTATTTTTTTCATTTTGCTGTATAAATACAGGTATATACATGATTTATCCAGAAATACAGATATATTTTACAGGTATATAAATAGACACACATTAATCACTATTTCATCACACATATTACTTAGTGTGCCTGAGATACATACACATAGTCACAAAAGTGCCGAATGTTAATTTACACAATATATTAGTTATGATAGAAACAAAAGTTCATGATTTCACACTACACAATACAAATGAAGTGTTCACCGCCTAACTAGGATCAAATGTAGCACACATCGGCGATGATGGTGAGCAAGAGCGCGCGGGAGCATGCATGATCATGGCTTCCTCTTCTTGAGCGGCGCCGGGAATGGTAGAATGCCCCCTTTCGTCCTCCACTCCCTGGTGTCACTCTGCGCCGCTAGTCGTTCTTCCATCTCCCTCCGAGACAACGCTGAAGATGGATTGGGATATATATTGGTTAGTGATATACATAGAGTATAATTTGTTCATCTAAGTATAGAGGCAAGACGATCAATCAATGTTGTCATGGTTGGAAATCATATGGCTATCCTATTTGGGTTTCATAGCATAGCATATATATAATATATAACCCTACACATGCAGTTCTACAAAAAAGTACACACTAGCTAGTAATGCTTAGCAAGGCTATCTTTTATAATACATATGCGACGACGTTGGCTGAAATAGCCCTGGTGCGACGTCTTTTAGCGTAGGAATAGCTCAGACAGGACTAACTGATAAAACGGCTGTCTGGCTCTTAACGGAGGCCGACATTAGGTTAGGACTTGGCTGGTTATGTGCTCCGACTGGTGGGATCCACTCAGTTGCCACGACACCGCACGGACCAACCCCACTCCCGCTCGATCCCCCTTGCTCGACGGCGGCGCCCCCTTGTCCGGCGGCAACGATTTCTTCTCGCCAGCTGTGGAGCGCCTTCTCGGCGGCGGCGCAGCTTTCTCTGGTGAGTAATTTCGCAGCCCTAGTCTCGTTCCCCTCAATTTTGGATGCGTCTGTGGCCTATATCTGTTTCCCGGCGTTTCCCGGCCGATTTGAAATCAGAGAAGCGTGGAGAGGTGCGCGTGGATTGAATGAGATGGAGCCCGGAGAGAGTTCAAATCGGTAATGCGCACCCTCTTCTAGCTTATTTGAAATTGATTTGGTTTTCGTCCCCTGCACCCCTAGCTGACTGCCGCTTCCCGCCCGCCATTGACAGGGGAGATTCTGCGCCTAGCTTCGAATTTACAGTTGAATTCTTTCCTTCTAAGGCCAAGCTAGGTGATGGTAGCGTTCGAAACATTGAGAGAGACACGAGGATTATTTGGGAGGTCAAATGTACAGATATTGATCCCCAAGAACTTCAGAGCATGGAGGAGAAGGCAGTGAAGAATTTGGTGGAGAGAATTGGGGAGAGCGTTATTTGGGGTCCAGAACAAGAGGTATCACTGCTACGGTATGATGATTGCAAGAACGCTTATGTCCGAATTGAGGATGGAGAAGATATGGTTGATGAAATTGATCGACAAGAAGGTTGGACAAGCAAAAAAGCAACCTTTTGGGCAGAGCTCATTGATTTGAACCAAGATTCCAGGGTTGGTTATGTGCCATCAAAGATGGCTTCACAGATGGCAGATGCTGAGTGGGCTGCAGAGAAGCAGATGTTGTTGCCAATGCTCCCTGAACTGACAGTGATATGTGAAGACACGAGGGCTGATGCAGATGCAGAACAGGGGGGTACCCCAGAACAGGGATGCCATGATGCTAGGAAGGTTGTTGTTGATTGGAATGAAGTAGAATTAGCTGAACGCACAGATTTGGTCATTGAACCAATAGCTGACACTAAGATGGCCGAAATGTTTGGAATTCCAGTTGATGACAGAGATAAGGAGAAGGATGACTGTACTTTGCCTGCTGATGGTAACACAAATTCAGGCGGCAATGAAGAAGTGGATGGAGAGTTGATGTTAGATGCTGCAGATGATGTAGATGATGGACATGCTGATGAGCTGGTGCATGTGTATGACAGAGAGAACCCTGTCATTGAGGTGGGGAAGATGTGGCCAAACATGGATGAGTTTAGGATGTGTTTCAAGACCTATGCAGTGAGACATGAGTTTGAGGCCAAGACTCTGTGGACTGATCGAAAGAAATTTTATGCTAGGTGCCAAGGTTTTGATGGAGGTGCCAAACCTTGCAAGTGGTACATATCTGCTAGACGACAACCTGATGGCCATACAATCAGGGTAAATCAAATTCCACATGAGCATACATGTATGAGCAGTTCACAGCAAGTTTCAAGGATGACATCACAGCTCTGGATTACACAAAAGATTACTCCTATTTTAGCCAAGACACCAAACACTACAGCAAAGAGACTTCAAGTTGACCTGGAAAAGATGTATCCCATTGTGCTGAAATATACCACAGTGTGGAAGGCAAAACAAAGGGCAATGAAAGCATTATATGGTGATTGGGCAAATACATTTAGGATGTTGTATAGTTTTAAAGCAGAGGTGGAGAAGAGGTCACCTGGCAGTGTGGTGGAGATAGATACTGAGGTCAAAGAGGATGGCAAGGTTTATTTCAGCAAAAAATGTGTTTAAAGCCTTGCATAGATGGATTTAAAGCAGGGTGTCGTCCATATTTGAGCATCGACTCATCTTTTTTGACTGGAAAATGGAATGGTCAGTTGGCAGCATGCAATGCTCTTGATGGACACAACTGGATGTTTCCTGTTGCCATTGGAATGTTTCAGTCAGAGACAGAGGCATCATGGACATGGTTCATGATGCAGTTGAAAAGATGCATAGGGCCAGTATCACCTTTGGCCATCCACACAGATGCATGTAAAGGGCTAGAAAATGCAGTGAAGATTGTTTTCCCTCATGCTGAGCAGAGGGAGTGCTTTGGCCATATGTGGATGAATCTGATAAAAAAATTCAGAGGAGAAGAATTTGGGCGCATGTGGCCGGCATCAAGAGCCTACACCTCACAGACACATTCCTATCACCTTGGTAAGATAATGGCAGCATGTAGTGAGAATGATTTTGCTTCATGGTTGAGCACCTATCATTCTCTGTTATGGTATAGGTCAGGTTTTAATACTGCAATCAAGTGCGATCATATCAACAACAACTTGGCAGAAAGTTTCAACAACAGGGTGAAGGAGTTGAAAGACTTGCCTGTGCATGACATGGTGGACCAAATCAGGATCATGATCATGCGCATGTGGGAATTGAGAAGAAGAATTGGTGAGATTTTGGAAGGGGATAAGCTTCCGGCAGTGGTGCAACAAGTGGTCAACAGGAGCAGAAAGCTTTCACATCTATCTGTTGAGAAATCTTCATTGTGGGGTGCTGAAGTTAGAGATACAAAGACTGGCAAGAGGCATGTTGTTGACACTGATTTGCATGAATGCACCTGCCTAGAGTGGCAACACACTGGGAAACCATGTGAGCATGCCATAATTTTTTTGGCATCTAAACCCAAGTTAAATATGCACCCATATTTGCATGATTATTACTCGGTGCAAAGATTCAAGGCTGCATATGCAACTCCAATTCCAGCACTGACAGACCAATCGCAGTGGCCTGAGGTGGAATTTGAATTTTCTATGTGTCCACCCCTCACTAAAAGGAAGGCTGGGAGGCCCAAACAGAGCAGATTCAAAGCTTGGTTTGAGAAAGGTGGGAGTAGTAAGAAAAAGAAAAAAGATAAAGATGAACAGCCAAAAAGGCCTAAAAAAGGTAACAAAAACAGATGCAAGTTGTGTGAGGAACTTGGGCATAGAATTGGTTCCCCACAATGCCGTTACACTCCGGAAAGGCCAAAGTATGTTAATTTTGTTGTTTGTGTGTTGTTTTTTATTTTGCTGCTTTTTTCAGTCTAACCAAGTGATATGATTTATTTTTCAGAAGGAAGCGTGCAGAAAAAGGCCCACCTCTTGTTGTTGAACAATGCTGGCCACAGAAAAAAGCAAGACTCAGTGGCAGTAGAAAGAAGAGAAGTTTCAGTTTCAGTGCACTCCTGGACCTTGCTGTGCAAGCTGAACCTGTCCTGGACCTTGCTGTGCAAGCTGAACCTGTCCTGGACCTGGCTGTGCAAGATGAACCTGTCCTGGACCTTGCTGTGGTGCAAACTGAACCAGATGTTGCTGATGTTGTCCAAAATGAACCTCTTGGCCGTGCTGTGGGTAGGCCTAGTGGTTTTGGTAAGAAAAGAAGGAGTATCAACAAGTTGCTTGCTGTACAAGTTGAGAAGGAGAAGAAACCGAGTGGTGCCCGTGGTAAGAAGAGGCAAAATAAATAGAATGATGTTGTACTAAACTTGATTTGTTGTACTATTGATTTGTTGTAATAACTATGAATAGTGTTGTTGTAATAATTTGCCACTTGGTCATTTGAATTCAAATTTGAACCAAAATTCGAACTTTTATGCCACTTGTGTTATGCTAAGCTTGGATGTTGCAATGATTTCAAACTATTATGCACTTTGTTTGATCTAAATGGTCATCAATCCGAGGCCTTTTGCTAACTCCTGAAAAATGTGTTTCAAATGAGCTCCAAAGGTAGGGTAAACGGCCCCATTTCTAAGCAAGTTTTTTTTCCACCTTGTCTAAATGAGCCAAATAAATTTCCTAGACATCTATTCTACCTATAAAGTGTCACTCCCAAGCTTGGATTTTCAATTTCATGTTTCAAACTTGTTTAAATGTTGGTCAAACTTGGGTTTGACCGAATTTGAAATAAGCATAAAATATTCACAAAAAACCAGTGCACATGTTCTTAGTTTGTCATGTACTACCAACTCCAATTGATAAACAAGGTCTAGATATAATTAAACAAAATATGCTTCAATGTGGTGTGAAATCTCAAATCTCAAACTATGAACTCTCATGTGTGAAATCCATACTACTCTGTACAACATTTCACATTTGAGTGAAGACATTTTCGTGCAAATGTATGTACACCATCTTTATATTTTTTTCTCGTTACTATATGACATAAGAAGACTATGTGCGCAGGTTTCTTAATTTTTTGATTTTTTTGAATTAATTATGCTCATTTGAAAGTGTTCGAGGTCTCTCACTTGATTTTAGGATTTTTCGTAAAAATGCATATAAACCATATTTATATTTTTTTCTAGTTACTATAGTACATTACAAAACCATGTGCGCAGGTTTCTTAATTTTTTGATTTTTTTTGAATTAGTTATGCTTAACCCTAGTTTAGTCAACCCTCACAAAACCCCGTTGACCGAGGCGAAACCCCGCATAACCCCGCTAACCCTAGCTCCTATTTTTGGCCGTTGGATAAGCCCTACGTTGGCCGTCCGATCAAGCCTTCTAGAAGGAAACCCGCAGACTCCCGCGTTTTGGCCGTTGGCCGTTGGATCGACGCCTTCTAGAAGGAATCTAGCACAGACGGTTGCGATCGGCTGAGCCATGGCGATCCACGAGACTCGCGTTCTGCACTCTGATTGGCTGGCCTATTTTCTAATGTTTTCTTTTTTCCAACACGCATAGGGTTCGGGGGTGGGCAGTTGGGCACTATGTGAGCACGAATTTGAGTCACTGGCTCGTGGTGCCCACCGTGTATTGGGTCCACATGTCATTCGCACAGTCTAGCCTTTCCATGCATGGTGGGCCGTCTTGGTGTGCGTTGTGCTACGCGCCCGTCTAGCCTCTCCATGCATGCGTGACCTAGTGGCAGCGATTCAGATGCATGCCTCCTTCCACGTCGCACCGCAGCAATTTCGGCCGCCGATTCAGACGCACGCCTCGCTGCCACTGAGCCGTCGCACCGCAGCAATTAAACGCGTCAGACTTTTGATTCAGACTCAAAAACCGAGCTCTCTTCAGACTTTGACCCGTCGCACCGCAGCAATTATACACGGGAGAGTAATCGCACGACGATACACATGCCAACCCTCTTCTCTCTATATACATCTCTCTTCCTCTCCCCTCTCCACACAAGCCACAGCCAGATCCATCTCCTCTCTTCTTCCTCTCCTCTCTCGAAGCACAAAGCCACACAAGCCAGCTGATGGAGTTCACCGGAGTCACGTACTGGCCGCCGCGCACGTACCCGGAGGAACTCTACCCCCCCGGCGTGTTCGTGGAGAACAGACTCCGCGTGTGGGTGATCTCGAGGTGGAGGTCCCAGTTCGAGCTCGCCCGCGTTTTCCTCGCCTCCGGCTATCGCCACCTCAACCGCCCAACGGGCATGCGGCCCATGTTTAGCCTCGACGAAACCCGTGACAATCTCGGCAACGTCGTGATGCTCACGGCCACCTTCGCCAACTCGTTGGACGCCCGCTTCCTCCTCGGGACCGTCTGGTGGTGCGGCTGTGAGTTCATCGCATTCACGATGTACAACATGTACACCAACTACGATGCGGCCTTCCCCACCCCCCTCCATGTGCACAGGCTCCCCTACAACATCAACGACGAGGAGTGAGCAAGAAGGGGCGCCCTAGCAAGATGGGTACCCGGTGAAGCTAGCTAGCCCGGAGTGAAGATGCTGCTGCAGCCCCGTTTACTTTCCATTGTCATGTCGTGTCGTGTCGTGTCTCCATCTAGTTTCTATTTATTAGTAATGAGTTATAGAGTGTGTTTTCATGAGTTGTAAGGGTGCTACTTTATGTAAGGGTGCTACTATATGTTTCGATGTATTGTTCGTGCTAATATATCTATGTTTCGTTCAAGTAATATTGCATTCGAAGAAGTACATAACAACAACAAATAATAAAGACAAATAATATTATGTGCATTCTAAGAAGTATGGGTACGCAACAAGTATATAAAAGGGGCCCATAATAAAGACACGCTACGACAAGTATATTAGAAATTTATTTGTAATGTAAATATAAGTAAAACATGTTTCTAAGAAATTTATTTTCCGAAGCAACATTTTATTTTAGTGGTTTTAGTTGAAACATTTTTAGCTAAACATGGGTGCCTCTATGCTATATAAAAAACCGTATAAAAAAAGGGACGCGGGTGGGCTGCTTTTCTAGTTGGGCCTGATTACTTTCTCACGGCCCAACATCTATTCGGCAGCCTAGAACATTTTTTTTCTCGAAACTGAACTTTGGTCACTCTGTTAACTTAGGCCACCCGTTAACTGAAGAACAAAAATTGCGTAACGAACAGACGAACTTTCCAAATTACTTCTTCGATTCATGTACATGAACTTGGCATGCGCACAGATCGCGTCCTCTGCCGTCACAGACCGAGCTAACTGACCAACTGAACGGCACGGCCCAACCAAATAAGGCCCAAACGCCTCACCACGGCCCAATAACACGGCCCAACGCCACGCCTTCTTATCCACCCACTTGCTCGCCGCCGGCGACCAATCCACCTCCAGCTGCAGATCCAGCACCGCGTAGCCACAATGTTTAGGAGGGGGGGTTCAAACGCGGGCCGTGGTGGCCATTCCGGGGCGGTAACCGCTCCGACGAGGAGCGGAAGGAGCGGCCGGAGCCGGAGCCGAAGCCGGAGCCTGAGCCGGACGATTTGCCGGCGGAGGAGGACGACGAAGAGTTCGTCCTTCCGGACGATTTGCCGCCGATTCCGCCGGACGGCTGCCGCGTCACGCGCGGCGGCCGCACCGGCACCTTCAGCCTCCGCGTCCTCTTCGACGTCGTGTTGCCAGCATGGAAGAGGGTGGACGACGCCGACGCCGAGCTGGCCGCTGCGGAGGAGGCATTCAAGGCCGGCGAGGAGGGCGCCGAGCAGCGCTTTCGTGTGGCGGTGGACGCGCGGGAGGTCGCCGTGGCCGTCCTCCGCATCGTAGAGCAGGAGGACCTCGGCGTCGATCCGTAGATTGACGACACCGCCGCCGCACCATCGCCGCCAACCGAAGGGCAATTTCTTTAGTTTTTATAATTTGTTATTATTAGAAGTACTATGTAAAATGGCCGTTTGTGCCCACCCCCTAAATATGAATGAAAATGGCTTGTGTGAAACTATTTTGCTATTTTCTACCGGTCGGAAAGCTCGGGGATATGGCTCTGTTTTTGTACCAGCTGATGAGGTGGACAAGAGGTGGGTCCCGCGGTCGGAGATGCTCCGGTGGGTCCTTTTGCTGATGTGGACAAGTGTGGGTCCCACCAAGCTCACATAATTCCAGCCACTAACCAGTCCCTTGCGCTTAAGCCTCACTGTCGCGCGAGAGCTATTTCAGCATCGATACGGGTCGCACGAGAGCTATTTCAACCAACGACGTCGCTGCCCATAAATTAGCATGGAAAAACGTCGCATAGGAGCTATTTGCCCCCAAAAGTAGAGGCACCACAAAATTTCCATCACCACACCATTTTTGCATATTTCGCAAAAATCGGTAAGATGGGTAATAATCTTGGCAGCTAAGTGTGTACAAACTTGATATATAGTAGTATGTGTGTTTTCAGTAGAACATAGTACCTGGAGGCCCTAACTACAATAGTTACCACTAAGTATTTAAGAAGCCGACCTTAGAAGCATCATGCACGAGTTGGATGCACCGTGATCAAGCTATATTTTATAGGAGTGACGTGCTATATCATGATGTGAACTTGCATAAAGCCAGCTGAATGGAATGTAGGTTGTGCTAACCTCGTGAAAGACAGCGCATGTGGACTTGTTGATGCCATGATATACAATGTCGTATGAGTCTGACCGTTTGTATATCGTATGAGTCTGACCGTTGTGCTTGGGTGTTTCATCGAGCAGAGGTGGAAGGTGTTCCTGCTGAACTTTAGGAACATTATATTCCGGGACACCTATGCGCAACTAATTCAGAGATTAAAATGGATGAAGAGTTCTCAATGCAACGTCTCCAACAATTTGTCAATCTTTGGGTGCAAATTCATGATTTCCAACTCGACAACGACTTAGAAGACACCATCACTTGGACAATTTCGGCCAATGGAGAGTACTCGGCCAAGTCGGCCTACCGTGCCCAATTTCAAGGCATCAACCACACCGACATGAATAGTCTTATTTGGAAAGTTTGGGCTCCTCCTAAGATCAAGTTCTTCGCTTGGCTTGCGCTTCAAATAGGGTTTGGACGGCGGATCGTCTAGCTCGGAGGGGTAGGCCAAATTGTGGCTTGTGCCCCCTTTGTAAGAGAGCCCCCGAGACAATTGGGCAACTCCTTGTGCATTGTCGGTTTACTACTAGGCTATGGGGGATGATCAAAAGTTGGCTTGGCCTCCACGCTCTTGACACTAACGGATGGACGGGCCTATCAACTTTGGAGTGGTGGCGGCAAATGACTATGGGAGGAGTGCCCGATCGCAAGGCCTTGCCTTCTATCACGCTACTCGTCTCGTGGGAGATTTGGAATGAGCGCAACGCTCGCGTCTTCCGCAACAAGCATGCGTCGCCGCCTTCCATCTTTGCCAAGATCAAGTTCGAAGCCAACCTTTGGGTGCTCGCGGGTGCAAGGCATTTGGTGTTCTAATTCCGGGAGAGTAGTGCCCTTGTTTCGTCGTGGTGTTGTTGTTGTAACTTTGGACTTTCCAAGTCTAAACATTCCCTCTTAATTAATAATAATGGGGCAAATCTTTTGCCCCACTACTTTCTAAACAAAACTAATTCAGAGAGATGGAGCGAAGATAGTACCAATAACTGATTTTCCTCTGCAACAATAGTTGAAACAGTCCTCCCATATCGGAACAGGATTGAGACCTTGAGTCATGAAAGAAGCAAGCATGGCAAGGTCCGGTCGCCAGACATCATCTGCGGCTGCTCTGGCATTGGCGCCCACGCGCTCGAACGCCTTGATGGGTGCTGACAGGGCCCAGCGCGCGCGTGCCACCTGGTACAGTGCGGCCCGACCACGAGGAACCCCTTGTCATGCATCGGCGAGAGCATAGAGGCCTCCACACGGCACGCCACCGCAACTTAGCCCGCCGCGCCGGTGCCGCACGTGTTATCTTGCATACCTCACCGGCTAGAGCTGGAGCGGCTGGACCATGGAGGCGGGGCGTGACGAGTATCTTGGGGTGATGACGGGCGGCCATGGAGGCGACGCTGATCGCCATCTCGCCGTCGACGAACAGTCCTGACTGTCTGATCATGTCGTCCTCGGTCAGCGATTCGGCAGCTGGAAGGATCCGGAGCAGGCTTGGCTGATGAAGAGCGTGTGGTCGACGATGCCTTAACCTGTGCCGAGGAGTCGTTCGACTCCAGCGCTTGGACCTCGATCATGAGGGTGTGGGCTTTTCTAGGTGTTGACTCGATTATGTTCGCGTGCCCGACAGCTTTAGCTGCGCTCACCCGTGGAAGCCCTCCCGCCTCAGCAGCGACCGTCCTCCTCGTCGCACGGAAGCGCCTGACACGCGAGCGTCTGGCACGGAAGCGCCTGACACGGGAGCGTCTGGCACGGAAGTGAGGTGACAGGCCTCACCTAACTGCTGACCGCGGGACATCCGGGGAAAAGGCTACGAGATAGGCATGGGCATGCCATGTCCTGTCCCTAGCAGAGGGTACATTCTAGGTGTACCATAGTGCTGCAGGGGATGGGCATGTCACGTCCTGTCTCTGACAGGAGTACCATCGTGACATACCTTCGGCATGGCTACAGTGCTGCAGGTTTGGCCTATAAATAGGGCTTCACCGCCTCCTGCGTGAGGGACGAGGCCTGGAGACTCTTTTCCCCCCGTAGCTTCATCTTCCACCTCGTGTTCATCCCCGTTGTTGGGATCATACAGCTCAAGAAGCCGCTTGTACTATTTATTGAGAGATATATATAGAGAGAGATAGGCAGGAGTAGGGGTGTTACCTCCTTACGAGGGCCCCGAACCTGGGTAGATCATGAGTGTTCTTGTGCTTGTGTGTTCATCTGTGTACGCTCCTTAGCGCGCTAGCCCTCTCCCGGATCCTCCAGCGCCCATCGGCCCCGCTCTTTAGCCATCCTATGGCATCTGCCGTGATACCACCACGACAGTTGGCGCCCACCGTGGGGCCAGCAGCGGCGCTGGCTGGTGTGATCATCGGGACGGGTACCATCATCGACTCCGACGAGCGCGTCGTCTGCGGGCTCATCTGCAAGCTCGGCTCGCTGAACTTCATCAGCGACAATGCGGGATGCTTCGGCAGCAGGCCGTTCCCGACGAACGGCTGCCTCATCAGCTTCGGCGCCTTCGTGACCTACGTCGCCACCGAGGTTGTCTGCAAGTACCCCGAGCAGGTGCTTGTGGCCGAGGATCCTCCTGATGTCCGCGTGGCTCGCGGCCGGCATATCGATCGCCCCGGGATCTGCGCCGAGGTAATGATGACCGGGCCTGTGGGTGGGGCTGGCAAAGGCAATGCCGGTGAGCCTGCCACCAAATCCGCCCGCACGGCGAAACCTCCGCTGTAGGGGGAGGAGCACCTCCGGGTCGGAACATCCAATGTGTCGGTCAGACCTGCTCCTCTAGAGGAGATCATCGAGAAGTTGGCTGTGCCGGTAGCAACCGGAATAGATGCTGCCAGAGTAGAGGCAGAGTTGGAGTCGCGTCGTCAGAGCCTACATCAGGAGGCCCTCGCGATGGCCGAGGTGAGGAGAGAGTTCAGGATAACCCTCCATGAGTATAACCAAGCACATGGTTTTACCCCGATAGCTGCTCACCCTAGTCGCATAGAGGATGTGCGTAAGAGGGGTAAAGGCCTCAATGACGAGATTGCTAGAGATGGTAGATCTAGTTCCAGTAAGACTCCAAGTCACCTGTCGGTCGAAAAGCCGAAGTATAGTTCCCCTGCTAAGACTCTTAGAGCTGCCGAGGCAGCAAGAGCCGAGTTGTCCGGCTTATCCGGAGAAGCTCTCCGTAGGTAGCAAGACCGAGTTAACGAGTTGATAGCTGTGGCTACCCGGCAGAATGAGGCCTATCTTAAGGCTAACACAGTTGCGGGTGGGTTCCAGATTGTTCACTCGGCTAGGAGAGCCAGTGGATCTAAGGGGCAAGCTTCATCACCGCATGTCGGTGGAGATCGTGACCGGAGTGTAAACTCCGGTAAAGATAAGCTGATACAGACGTCTGATCCGGCATATGCCGGAAAGCAATTAGCCAGGTGAGACAGTGCCGGCGGGGTAAAAGCAATCCCGGTCCGGGCAATCCAGATGCCAGAAAAGTTAACTCGGCTGGCCGAGGTTACCCACCTCGGTATCCGACACGAAATCCTGCCCGGCAACAGGAAAATATTGAGCATGTTCAGCAGCCACGAGGTGTTGACCAGGTGGCTAGCCGTTATGATGATGGTTACTCAGCTATGGAGAAAGCCGGGTATTAGAGATATGAAGGTGCACTGGGATCCCGGCTGGGACCTCGCCAGTTGTCACCAAATGATGCACACTACAAGTTGGACAGGATATATATGTCCGAGATGCTGGAAGAGCAAGGTCCACCTGGCCCTGCATGCTTTGGACCTCAGATCATGAGGGAGCCACCGGTGCCGCACTTTTAGTTGAACCGAGGCGCAAAGACATATGACAGCAGTACTAAGCCGGAAGACTGGCTGACAGATTATGTGTCGGCAGTGCATATCACGGGAGGAAACCGCCATGGGCGGTGAGGTATATCCCGCAAATGTTGGAAGGGCCAGCCTGGATCTGGCTGAATAACTTGCGAAAGGGCAGCGTTGACTGCTGGCTGGACTTTGAAGAAGCCTTCATTAACAATTTCTCCAGCACATACAAGAGGCCGAATAGACCTCAACAGCTTGCGATGTGCAGGCAGAGGAATGATGAAATGGACCGAGACTACTTGACTCGGTGGAGTACTGTCCGCAATTCCTGCGAAGGAGTTGTGGAGGCACGGCCATTTCATGGTTTGCGCAAGGATGCCGGCATGGCTCCATGCTCTGGCAGAAGCTGCTGAGGGAAATGCCGGCTACTTTGGCCGAGACAATCCGGATCACGGATAGCTATGCACTCGGTGACCCGACATAGCCTTTGCTGAACTCGGTTGAGCCGAGTAGAAGATACCCGGTGAATAACAGACCCGGGCCAGTCAGGCAGAACGATCGCCAGGACTTCGGCAACAAGAGGAGAGAGCCGGATTACCGGTATGGCTCAAACCAGGTTGCCGCGGTAAACCAAGACCAACCAGATGCCGGCAGTAGCCAGCGTCCGAAGAACAACGGCCCAGCATGGGGCCATAATCAAGAAGGGAAGAAGCCATGGAGTAACCAGAAGCAGTCCTTCACTTATGAGGCTATGTTGGATGGACCTTGCAGCTTCCACACCCAAGACATCCGCAGGCCGGCGAACCATACAACTCGGCAGTGCAGCTGGTATCAGCGCACAAGGGGGGAAGGAGCCAGAGCCGGAGGAAATCAGGCGGGGGCACCTCAGAGAATTCTGCCGAGGCAAAACTTACCGCTCACCGGGCAAATGCTATCCCGGTGAATCCGCCAGCTCAGAGGCAAGCAGATCCGAAACCTGTGAATCAGGTGAATGTCGGAGGGAACAACAACAACGCTGGTCCCAGTAGGCAGGGAGAGTATCCCCAGGGAGATTACAGAGAAGCTCATCAGAGCTATGTGGTCTTTGTGACCGAGCCAACTGACAAGAAGAGCTTGCATCGGCGTGCACTGGAGGTGAACGCAGTTATGCCGGCAGTACCGAAGTATATGCACTGGTCCAGCAAGAGATCAGTTGGAGCAGAAGGGATCATCCCCGAGTTATGCCAACTCCGGGAGGTTATGCATTGGTGGTGGATCCGACATTCATTGGACCCACAATCAATGTCCGGTTCACCCGAGTTCTCATTGATAATGGGAGTGCTATCAATATCATGTACCGAGACACCATGGTGAAGATGGGTATCTCGATGAACATGCTGCAGCCGAGTTCTACGACCTTTCATGGTATAGTGCCGGGTGTCTTGTGTGCACCTATGGGCAAAATTTGGGTTGATGTGTTGTTTGGCACCAAGGACAACTGCCGAACTGAGAGCATCCAGTTTGAGGTGGTGGACCTCGAAAGTCCATATCATGTTTTGCTTGGCAGACCGGCACTGGCCAAGTTCATGATTTCAACCCATGTGGCTTACCTCAAGATGAAGCTACCGGTCCTAATGGCATCATCACCATCTCGGGTGATTACAAGCGTTCCTTGCAGTGTGCCTCGGCTGGATCGTGCTTGGCCAAGTCATTAATCATTGCTGCAGAGAAGAAGAAGATCCATGAAGTGGTGGCGTTGGCTCAGTCTGCGCAACTCGGTATGCTGGGTATGGTAACCCGGAGCACAATGTGCATTCCAGGTGCCAAAGAGATGAAGAAGATCAACTTGACCCGGCATTCCCGGACCACAACGTCATCATCGGTACCGGGTTAACGGAGAAATAGGAAGGCGAGCTCAGTCACTTCCTCCGTGAGAATCGGGATATCTTTGCATGGTCAAATCAGGACCTGCCAGGTGTTCCGAGGGAGTTGGCTGAGCACTCATTTTTGTCAGCCAGATATGAAACTGGTGAAGCAACCCATGCGTCGTCTCTCGGATGAGAGGAGGAAAGTGATAGGTGATGAACTGGCCAGGTTACTTGCGGCTGGTTTCATCATGGAAGTGCTGCACCCGGACTGGTTGTCTAACCCGGTCCTGGTGGAAAAGAAAAAAGATGACCCGAACGTGGCCATTGTGTGGCGCATGTGTATTGATTTCACAAACTTGAACAAGGCATGTCCTAAGGATCCATTCCCGCTGCCTCGGATTGATCAAGTGATCGATTCCACAGCCGGGTGTGAGCTGTTATCCTTTGTAGATGCATATTCTGGTTTTCACCAGATACCGCTGAACCCTGCTGATCAAATGAAAACTGCTTTTATTACCCGTACGGGGCTTATTGCTATCGTGTCATGACCTTTGGTTTGAGAAATGCTGGTGCTACTTACCAGAGATGTATGCAAAATGCTTGCATGATCAAATAGGCAAAAATGTGCAGGTGTATGTCGACGATGTCATCATAAACTAAAGAAATCCACTCTGATTGATGATCTCAGAGAACATTCATAAATTGGAAATTCCGGATAAAACTTAACCCGGAAAATGTACATTCGGTGTGCCGGCAGGCAAATTACTCGGTTTCCTCGTGTCAGCCGAGGTATCGAGGTGAACCCGACAAAAATCCGTGCTATTGAAAGCATGAGGTTACCGACATGTCTCAAGGACGTGCAGAAATTCACTGGATGTTTGGCATCCTTAAGTCGGTTTGTTAGCAGGTTGGGAGAAAAGGCATTGCCTTTGTATCAGCTCATGAAGAAAACCACCCACTTCGTGTGGACCCCGCAAGCAGATGCGGCGTTCACCGAGCTAAAAAAGATGCTGGCAACTGCGCCGATACTGGCCTCACCATTACCCAAAGAGCCGATGTTGCTCTACATTGCAGCCACAAACCGGTTGTGAGTGTTGTAGTGGTGTGGAGCGAGAAGAAGATGGCAAAACTGTGCAAGGCCGGTATATTATGAGCGAGGTGATCTCGTTATCCAAGCAGAACTATCCTCACTACCAGAAGATGACATATGGTGTCTATCTGGCTGCTAAGAAGTTGAAACATTACTTCCAAGAGCATTCAATCACCGTGGTATGTGAGGCTCCTATCTCGGAGATCATTGGGTGTAAAGATGCAACTGGCCGAATAGCCAAGTGGGCCATCGAGGTGTCCCCTTACACTCCTCACTATGAAAGAAGGATGCCATTAAGTCTCAGGCACTGCCGGATTTCTTGGTGGATTGGGCCGAAATGCAATATGAGCCACCATTGCCTGACTCCAATTACTGGAGATGCACTTTGATGGTTCCAAGACCAAGATTGGTTTGGGGGGAGTAGTCTTACCTCGCCAAAGCGGATCAGCTGAGATATGTGTTGCAGATTCATTTTGCAGCATCTAACAATGTGGCCGAGTATGAGCACTTGTCCATGGGCTCAATGTGGCCAAGGAAATAGGAATTCGCCGAATTGAATGTTTCGGGATTGGATCTGGTTGCAGCAAGTCTCGGGAAATTGGGACGCTTTGGACGCCAATATGGCGTATTTCGGTTTCATGTCCAGAAGATCTCGGGATTCTTTGAAGGTTGCGAGTTCAAGCATATACCTCGGGCGAAAATGAAGCTGCCGATGTATGTCCAAGCTAGGTTCATCTCGGGATCCAATTCCACCCGGCATATCCTTGGAGCATTGAGGAAGCCATCAATCAAACCATCGCCCGAGTCCGAGTCAATCTTTATCCCGAGAAACCGGAATCTGGAGCTGTGCCCATGGACGTTGATGTCGGGTGTATTTGGGAAACCCGGGGACTGCTTGGCAGAACTCGGGGACTGGTTACTCAATATCGGAGAAGCAATGTCGGTTGATCTCATGGAGGTGGATGATCCGGTCTTTCCTGTGCGTCCTGTGCCGGGTGGGCACAACCAATAATGGCGTATATGATGGACGGGAGTTTGCCAAGTAATGAAGTTGAGGCCAGGCAAGTGCAAAGAAGATCCAAGGCATACACCATCATCAACCAGGAGTTATACAAGAGAAGTGTGACCGAGGTACTGCAGCGCTGTGTCGAGCCGCAGGAAGGGCAAGAGATGCTCCTGGAGATTCATCAGGGAGAGTGTGGTCATCATGCTTCATCAAGAGCCTTGGTGGCTAAAGTATTCCGGCATGGATTTTATTGGCCCAGTGCTTTGAATCAGGCAGAAGATATCGTCCGAAAGTGTGAGGGATGTCAGAGATTTGCTAAGAAGATCCACCTGCCAGCTTCGGCACTCAAGACAATTCCAATCACTTGGCCCTTTGCAGTTTGGTGTCTGGATATGGTGGGAGAGTTCAGCCAGCCCGAGGTAACATGACTCATATGCTGGTGATGGTGGACAAGTTCACCAAATGGATCGAGGTGAAGCCAATCAGGAAGTGTGATGGTCACACAGCTGTGTCCTTTTTGAAGGACATCATTTTGAGATATGGTTACCCCCATAGCATTATCTCGGATAATGGCACAAACTTTGCTGTGGGAGAATTTGCTCGGTTCTGTGCGGAAAAAAGAATTCGGTTGGACATAGCCTCGGTGGCACACCCAGAGGCAAATGGGCAAGTGGAAAGAGCAAATGCATTGGTATTAGCCGGTATCAAAGCCCGGTTGATTGAACCACTGTTGCGAACTCCGGGATGCTGGATAGAGGAGATACCAGCAGTATTGTGGGGTCTAAGGACCACACCGAATCGTTCAACTGGCTATACGCCATTCTTTCTGGTCTATGGAGCAGAAGCGGTCTGCCGACCGACATGGAGTATGACTCGCCGAGAGTGGCGCTGTACACTGAAACCGAGGCAAAAGAAGCTCGGGAAAATGATGTTGATTTGCTCGAAGAAGCACGAGAACTGACCTTATCTCGGTCAGCTATATATCAGCAAAATCTCCGACGCTATCATAGCCGGAAGATCAGCCCTCGGGTATTCCGAGAGGGAGATTTGGTGCTGAGGCTAGTGCAACGCAGTGCAGGCCGACACAAGTTGTCACCTCCATGGGAGGGACCATTCATTGTGAGCAAGGCTCTACACAATGATTCATACTATCTTATAGATGCGCAGGCACCGAGGAAAAATGTAATGGACAAATCCGGAGAGGAGACCCTGGAATGTAGCTCTGACCCTTTTACTCATAAGGGCGCAATGTATGTATCTCGGTTTTCCTTTGAATAAAATGCCGGCACTCCGAAAAGAAACTCGGGGACTGCCTTGTCCATATGCATGTGTTTTATCTCTGTTTTATCTATGTTGTTCATATGTCGGATGGTTTTGAGACCTCGTTTCAAAGTTCAAGTAATGTATGCTATTTTGTTGTGATCTTGTGACTCGACTGACGAACGCCGAAATGGCAGTCAAGAGCAGAGGTTATGGTATATGGTAAACATGAAAATGGACTCGGGGACTCGGTCCTAAAAAGATCCGACATATGTCGTTTACTAACCCGGTTTTTCTTTCCTTTTCTTTGTGTCGGATGACTCTGAATCTTACCTCAAAATTTTACAAGTACTGTATGCTATAATGTTGGTCTTGTGACTCGACTGTCGAACGCCAAATGGTAGACAAGAGCAAAGATTACTAAGTATAGTAAACAAGAAAGTAAACTCGGGGGCTTGATGCAAAGTGATCCGGCATTAAGCCGTTTTCAATAAGGGTAGCAAAATGAAAGTAGCACTGCAAAATACTTAAGAGTATATTTACATCTGCACCCGGTATTCCGGGGATTTAATAGTTCATTTGGTAATAAGTTCAGGCAGTCGCAGTGGAGGAACTGGGGTCAGCGGACGCAGTCTCGGCGGCAGGAGAAGCTTCGGTTGTTGGAGCAACCTCGGGTGTTGGAGTGGCTGCCGAGGTACCAGCAGTGTCGGACGCTGCTTCCGGAGGAGTATCGGCTTCTGGCTGCCTGGCAGTGTCGGCTGCTGCTGCTGCATCAGTGGCAGTGTCGGGAGCTTCGGCCTCGATCTCCTCGTCAACCTCCTCCTCTTCGTCCTCATCATCTTCATCGTCCGAGGCATCTTCTTCGTCATCAGAATATGCTGGCCCCGGAACGAAATGCCGGGTTTGAGCGTAACCAGCCATGAAGGAAGCGGCCTCATTGCGGCGCGCGATCAGCACCGGATCTTCAGTCCATTGAGATCGATGACCTCATACCAGGATAGCACAAATGTCAGGGCTTGATCAGCTCCGGTGCGAGCTGCAGAAGATCTCCACTCTTGAACCCTGGTCTCGGCCCCCGACAGGCACTTGGACAATTCATCGATGGTAACTGGAGGCTGAGATCCTGGCCATAAGACTCGGTAAGCTCGGATGCCAGCATCAAGAAGATCGGTACCAATGGCCTTCAGAGGAGAAATGCGAGCACTCAGGGCCGTCAGGTGATCCTCAATGTCCCAGACCTCCGAGATTGGGCCAACCTTGGCTCTTTTCTCTCGTGCCTTCTTGATGGTGTTGGCTGCAGCAGTCTGGGAGTGGACGAAGTGTTCTGAAGAGAGGAAAGCTGTTACCGAGTTAAGTCGTGTGTCGGCATATAACTGGTGTCGGTGGAAACAAAGGGAATGAGGAAAAGGATAGGGGAAACTTACTGACCATCTCGCGGTTGAGCCGAGTAAGCTCGGACAACCAGCGGCCACTGTCAGCCTTGAGGGCATCCAGTTCTTCCTGTGCCGAGGTAGCGCGAACCCCGGTCTCCTCGAGGATTTCCTTGTGCTTCTGCGCATCTTCCTCCCTCTGCATCAGGGCCTTCTCAATGTCGGTCTTCTCGCCCTAGACCCGAGCAAGTTCCTTCTGGAGCCGAGACACTTCGTCTCGTTCCTTCTGGAGGGCAGTGTCGTGCGCGGCGTCCTTGTTCTTCAGCACCTCCTGAAGCTGCTTGTGGGAGCTCTTGAGTTTGTTGTGGTCCAGAAGCAGCTTCTGGAATACTGCAGTCCGTGCGTTGGTGCACTCCTGAAAAGAGCAAAGGGTTAGTATGATTTTTTGAAGATTCATGCCGAGTAAAACTCGACAAGAATCCCAGGGACTGGGTGTCGGATTTTTTGAAATTAATGATGGAAATTTTGTGAAGATTCGCGCCGAATGATCTTTACTCGGGCGAGCATCGATCACTCGACCCGAATCTCGGGGACTGGGGATTATATATGTTTATCATCTATTGCAAAGGAAAGAAAGGTCTGGCTGAGGAAAAAATACCTCGGCAAGCGTGCTGGCTTGAAGGGTCGAAAGTTGCAAGTTGTGCATGGCGTGAGCAAGTGCGTTGGGTCCAGCTGGATGTTGGGTGGCCGGATTCGCAGAAGAGACCTCGCCAGTGTCGGCGGCATTCCAGTCCATATGGTACTGCTCCTCCGAGCCCAAGCTATGTCCGCTTCGAGTTCGGAGCTGAGGAAAACCCCAGCTGCCAGTGGAAACTTGGGAGACGGAGGCAGTGAGAGCTTGGTGGGCCGGTGTAGTGGTTGGAGTCAGCGCCACTTGTTTCTCCGGGTTGACAAGTTGTTTCCCGGTGGCCACTTGACTCTGTGCCGCTTTGGCGGTGGAGTAGCTTTCCGAGTTACTAGCTCGGTGGACTTTGTGGTGGGCTTCGGCGGTGGCTGCTGCTGTTGTTGCTGCTGTTGCTGTTGCTGCGGTTGCTGCTGCTGTTGTTGTTGTTGTTGCGGCTGTTGTTGTTGTGGTGGTGGGTCCGGTGCTACCGGAGTGTCGGCCCGCAGAATGTCGGAGTCCGCGGTGGGGGCACCGAAGCCAACATCTCGGTCGAGGACCACGACCTCGGGAGTGCTTTGGCCTCCTCCAGCTGCGGCACCAGATGTCGGCGGCGGTGTGCCGGCCGGAGTTGTGCGTACCGAAGTAGGGCTTGCCCTTGTGGGGCTAGCAACCCTAGTATCGGGTGACCGAGGCATCGTAGATGCCGGAAGAGGTGAGCGCATCGAGGATGCGCTCTGAGGCACTTCAAGGGCAGCACTGCATTAAGATAGAAAAAGTTTTTACTTTATGAAAATGTTACCTCGGTTAAAGGAAGATAGAAAGTCGGCAAAGGATTTCTTACCCTTCCGTAACTGGAGGCGCCCTCTTGCCCCGAGGCTTATGTCCCGGTTTCTTCTGCATCTTCAGTTTCTTCGCTGCAGGGGCTGGGGTTCCGGTATCCGAGGTACCGGTCCCTGCACGTTTGCGAGTTCCGCCTTGATTGCCCGTGGTAGCAGGACGTGTACTCGGAGCTTGGCCTGCCGGGTCAACTAGAGCCGAGGGTAACGGGTGAGCAAATGCGATGGGACGAACTTCAAGTGCCTCTAAAATTTCACATTCATCGTCATCGTCATCCGACCAATCTCTGATTGAGTCTCGGGCTTGAGGCTTACCCGAGGCAAGGGCGCCAGCAGCCGGAATCGGCATGTGATCCTCATCGTCCTGGTCTTCAACCTCGGCGATAGCTGGGACATGTAGATCTTTGCCCCATTTGGCGAAAGGATCCGCTCCATCTTCAGTCTTTTGCCGAGCAAATCTCTGCAAGTCAGACGCAATAAAACCGGGTTATTCTAGGAGCCAAATATGGTGCCGACATAAGAGTTGTCTCGGCAGGCAAAATATGTCGGTCTAAATTGCAAATTACTTACTTGCTCCGGAAGCCGAGTTCTATCATGGGGTTCTTTACCCCATTCCCATTCATCTGTCATCTGTGTCCTGGCCATGGATTTGACGCGTCTCCGGACCTCGGGTTTGCTCAGCTCGTGAGTGCTGACCCTAGTAGGGTCATATCGGCCACTCATGTGGCAGATCTTGTGAACTCGATTTTGGAGGGGGGAGACTCGGCGGCTAATAAAGGTTCTCAAGAGGTCATCGCATGTCAGCCCTTCCCCCTGGAGTTGGTTGACGATCTTGTGAATTTGGTTGACCTCGAGATTTGTCTCCTTGGGGTTGAACTGCCAGTTAAACTACTTCGTGGGGCATCGATACTGAATGTCGGTAGGTTCAAGAGATCGACATTGTCCGGGCTCTTCACGTAGAAGAGCGTGCGCTGCCACTTTCGACATGACTCCAGGCCTTGAACCCGAGGAAAGATGTAGGCTTTCCGAGGTATAACTGTAGCGGCTCCACACGGGGTCATCTCCTTGGGGAAGTTCTTGTTCTCCGGATCCGAAACACTCTGCTTCCGGAGTTGGAAGTACTTGGCCCAAAGTTCAATGGTGGGCCAAAGACCGAGATATCCCTCGGAGAAAGAGACATATGCCAAGAGAGTGGTGATGGCATTGGCTGGAAGATGATGGGGTTGAAGATGGAACTGATCCAAGAAACCTCGGAAGAACGGGCTCGCCGGGAGTCCAAAGCCGCGCTCAAAGTGCGCGACGAAGACCACACGTTCGCCGGGTTCTAAATTCGGCTCAGCCTCTTTGCCAGGGACCCGGCATATCACCTCTTTCGGGATACGCCGAGTTCGGATTAGCCAGTCGATCTCTTCTGAGGATACATCGGAGCCTTCCCATCCAGCGCGCTCACCCTCCTCGACGGCGGTGTCGGCAGGATCTGAGATATGGCTGGATGACATCTCGGAAGGGATCTGTACAGAGGCACAGGTTGAACCGAGATAAGTATCTCGGAATATTTGAGCAACAGAGGAAAATGCATAAATGGAGAGAAACACAAATATGTGGCTAAGTGTTTTGCGGAAGGATCTATGGAGAAGGAAAAATAGAAGATAAGTGCAAGATCTATGAGTTGAACTTAGGAAAATCTACGGAGGAACTATTGCAAGGATAATAAGAAACACGATGAAGAAAATCTAGAGGGGATCTAAGCAAATGGATTTAAGAGCATCTACGGAGAGGATGAGCAAGTTCATCGGAGAGGATGAACAAGTTCATCGGGGAAGATGAACGTGTTCATCGGCAATGTTAAGGGTGAGGATCTTACCGGAGTCGCGGTGGCAGCGGGGAAGAAGCGGACTCGGCGGCGGCGCAAGAATCTCCGGTAGTCGGCGGCGTGAGTGCTCCGGCGTTGTGCGGTGGCGAAGATCGCTGCGCGGTGGAGATGAGCGCGGTGGGTAGTGCGAGTGAAGAGTGCGAGGAGGAAGAAGATGAGTTTTATGTGCCCTTATTTATGGGCAAGGAGCGTGCGCGGTTAGCGGAACCGTCCCGCACGATCTCCTAGTTAATCGTGGGGATTAACTGTGCGTGGTGCATGCGGTTGCGGCAAATGCGGCCGCACGATGGGCCACATCGTGGGTTGCAAATTGGTAACCGCCCAGGGCACGATCGTGTGCGGTTACTGACACGGGAATCGAGGAGGCACACCATGGTCAAAGCACTTGAGTGCTCTGTGGACTTGACAGCCCATGGGGCCCGCATGACGTGGGAGGCGTGCGCGCAGTGGCACGTCTGTCTGCGTGCAAATAACCGAGGCGTCGAGCAGAGATTCGCTGCCACGTGCTCTGTCGAGATCTGGAGGAATATTGACGAGATGTGCGTATGTCGGAAAACTGGCATAGAATCAAATGTCGGAGTCAGTTGGAGAGGTCATTAGTGGCTTTACGGTTGAACCGACATAGTTATGTCGGATGCTTGGTGTGGTTGTTTCGGTTGTTTAAACCTGTTGTGGCCCTTCATCCAAGGCTGCAGGACCGCACCAGCTTCGGGGACTAATGTCGGGGGGCTACCCCCGGGTAGGGTCATGGTATGGTAAAAGCTATACCTAGGTGTGGGCCAGGTTACAGTGAAAGCCGACATACCTGGACCTCAGAAGTGACCAGGGTGTGATGTTGGTGCAAACCGACATAAGCAAACCGAGGTAACCCGGGCCAAAAGGGACCGAGGTACCATGCTGGTGCAAACCGGCATATGCTAACCGAGATAGGTCGACCGACACGTTAATGTCGGTATCCTTTTGTCTTCTGTTATGTGCAGGACGAGGTGAACACCGAAGGAGAGTCTGACATGTCTATGTCGGATCAGGCGAGGCGAGGTGTCTTAGTGTCGGAGAGCAGTCAATGCTCCTGTCACATCCCGTCTGACACGGGAGCGTCTGGCACGGAAGCGCCTGACACGGGAGCGTCTGGCACGGAAGCGAGGTGACAGGCCTCACCTAACCGCTGACCGCGGGACATCCGGGGAAAAGGCTACGAGATAGGCATGGGCATGCCATGTCCTGTCCCTAGCAGAGGGTACATTCTAGGTGTACCGTAGTGCTGCAGGGGATGGGCATGTCACGTCCTGTCTCTGACATGAGTACCATCGTGACATACCTTCGGCATGGCTACAGTGCATCATGAGGGGTATTTCCGTAACTCGGTTTAGCATATAAATAGGGCTTCACCCCCTCCTGCGTGAGGGACGAGGCCTGGAGACTCTTTTCCCCCCATAGCTTCATCTTCCACCTCGTGTTCATCCCCGTTGTTGGGATCATACAGCTCAAGGAGCCGCTTGTACTTGTGATTGAGAGATATATACAGAGAGATAGGCAGGAGCAGGGGTGTTACCTCCTTACGAGGGCCCCGAACCTGGGTAGATCGTGAGTGTTTTTGTGCTTGTGTGTTCATCTGTGTACGCTCCTTAGCGCGCTAGCCCTCTCCCGGATCCTCCAGCGCCCATCGGCCCCGCTCTTTAGTCATCCTATGGTATCTGCCGTGATACCACCACGACACAACCGGTTGATTTGTATTGAATATATATCAAAGATAGTTTTTTCTTGACGGGACAAAGACACGGATGGGGCTACCGTCAGTAATGATGGTCATTTTGTTAACTCTATTGCTTCTTAAAAAATACAATGGTCTGAAATCTCAAGGGGAAGCAAAGGTTGAACCACAACAAAGGTTACTATTTAATATGGGTCGAAAATTTCAAATATCCAACCATGAAATTAGTCGAGAAAAAGAAGTCAGAAATGTCGGATTGATGTTTCTTACTGGTTCATGTTGGATAGGCTAAATAATTATACACATTCAGGGAAATGAAAAGGATACCACCAAAAGCAGAGGCACCACAAAATTTCCATCACCACACCATTTTTGCATATTTCGCAAAAATCCGTAAGATGGGTAATAATCTTGGCAGCTAAGTGTGTACAAACTTGATATATAGTAGTATGTGTGTTTTCAGTAGAACATAGTACCTGGAGGCCCTAACTACAATAGTTACCACTAAGTATTTAAGAAGCCGACCTTAGAAGCATCATGCACGAGTTGGATGCACCGTGATCAAGCTATATTTTATAGGAGTGACGTGCTATATCATGATGTGAACTTGCATAAAGCCAGCTGAATGGAATGTAGGTTGTGCTAACCTCGTGAAAGACAGCGCATGTGGACTTGTTGATGCCATGATATACAATGTCGTATGAGTCTGACCGTTTGTATATCGTATGAGTCTGACCGTTGTGCTTGGGTGTCTCATCGAGCAGAGGTGGAAGGTGTTCCTGCTGAACTTTAGGAACATTATATTCCGGGACACCTATGCGCAACTAATTCAGAGATTAAAATGGATGAAGAGTTCTCAATGCAACATCTCCAACAATTTGTCAATCTTTGGGTGCAAATTCATGATTTCCAACTCGACAACGACTTAGAAGACACCATCACTTGGACAATTTCGGCCAATGGAGAGTACTCGGCCAAGTCGGCCTACCGTGCCCAATTTCAAGGCATCAACCACACCGACATGAATAGTCTTATTTGGAAAGTTTGGGCTCCTCCTAAGATCAAGTTCTTCGCTTGGCTTGCACTTCAAAATAGGGTTTGGACGGCGGATCGTCTAGCTCGGAGGGGTAGGCCAAATTGTGGCTTGTGCCCCCTTTGTAAGAGAGCCCCCGAGACAATTGGGCAACTCCTTGTGCATTGTCGGTTTACTACTAGGCTATGGGGGATGATCAAAAGTTGGCTTGGCCTCCACGCTCTTGACACTAACGGATGGACGGGCCTATCAACTTTGGAGTGGTGGCGGCAAATGACTATGGGAGGAGTGCCCGATCGCAAGGCCTTGCCTTCTATCACGCTACTCGTCTCGTGGGAGATTTGGAATGAGCGCAACGCTCGCGTCTTCCGCAACAAGCATGCGTCGCCGCCTTCCATCTTTGCCAAGATCAAGTTCGAAGCCAACCTTTGGGTGCTCGCGGGTGCGAGGCGTTTGGGTGTTCTAATTCCGGGAGAGTAGTGGCCCTTGTTTCGTCGTGGTGTTGTTGTTGTAACTTTGGACTTTCCAAGTCTAAACATTCCCTCTTAATTAATAATAATGGGGCAAATCTTTTGCCCCACTACTTTCTAAACAAAACTAATTCAGAGAGATGGAGCGAAGATAGTACCAATAACTGATTTTCCTCTGCAACAATAGTTGAAACAGTCCTCCCATATCGGAACAGGATTGAGACCTTGAGTCATGAAAGAAGCAAGCATGGCAAGGTCCGGTCGCCAGACATCATCTGCGGCTGCTCTGGCATTGGCGCACATGCGCTCGAACGCCTTGATGGGTGCTGACAGGGCCCAGTGCGCGCGTGCCACCTGGTACCGTGCGGCCCGACCATGAGGAACCCCTTGTCATGCATCGGCGAGAGCATAGAGGCCTCCACACGGCACGCCACCGCAACTTGTCGGCCCGCCGCGCCGGCGCCGCACGCGTTATCTTGCATACCTCACCGGCTAGAGCTGGAGCGGCTGGACCATGGAGGCGGGGCGTGGCGAGTATCTTGGGGTGATGACGGGCGGCCATGGAGGTGACGCTGATCGCCATCTCGTCGTCGACGAACAGTCCTGACTGTCTGATCATGTCGTCCTCGGTCAGCGATTCGGCAGCTGGAAGGATCCGGAGCAGGCTTGGCTGATGAAGAGCGTGTGGCCGACGATGCCTTCACCTGTGCCGAGGAGTCGTTCGACTCCAGCGCTTGGACCTCGATCATGAGGGTGTGGGCTTTTCTAGGTGTTGACTCGATTATGTTCGCGTGCCCGACAGCTTTAGCTGCGCTCACCCGTGGAAGACCTCCCGCCTCAGCAGCGACCGTCCTCCTCGTCGCCGTTGTTCGTGTTGCGAGATCTTGGCGTGCACTGCGTCTCCGTTGATCTCGGCTCGGCTCTGCCTCCATGACATCCGTGCGCCTGCTTCAACGGTTGCGTGTGGCCTGCTTTGATGCTCGTATGTCGTATCTATGGGACAGCTGCGTGGCCTTCTTCTACCCGGAGTTAGACTCCGAATCGAGAGGGATCGTCGACGGAGCGACAGAAGGTTCGTCGGAAGACGTACTATCCGACGTACGAAAACGTATTAAGCGACGGACGAAAAAACGTACGAAAATTAGGGAGGAAGATATCTTCCTGCTTTTATTATTGAGTATAGATAGACCCTCGAATCACCTAGGCACTCTTACCAACCTACTATATGCTAGATATGTTGGTCACGACGAAATCAGGGTTCTAAGCTTAGTCAACACCCATACTACTGTTGACATATGGTTGCACACGTAAATAACCAAACAAGAGAGCATTCTATTCTATTTGAAACCAGTGCGGCTATCCCCACCATACAACACACTCCGATGACTCTCTAGCAAACCGCTTAGAGAATTGATTAACTTAATTTGTTTTCATTAAATAACAATATATCAAGCATTTTAACAATTTTCATGACATGATATCACAATAACCAATATAACTGAGCATAACTAAGCACAAGTACATCTACGATGTCAACAAAAGGACAATCAGTGTCATGGTAGAAATTCATATGGCTATCCTACTTGGGTTTCATACAATAGATATTACTACACATACAATTCTACAAAAATACGAATGCATGCGTAGAAAAATATTGGGACATTTATAAACAAAAGCACACTTGCCTTGGTTGTTTAAGTCTTTAACACAGTCCACACAATTGCAACCGTTGCAATCCACACAATCTACACGTTTCAACCACACACCAATAAATATCAAAGCAAAACATACCAATTGTGCTACACATGCATGTTTTTGAGTTAATATTGCACAGACTGTTGTTAATTAGTTCTCTGTTTCTTAAACTAACAGATGATGCGTATGCAACCTATTAAAATGCAATGTGACATTTAATTTAATTTCGAAGTCTTTTAGAGGGATAATTAAGGTTCTGCATGTTTTTGTAGAAATAATGTTCAATAAATTTTATATTTTGACTCCTATGGATAGTTCTTTTAATTATCTTTCAAGAGCAAAAGGATTCAATTCATTCGGATTTATAAAATTAAAGTTATGCCAAAAAAATACTATAACTTGGTGTTTAAATTTCTTAAAATCGCAGGTTCGCTAAACATGCAATATTGTTTTCATAATAAGATTCTACACAAAATTCTGAATCCAACGGTATATCATTTGTAGTTTCCTGATGAGTAGATTATTTAATATGAATTTTGGAAGTTTACTTATCTTGTCTATTTATCAATTTTCACAACATTACAGGAAATTCGATGACAAGTGTTGAATTTTGATGGGTGGCTCGGGCTGACTGGGCTGCTGACTATGCGCTGACCAGGCACGTGACAAGCGGTGCCAGTTTAAGGATCTAGCACGTGGCCTCGATCGGGTCTCAGCAAGTATTTTGTTTTTGAACGGGGGGTTTCAGCAAGTTAGCTTGTTGTACCTGGAGAGACGATGGCAGCAGTCCGGCGGGGTGCTCTGCGATGCCCTTTGGCGTCACTCCGGTGGTCGTGCAGCTCGAGGAAGAACGTCCAAACGATGCAGATCCTCACGGCGAACTCAGCAGTGGTCTCGGCAGCAGATCCCGAAGGTTCAGATGACGGCGAGATTGCTCCGGTGCTCTGTTTGCCCGATAAAAAGGTCAATATGGTGCGGAAAATTGAGGCGAACAAAATAGGGACGAATAGAGGGTGCCGGGTGCTCTGGTTTGTCGGCGACATCAACCTCCGAGGCTGGCGGCTCCGGCGACGAGATCCAAAGCGAGCTCAAGTGGCGGCCAGGGTTTGGGACTTGCGAAAAAACGGAACCGTGAGAGTGCGGGGTATTTATAAGATTTATTTTTTGGCCAAGGAATAGCCGAATCGAACGAACTTTAAAGATTTTTCCGGATGGTTTCGGTACAGAAACGAACTCGTTTTCGTACAGGAGTCTGTTCATAGCAAGGAGACGATTGGTGGTTCCATGCGTCAGGGAAAAGAAAAAGAAATGCTGGTTCGGTGGATTCCCTTGGCCACGGCTGCTCCTCTTCTTAGTTTTTTTTTTGCTTAATCATGAGAGTTTATTACTTAGTTAACATCCTGGTACAATCATCCAGCAAGCTGGGAACTAAGAAGTCTGGGCTCACATCGAGCCAGCTATATCATAACTGTCAAAGTGCTAGCACGTTTCGCACATAGATGAGCAGGCACATTCAGAGATCTCCCCACATGCCGAATAGAAAAAGAAGCAAAACTTCCTGCTAACTGCCTAATCTCTTGAATGATAGGCGAGGCAACCGATCTCGAATTGCCCCGCGAAGTGCAGAGGTTTACCACCTCCAAGCAGTCCGACTCCACCACGACATGTGAGTAGCCTCGCAGCCGTGCAAACAAAACCCCTTCTCGGACAGCTAGCATCTCTGCGATCATTGGGTCTGTCACTCCGTCGAGGGGTTTACACCAAGCTCCTAGGAAAGCCACATGCGACCTTGCCACGCCGCCCGCGCCTCCTTTGGAGAAATCAGAGCTGATCGCACCATCAGTATTGATCTTCACCCAACCGACATCCGGTGGTCGCCAACACTGCCCTGCACTCACTCCACTATTCTTCTTTGGCAACTCCAAGATCACCAACATTTCATGAACCCATTTCACCGCTTGGGCCGGGTCATACGCTTCTCGATCATGTGTCCATCGATTCCGAGAAGACCAGATATAGTACATAATAGTGATGATTCGACATCTCTCATCACTGGTGAATCTGTCATCCATGAGGATGTCCGCTGCCCAGGTCTTCTTAGTTTGTTGTCCTTTGTACTTTCTATTTATGCGCGCTGCTATACGTACGAATAGTCGCTTGTACGACAACCGAATCAATCCGTCCGATCTGTGGCATGAAGCCGTTGGGTTGTGGCATGAAACCATGGGCTTCCGTCGGATCTGTGTCGTACACAGATCGGACAAGGAAACGTCGTACGTGTAGAGGTTTCGTCTATTTATTTGCTCTCTGTTTTCACCTTTTGAAATAGCATAACAAGTACGATTTGTCTGAAAATTATTTTAGGAAAAATCCCATAGATTCTAGTTTGAATTTAGAACCACGTAGCACTGTTTGTCGTGTAGGAAATACTCCCTCCGTTCGGAAATACTCCCTCCGTGTCAAAAAGTAAGACGTTTAGCTACTTACCATATACATGTATCTAGACATGTTTTAGTGCAAGATTCACATGAATCTTGCACTAAAACATGTCTAGATACATGTGTGTGGTAAGTAGCTAGAGAGTCTTACTTTTTGACACGGAGGGAGTAGATGTCATAGCTATCTCAAAATTTCGATGTATGTACACACTAAAATATGTCTAGATACATCCAAATTTTGAGATAGCTAATACATCTATTTCCGAACGGAGGGAGTAGAAAATTAGTTTTGTGCTTATAATGTACATATGCATGCATGCATTCATTTATATTGAATTGGTTAGATTATTTAAAGTTTGAGGTTTTGTTCATTTAATTTCAGATGCAAATGCAATGAAATGCAAAACTATACGATGCATATACACATGAATAATTTGAAAACATCCAAATTCTATAATTGGGATGTTACCCGGCGGCAGGGGTGGGAGGAGCGGTGATGGGATCCATATCCGGCCTCCTTCTCCTCATCCCTTCTTCGAGCTGATCTAGTGGCGCCTAAGAGGAGGTGTCCCCCGGAGGCGACACCGTTGACGACATGGAGAAGAAGACGAGGCTGGTAGCGCGGGCAGGAAAAGCGGCATTGAGTTACTCATCTGACCTCCTGCCCCGAGCGGCCGCGAGGAAGAGGTAGCCTAGGCGTCTTTACCCTCACGGAACCAGCCGGACGAAGGATGACGACTCAAGACTCCCGTCGACTTCAAGGTAACAACTCCTTTGTTACCGTTTGTCGTGCTTATGAACAAGTGTTTCTATATATGTTTTAACTGTAAAGTGCTAGTTTGTCCACATGCATAGAATAAAGTTATAGGTTGGCCTTTAGTTACTAGATACATACTTACTAAAATTTAGTGCTTTGCCATCAGTAACTAAACTTCTTATGAAACTAATTTCGAACGTACATGTGGGTAGTTTTCATGCTATGTAGTTGAGTGATGGTTATGTGTTCTCAGTTTTGAATATTCGTTTATCATATCAAGCTTACTATGCGTGCCATGATTTGAACCATGGAAATCCATGTAATGTTGTTATTTGAAAACAATAGCCTATTTTAATGACACTATATAGAAGCAGCTAATCGTCGAGACAAAAAATGGTGAAGTCAACAGCCCACAGAAATGTAAGTTGTCTAATGTTTCGTTTTATATTATAATCGTTGTCTGCTAAGTGGGGAGTATGTTCGAAATAGGAGCCTATTTTGGAACCACAGTAATCTTGTCGATTTCCTTCTTCTCTCAACCTATTTGTTGACTTAACTCTTTTAAAAAACGGAGCCTACTAGGCATCCAGAGTTGATGAGCTAATTTTGAGTAAAAAGAGGTAGGCATAACTTACCATCTATGTTTGCTAGCCTTGCAAGCTCTGTGTGATTTTGTGCCTCCGGCCTCCCCATTTATATCCTGGGTATTACCATTGTTTTAGTTGATTAACTCTATTGTCGGTGTTTCATAACCGGTTAGTGAATTTGTATGTAGGTAAGGCTTGCAAAAAGACTATGATGGGACCTAAGATACCTTAGGTCGGTGTAGCGGTCGTCCGCGAGAGGGCCCAGAGTGGTCCTGGCATTGGCACCGGTGTCTGCCCGGATTGCCCAGGATGGGACATGACTAGGGTGAGTTTGTGTCAGTTCGCCTCCCCCGGATATGACCATGAAGCTGATTGTGATGGCATGTCCCGCCCGCCTGTATCTGGATCGTACGGAGGGACAACCTTGACGAGGCATTCTTAAGACGACCATTTGTTGAGTTGATGGCCGGCTGAGGGGATGTTACTTCACTAGGATAGATCCCCCCGTTGAGCTGGTTGGCCGCATTGGTTGGCCGGCTGCCTTAGTCGACGCCCGTAGTTTTTCTTTTGAGAGGATCGGGCGTCCACAACCCCGTCATCTTCTCATATGGAACATTCCAAAACTGCGATACACATTTTTATTTATAGTTAAATGAAATAAGTTTCTTACTTATGTGTAAATTGAAAATATTGTTGGTCTATACATGTTCATTCCCTTAACTTTGTGACATTTTAATTAAGAGTGTTTATCACATCATGACCAAAATATCACAATGGCGATAGTATACTATTTTCGTGATTCTTATTTTGTAAATTTGAATTTTAGTCCATTTTTATTGAGATTTAAAGTAATTTACCTTTTTACTTATATGCAAATGAAATAGGTTCTCGGGGATGCTATAGAGTCAATAACTGGTGCAATTTATATTGACAACAAATATGACAAAGAGGTGATTTCGGAAAAGCGCGATCCCGAAGACCGTACGTGACCTAGCGAAAGAGTTGCGGGACATTTTATCGCAAATCTTATAGGAAGTATTATAGTCGCATTGGAAAGGAAATTTGTAAACATGACTTTTATCTCTTATGAATCAAATAACCGATGTCGATCCATGTCTTACAAACACGAAAAAATGTTGAGTGCAAATAAATGGAAATAAACCCAAAAAATCGTTACTGATGCGCTATTCGTTTTGGAAAAGGAGAAACGTAAATGATCGTTGCCGGCCATAAACATCATTGCTAACAGTTTTTAAATCCTTTGTCGATGAGCCTCTCACATCAGTGACAGGGCTCAGACAAAGAATCCAATATATATGCGTAGGGGATTTTGACCCGTGGACATAGCGTGTCTGTACTAGTGCCACCCCACACGAACCACCCAAACCAGCACCTAGCTCTGGCAAGGCATAACGAGGGGCATCATCTTTGTCAGATCTAGAGTTGTGGCCGGTGAGGCTGGCACCGCACCATGGTTCCACAATATACATGTGTACGGCCGTTGTGAATATGAATTTGATGACTGTCAAAAAGGTAGTCGGCTAGATTTGATGACGAGAAAGATTGCCAGCTCTTCACGTATGTGCGAACACTTATTTCATGACAAATCTCCGGTGATATGCTGATGCAAATGTTGATGTTTATGAGAAGCAAGTGGTTAGGACCAACGAAAAACATAAATGGGCTCTCAAATCTGTAGGACCTCTGTAACATGGATGATGTAAAGTTGAAGGTCTTGCAAGAGGCAAGTCTATGACGCTCTGCTAGTCGGCCAAGTGTGGCGACCATGCTACAGAGACCAAGAGAGCCGGATTAGCTGCAGCCCTGTTGTTTTTTTACTGTCTAGTGTAGCTTAATTTTTGGCTTTCCCGTTTTTTGCTTTGCTCGTGTACCCCTGTTTTGTACTGTGTTTTATCTCTTTCTACTATCAATGAATTAGCAGAGCTCTGCTTTTTCGTCAAAACAATCGGTAGGACCTGCCTTTTTTTTAGATAAAAGGCTATTGCCCAACTTTGAATTAACAAAGCTAGAATAGGACCTGCCTTTAAGTCTAAAAGGAACGTCTCCGACAAACTATCGCATATCTGCATTTTGTTTGCCTAATAAAAGCATGATACAATGGGCTGATCAGAAACTGTCTATTCTTTGCGGAAAATATGTGCTTGCTTTCTTACAAACAAATGAAATTTACCTGTGCGCCAATGCTTTTCAAAAGAGCTTCTTATGCAATGGCTGGAGCCGTCATCTTGGCTGGATTTTTTTTTTTATTGGGAATCTACAGTTTTTTAGATTTTCAATACCCATGTTTCCCGAAGCAACACTTTGTTTCACGAATCTGCACAAGCATCTATTAGCGATTCTGAAAAAACAAAATATGTGTTGTATATATATTAATGGAGGCTTGTGCGTGCAACAACAGCCGATATGTGTGAACTCAGTGCGCACATGAGTACATCACAACGCCGTGAAGGCGTGAATAACCAAGCGGATGTCTAGTACATAACTCTATAATACTATGTGCAACGCGCATGTTCGTTGATCCGGGTTGAAAATGACCTGATCATTACAATTCCATGCGTCAATACGACTAGTTAGTATAAAAGATGAGCACCGAGCAATATTCACGTCCAAGCTAGCTAGCCGATCCATCGAGAGGACAGTGAAAAAACATAGATTAGCAATGTCGAGAGGGCAAAGATGCATCCTTAGCCTGTTGATTCTCACGTGCATTGGAGCGGCGGCGGCACGGCCAGCTCCGGACGAATCGCCCGCGGCGGCGAACGGCACATGCCGGTCCAGGGTGGAGCCCTTCGGGTACAGCTGCGAGGAGCACACGGTAAGTGATTAATTAAGAGCTTAGCATTGTAAAAATAGTAGTACGTGTTTTCACTTGATGATCTCGTCATCACGTGTTTATGCATGTGGGCAGGTGACGACCGAAGACGGATACATCCTGAGCCTGCAGCGAATCCCCAGCGGCCGCGGCGGCGGGTCGGCGGCGAGCGGCGGCGGGAAGGTGCCGGTCCTGCTGCAGCACGGGCTCATGATGGTATATATATATATGTTGCCGTAACTAAGAAACTATGCGATGTTAGCTATGCTTACACTGTTACACACACAAAAAAATGGCAGGATGGGTTGACATGGCTAATGAACTCGCCCAACGAGTCTCTGGGGTACATCCTAGCGGACAACGGATACGACGTGTGGATTGGCAACACGCGCGGCACCGTCTACAGCCTCGGCCACACATCGCTTTCTTCCAGCGATCCGGTGCGGTTTAAGATATAAATCTGCAGTCAAATACAGTACTACTTTGTTTAAACTGATATTTGATCTTTGTATGTATGTGAACCCCGTAGGCCTACTGGGACTGGTCATGGGACGAGCTGGCCAGCAACGATCTCTCGGCGATGCTGCAGTACGTGTACGACCAGTCGAACCAGCGGAAGGTGCACTACGTGGGCCACTCGCTGGTAAGCAGTAACACAAACGAAGATTGCCAGTGTCAAGCTCAGCAAACTCTTCACTGAGATTTATCTGGAGAAAAGCATGAATCTGTGTGATATTGCCAATGCAGGGGACATTGATCGCGTTCGCTGCCCTGAGCGACCAGCAACAGCATATAGGGATGCTGCGGTCGGCCGGCCTGCTCAGCCCGATCGCGTTCCTCGACAAGGTCTCGTCGCCGCTGGCGCTCGGTGCGGCTGATGTCTTCCTGGCCGAGGTAAGACGCCGGAGCTAGCACCTCCGATCGATTGAACGACATGTCATAGAAGATCTGATGGAAAACGATACTCATATGTTTCCTCCGTGTTATTTTTTTTGGTTCTGTTGGCAGGCACTGTACTGGCTGGGACTCGATGAGTTCAACCCAACAGGGTAAGCAAACTTCTCTTTTCAATTCCTGCTGCTGTGTTTCCGTCACCGACGTTCTGAGGTTCTGAGGAAGATAGCGTCAGATAGATGGGATCACAAGTGCTTATCTAACTGATGGCTGGGAATGATATCTCTGTAGGACTGCTGTGCACAACCTGCTCACTGGCATATGCAAGCAACCAGGGTAAATTGCTACGATCTGTTAGACGGGTTTACAGGTTAGGATTTATACATGTATCTGCTGCAATTTTTTGTTTGTTTTGCGCCAAACCCTTTTTGCGAATCCGGTCTGTCAATCTAGAATCCCGTAACAGTCAACACTTTGTAACACGAATCTCTTACTCTGCTACACTAACGGTCGTACTGAAACTATTGGCGGACAGGTGACAATTGCTGCCTTGACAACTCCTCTGTCCAGACCTTCCTTGCACATGAGCCACAAGCTTCTTCGACCAAGAACATGGTTCATCTGGCTCAAAGTGAGTTTACGGCCACATTGCAATACACACGATTTTAAAATCTTTCAAAGATTTATCATGCTAACGTGGTAAATGTACTGTTTGACCGAACAGTGATCAGAAGAGGTGTAATCGCCAAGTACGACTACGGCGACGCCAACGACAACATGAAGTACTACGGCCAGGCCACGCCGCCTGTCTACGACGTCTCGGCGATCCCGGACGACTTCCCTCTGTTCCTCAGTAGCGGCGGCAGGGACAGCCTCTCGGACGTACAGGACGTGCAACGCCTCGAGCAGGCGCTCCAGTCGCACGACAGCGACAAGCTCACCGTGCAGTACTTGGCCGACTACGCGCACGCCGACTTCGTCCTGGCCGGGAACGCCAAGGAGAGGGTCTACGGGCCTCTCATGGCATTCTTCAGGCTGCAGGAGAAATGAGATGGGTGTGATTGTTCACCATGATTATATCATTTGTGTGTGTATTAATTTAGAAATGGTCACCTTGTAAATCATGTGATAGGGAAATGAACTGGATTTTTCTTCTCCTTATTCGTGGAACGACCGAAGCTATCAAGGTAATGAACTGCAGGTATTAGAAAAAGATCGAGATGCATGTCTCCCATTGCCAGAGCGCCTTCATAAAAAACAGAAGCATCCACGACAACTTCACGACAACTTCATGTACGTCAGAAACACCGCTAGATGCCTCCATCGTGCTCGCAAACCAACACGGCTACTCAAACTCGACATCGCCAAGGCTTTTGACTCGATGTGATGGGACTATCTGTTGGACGTCATGCAACGCCGGGTTTCCCTCCTCGCTGGAGGGCTTGGGTCTCCACCCTATTCTCCACTGCCACGTCTCGCGTCCTTCTAAATGGCATCCCTGGGCTAGAAATATTCATGGCCGGGGCTCAGACAGGGTGACCCGCTGTCCCCTTTGCTCTTCGACATTGGCATTGACCCTCTGAACAGAACTCTGCAGCTGGCCACTGAGCAGGGGCTCTTGCACCCTTTGCCTGAGCGACTTGCGACCTTGCGGCTCTCGTTGTACGCTGACGATGCGGCTATCTTTTTGCCCCCACGGCGCATGACATCTCCAACCTTGCGTTCACGCTTCAAAGTTTCGGGAGGCCACGGGTCTGGTCACGAATTTCGCCAAGAGCTTCATATCCCCGATCTGTTGTGAGGACATTGATCTTGCCTCTATTATGGAGTATTTTCCGGCTGACATTGCCCAGTTCCCCATCAAATATCTGGGGCTGCCTTTGTCTTTAGGAAGACTATGGCGGGCCGACATTCAGCCTTACATCGACAAAACTGCTTCCCGCCTGCAGCCTTGGAAAGGAAAGTTCATCAACCGTGCAGGCTACACGGCTCTCGTCAAATCGGTGCTATCCTCGATGCCAATTTTCCTTCTCACTGCCATCAAGGCCGACAAAATCATGCTCAAGGCGTTTGACAAGATCGGAGAGGGATGCTTTGAAACTGCAGTGAAACCGTTAGTGCCGGCAAATGCAAGGTCAGCTGGACAAAGTGTGTCAACCCAAGGTTCTTGGCGGCCTCGGATTTCTCAACTTGGAAAAGTTTTCTAGGGCCCTCAGATTGCGGTGGTTGTGGCACGAGTGGGCATCCCTTGACAAGCCGTGGGTGGGATCGGAGACACCAAATGATGACATTGATAGAAACCTCTTCAACGCGGCCACCAAAGTGACCGTGGGAAAAGGCATGAAAGCTTCATTCTGGGGATCCTCTTGGCTTGATGGGCTTTCCCGTAAAGTCATCGCACCTGACCTATTTGAGGCCTCCAAGCGCAAAAACTGAAACGTCCACGACGCCCTTACTGGCTTCAAATGGATTGCCGACCTCGACGTCGCCAATTTCACGGTCCGTCACATCTCCCAGTTTGTGCAACTTTGGGAAATCATCCAGGAAATGACACTTTCCCCTGGAGTTGAGGACACAATCACCTGGACCTTATCTTCATCAGGAGTCTACTCGGCCAAGTCCGCCTACAAGGCTCAGTTTTTGGGGGCCACCTCTTGCCCTTTTATGGCCGTTGTCTGGAACACCTGCCCCCCCCCCCCCCCCCCCCCCCCCCCAAGTGCACCTTCTTTGCCTGGCTTGCCATTCAGAACCGGCTCTGGATTTCCGACCGCCTCGCCATTAGAGGTTGGCCTCACCAGCTTGTCTGTCAGCCGTGTAGGAATCAACCGGAGACGGGGAGACACTTGATGTTCGAATGTCGCTACTCCAAGAGGATCTGGGCAGACGTTTCCACGTGGCTAAAGTGCCCAACGCTCATGCAATGCCTTGGGGTCACTAAGGCCACAATTTTCGAATACTGGAAAGACCTGGCCGCCATCTCGTCCCCCTCTCACGGGGCCTCAAGACGGCGATCATCCTCATCACATGGGAAATCCTGAAAGAGCGGAATGCGAGGGTTTTCAACAACACTTAACAATGCCCTCCATCCTATTTCAACGCATCAAAAGTGAGAGCAAGAATTGGATCCTAGCCGGGGCCAAGAATCTGGCAGAAATTTGCGAGTAATCGGCGTAGCTAGTTTTCTCGGGCCGCTTTCGTGGGGCCTTTGTACCTTTTTGGTTTTTCGGGCTTCGGCCGTGTGCTTGTCTTTGCTCCTCCTATATCAATATAAAAGGCAAAGCTTTTGCCTTGTTCTAAAAAGAAGGGTAAATTGCATATCGGGGATTGGAAAAAATCATTTTATTCCTCAACCTTTTTTTTTGAAACACGGCAAAAAGCTCCTTGACGGCCCATGATCAACATGCACGTCACGAGAGGACCCACCCGGCCTCTCTCCCCCTTATCTCTCTCCTTCTGCGCGGCACCTGCACCTCTCTATCCTTCCTCTTCCTCCTCCGAGCGTCACCAAACCTCCGCAAAAACAGGGCCAAGGCGCCTGGTAGTGGCGGCGCCGACGACGTCGAGCCTGGACCGAGCAGGGCCAATGATATGAAACGCCCTACGGAGTTATCCACCTCAAGTACCCCCCCCCCCCCCCCAACATATGACAAGTTGACACTAAACTCAAATGTGAACTCCTTCCTTTTCGATAGCTCATTTCCTACTGTCGCGGCAGTGGAACATGGGTTCCCCTAGTGCTGCCAAAGTGGGTCCACAACCTAGGCCCACCAAGAAGATGGACAAGGCAAGGAGTCAAGACCGACAGATGGGCCAGCCCATCTGCCCCACGGAAACCCGACAAGTTCGACATCGACACACCACGGCTAAGGACCAGGTGGCCTCCCGGTGTCACCTGCAACCCAACGAACCAGGCGGAGCACCCCGCGGGTCCAAGCACCCGGCAGGAGGCCAGGCGCGCACCCGGGTTCTCCCTCCGTACACCGAGGAGGATAAGCACGCCAGCTCGTGCAGGAAGCTGGTAGAAGACTTGGGCGCCAAGAGGAAGGGCGCGCCTCCAGTGACGTCGCCTTGGGTGTGGTCGATGGGGCTGTCAGTCTCTGTCTGCCCCACTTTCCCCAAAGGTGGACGACCGCACCTAACCATCAGAGATACTTGGATGAGAGAAGGCCACGTCGCCTCCACAAGACCACCGGGGGTTTTCCCGCCTAAAAACCCCCACGCTCCTCGCGTGCCCATGTGGGATCCCCTTAGCCTATAAAAGGAGGACCAAGGCACCGAGGCAAGACACGATGCAAGCAGAGCTCAAGCAAGACAAGTATAGGGTTTGGAGGGTAAAGAGAGAGGTGATCTCCTCAGGGCAGGATCTACTCTTCGTCTACCTCCGGCCGACTCTCTGCCAGGTTCACCCCCGAGACCACCCTTGTAAACTACACCATGATGAACACCTCAATCCAGACATGCAGGAGTAGGGCTGTTAGCCTCCGGGCGGCCTGAACCTGGGTAAAACTCTCTGCGTCTCTGTGTTGTGTGCTTGATCGCCGGACCGAAGAACTCAATGAACTTCCCCCGGGTGAATTGTTTCCCAGCCTCCTTCGCGCCCTGTGCCGAACCTAAAAAGGGGGTATCCTTTACTCCCGGTGTCTGTCATCCGAGACACGACATCTGACGTGCCAGGTAGGGGGTGCAAGCGCTGGATTCGTCTTCGTCAAACTCAAGTTTGTCATCAAGATTTACGTCAAGTTCGCCGTTCGTGTCAAGATCTGCTTCCAAGTTCTTCATCTCCAGCAAGACTCTCCTCGACCTTGACAAGGACAACGCCGAGTGTTCTTATCAGATGGCCCAAAAGAGAAAGGCCAAGGCAGCCATGGAGTATCTGTGGTATTTAGGACTTAGCTTCATCCAGAATCTTCGTCCACACCTGACGCCAAAGATGAGACCTTTGGGATACAGTTCGTGCCCCCTGTGGCATATGTCAGCCCGCTGGCCAGCGAGGAAAGACCTCAGGAAGTGCTGCGAGCATTGACGTCCCTCCTTCCTCATGGACACATGGTGCGAAGGAGGAACTCTGTTCCGGCGTCCTACCTGCAGAGCCGCTTCCAAAGGGTGAAGACCCATGCCAGGGTGCTGAGGACGAACCTCCCGAAGAAGATCCCCTTGTTTATGTGCCCCAAGCAATCGAGATCCCTTTGGGCAAAGATGGCCAACCCGGGATGTGGTGCATGTACCACAGATCTGATAAACACAGTCTCGAAAATTGTCGCCAGTTCAACGAAGTCTAGAAACGACAGAAGAATGGGGAATGCTATACTTGCGGCGAGCAGGGGCACATCAGCATGGATTGCTCCCTCACTAAGAAGCTAAAAACAGCCAAAATAGCGGCTACCCCCAAGGGCAGAGTCAGATCAGAAGTGCAGCAGGGGTCGTCTTCACTCAAAGCAAAATCATCTAGCACTTTTGCCAACGCTTCCACTCAAACTGAGGACCGTGGTGAGCCCTATACATCGATGATGCTGCAACAAACACAAGACGGCCAAAGGCTAACTGCTGCCGGATGGGATCGAACCTTCGTCTGTGAAGATCTCGCTGAGGAGAATGGCATCTCCCGGGTCACGTCGTGACGATACACCCAGGACCATGCGGACCAACTCAGAAGTACTGGACTGCTAGATGGTTGGCCTCCGGGTTTGGTGGATGAGCAATGCAATGGTCTCCGGACCGACGTCGATCTGACGTCAACAAGCCAATGACAGATGACGAGCTGGACAAAGTCGTGCGCTTCGAGGAACTAAAAGTCATGTCTCAGTAAGGACCTGCTAGACAGGCAAAAGCAAGTTACCCGGGAGCAGACTCCTAGCCGGTCCCAGTAAGGACCTGCTGGACTGGAAAAAGGCTTAACCCGGAAGTATCAAGGAATAGCTCTACGCCTCTACCCCAGTAAGGATCTGCTGGGCAGAAGAAGACCAGTCCCGCGCTCCGGCGGTGATCGGAGACCAATCCCAGTAAGGACATGCTGGATTGGGACCCGGGAAGGAGCGGAAGAACCTGTCCCAGTACGGATCTGCTGGACAGGCGATCACCTTGGCACAAGAACCTGTCCCAGTAAGGATCTGCTGGACAGGCGGCTCTTTCGGCACGGAGCCCTGTCCCCATAAAGAACTGCTGGACAGGCAGAATAATGCTTGAAATACAGCATAGAAGACCCGCCCCGGCGGCCACGCAATGAAACAAATCGCCGAAATAGCCAAGAGGGTGCCAACAGCCAGCTAAGTATAAACATGCTTGCACGGGCCTTTTCCTAGTTGCATCGGTTTTATACATTTTGGCTAAGACAAAAGTGGGCGTTATCTTGGGGCAGCGCCTCCGCGATGATGCTGCCAGTTTCCCTCTGGTAGCGGAGTCGTGGGCTTAGGTCCGTGCGGTCAGAAGCGATGGGTCCTTGGGGGTTGCGCCCTGTGTCAGTAATTCAGATCTATCTGCTTACTCACGGCTGGTTAGCGCTCACACCCATGGATCCTACCCGAGAGCGTTAAGCCCCCACGAGTGCAATAAAACTTATGTAATAAGGGAAAAGGTTTTTTTACATTCAGAAGTACAAGTTCATAAGCCTTTTTCGGCGACATATCTGCAAATGCATGGTTTACGGTCCTTGGTACTACTCTATCCCTTTCAGGATTTGGCAAGTTCATGGATCATCCTCACGGGAAAGGCGTTCCAGGATCTCATCTACCTTGCGGGTAACTTCCGGAAGGGACGATGTCTCGGGTCTCAGCACGGACGACAGGGAGAGCTGCGGATGCTGCTGGTGGAGGGCTGCGACAAACTGGATGGTCGCGTGCTTGACCGCCTGCTCCCCCGCCCGGCGAGTAGCTCTGCTCACGTGCTCCTTGACGCTGCCAACAAGCGACGCCACATACTCCAGGAACGCGGGATAGTGAGCAAAGGTGGTGGAATGGTCAGACCTAAGGGTGGGCGGTGAAGATATACCCATGTCCGGAACTCCTTCACAATTCTCGAAGACCATGTGTGCATCTGGATCAGGAGTTGGTTATCCTCGCGACGATGAAGCTTGAACCGCCTTTGTTCCCCTTCAAGTGCAGCTTTGGCTTCCGTCAATTCAGCCTGCACTGTCTTGAGCTGGTTGGACATCTTCTCGTGTTGATCCCAGGCAATTTGGGCCTGCGACTTGGATACTTCCATAGCTGCGCGACCATTGGCTAACTCTTCAGCTTCAGTCTTCTGGGTCACATTCATACGGGCGGCGGCTTCATCCCTGAACGCCGCCGCCTCCTTCAAGCTTTGGATTTGTCTCTCCAACTCGGCGCGACTGGCAAGTGCAGTCTTTCGGTCCTCCTCTGCACAAGCAAGGGCCGCCTTCTGAGCAGCAATGGTGTTGGCACCAGATTCCACCTGCTGGCTCAGTTTCTCTTTCCCGTCGCGTGCCCGCTAGAAGTCCTGCTTCGCCTGACTGCGGCGCCCTCTCTTGAAGTCAAGATCACTCGACAGCCTTGCGAGCTGCCTATCCTTTGTGGCAATGATCTCGTCTCTAGCCCAGAGAACCTCCACGTACTCCAGTTCCACCTCTCGGCGATTCCACCCTGCTGCGTTATCCATCCCTTGCTCCAGACGATCTTCGTCTTGGAGTGCCTCCAGTTGAAACTGTTCCACGGCTTCGAGATGGACCCGCTCCTGGTTTTCAAGGTCATGAAGACGTTGTTGCAGCTCCTTCTCATGCCGGGACACTCTTAGCTCACGAGCATTGAGCAGTTCCTCGTCAGCGGCCAGCTTCATCTCCCGAGCGTGCAAATCTTCCCCATGATTGGGGACCGTCGCACCTGCTTCTCGATCTCGGTGCGAGCAAAGGCGAGGAATTCCTTAGTACTGGAGAACGTCTTCGCAAAACCAGCAGCTCGCGCTTCCTCTCTCGGGTGAGGAGAGGTACCCGCGGGCCTCGTCACGGCGGCGCTGCGTGAGGACTGACCGGTTTCAGTCCTGCGCTCTTGGTGGAATTCTGGGGGCTCTTCGTCAAGCATACCCCCGGAAAATTCCGCCGCTTCAGGATCTGCACCACCAGCGGCAAGTGAGTCTTCAAGGGCAACACCATGACAGCGGGCGAACAATGATCACAATGTCCAAGGAACTTACCCGGGGATAATAAGGAAGATGCCGGCACCCTCTCAGGGAAGGCTGGCTCATGAACCCGGGGGAGCGGCGTCCACACCACCATCGCCCTCGACCCCTGAACACTGCTCTGCGGGAGGCGAGCATCAGGAGGAGTCCCGGCAGGAGCCGGGGGCTCCTCTACACCAATCGCGGAACTCACCGCGGTCTCTCCCGCTTCTTCGTCGTCCCCTACCCGGGGGCGCTTCCTGGGACTCTCGGGTTCCGAGGACCTGCAAGCAAGCAAGACGTCACGCAATTGGAACCTCAAGTGAGGATATCTATTTCGATAAGAGTATTCAACTCACCCTCGAGTCCGCTTGGCTCCGGAGAAGCTCCACTTTTTCTCTGCCACGGCCCCGAAGAGATCTGGCAACGACATGCTCTCCTCGGCGTCCTCATCAACTAGGAGCAGAGGAGGAAGAGCTTCGGAGTCATCTTCCGACTCCGGCTCCCCTTGCAAGTTTGAGTGTGCTGGCCGTTTCGGGAGTGGCTCTGCCGCAGCACTCTTATCCCTCACTAGGGCCTCCCCCACCTCTTGGGGAGGCGCGGAATCTATACACCCGGCGGGCACTACCGGAGCATATTCTTCTTCGTCTTCGCCGTCGGAAGAACCCGGTTCTTCCGGGGAAACGTCCCCAAGAGAAGGATCCATAGCCACGGAAGACCCCCGTCCCAGTGCACTGTTCTGCCTAGGAACTGGAAGTGGATCCAGAAATTCAGTACCCAAGATCCCGAACTCGTTACACTCTATCATGGGGACTCGGGCACCTTCATTGCCTGAACCTTCGAAGAGTGGAAGGACATTTGGCGGAAGATGGTGTGGATCCCTGGGATCAAGAAGAGCATGCTTTTCAACCAATCTCTCCACTATACAAGGAATCCTATTCTTTGGCGAAGTCCCCACAGCGGTTGGGATCGACGTTGCAATGGGGCGATACCCCGCCGGACGAAGTCACCCGTTATCATGGCGCATGTCAGTCCCTGATTGCGAAGTTCAGTCAGTCGCCCAATGACAGGATGCAAGGCCAAACCTTGGGAGCTTGCATCCTTGGAGTTGGCCAGGCGCTCAGCTGGGAATGTCGGCATCAAGAGATGGGGACTGAAATCCTCCACTGAGACAAAATACCAGTTGTACCTCCATTCCCCCCAGGCTAGGTTAAACTTTACATACGGGTACTGGTGCGCCGCTCCTCTTCGGAGGCGAAAGGAGACTCCGCCAGCAATCCACTTCGGCCACTGACGGCATCACCCCGACAAACGCCTCGTAGGCATAAGCGAACGAGGCCAAGATCAACACCGCATTCGGGTGCAAATGGAGCATGTGCAGCCCCTACACCTCCAGGATTGTGATGAAGAATGCCGAGAAAAGGGGAAGCAAACCCATTACCGAAAAGTCATGAAAGGTCACCACCTCCTTTTCTTGTTGAGTGCCCTCTCCAGGGCGGATCTTCACTGATTCGCCGCCGCGGAATTCCGAGGCCAGCGCACGGCGAACGCGGCTTATCACCCCTTCGGTCGTGTACGCGCTCGGAGAGAACAAGGCTTGAGACACCCTCAATGAAGGAGTGGCGGCGGCGCGAGAGGATTCCACCGCCGCTTCCCCCGCAGAAGATTGCCTCATTTTCCTCACTCCTTTCCTCTCTCGCTTGGGTGCCATGAGTGGAGGGGTGGAGTGGAGGGCTCAGAGATCGCTCGCGGTGGCTGATGGAGGAAGGCGGTGCACGGCGAGGTGGAGAAGACGAAGCTGGGCGAGCGGCGATTTGGGGAATTCGGCGATTTGGGAGAGTAACGGCTACAGTGCCGTCGAATCGTGGCTTATAAGGCATCCCACGCGTCACGTCACGGCCCCATTACTACGACTGAAGCGGGGATCGAGTTGGCGTTCCGCCTTGAGTGCTTCTTCCCGTTGGATTCAAGATAAACGTTGGCGGCCCACGCGGATCGCAACGTTCGCCAAGACGAGTAAGACCCGGGGGCTCGCGTTGACTTTCTTCAGCACGGCCTCGGCAACCGGTTCGACCAAGACAAGACGCCGGGGACCCACTTTGACTGAATTTTTGGTCATAGCCCCGACAGCAGAAGGATGTGTCCACCGGGACTATGCCCAGGGGCTACTGTCGCAGCAGTGGAACACGGGGTTCCCCTAGTGCTGCCAAAGTGAGTCCACAACCTGGGCCCACCAAGAAGATGGACAAGGCAAGGAGTCAAGACCGGCAGATGGGCCAGCCCATCTGCCCCACGGAAACCCGACAAGTTCGACATCGACACACCACGGCTAAGGACCAGGTGGCCTCCCGGGGTCACCTGCAACCCGGCAAACCAGGCGGAGCACCCGCGGGTCCAAGCACCCGGCAGGAGGCCAGGCGCGCACCCGGGTTCTCCCTCCGTACACCAAAGAGGATAAGCACGCCAGCTCGTGCAGTAAGCTGGTAGAAGACTTGGACGCCAAGACGAAGGGCGTGCCTCTAGTGACGTCGCCTTGGGCGTGGTCGGTGGGGCTGTCAGACTCTGTCCGCTCCGCTTTCCCCAAAGGTGGACGACCGTACCTAACCATCAGAGATACTTGGACGAGAGAAGGCCACGTCGCCTCCAGAAGACCACCGGGGGTTTCCCCGCCTAACCCCCCACGCTCCTCGCGTGCCCATGTGGGATCCCCTTAGCATATAAAAGGAGGACCAGGGCACCAAGGCAAGACACGATGCAAGCAGAGCTCAAGCAAGACTAGACTAGGGTTTGGAGGGTAGAGAGAGAGGTGATCTCCTCAGGGCGGGATCTGCTCTTCGTCTACCTCTGGCCGACTCTCTGCCGGGTTCACCCCCGAGACCACCCTTGTAAACTACACCATGATGAACACCTCCATCCAGACATGCAGGAGTAGAGCTGTTAGCCCCCAAGTCCCATATTAGAGCAGCCACATTATGCTCAGTTGACAAAGCACACTACATAACTACTTACATGGCACATGTATTTCACACATTTTTTTTGTATCAGCATGTTATTCATGTTCATCTATATTATGTTGATCTTCTCTGTGCCTACCGCGTACTACACAGTTACTTGAGGAATGCTTGTCCTAATGATCCTGAAGATTATGATTGTTGACATCAAGTGACTGTGTGAACAGTTGCCTGGTATGTATGTCCTCATGATCTTGAGATCATCCCTGCTGGTATCAAGTCACTCTGTGATCAACACTTCTCCTTCAAAGCGCTCTGCGGCCATCGTCCAAAGTGTACTGGGTTGTGCACGGAGCCGTGTGATTGTGTACAGGGCATGGCCGAGTGGGTGCAGGATCGTGCCGTCGTGACCGAGGTCCTACCGTAACATTCTTAACTTGCACGGCAGCGCATGAAGGAGCAGCGAATCCCCCAGTTTGAACCAGGTGATTGGGTTTTCTTCTAGATATCACTGGCCTCACAGGCCAATCACAAGATTTCCTGCTGCTACAACGACCCCTTTCAAGTCCAGAAGCATGTCAGCTTAAGAATGTTACCGTAGGACCTCCGTCAAACTGACATTACCAACAGAAGTGATCTGATCTGGATCCGGGGATCTCAACGAGAGGAGGGGTTTTTGGTGAAACTTCAATAATTTAGTTCATAGAGCACCTTTTTTTTCGAACAAGTGCCCAGAGCACATTGGAGATGCACTGTTGAGAACACATGAATTCTGCATCGAAATAGTCTTACCGTCTGTCTAGGGACTTGTCCGGAAAAAAAAAAGGTGGTCTATGCAGAAAAATTCGGACTTAGCTGACCTTTTAGGCAGAGAAATTCATGTATTCTTTCTAATCTTTGCCTTACCGTCTTATTTTCTCGGTTCTTTCGCTTTTAAGCAATGCTAGCTCATTTTTACATTGTGTCTCCCTGTATGCCCATCCCTAATGAGAACAATCACAGCTCATCTGTTCCTTTGTTTTTTTTTTTTTTGCGGTTCATCTGTTCCTTTGTTGAACAGCTACTACTTCAAGAATAGCCTCCACCGGCAGTATGTATCACGTACATCCTCTTTACTTTCAGTTACAGTATACCTGTGGTATGCATGATTTTTTTTTTTACATGTCATCTTCGAAGCTAACGCCATGATCTTATATGCACTAACCTATCAATGAACTGTCAAATGATTCTGTTCATCAACCATGCCGAAACATCAGAAATAAAAATTTCCTGCAAAAATTATAAAAGGTAAATGTTAAATTTTAACTTTTCTGAGAGCAGACATATCAAAAGAGAAACATTTTAAGTTCTGCACAAAGCAGCACACAACATACTGGCGTGGTTCAGTTGAGGTCAATTGTACGACTTATTAATGACGTCTTTTTTGGTATAGTGAATATCCAACAAGAGCAGACAGTAGTATCGTCCACAAAACCTGCAGAAGAACATATTGGGTTAAATACATGAACTACGATCCATAATGTTCAATTATTTAATCTATCACTCTGCCAGAAATGTAAACTGAAACTAAGGATAAAAGCTAACAGATGTAAGCTTAAAAAAAAGGTAACATGTGAGTAACAATCACCATATTTATCGTATTCCATCTCTCAAGCTTCTTTATCCTGGATTGGAGATCATCAAGCACACCATCTGTTGAAGAATTTTCTCTCATAGGTGAAGATAAATCAGAATTGAAGCTCCCGCCCTGCATTAGGAGTTATCTCGATGGATAAGAATAAAAATAGCTGAACATAAATTCAGAAAGAACTGTAGGCATAAAATCTGGTCACATGAACAATCTACTTCTATATCGTAGGATCAAAGCTGTTTTGAATATCCAATCGTCATTTAATTTTAACTCCAATTTATAGCCAAGTTACTCTTAATTATTTCAAGTCGGGCAAAAATCATCAATAATAGCGATTGATAATAGCCAAGCCAACACTTTCTTTTGAGCAAATTCCAGGAGCTGCATGATTTGTGCCGGGGTCAGCTTACAACTAGAGGCATTCAAGCACGTTTTTTGCAAACAGTTCAAACCGGCAAGTAGAAATAAACCATACATAACTCTGAAAATGCTATTCAATATTAGTACCACTTCACATTCCCCAAACGTTTAGCCACCACCGGGAGCTGTGATGAACAGTACTACTTAAAACCATCATTGTTCTAGATTATGAAAACATGCTTGTGGTGAAGCAGGCAGTGCCAACTGGTTTGATGTTCAGGCAGTGTGCCAGAACCAGCAATTGGTGGGACCCGAGAAAAGTTTTGACACATATGCAGAGAAAATACATCCTTCACCTTCAGAGTTTGATTTCAGTGCAATACACGCACTGAAATCAAGCAGAAATTGCAGCTACCAACAATCGCAACAAGTTCACTACCAGTATCCAGAGAAAGGTCTGCCTTCCAATATCATTTGCCTATCAAAGGTGCAAATTACCCAAAACACTTAAACTTCCGCAGGAGACAATACGATAGCACCAAGCTTTCCTACAATAGTCTGAAAACCAAAATTGAGGGGCAAACAAAATGTGTTGCGCTGCAGCCTGCCCGTTGCTGGCCTGTGCTGTTTTGGTGTGAAAATAAACAATTGGGGGTTTGGTGATTGGGTTTGGGGGTTTGGTGATTGGGTAGTTAGGGTATTTCTCTTTTCTTCTTGTCCGTGTTCACGCAACAATAACTGGGTAGACGTGATGCTACATGGACTTAAACCATGAAATGCAGGTGCTACACAACCTACTTGAAACACCGACAGTGACAAGATTAATAAAAAATGGAAGGTAACATATGCTAAGCAATAAAGTAAAGGTCGGCTCACAACCATGTCTGCCAACAAGTGTAACCAGAATTTGTATTCATTAGTTCAAAGTCATTCACATGTGACTTGAAAACAGAAGTTGTTAAGAAATCATCCATGGAAAATTAGTAACATAAAATTGGAGATGAAAGAAACAAGTAGGTAATGATGGTTTGGTTACCTTCAAAAACAGCTATCAATACATGTTAAAATGCAACAGGGTATAATGTACAAATAAGATACATATTGTTGTCTTGAAGTTAACATACTTGTGACTGGATGAACTCAACTAGTTCCTGTAGCCTAGCAGCCTGCTGGTTATGAATACCAGCAGGAACATTATCATCCGCTGGTAAGCTCTCCAAAATAATTTGAAGATAGCTCTGTAAAGCACCAATAAAACCATGAAAAATGTACACAAAGTCAAAAACAAAATGTACATGTATGATCTAAATGGACTAGCTACGAATTTTAGGACCTTTGTTGTGTATGAACCATCTAGGCTGAGAGCAGAAGCAGCAGAGGAAACTATATCCTTGTTAGTTCCTTTAATTTGAATATAAGGATTGGTCACGCCTTGTAGATGGTCAACTTCTATAAGAATCTTCATTTGAGTAAATAATGTGTTAGTAGATAGCAGTTACCAATGGTGATTACAACGGACACAATGAATCTATTTGGACAGGCACTGTTGATAAAAGTTACAGCAATCAACATTGATGTAGAGAAAAAGGTAAGAAAACACAAAGTGGAAATCATTCTCAAATCAGAAAAATGTGAAAAACGAGCTAAACCATAAATTTGTCCAAATTGTACGTGATTGGAACTATCATGCTCAGATTACTACTCTCACTGTGGGAGTGCTAGCCTGTGTAGTATATGACTTATTCGAACAAGTATCACTCAAGAAAGAAAAATAAAGACATTCTTCTTCCAATGTAGGAAAAAGTGCACCTTGGACCCTAAACTTCGGTGCGGGGCCCACCAGGTTGAACCGCCAAATATAAAACTAGTATTCAGAACCTCAACTTTTAATCCCAATTCATTTTTTACACGAAGGCAGGCTTGAAGGTGGTTTGCTGATGTGGCATATTGCATGATCGATTATACCAATGCACCAACGACGTGATTGCCATTATGGACGGCTTCATGTGAAAATACTCGGGTTTTTTTTTTTTTGCATACAAGGCCACTATCTCATTTTTCATATACCAAGAAAATAAAGGCAACTAATAAATGGCATGATTAATTGTTTGGAAAACTTCTCGTGTTCCAGGCTAATTAATCATGTTGCATGTGGTACCTGCTTCTCTATGGCTACATGCGACGTTCACACTAATAAGCATCATCGTATGAGGTAGAAATCAAATCAATTCTCTCAGTGAAAGATACTGGTCTTGCATTTTGTAGAGCATATATTTTTGGCAGCGGCCTCAGATTCAAAGATGGGGGCGGGTGGGGTACAAAACATATCCAAAGATTTAAAAGATAAAACTTTCAGAGATTTGGAAACATTCAAAATCTTGAAACTCATACAAAACCATCTAAAATTATTTTAACAACAAAAAATGATGAAAAACAATATGATAGGAATTTATTTTGGTTTTAATTGAATTTCATCATCCTAAAAATCAATCTAGTCCAATATTTATCAAGGCTCAAATCCAGTTTCTAAAGTAAAACCATATTCCAGGGTGATGAATGTTGATGCCAGTTCACCACCTGTTGATATCCACAGGAAATTTGCACCTCATCTTGTCCACCTGCTCAAACACCGGCAGCTGGAAGGCGGAGAAGTGAGGCTTGCTACAAGTGAAGGCGTCCACACATGTGCGGGCATGTCCACAAGCCCAAAATCCATGCAAAATTCGACCCATCCAAGTATTGCAATCACGTTGACTCCATGGCTTGAGCATCAAGCAAAAGCCATTGGGCCGCACAGTAACACTCTTGTACAACTAGGTCGTGGTCCTCCATCGCGGTGAAATAGGTGAGGAAATCCTCAGGGCCAGGGGCGGAGCTGGGCCTCGGGCAACCAGGGTCATGGCCGAGGGGTCTGGAAAAAATTTCTACCTATATACAACTACTTACTGGGTCTGGCCCAGGTGGAGGAATCCAGTCCACATGTTCCTCTTCTCTCTGAAAGCATCCTATTGCTCGAAGTCCACTAACTTGTGTCACAGTAGGCCACCAGGGTCCAGGGACCGGTCGATTTTAGAGCAAGCGAGCAGTACTGAATCGATCCATCACCCAAACAAGTGAAAAACAGACTGTAAAAAACGAGTGGTCAATGATCAATGCACCACGTGTAGGGTATCCACAACCTTGACTGTAAACGAGTGGTCAATGATCAATGCAAGCAGCACATGTTTCACGTTGTCATCTACCCCTTCCAACTTCGGGCCTGTTCGGTTTGAGTGGGATTAACATGGATCGGGAGGTGCCATTCCATGTCAATCCCTCCAAACTCGGGTGTAACCGAACAAGGCCTTCAGGGAATGCAAAGGAAACAGCCATCCCCAGCTGGTTGGCACAAAGGATGGTCGATGTCGATGGAAAAAGAGTGAGCAAGGGGAGACGTGCATGGAAGGGGTTGGCACCTGCCCAGGTACCCTGTCGCTTTTCTCTAGGAACATGTATTGATTGGTTTCTGAATTCAATGAGTATGGATAAAGATCAATAAAATATAGCTTACTTGAAAAAAATGTAACCACTTCTCTAAATATGAACTATATTGCATTATTGACGTCGTGTTGGTGACACTTTCTTACATTTGGTATGTCCAAGCTGTGAAGTTTCATAAGAAAATTACTTTACTATGTGAAAACTACTGTATTCAGCATATTTCAACAATCGTGCATAGTGTTAATGGACACTTTTAAAAGAAGAAGAAATTGGCTGTCCAAAAATATAGAGTATAGACCACTAACTTAAAATGAACGGCTCAAACATATGTATTTATTGCACCGCAGGTTGCACATGTTGCCCATTGACGAACAGCACTAGTCGTCCAAATGAAATGCACACCCTTTGAGTAACATGAAGATCAAGATATACAGTGTCATGATATGAGAGATGCTTAAGCTGCAGGCTCTGCAACAATATGATGTACTCCCTCCGTTCAAAATAATTGACGTTGTAGGTTTGTCCTAAGTCAAACTTCTCTAGTTTGATCCGATTTAAAGAAAAATGTGTCGATCTACAACGTCAAATCTATATAGTATGAAAATATATGGTATAATGAATTAACAACTAAATTGGTGTCGTAGATGTTGATATATGATTCTACAAATTTGGTCAAATTTAAAATAGTTTGCATCATTGAAAAACTTAAAGTAGTTTGACTTAGGACAAATCTAGAACGTCAATTATTTTGGAACGGAGGGAGTAACAAATTTATTCTAAGAAGCTCCACGGTCCAAAATATTAATGTGACAATTCTTTCTGTAAACTTGCTACTGTAGTTCAAGGCAATATGCCTTCAATGTGGAGTTGCTATCCCCTTTGGTCCTTAATCATAACTTATCCAACTATAGACATACACTTACAAAGAACCACAAACCGTCGATCATGGGGCATGCATTTTTTTTCTTCCAGTAAATTGATTTTCAAGAAAGGAAATTGAATATAACTCTGCAAGAAAATAATAACCTTTCCATCTTGGTAAATCACGGCAGAAGCTTCAATGTATGCAACTGCTTGGTAACTGCAAAGTGGGGAAACAACATAATACATCATACTACTTTACTATATTCCAAAGAGGTGCAAATGATTTACCATGCAGGTAGTATGCTTTTGGCGCATCAAGCCATCAACTAAGAATCTAGCTTCCTAGAATCACAGATTTTTGTGAGATAACCAGTGGTCATACAGCAGAACTAAGTTTCAGGTTTCTAGTTATATTTTCAAAACATTATTTCATTAACAACTACAGCCTCCTAAAATTTCTAGGAATCCATATGTGACATTCTTTTGATGTTGTAAGCAGACAGGAAATATGCACTTGCTTACAAAATTAAATGAAGGCTAGAGTGTACAGTGGGTCCCTAAACTTTTATAGAAGTGCCACATAGATCTCACTGCCTCAGAAATCACAGTGAGCCATTAATTTTTAAGCGATGTTCAATTTTTTGTAATTTTGGTGCATTAAGCTACTATTTTGAATGATGTGGTTGGAAGGGTCTAGTGATGGCAAGTTGATGTGTATTTTTTAAGCAAATAGGCGATCTTGTTGTCATATGGTACAGCATCTTCATTACTACTAATATACTGAAATAAATCTCAATGGCCCACTAGACAAGTATAGGAACCATCTAAGAAGATCTTTAAGGTTAGGAACCTAAATGACAGCTCTGATCAAGTACCCCATGGATTTTGGGTACAAATTTCTCATGAAAATATGGACGGTGAAGGAGAATGAAATACGACTCACAACATACCCAAGTTTAAGAAGTCCTGCCACAGTGCTAGCACTGATATCAAAATCAACCTTTGGCTGGATAATAAAATTCCCTTCCCTTATAGGCTGTATAAGTTGAAGAAATGAGGTGGTAAACAAACCATTGACCTGTGTCAATAAAACAGAAATAGAATGGAAATGTAGAAGGTAGACAAACCTCTCGTATTAACAATGCAAATCTTCCTTCACATATTCTGACCCTAATACACTCGCCTTCTGTCAGCTGTCCATTTGCTGGTATGCCAGGAAGTCTTAAGTACACATCTGTGAAGTTCTGGACAGAGCTGCAGACCTTACTAGCATCGAGCACTTTTAGTATGTCTTTGTAGGATACCTATTTTTAAAAATAAATAAAGAGATATATTCATAACCAATGGAAGCATGAAAGGCACTATACAAAACTGCATGACAGACCTGTTTTGTACTTTTCAAAACAAAAGGTGAGCTTTCAGGAGAGAGCACAGGATCAAAATCGTTTTGAATCTTTAGCTGCAAAGCAGGTAAAGAAAAATTGCATGAATCCAGACCACTTTCACATATGGCATAAATCAAATAAGTTAATACTCATGTTTCTTGTACCAACATGAGCATCGACAAGATGTGGTTCTATGTATTGCTGAAACAGCGGAAACACGGTAGTCATTATTTCACTCTGGGAAATAGAAAAGCCTGCACGATTCTTGTCTCTCTGTATCCTTGCAATAAGATGGGAATGAACTCCACCAACCTAGTACAAGGAAACATAGTTAATATCCAGATATATCTATAATGAAGTCGCGAAAAAATGCGAGTAGATCAACATTTCTTGAATAATTGAAGCACAGAAGCTTACAACTGCAATCCACAAATCCAGTGATTTCCTTATGGCAGGATGCAAAGTATAGACACCTTCAAAGATTACCTGGTAGTCCAAAAAAGCAAGCCAAGAAACAATTTAGGCTAAGCTATAAAGGCAGAAACAAAATAATGCTGGGCAGGGAGTCTGAAACAGAAAGTACTAGAGTGATGTTTGATCATGTAATATGTTTTTTATCTGTAGCAAAGCATTGGACATTTAATTAGTGATACCAAACTACAGAGTTAATTAATTATTACAGACAAGAATGACTCAGTGTTCACCAAGGCAACAAGGCAATCCGATTCAAGTTCATTTCATAGGTAACATTTTTTTAGTTCATCTTCTAACATACTTAATGGGCAACTAGTATCATTTTTATTTTTGAATTAGAATATGATGCACATTCACTATTTCCATTCGTGTTCAGCTTGCTGCCAAGTTTCGTAACAGTGGACAGACGTGTGTATATGCAAACAGGATAAGAGCAAATGAACCAAAACAGAAGGCACTCAAATGAACCAAAACTACGGAAGTGTCAGATGAATTGAGTTAGTTTACCACTCCACATTCCTCAGACACTTGAAACTCTTTGAATCCATTCCTGCTGAACTTCTCGAAGTCAAAACAAGGGACTTTTGCTTTATGACTGTTTCTGATCTCCTTAATGTTCTGCAGTGCAAAGAAAAGTTCCCATTCAACAGGCAGCAAAGAAAAACCTACTACATACTTATTCAGATCATGTACAAAGAACCTAAACTGCACAAGTTGACACAAAATTACGAAAAACATGCAAACAGGATGATGTGGTGTGACAATAATTTTAGAGATTAGTGCCATCCTCGATAAACAAGATAACACTTGTACAAGAATAATATGACTCCCCTTTTACTATGAACACAGATCAAAGGGCAGAGCAGAAATAGAGGGTCTGTCTGGAAGGGCCGGGGAACTGTGCCTGCTCGCCAAGTTTGTAGGTTATAGCCACCAGCCAAACACAAGACGTAATCCACACATATGACCAGAACGATTGTGCCCCTGAGCAAAGCTTCAGATGTTGGTGGTAACAAAAGCAGTGATAACAGAAAGGAAGAAGCAATGGTATGCAATGTAGCGGAAGCGAAGGAATATGGAAGTCAGTCAATGTAGTGTTGTCGCAGATCAATAACGGCAAACACCGACTACTACCAACTATCGCTATCGCCGCTGTTTGACAGAAGAAAACAGCAGGTGGCAAACAAAGATCAGCAAACTGGTTGATGGAGATAAGCTGCATAGCAAGCTGAGGAACATGGGAAACATCACAGATACAGAAACGAGGCAAAAGAGTTCTGACAGATGCAGGCATGGATTGTATCATCAGATGTCTGAACAGATGAGTAAATAGCTAGAAGACCAGTAGAACCATGGACGTGTCCGATGATATTCAGAAGGAGGCACCATAGTCCAACAACCGAATGCCCACCCCTGGGTGGAAGCCCCATGGTGGCAGGACGAACATGTTCCAACTTCCAAGGCAGTTGCGACCAGATTGGACAAGACAACTTCGGCAGCCTGTGTAAAGCAACATCGAATATATCGGACGCAAAGCCCTAAGATTGAACCACAACTTGGAGCAGTCAGATTTGTGTTTGTGGCAGCATTCATGGTGTGGTTGAGCACAAGCTCTGTTCAGTTTTCTAGGCAACAAATCTGGTAAAATGCTGCTCACTAGTTACTACCAGGTTTCGGAACCCTAGCTAACTAACTTTGCACAGAAAAAATTGGAAGCATATTTAAAATTTTAAGTTTGAAAAATATATTTTCTGGCATAGGAAATTGAAATTCACTTCGCGATCCTCCTCTGTGGATTCAGTTAATGAAAATGGCATCACCTTAGTCAGCAAAGCAATATCCAATGAGCTATACTCATCATATTTATAGTCCCTCACTTCCTCAGGCTTGTAATAACTTTCCAAGCTTATAACTTCACAGCCAATAATATTGGCCATCTTCTGAGCTAAACTTGTTTTTCCGGATCCACTAGGACCACCTACAAATAAAGGCGGGAAAATAGTAACAAATTAAGCAACTAGAGAAGAAGCTTTCAATGATCCTAAAGTAGATATTTGATATATAAATTTCACACTAAATACTACACCCATCCACATAGATTAGGTGAGAAATAAGAAGGTGCATTCATTACCAATCCCAACAATGACGGGAAATCCTTTGTTCTCCAACAGTGCCTGAAAAAACGAAAAGAATCCTTCTTAGATCTGTGTATGCACTGCCACAAAAATAATATGTGGTACCTTTACCTGAATTGCTTGAACTGATAGAAGAAGACCCCTATCTAAGTCATACGAATCTGGCAGGGGAGCTAGCTGGATGTTATTTCTTGAGGAAGAATCTGAGAAGACATTAGAGATAATCCTAAGATATTGTACAAAGAAAAACCTTGGGAGTTGGTACTCCAATGAGAAGAAATGAGTTTAACCAGTTGAAAACCTGGGATAAACTGCCATTTTCTGAGGGAATGTTCCAGGTCGAACTTTTTGGGTGGAGACCTCGTCCATGGTTGCGCAAAGTCATCAAGATTTCCAACTCTATCGGTAAGAACACGGATTGGTCTAGGCACAGAAATTTTCTTTTCTTGACTCTCAGTCAGTAGTTTGCTAGATACTGGTGGGGGTGTATTAAGTCGTGGAACCCCTAAAACAAACAAGATATATATCAGCTTATAGCTTTTGTTGGAAACACAAAATATTCAAACAAGACTTCTACCTTTGCTCTCCAGGATCATTTCCAGGTAGGACTTTGTTATCCATGGACCCACTATGCCAAGATTAGAAGCTTCTGCTGCAACGGTCTAAATTATGCAAGTCAGTAACATATTCAAAATGTACCTAAAATTCAATAATAATCCACATCAAAAGACACCTATTGGTTTTAACATGTAGGAGGAAATTTGAATAAGATCGTTTAGAATTCACACTTCCTTCACTTAAAAAGTAATAATAAAGCACTGTTAAAGCGCTAAGCTTATCAGCTGAGAACATAATTAGTAAATACAGCTATCCACAAGTTCAAAACAGCCTTAGAGCATCCACAGTGCAGAACGCTTATGGAGGCGCTTATATAACAAAAGTAAATAGAACAAAATAAAAATGCAGCAACGCCCCTATTCCACGCAACGCGGGATTCTTATTCAGGCGCTAATTTAACTCTGGCAGGTCTCTGTTTCTATCGTAGCGAGGCAAAAAAACAATTAGCGCTGGGCGACAAACTATGCGTCGGACGCTCGGGATTGGAGGCTGAAACCGCTGATAGACCGGGATTAGGATCCTGGTGCCCGCTGTTAAGCGTCGCGCTGTGGATGCTCTTATAGCTCAACTTAAGGGAAAAATTTGTAGAACTTCAGCTCCATGGATGATTACGACACCTTTCTGTATTACCCCGTTGTATAAGGTTTTCCTGCACATAAACCTTGTACCCGTAATATATATTCACCTAGGGCCTCATGGGAAGTTATTATTCCTTCCAGCTAAGTATCAAGACCCAATTAGGGTCTCGGGTCTTCCCCTATCGCTCTCACGGCCAATCTCTTCTCCGGGCACCGTAATCATCATCCACCACCAACAACAGACCATCACCTCATATTCCTTGGATGCTTCCGGAGCAATCAGTTTTTCCAGCTCTCTCTGACGCTCGACCCATTCCCCCCGCCAGCATCCTATCACCCGTGGCTCTACTTACGGACCGCTGCCATCGCCTTTTAAATGGACCAGCCACCCACGTGGAGTCCAACTCGTACCCATGGCGATTCCAATTCGTGGCAGGGGCTTCTTAATGCCCGGTTGATTACTCCAAGGAGCAATCGAGGTCGCTGCTAGATGAGAGAATAGGAAGTTGTAGTACTTCGCCGAAGTGTATGTTGAATTACCCCAGTGGAACACCTTAATATCTGGCTCAGCTAGGCGCATGTCAAATCCAGCGATGATCTCTCTAACTTGCTCCAGTTCAATGAATGCCTCAGGTGAGAGGGGAAGAGCAAACAGGCCTTGCAGATCCTCCAACGCGCACATGCTGCGCACAGATACATCTTCCTGTAGAGCAAAGGAAAATAACCTCGGGAACTTGTCACAGAGCAAGGATTGCTCGTGCCAAAAATCCTTCCAGAAGAGAGTCGACTTTCCATCAACAATTTCAGAATGTGTGATGCTTCTGTAAATGTCCACCAGTTTAAAAATATCCTTCCACCAAAAAGAGCCTCTAGCGGACTGGGCTTGCGGAGGCAAAGATGGATCGTACAGTGACCAAACAAGCTGGACCCAGGGAGTATTGCTTCTGGTGAAAAACTTGTGAAGCTGCTTGAGCAGAAGAGCAGTGTTCTGGACTTCCAAGTTCAGTATGCCGAGGCCACCATATTTTTTGGGGCGACAGACAAGCGACCAGGCTGCTAATGACTGAACCGAAGAAGAGTCCTCTTCTTTTTCCCAAAGGCAGTGACGACGTGCTCTATCAAAATACTGCAGGATGGACTTATGAACTTTAAGTGAGCATAGAAAATGAACCGGTAGGGATGAGAGTACCGAGTTGACAAACGTTCGCCGGCTACCATAATCAAGAAAGCGAACACTAGCATTAAGGCGACGCTCGACATGATCCACAATCGGAGAAAGGTCCTGTACCGTAGGACGAGAAGATCCAAGGGGAGCCCTCTGCAAGCTATATGGAAATCGAGGTTGATGCCCAAGCTTCGTGTGTTTGCTTGGCTGCTTCAGAAAGATCGACTTAATACGAAGGACCTGATGATCAGAAAACACTGGCACATTGATGGTGGCCCGACTTGTGTATTGTGTCCTTCCTCTCTGATTGAGAATCGTGACCATCTGTTCTTCACCTGCCATTTTGCCCAAGACTGCTGGAGCTCGATAGGTTTTACTTGGGATTGCACCCTTTCGATCTCCGATCGTTTTATCAATGCTAAGAGTCTCTTTATTGGGCCATGTTTTATGGAAATTGCTGTTTGCGCCATGTGGAATATTTGGAGGAGTCGGAATGACCTGATCTTTAAAAAACTTCAGCCCTCTTTGGCTAGATGGAGGGTTCATGTGCAGGCTGATATTTTGCTTCATCAGCATAGAGTGAGGGTGCCTTCAGTACAACCACTTCTAGATTGGGTGCTTGCTACTTTCACTTAGATGGCTATTTTTTTCATCTTTTTATATCACTTCCTCCATAAGAGGTTTTTGAGCAGAGTTGTAAGCTTCTTTTGTAAGGAAAACCACTGGTTTTTCTATTAATATAAAATCCACACCGTAGGGTTTTTTCCCTACGGTACTCTGTTCAAAAAAAAAATATCGAGGTCACGCCCCCGCTGCATCTTCTCCTACTTGCGGCTATTCGTCATCATGATCTCACGCCTTCCCCAGCATCCATCTACTGGCTGGACATCAATCTCCGCCGGCCATCTGCTTCCAGCATATCTCGTGCTGCCCCCGAGGGTCCACCGTTGCAGCGCCTTGCCGCTGGCCGCCACGCACCGGTGCCCTCGTCGGCCGCCCACAGGAGCTCCCAGCCGCAACACCACTGTTCCACCGCCGGCCGAAGCTCTCGTTCAAGCCTGAAGAGCATGATTTGCTAGATTCCCAACAAAAAGGACAATGCCTTTATCTTCTTGTTCTTGGCTGGGCATCGTCTACGTTTCTTGTTGCATAAGCGTCTCAACTATCGGAACAGATGCACAAGCTTCTTCACATACATGCTACTTATCTTGTCCGACTTGTCATGCTCCTTCTATAGCGCCAGTGCACTCACCTGATACCGCTGTCAAGAAGCAGGCGGCTGATTATGATGCTTCCAGGGAGTCTTATAATACTTAGTTTCTTGCCTACATGCATGAGCTTGATGAGGATGATCGTGCCTCTGCTACTCCCTCCGTCCAAAAATAAGTGTCTCAAGTTTGCTAAAAAATGGATATATCTATACATGAAACATGTCTAGATACATCCACTTTTTGGCAAACTTGAGACACTTATTTTGGGACGGAGGGAGTATTATTGCTGCTATCATGCAGGTGTCCATAGGAATCAGGGTTGATGCTTAAGGGTAACAGGGGGCAGGGCCAAAGAATCGCCCTTATGGAGCTTGTCTCCGGCTGTTGTATATGAGGCACGTACACTTGCCTTTCTCATTGCTTGCCCAAAAAGACTACAGAGATTGGATTATACAGTGTTGTTTATAACTTGAATATGAACTCTAAATGAACCCTATCCTGATAGGAGTTCTAAACATTTACAAAGTGATATATTCAGCTTGGTCTAGGATCACTCCGGAAGTATGACTGGGCTCAGGATGGTAGCACCTAGCTGAACTCAACTCGGCTTGCGCCTGTGGCTACTCGGATTGGTGCTGTGTTGTAAGCGTTCCCCCAAAATGAGTCCACAATATCATTAATAACGCAAGAGGGTGGTGCATACAACTCGGCCATATAAATATATAGCATGTTGGAGGATTGGGTCCGATGACCGCTTAAAGGACAACATTTAGTAGAAGTCAGAAGCTACCCAAGTTGTTAAACAAACATGAGGCATATCTAGGGAATCCACAAGCACGAGAACTTCCAAATTATTTAGAGTACAAAGATGAGGATATAGACATGTAAGTACCAGAGATGAGGGAGACTGGTTGTTACATTCTATTCGTACAAATTTTAACAGTGTAACATTCCAAAGAAATCAAAAGAATGACACAGAGCACAACTGGGTGATCAAGGTTTCTAGCAGTTGCTATTCCACACAAGCATGATGTAAAAAAAAACTGTATCCAAGAGTTCGTACCTTCCTACTTGGCCCTTTTAACACCAAAAAGGACTCGTTAAGGGTGTCAATGGTCTCTGCTACTACCAATAACTGATTTCTGTTGACAGTTCTCGACGTACGTTTAAAGCTAACAACAACACTATATCCCAAGGCCAACAATCCTCCAAGTGTTGTCCGCCCAACCTGAGATGCATTCAAAAAATAAGCAAACAGTGAGAAAAGTCGTAATTCCTGTGTTTGACAAGGTACTAAACCACCAGAAAATGCATTTTTTTTTCAATTTGCACCTCAACAAAGACGTGTGTGCAAAAGACTACATCACCCCTCCTCATTAAGGCACTCATTATCTTTGGAAGCTGTGTTACACTGTTACTCTAGTACATACTAAACACTGGGAATAGTCAAATTGCCATGAGGGGGGTATACCAAAGAAAAAATTGGTGTTAGTTGAAATAATAAAAAATGACATGTACTCCCTCCATTTCACAATAGCGTGTTTTAGGTTTTTCTGTTTTTTCCATAAAATAGTGTATTTCTAAATTTCGTTGGTTTGGGACGAAACTGCCCCTGCATGCTCCACGCTGGTCTCAAAGAAAATTGTGCTGAGACGGGTGAGCTCCCTCCGCAATTAAAGCCCTCACTAGAGCTGGAGTACTGGCCATTGCAGCAGCCCAAAACGCGCATGCGTCTGCAGTTACGAGAACGAAGTGACGCGCTGATATGAGATTGGTAGATTAATTAATGCACGGGGCAACATTAGGTGGCTAAACCTGCATGCAGCCAAGGACAAGATTGTCCAAAACCCATCTTAAACTACCCCTTGGTATGCGTTGAAACTAAGACGCACTGTAATATGATATGGAGGGAGTATTTAGGAACTAGTTTTCAATACTAGAATGGCTTCTATTCGTTAACGGAGGGAGTTTTTTGAAGTACAAGTCATTAGCATTAAGTCCACACAGGAATGAATTGATTTCATTATTTTGCACAATTATTAAAAACTGAAGCTACAGCTTCTGTGGTTCTGCTTCCAGTAATATATCTGCTAATGGGCTTACAGCGCTCCGGGAAAAAATTGTTTTGCTGCATTTGCCTGTTACTGGAAACTACTGTAAGCTACAGCTGAAAGCAAAACCTATACATTATCATAAATGCACTGGATATTTCTTGAGTTTGATGGTTCCAGTGTTTTGAACCGACCTCCCCCTCCCTCCTGGTCTCAGTAAGTCAACACTGATTCTCTTCCTGGTAATTGGGGCTAATTTGATGAAGATATTAAGGTGTTTTTATTATTCGATTTAACATTTCCAAAAGTTTAAAATGATAAGATCCTTTGCATACCTCAAACTCAGCTTTTGGACGGATAATAAAGAACTTGTCAACAATCCTTTGGTCCCCAAGAGACAGGTAATATCTTATACCACATTGCGTGACTTTAATCCAATCATCAATTTTCATTTCTTCAGAAGCAGAAGGTGGCCTAAGGTACATCTCAATGAAGCTGAAATAGTTTAAGAAGACAATGGTCACAAGCTGAAATGGTGAACAGATATAAGCCTGATGAATCTACAAAAGAACTTGATATAAACAGAACAACTGTGGATGAATGTAAACAAAGATACAAAGGATACGCACTTCTCAGTTTCTGCTTTACTTTTATCAAAAGAATAGAACTTCTGGTCATCTGGTGACTACAAAGACAAAGGCAAAGTTAAAGAAGCAAAGGAAACGCAAATAGTGGGTATTAACAAAGTCAAGTAATTAGTAACTGCACATGCTGGTTGTAGGTTCTGTATTAATATGTACTCTTCCATTTTCTTCAATGTAATTTTTTACACTAACACAATTTCACACACATCTTTGAATATTACTAGTAAGACGCCCGTGCTATGCTACAGAACCAAAAAGAGCAATATACAACATAGTTCACTCAAGTTATATGACAAATTAACCTCAAACTAATTCACTTTGGTGCTTTCGTTTATCAGGAGCGGCAGAGCAACTGACAGCTTATGATATGCTCATAGGTTTGCATGGTCCCACTTGTGAGGACTGAGATAAGAAAGGCTAGAACGGATGACCATCAACTCGAATCTTTATAAATAGGAACAACTAGTTCAAATAATATGAAATATTACCATTTCATGTGACAAATCAAGATGGTTTTGTGTACATTAGTAATCGAAGTTTTGAGAGGTTTACGCCATGCTTTCTAGGACAAAAAGAAGATTTCCATCATTGTGACATCATTGTTTGACATGTGAAGATTTTAATTTAATATCCTAAAACGAGTCACAAATAACTGAAATTTAGAAACTGGTACTATCTCCAAAATACAAATTCCATCAGTAATTTCTACTGTAATATATCTATAGGACCCGATAATTTATACTATTACAGCCATTTTAGAGGCGTCTGCTCATCATTTCATACGGCTGGTCCAAACATTCCTAAAGATTATTGATGACCAAAGTTGGTTCATTAAATTACACACTACTTCATACATAATATATTATCAGTCAACAGGAAACCATTGCTGACCTCATATTTGCATTTTAGCTTGTAGTACGGCTCACGGAATGAGCAGACAAAGCTGTTATCGATTCTAATCTGCACCAGCAACTCAAATAGGTTATGTACAGACCAAATAAACAAATTTTAGCTACATACTAAAGGAAAAAAAGAAAATTACAAAATGTGTACTTGAGCGTGATGCAGGTCTGGCTCAATGTGCTTTCTGAACAGCGGAAATATGCTATCAATCAGATAGTCCAATGAACAAGAATCTCCAATATCGTGCTGAACTTTAGAAAGCAGGCTAAAATGAACACCACCGACCTGAAATTGCGCAAAAGATTACTCGTTTACTTGATTCATAATTATTGATATGTAATAAATAATTTCCAACCAATGTTTTACCACAGCAACACGAATATCAAGCAGTGACCTTAGTGTTGAATGCAGAGCATAAGCACCATCAACAATCACCTACAAGGATAATTTGTATCAATATAGCAAAATGATCTCATCCTAAGGTTGTCACTGATGTCTAACATGTATTCTGAGATATCACACCACTCCAGATGACGAAATCTTCAGTCGCCTCCATCCTGTATGTTTCTTCTCTTGAAAATCAACCAGTGGCATCAATGTATCTTTGCCCTTTACTAGATCCTGCTCAGCAGACATGATTGTAAGGCTACTTGGCATACACCTAAATCAGCAGAAAGTTGTCAAGATAGCAAGCAAACAAAGACTATTACATTACCTCACAATAGTTAGAAGCTGGAATATTTATTTGACTAAGTACATCAAGTGAAGACAAGAAGAGCATTCGCTACTTTTGGAAACATTGGTCAAATGAGAGATTTCTAATTTGTGTTCTGCAGCAGGCAAAGCAGGACCTAAGCCCTAAATTTGAGCCTCTAAGGAAAGTTCTGCCAAAAATGACCCTAGTCTGAAACTTTAACCAAATATGACCCTTTTGTTCAACCCTAGTCAACTTGGCGCTGATTATATCAACGCCATGTGTATTGGTGCTGGAAAAAAACTAGCGTTTGCAAGAATGAAACAACGATTTATACGTCAGCGCCATGGTCTCCGGCATTGAGCATCCTTTGGTGTTGGCTAGCTACCTCACATGGATGCTTCACCGCCTATCAAAGATTCCTGCCTGCACCAATTGATCACCACGCAAGATCTTTCCATGATTATAAAAAATCACCATGCATGCACCAGCTACCTGACATGCATGCTGACCGGCATGCTTCACTGCCTATGGATTCCTGTTCGCATCAATCCATGTCCATCTTAATAGTATCTTGTAAGAAAAGAGTTTTCATGTACAAGCCCATGTGTTGTGATCGGCTGCAAGCAAAATAGCCTTTGGATGTATGCAGCATCATTGCTTCACGTAGAGGACAAACTATGTGAAAAAATGGAACATGCCAATCGATGAGTTGTTAAGCGACAAAGTTATGGCGTTGAGCTCTCAAAGCTCAACGCCGGTCACAGCGGCACAATTATGTAAATCTTTGTTTTAGTCGCCAAAAATTTAAGTTATTCTCAATGCCAAAATGCATGGCGCTGACCAGGCCAAGTTCAATGCCGGAACGGCTGATGTTGAGCAAAAGTGTGAGATTTGGTTAAAAGTTTCAGACTAGAATTATTTTTGGCTTACCTTTCAACAGAGGGTCAATATTGCCAAAATACACTCAGCTACGCACAGGATATAGTGTTGACTTCCACAATGACTGTAAATCGTTTCTATTCTCTCTTCACAAGCATAAGGTTTATCTTCGATATTTAGTAATCTAAGTGGACACTTTCCAAAGTCACATTCATATGATACATATGCCAGGCATAGGCAATAAACGCGTCCGTAGATAAAAGGCTTTGAACAATAAAATAGTACACAAGAACCAAACAAGCTATGCAGCATGTGCACCACTGCACCATACCATTTTGGCAAATATAATAACTATGCACTAAGCTGCAAATAAGACCTCTATCTGTCACTATACAAATTACAGACTCCCTACAAAAGCCCATGCTAATTGGAGAAAAAGAAAAGCATGTGGCCATAGTTTATGTCCCCATTGTTAGCGTGCAACCATCCAATCATAGGTCATCAATTACATCCTGATTATCGCGTTCCGTCGTCATGTTCCTAACCTAGCCAGCTCACAGCCTGTACTCTCTATCCTCCGTCTCAGTCTCATGTGTGTTTTCTCTTCAATCTCAATCTCATGCTCGCGGTACTCAGATTTCCTTCTCATCCTCATGCACAGTACACTACTCAATGCAGGTAACATGCATCTTCCACCTGATTCCTCCTTGCACTTATTTCTCTATATGTAATTACCAAGAGATCAAGTAACACCTACATGTAATTATGCATCAAATGTAGCTCGTAACTTTGGTTGGATGTGTCTGGTCCAACATAAGATTAACAAGAAAAATCAATTGTGTATACAAGTCCAAGTAAAACGAAAATAGTGTGTTGCACGAAGTTTTCGCAAGTATGTAATGGAGCCTTAGCTCTCCTCAAATACGTGTTTAATCTGTCTCTTAAAGTTGATCGACATGCTCTAAAAAATGTGCACAATTACTACTGTGGTTTTCCTTGCTAGAATTCAAATTAATAAGAAACATAACAAATATATATTCCGACAACGTTAGATATTTTTGCACGAGAACCAACTTAGGCTTTGTTTGGTGTTGCAGCAGATTACGCTAATTCGGTTAGGCTGAGCTGTTTGTACATAATTTGTTATTTGAGACCTGCTTTTTGCAATAATCATTAGGACAATATTTTAAAACAAGGTAAGGTATGCATCCAACCAGATCGTAAGTTGAGCAACATTATTTTGGTGTGATAGTGCGAATTAGTTTGATTTGATCTGGTTTGACAAATATAACACTAGATTTTCAATGACTACTTCAGTACTACAACTTATAAAGTAAGATTAGTCCAAGATAGTTCAAATACTACAGTGGCCTTCAACTAATTTAATATACACCTATGTATTTTTTTCTAACTGAGATGAGATTGATTACAAGAAAAATTAAGATAAGACAAGAAACAAAGATAGTAGTAAGTAACTAACTAGCCCTTGCAAGTGCACGGGGTTGACGAGTAGTCCTTGTAATTCAGTCGCATATCTTGGAACCACTATGATCAACTGTTCACTGGTTGAATGATTGATTACTAGAGGGTTTCTTTGATCCAGAAGCTATTACTATTACAATCTTGTGTTGGAGAAGTGTGTAGACCTTGAGCGAACTAATGCACAAAATACCATCACTGGCACAGCACATATACATGTTGACATAAGAACTGTCAGCTCTTTGGTTACTGCTAACAAGATTCTGATCCCTTCTGAGAATTGATCAGATGGCAGAAGCAATCACTCTATACCATTGTGAGGAAAACAGTTGTAAGACAGATTTCCGGTTCTTATTTAACATGTGTTTACTTCCAAAGCCAAGACAATAAACACATAAACAATCATAACATTCCAATAACCACTGCTGGTGTGTGCACATGGAGTTTTTTGCAACATCCAGATGTATAAGGCTTGGACTAGAAAGATACAAATGGCAGAATTAACTGAACACCCCTTTTCCCGCAGTAGCTACCCCCATCTGTACTACTGCATGCCAAATTTGCATATCAACTTCTCTGCTTCAACTACATAGTATGAAACCGTAAGACATGATCATCTTCCATCAACTATCCGTACATGTGAATCATAAGTCATACAGTTAGGCTTAGATTTTAGGTGGCTAAAAGATCATTAACTAACATAAGAGAGCCACTATTTCAAATAATCACTCTACAGAAGTTGGTGTTTGGCCAAATTCCATGGAGCATCAGCATCTCCGGACTCTGTTCTATTATTTGTTGGTGTGGAGGACTATAACAGAAAGTGGCACCACCAATACAAGAAAATGGGCACGCCTCTATCTGGAAAAATTAACTCCACATACCCGTATGCACCCACCCATGAAGGCATAAATTGCAGTGTTCTCCTTCAACAGCAACAACCAGTACACGCCACTAGAGAATACAACCGAACAGAGCATTCACGCCCACCATTTCTGGCTAACACTCTGACCATTCACTAAGGCAAGCAACCTGAACGCATCCAATCCCACCCGTAAGTCTGAGAGAGGCGGACAAGGACCTGGAGGTTGCTGGCGAGGGCGTTGAAGTCGATGGAGTCGATGTCGCTCCCTTCGTCGGCCCCTGCCCCCGTGCGGTAGTTCTCCATAGATACGATCACGACGCACCCCAGCACCGATGCCACCTTCTCCGCCAAGCTGCGCACCACCAACCCCAGATGAACAACCAATCAGTCAGCTCCCTGACAGGCGAAAGAGATAGCATCGAGCGGCCAACGCGACGCGAACAGAGGGGTGGGGAAGAAGGTGGTTCTAATCGACCTGGTCTTGCCGGAGCCGGTGGGCCCGCCGATGCCGACGGTGACGACAAGGCCGTCCTTGCGCTCGCGCAGCTCCTGGATCGCCTTCACGAGGAGGTAGTAGCCGCGGTCGAATGACTGCATCGAGGGGGGAAGATGGAATTAAAGGGGGAGTAATGGGGGAGAACGGGGAGGGGGGAGAGGGTTTACCACGTGGAGGGGGAGGGAGTGGAGGATGGAAGAAGAGGAGGAGGCGGCGGCGGCGGCGGCGGAGGCGGATGTGGGGGAGGTAGGGGAGGAAGGGTGGTGGAGGAGGAAGTCGCGGCCGCCGGCCTCGAGGCAGCGCTGCAGGAGGTCTGCATCCATGGCGACGAGGTGGAGTACGGATGAAGGAAGGAAGAGGGGAGCTGGAATGGAACTTCCCTTCCCGTGTGTGTGATGTTTCTTGGCGTGTTGGGCTCTGGGTCTCTGTGGGCCTCCATCCGCTCCGTCCAAACTTGCTTCGAAACCAACTCTAGCAGATCATCTCAAACGAAAAACTCTAGCAGAGATGCATATGCATCACTTCTCCCAAAAACCGATTATAGGAATGCTTAAAAATGAAAAAAAAAAGGAGTTTGGGGAGCTATTTTTCAGATTTCTCTAAAACTGCATTCTCCATGTATTTTCCTTACATGTGAGCCTACTCCTGAATGGGTTAGCGTTTTTTTTGTCTCTCTCTAGATCCGGAGGTAGGAGGGCGGGCGGGGGAGGCGTGAAGTTGGAGCAGGGGAAACGCAAGGGAGACGGGTTGGGCGGTGGCTTGATGAAGGCAAGATTTCTGTGCAGGCTACACTTGGGGAAGAAGCGCAAAGGGGTAGAGAAAAGGAGGGGAAAATGAAAATTAGGGACCGCTAAGCCCTAGGTGGCACATTTACATTTGAGGTGTCGATTTTACGTGATATGTTCTACCGGAGTCATGTGATATCGTTGAAACATTTAACGTGTTTACGGGGTCGATGCCCTAACTCTCAGTCGCCAGACCGGATTAACTCCGGAGTCACGTGCACATGCTAAAATAATCGTTAATTAATTTGAAAACCAAGACGGGGAGTGGTTTTGAAAATTTCAGAACACAGAAATTGAAAGAAGAAAGATGGAAACCAAGACAATGAAGAACATTGTCACTCCCGTTAGCGACTTGGGACCTTACCTCCCCCTCCTCCCCCTCCGCCACCGCCAGCAGGGGTCGTCGGGGAAAGCTCGGGTGGGGCCAGCGATGGGGGTTGCGCGGGGATGTTCCCTCGTTGGGCGTGTGCTGAAGACTGACGGACCGACTCTGGAGCTAGCGTCAGCACACGGCAGAGATCCTGGCGGTGGCGTCGGTGGGTGGTGTGGGTCAGTGGGTGTGCCATGGTGATGCAACGTGGTAGTGGGGATTTATGAGCCTGATCTGGGCCCGACCGAGTCTGCCTGCGCCTGGTGTGATCCCCATGTCCTGTCGGCAACCGTCTCCGGTGGTGGAGGACGGACTCCTCCGATTGGTTGTGGTGCGGCCGGAGGCCGGATCACGGCCTGACAGAGCCTAGATCTGGCAGCCGACGTGCGAAATGTCCTTGTCTGCCTGCTTATTGCATCGTTGCCGCCCTCTTTCTGCATATATCTGATCCAGACGGGTTTGGATCTGGCGCTAAGATATCCCCTCCACCTCTGTTGTCCTATGTTGTGTTGCTTCGGACGCCGCCACGAGCTCGTGTTTGCGGATGCTGGGGCGACAGCTCTAGAAGGTGATGCTGCATGGGTGATCTTGGCAGGCAACATCGCAGCGGTGGTGGGCCTCCCTTTGGCCATGCATATGTGATATGTCTCAAACGTATCTATAATTTCTGATGTTCCATGTTGATATTATACCAATTGTTACATGTTTTATATACACTTCATAGCATTTTTATGCATTTTCTGGGACTAACCTATTAACAAGATGCCACAGTGCTCGTTCCTGTTTTCTGCTGTTTTTGTATTCCAGAAAATCTAGTCTGTAAATAATCTCGGAATTGGACGAAACTTGGACAAAACCTCCTATTTTTCCAACACGAACACGGAGTCCAAAGAAGAGACGGAGGGGAGTGATGCATGTAAAATGCATACATGAACTTTGCATTATATTACTTATATTTCAATCATATTTGCATCATATAAGGGTTATACCATTGATTTATATTGATTTTGGGAATATTTCATTGTTTCCCTATTTTTCTGAAATTAACCCTGCACAGGCAGAAAACCCTATTTTCTATATTTTGATGTTTCAGGGACCCAAACGACGTCCAAATGACCTAATAATTTACGAGCATCAGTTTTTGGAATGAACGAAGCGTGGGAGCGAAGGAAGCGAACAAACGGAGGCCCGAGGGCCAGAAGAGGGTGGCCCACGCGGCCAGATTCCCTGGCCGCGTGGGACCCACCATCTGGGGCCTCGGAGCTCCGTTGCCGTCGATCTTTTTTCCCGAGCCTCCGTCTTGACCTAAAAACGACTATAAAAATAGTCCCGACGCTTTTGGAAGGAGGCGGCGGAGAAACACAAAACCACGAAACAGAGAGTCAGAAGGCTGCCGCCGGAGAAGATCGGAGGGGGGAAACGCCGCCGGAATCACCTCCGGAGGGCTCCACCCCCCTCCGGCGTGTTCATCATCAACATCTACAGCAAGATCATCTCCATCTCTCCACTGTAAACTCTTGGCAAACATGATATATGATGCAATATACTATTCCCTTGATCTATTGTGTCTCCCCATCTATGTTTGAGAAGTGATTTGTTCATGGCAATAGTGAAATAGTTCGTTGATTGGTTGCATACAAGTTTTGTTATCTTTTATGATTGTCTTTATGTACAATATATGAGTGCACACATATGTTGGGGAATGCATGTAAGGTGATCACCGGTAATGTAATGGAGTGAGGGAGACTTGGGAGGACATGTAAACCTGAGACCGAGTCATGAAGTTACTTTATTGGGGGATATATATAGGGGACCTTAGAACTTAAGGCTATGGTGGGACTTTTATGTCTTAATAATTCTTGTGTGCTCATTTACTTGGCCATGAGATCCATCATAAGGGGTTTTAGTTCATTTACTTGGCTACACCTATTTATGGCTCCTTCCTAGAAGAAACAATTAAGACTGAAACATGTGCTTCACTAATTGTGACAACCACACGAATGAAATAACAATTGCTAGAACATTTGCTCCCTTGAGATATTTGCTACTTGAGATATTTGCTACTTGCTACTTTGAGAAACTTGCTCTAAGAAACTTGCGTTTGAAACTTGATTGAGAAACTTGTTACTAGATAAACCCATTCCACATCACTTGCTTTCATTAGTTAGTTCCTTTCATATTTAAACTTATTGCTTTGCACAAACGGCCATATAAGAGGGTTATAGGGCTTTAGAGAATAGATAGTTTACCTTCAGCTCCTCGTGGGTTCGACACTCAAATACTTATCGAATTGTGCTACAGTGATTCCTTGCTCTTGGGGATTATCAAGCACTTTTCTGGCGCCGTTGCCGGGGAGCGTTGTGCTAAGCTTTTATTCTTGTTTGCATTGCATACTAACATATAAATCTAAAACATTATTATAAAATGGAAAACAACCAAACAATTATAGAACTGTATAATATCTATCTTGAGTTAGGACATGAAGTGTTTGAGGAGAAAATTAAATTTTATTTGCATAACAATCATGTTTGTGGTAGTACTAATTCGTTGAACACCTTTATTGCTAATGCTAAGGAAAACCTTAAGCTTGGGGAAGTTTGTTTTGATGAATATGATATTTTTAGTCCCCCAAGTTTGGAAGAGAAAATTTATTTTGATGATACTATGTCTCCCATTTATGATGATTACAATGATGTATATGATATTTTCAGTCCACCTACTATTGAGGATGAAAGTGATTTAATTGAGTTTGATGATCCATTATGCTCATTAGATGATAAGTCTTTATGTGGTGATTCTATTCAAAACTATGTGGTTATGTTTAACTTTAATGCTTGCAACTATTATGAGAGAGGAAGAGATAAGAATCCCCTTTATGTTTCTATGTTATTTAAAATGCAAGCTATTGATTATTATATGCATTGGTTACCTCAAATTTGTTGTTATTTATTCATATATAAAATTCCAATGCATAGGAAGAGAGTTAGACTTAAAAGTAAATTGTTTAATATTCTGTGGTGTGTTCCTTATGCTTTAATTTCCTATTCGGTTTGAGCACACCTTTATATCTTTACAACATGTAAAATATCTTTACCTACTGTTTTGTGACAATTAGTTTAAGATTTTCATTTTATATAAAATTTGGGAAAGTAAATGAGAAGGATGAGTAATGGAGAAGTTGGGGTCGACCTTGAACATGTGTTGTTCATGCCAATGGAACCGTTGCAAAGTCTCTATCATTAAAACTTTTCCCAAAGCTAAAACCAAATAAAAAAGTGTTTATGTTGTATATATTTGCTTCTCCTTTTGCCTTTTTGCTAAATCAAAAACAACAAAAATATTTTCCTTCTTCTTTGATTGTTTCTCTTGATTCTTGCTTGGTTCTTTTTGTTTCTTTTTGATTTTTATCTTCAGCTTAAGTTTTGGGTTTTTGAGTCAAGGTGCTTGTTTACTACCGTAACATCACCTTTGTATCTTATTTTTCATCTTAATGGCAAGAATAACCTCTTTTGAGAGGTAGGATTAAACAATAGTGATTTGCTGTCCAGAAAACAGATGCCTGAGCTTCACTGCGAAAAATGTATAAAATCACAGAAGAGGAATTTTGACCTGATATTTTACGACAGCAATATTCAGTTATTAATACACATTTCATTAGTTCAAAGTTTTCTGATTTGAGCAACGTAAGTGCCTCTGAAAATTCACTCTTTACGGGCTGTCCATTTTTGACAGATTCTGTCTTTATTTTGCATTACTCTCATTACTTGTGTTTTGTGTGGTTCTATTGATCAAAGAGCAATACACAACCATAGTAATATTAGCTAATGTGTAGAATCAACTCATGATATGTCTTTGCTGTACCTATGAGGATTTCATTTATGGAGACACTAACCCCTCTAATCAAGTTTTAAGATGAGTTTTGTGTGAAGAGAACTTTCAAGTGGAAGAGTTGAGGGTGATGAATAAAGATCACGAGGGACAAACACTCAAGCTTGGGGATGTTACCCCTAGGCTCACCCTACATATATCAAATAAGTACAAGAATTTAAGCTTGGGGATGCCAAGCCACCTCACTCCAACCATCTTGATACCAAGTAAGTAAGCCTAGCTATATGGCTATAAAGAAAGCGCTTTACGGGAGGCAACCCGGTTGTTTTTACTTTTGATTTTCTTTGTGTCCTCTTGCTGTAACAAGAGACTTAGTTTTTAGTTTAGTTTCTGGAATTCTTAATAAAGTGCCAAGTTTTACCTATTTTGGCTTGAAAAAGTTGCTTTTGCATTCGGAGATTTTATTCCAGCACGAATCTGTGCACGGTATGATTTTTAATTCCTATTCTGTAACTCCGAATGAGCTGAAATTTGAACTGTGGTTGCAACTTTTCATCCTCTGTGAGCGTGAATTTTTTCAGATTTTTTCGACATATTTAAGTAGGGTAGAAAAATACGTTTTGCTGCTGCTGTTTTTCTGGACGGATTCTGTCCCATTTTGTTTGATGCATTCTTTGAACTTTTAACTTGAATCTTTTTGATCCAATTGAGTTTATAAGTAGGCATACAACATTATACACTTTCTGGACATTCATATGAATTTTTGTTTAAGGATTTTATGCAGCAAGCAATTCATTTGTCTATCACTACTAATGTCACCCCACAGAAAAGAAATGGGAGAAACGGTGTTTTGAAGTTTTTTCACAGGGATTAGAGGAGATGCACCAAGAGCTATCCAAGGATGGTGAAGACCATAAGCTTGGGGATGTGAAGACAACCCCACTGGACCAACACACTCTCGGTTTGCACACGTCTAACTTCTGTTTTTCGATCAATGCACTTTATCGCATAAACTTGGAGCGTCTTTTATTTTTTTATTTCGGTTTGATTTTTTTTGTGAGACCACCACTATCATTTATATATGAGAGAGCTACTGGAAATTTGGGTTGAATTAAGTTGGATGCTATTAAAAAGATTGGGAAAGGGATGTTTGAGTTGATTCAAAAAGATACATATAGTTGCATGATTCATGTGCTTTTTAATGAGTATTAATTTGCAAGTGTTTTATCAAGAGCTATCTTTTATTCATGTTTTGATGCTGAATGTTACTTTACTTTGTTTAACATGGATTGGTTAGTTCTATGGACACTTATGCATGCATTTAGACGGTCAACTTTCTCCCTTTTGCTAGCCCAAAAATTCCAACAAGTAAAAACTTGTTTTCCAACACCTTCAACCAAAGTTTTTCCAGTGAGTCCACCATATCTACCTATTAGTTTTATGCTATTCTGAGTATGTTTATCATGTTATATTGTATTATCTATATTTTTTGAAGCGCAAAATAGTGGGGAAGGCCCCCACTGCTTAATTTTCTATTTTCCATTCAACTCAGGGAGTATTTACAGATGAGAAGTACAAGCGAGTGCAGGAGTAAGAGAAGGCTAAAAAATTACAACAAATCTAACCAGTCTTGCATACCCTCCTTGAGGCTAGGCTTAATTCTAAGCTTATTAAACTAACTGAATCTTTAAAAATCCGCATACAGGAGTCCATACTCCTCTGATCATTATCAAAAATGATTTTATTCCGATGATTCCATAAGCTCCAGCACCCTAAATTAAATTTTATTTGCATAACAATCATGTTTGTGGTAGTACTAATTCGTTGAACACCTTTATTGCTAATGCTAAGGAAAACCTTAAGCTTGGGAAAGTTTGTTTTGATGAATATGATATTTTTAGTCCCCCAAGTTTGGAAGAGAAAATTTATTTTGATGATACTATGTCTCCCATTTATGATGATTACAATGATGTATATGATATTTTCAGTCGACCTACTATTGAGGATGAAAGTGATTTAATTGAGTTTGATGGTCCATTATGCTCATTAGATGATAAGTCTTTATGTGGTGATTCTATTCAAAACTATGTGGTTATGTTTAACTTTAATGCTTGCAACTATTATGAGAGAGGAAGAGATAAGAATCCCCTTTATGTTTCTATGTTATTTAAAATGCAAGCTATTGATTATTATATGCATTGGTTACCTCAAATTTGTTGTTATTTATTCATATATAAATTCCAATGCGTAGGAAGAGAGTTAGACTTAAAAGTAAATTGTTTAATATTCTGTGGTGTGTTCCTTATGCTTTAATTTCCTATTCGGTTTGAGCACACCTTTATATCTTTACAACATGTAAAATATCTTTACCTACTATTTTGTGATAATTAGTTTAAGATTTTCATTTTATATAAAATTTGGGAAAGTAAATGAGAAGGATGAGTAATGGAGAAGTTGGGGTCGACCTTGAACATGTGTTGTTCATGCCAATGGAACCGTTGCAAAGTCTCTATCATTAAAACTTTTCCCAAAGCTAAAACCAAATAAAAAAAGTGTTTATGTTGTATATATTTGCTTCTCCTTTTACCTTTTTGCTAAATCAAAAACAACAAAAATATTTTCCTTCTTCTTTGATTGTTTCTCTTGATTCTTGCTTGGTTCTTTTTGTTCTTTTTGATTTTTATCTTCAGCTTAAATTTTGGATTTTTGAGTCAAGGTGCTTGTTTACTACCGTAACATCACCTTTGTATCTTATTTTTCATCTTAATGGCAACAATAACCTCTTTTGAGAGGTAGGATTAAACAATACTGATTTGTTTTCCAGAAAACAGATGCCTGAGCTTCACTACGAAAAATGTATAAAATCACATAAGAGGAATTTTGCCTGATATTTTACCACAGCAATATTCAGTTATTAATACACATTTAATTAGTTCAAAGTTTTCTGATTTGAGCAACGTAAGTGCCTCTGAAAATTCACTCTTTACGGGCTGTCCATTTTTGACAGATTCTGTCTTTATTTTGCATTACTCTCATTACTTGTGTTTTGTGTGGTTCTATTGATTAAAGAGCAATACACAACCATAGTAATATTAGATAATGTGTAGAATCAACTCATGATATGTCTTTGCCGTACCTATGAGGATTTAATTTATGGAGACACTAACCCCTCTAATCAAGTTTTAAGATGAGTTTTGTGTGAAGATAACTTTCAAGTGGAAGAGTTGAGGGTGATGAATAAAGATCACGAGGGACAAACACTCAAGCTTGGGGATGTTACCCCTAGGCTCACCCTACATATATCAAATAAGTACAAGAATTTAAGCTTGGGGATGCCAAGCCACCTCACTCCAACCATCTTGATACCAAGTAAGTAAGCCTACCTATATGGCTATAAAGAAAGCGCTTTAAGGGAGGCAACCCGGTTGTTTTTACTTTTGATTTTCTTTGTGTCCTCTTGCTGTAACAAGAGACTTAGTTTTTAGTTTAGTTTCTAGAATTCTTAATAAAGTGCCAAGTTTTACCTATTTTGGCTTGAAAAAGTTGCCTTTTGCATTCGGAGATTTTATTCCAGCACGAATCTGTGCACGGTATGATTTTTAATTTCTATTCTGTAACTCCGAATGAGCTAAAATTTGAACTGTGGTTGCAACTTTTCATCCTCTATGAGCGTGAAGTTTTTCAGATTTTTTCGACATATTTAAGTAGGGTAGAAAAATACGTTTTGCTGCTGCTGTTTTTCTGGACGGATTCTGTCCCACTTTGTTTGATGCATTCTTTGAACTTTTAACTTGAATCTTTTTGATCCAATTGAGTTTATAAGTTGGCATACAACATTATACACTTTCTGGACATTCATATGAATTTTTGTTTAAGGATTTTATGCAGCAAGCAATTCATTTGTCTATCACTACTAATGTCGCCCCACAGAAAAGAAATGGGAGAAACGGTGTTTTGAAGTTTTTTCACAGGGATTAGAGGAGATGCACCAAGAGCTATCCAAGGATGGTGAAGACCATAAGCTTGGGGATGTGAAGACAACCCCACTGGACCAACACACTCTCGGTTTGCACACGTCTAACTTCTGTTTTTCGATCAATGCACTTTATCGCATAAACTTGAAGCGTCTTTTATTTTTATTATTTCGGTTTGATTTTTATTTGTGAGACCACCACTTTTCATTTATGTTATGAGAGAGCTACTGGAAATTTGGGTTGAATTAAGTTGGATGCTATTAAAAAGATTGGGAAAGGGATGTTTGAGTTGATTCAAAAAGATACATATAGTTGCATGATTCATGTGCTTTTTAATGAGTATTAATTTTCAAGTGTTTTATCAAGAGCTATCTTTTATTCATGTTTTGATGCTGAATGTTACTTTACTTTGTTTAACATGGATTGATTAGTTCTATGGACACTTATGCATGCATTTAGACGGTCAACTTTCTCCCTTTTGCTAGCCCAAAAATTCCAACAAGTAAAAACTTGTTTTCCAACACCTTCAACCAAAGTTTTTCCAGTGAGTCCACCATATCTACCTATTAGTTTTATGCTATTCTGAGTATGTTTATCATGTTATATTGTATTATCTATATTTTTTGAAGCGCAAAATAGTGGGGAAGGCCCCCACTGCTTAATTTTCTATTTTCCATTCAACTCAGGGAGTATTTACAGATGAGAAGTACAAGCGAGTGCAGGAGTAAGAGAAGGCTAAAAAATTACAACAAATCTAACCAGTCTTGCATACCCTCCTTGAGGCTAGGCTTAATTCTAAGCTTATTAAACTAACTGAATCTTTAAAAATCCGCATACAGGAGTCCATACTCCTCTGATCATTATCAAAAATGATTTTATTCCGATGATTCCATAAGCTCCAGCACCCTAAATTAAATTTTATTTGCATAACAATCATGTTTGTGGTAGTACTAATTCGTTGAACACCTTTATTGCTAATGCTAAGGAAAACCTTAAGCTTGGGAAAGTTTGTTTTGATGAATATGATATTTTTAGTCCCCCAAGTTTGGAAGAGAAAATTTATTTTGATGATACTATGTCTCCCATTTATGATGATTACAATGATGTATATGATATTTTCAGTCGACCTACTATTGAGGATGAAAGTGATTTAATTGAGTTTGATGGTCCATTATGCTCATTAGATGATAAGTCTTTATGTGGTGATTCTATTCAAAACTATGTGGTTATGTTTAACTTTAATGCTTGCAACTATTATGAGAGAGGAAGAGATAAGAATCCCCTTTATGTTTCTATGTTATTTAAAATGCAAGCTATTGATTATTATATGCATTGGTTACCTCAAATTTGTTGTTATTTATTCATATATAAATTCCAATGCGTAGGAAGAGAGTTAGACTTAAAAGTAAATTGTTTAATATTCTGTGGTGTGTTCCTTATGCTTTAATTTCCTATTCGGTTTGAGCACACCTTTATATCTTTACAACATGTAAAATATCTTTACCTACTATTTTGTGATAATTAGTTTAAGATTTTCATTTTATATAAAATTTGGGAAAGTAAATGAGAAGGATGAGTAATGGAGAAGTTGGGGTCGACCTTGAACATGTGTTGTTCATGCCAATGGAACCGTTGCAAAGTCTCTATCATTAAAACTTTTCCCAAAGCTAAAACCAAATAAAAAAAGTGTTTATGTTGTATATATTTGCTTCTCCTTTTACCTTTTTGCTAAATCAAAAACAACAAAAATATTTTCCTTCTTCTTTGATTGTTTCTCTTGATTCTTGCTTGGTTCTTTTTGTTCTTTTTGATTTTTATCTTCAGCTTAAATTTTGGATTTTTGAGTCAAGGTGCTTGTTTACTACCGTAACATCACCTTTGTATCTTATTTTTCATCTTAATGGCAACAATAACCTCTTTTGAGAGGTAGGATTAAACAATACTGATTTGTTTTCCAGAAAACAGATGCCTGAGCTTCACTACGAAAAATGTATAAAATCACATAAGAGGAATTTTGCCCTGATATTTTACCACAGCAATATTCAGTTATTAATACACATTTAATTAGTTCAAAGTTTTCTGATTTGAGCAACGTAAGTGCCTCTGAAAATTCACTCTTTACGGGCTGTCCATTTTTGACAGATTCTGTCTTTATTTTGCATTACTCTCATTACTTGTGTTTTGTGTGGTTCTATTGATTAAAGAGCAATACACAACCATAGTAATATTAGATAATGTGTAGAATCAACTCATGATATGTCTTTGCCGTACCTATGAGGATTTAATTTATGGAGACACTAACCCCTCTAATCAAGTTTTAAGATGAGTTTTGTGTGAAGATAACTTTCAAGTGGAAGAGTTGAGGGTGATGAATAAAGATCACGAGGGACAAACACTCAAGCTTGGGGATGTTACCCCTAGGCTCACCCTACATATATCAAATAAGTACAAGAATTTAAGCTTGGGGATGCCAAGCCACCTCACTCCAACCATCTTGATACCAAGTAAGTAAGCCTACCTATATGGCTATAAAGAAAGCGCTTTAAGGGAGGCAACCCAGTTGTTTTTACTTTTGATTTTCTTTGTGTCCTCTTGCTGTAACAAGAGACTTAGTTTTTAGTTTAGTTTCTAGAATTCTTAATAAAGTGCCAAGTTTTACCTATTTTGGCTTGAAAAAGTTGCCTTTTGCATTCGGAGATTTTATTCCAGCACGAATCTGTGCACGGTATGATTTTTAATTTCTATTCTGTAACTCCGAATGAGCTAAAATTTGAACTGTGGTTGCAACTTTTCATCCTCTATGAGCGTGAAGTTTTTCAGATTTTTTCGACATATTTAAGTAGGGTAGAAAAATACGTTTTGCTGCTGCTGTTTTTCTGGACGGATTCTGTCCCACTTTGTTTGATGCATTCTTTGAACTTTTAACTTGAATCTTTTTGATCCAATTGAGTTTATAAGTTGGCATACAACATTATACACTTTCTGGACATTCATATGAATTTTTGTTTAAGGATTTTATGCAGCAAGCAATTCATTTGTCTATCACTACTAATGTCGCCCCACAGAAAAGAAATGGGAGAAACGGTGTTTTGAAGTTTTTTCACAGGGATTAGAGGAGATGCACCAAGAGCTATCCAAGGATGGTGAAGACCATAAGCTTGGGGATGTGAAGACAACCCCACTGGACCAACACACTCTCGGTTTGCACACGTCTAACTTCTGTTTTTCGATCAATGCACTTTATCGCATAAACTTGAAGCGTCTTTTATTTTTATTATTTCGGTTTGATTTTTATTTGTGAGACCACCACTTTTCATTTATGTTATGAGAGAGCTACTGGAAATTTGGGTTGAATTAAGTTGGATGCTATTAAAAAGATTGGTAAAGGGATGTTTGAGTTGATTCAAAAAGATACATATAGTTGCATGATTCATGTGCTTTTTAATGAGTATTAATTTTCAAGTGTTTTATCAAGAGCTATCTTTTATTCATGTTTTGATGCTGAATGTTACTTTACTTTGTTTAACATGGATTGATTAGTTCTATGGACACTTATGCATGCATTTAGACGGTCAACTTTCTCCCTTTTGCTAGCCCAAAAATTCCAACAAGTAAAAACTTGTTTTCCAACACCTTCAACCAAAGTTTTTCCAGTGAGTCCACCATATCTACCTATTAGTTTTATGCTATGCCGAGTATGTTTATCATGTTATATTGTATTATCTATATTTTTTGAAGCGCAAAATAGTGGGGAAGGCCCCCACTGCTTAATTTTCTATTTTCCATTCAACTCAGGGAGTATTTACAGATGAGAAGTACAAGCGAGTGCAGGAGTAAGAGAAGGCTAAAAAATTACAACAAATCTAACCAGTCTTGCATACCCTCCTTGAGGCTAGGCTTAATTCTAAGCTTATTAAACTAACTGAATCTTTAAAAATCCGCATACAGGAGTCCATACTCCTCTGATCATTATCAAAAATGATTTTATTCCGATGATTCCATAAGCTCCAGCACCCTACCATCATGGCCACTTTGAAGAAAATATTGGTAGATCTTTGCTTAGCGTCCATCAGCATATCAATGAAATCCAAATCTGTATTCCAACTTTCTCCAAGATTGATCCAGAAATCTTTACTGAACTGGCAATTGAAAAAAAGGTGGGTTCTGCTTTCATCCACAGAGTCATCACATAAGACACAGTGTTTTGATTCAACATAAAAATTCTTTCTGGACATTAGATCTTTAGTGTTAATTCTGTCCTGAATCATGAGCCAGAAAAAGAACTTGTGTTTGGGCAGACAAGGTGATTTCCAAATCCATTTGAAAGGCGCTAGGGCCGGCACAGTATTAATAATAGCATTGTATACCTTTTTCGTGGTATATTTGCCTGATCCCCAAGTGAAGCTCCAAACATCATTTGTATTGGGTGAAAAATTCTCATTCAGGAATTGTCTTAGCTGATTGCATTGCTCATCTGCAAGGAGAGACAGAGGTAACTGGAAAAGATTATAGATCAGATCATCTTCTCTTTGCTCAGCTGTAGTAGCCACGGTAATGTTCTTGGAAATCGCAAAAGAGTGCAGCTGGGGAAACTGTTCCGTAAGCGGAGCTCCATGCCATTTGTCTTTCCAAAGAGAAATACTTCTCCCACTCCCAGCTTTACAAGTCGTCAGTTCTTTAAATGCGTCCAGAAAAGAGAGACAATTCCTCCACCAAAATGATCCAACGCCACCATTTGTATCTGGGATCTTTCCATTAGCATAATGAGCATTCCATATCAGTTCAACCCATGGCACGTCTTGTGAGTTGAAAAACTTATATAGATTTTTAATAAGCAAGGCTTTATTCTGCTCTCTCAAGTTCAAGACTCCAAGACCTCCTCCATCTTTCGGAAGACACACTTTTTCCCATTTAACAAGGCATTTCCCATGTTTATCAATTTCTTTTCCATGCCACAGGATGGTTCTCATAGATTTATTCATATGATCCATGTGTGTGAAATGTACCTTTAGGGCACACATGATGTAATTGGGCATAGCTGAGATAACTGATCTAATCACCTCCAGTCTAGAACAGTGTGATAAAAGGTTAGAAATTCCAGACAATCTTTTGTCCATCTTTAGCACCATAGGCATCAAATTATCCAACTTTGGTCGTGTAGTACCCATTGGCAGTCCAAGGTAAGTGAAAGGGAGTGATTCAGCTTTGCATCCAAATACATTGGCCAGCACATTGCACCTTTCTTGAGAAATATTAATTGGCACCATGCATGGGGTCTGGAAATTTATTTTCAGACTTGTGGCCTTTGTGAAATCTTGCAGCAAGTTTTTGAGGTTTAACAGCTGCAATTCATCTGCAGGCATGATAAGTAAAGTATCATCCGCATACTGAACGATGGAATAGGACTGTCCATATGATTCTTCAAGTGGAAAATTAATTAATCCATTATGTCATGCCTCATTGACAACAACCTGCAGCAATTTAGCAGTTGCAACAAACAGTAATGGTGAGAGGGGATCTCCCTGCTGTACTCCCCTTTTGCAATGTATAATTTTCCCAGGCACACCATTTAAAATAACAGCTGTTGTAGCACTGTTAAGAATATTATTAATCCCTGCAACAAATTTCTCACCAAAGTCCAAATGCATAAGCATTGTCAGAATAGCACTGTATTCAACCATATCAAATGCCTTTTCAAAATCAAGCTTGATAATAATAGTTTCCTGTCGAGATTTGTGACAGATGTGAAGGTATTCAAACGCCCAGGCAATGCAGTCTTGTATAGATCTTGATTTAATAAAGCCATACTGGTTTTTGTGCAATAGAGAAATGATTTCAGCGCCATACTCACCAGTGAAATAGGCCTAAAATCTGATGGGGTCTCAGGATTAGGGACTTTAGGAATTAGTGTAATATAGGCAGTGTTAATGCTCTGTAAATCCAGGGATCCATCATAGAAGCTGCTGCACAGATTATAGAACTGTCCTTTCATGATATTCCAGTGCTTCTTCATAAAAATGCCATTAAAACCGTCAGGCCCTGGCGATTTATTGTTGGGCATGTGTTTAATAATATCATCAATCTCATCATGCGTAAATGGCACCTCCAGATTGGTAAGGTCATGTGGAGCAATAAAACTATCTAAATCAAAATTCATTTCAGTCTGTACCGATTCCCCAAGTCTATTCCTGAAGGAATTCCACAATATTGCAGCCTTTTGCTCATGATCACACACTTCTCTGCCATCCCCAACTTTCAACATGGTGATATAATTATGTCTGTTCCTGAAGGAATCTGGAATTCCCCAAATCTATACTTCTGAATTAAAATGCTTATGTTATTGATTGTTATGGGAAAAGTTGGTTAAAAAGCTCTCACGAACTTGATGCACACTTTACTTTTATTACACTTAATAAACATGAACCATTGTGATTAAAATTATGAAGTTGTGAGCTTGACAAGAGTCTTGGTTGGGAGTTAGCTCATATGTGTTGTCACATGGCAAGCTTTCAACGTGCTCTTAATTATATTTAGTTGATATCATGTACTTTTGTTTATGGATGCCTATCATGGTGCCAAATATATGCGGAAACTTAGTAAGTTTGAGGAGTTTGTATAAATGGCTAGAGAGACGCCTGGGCCGCTAACCTAAGCCATGCATCATTTATGGTGGAAATTTACAGCGCACCAAAGTGAACATTCAGTGATGCACGTCATAATAAAAAGTTATACAGATAGTAAATAAAAGAGTGCTGAGATTGTTCATTGTCTGTTTGTCTTGTCATTTTGACATGGGCTAGTTTCCATGTCCTGAGGCAAGAGGTACCCCAGTTGACGCTCTTGATGACGCTATTATATTACTTACAATGACTTTAACTTACTTTGTGGCCCGAGTTGAGTAACACCGTGGTGTAGGTACTTGTATTCACGGGGCATGAGGCATTCAACCCATACTTTGTCAAGCACATTACTCATATTTGCTTTCACTTTAAACTTTAACCATTCAAGATGCTATGATAGGGGTAATGAGAGCTCCACACCAATGAATACCACATTGCAAACATTAACTTAAGTAGAAGCATTTGGAAGTTAGATGAAACTTAATCATGTTTTACCTCTACTCATTTATATATCTTTCCAAAGTGTCCACCTTTTTATATTCAGATTTACAAGAATACTCTATGACCATTATAGGATGTTTTTACTTTTCATGATGCATACATTTGGTCCGTAGTACTTTCTTCTATGTTACACTTTGTGAATTATCATTGAACATCCTTACATTGAATATTTGATATCACTTCATAATCTATCTTGTATATTGCTACTCCTTTGAAGAATGAATCATTTGACTCTATGTAGCAATAGTAATCATCTTTGATATCCATTGATAGTATTAAAATGCAAAGTCCATGTTAGTTTTATCACCTTCATACTCGAGGACGAGTATAGGTTAAGCTTGGGGATGTTGATGCATGTAAAATGCTTACATGAACTTTGCATTATATTACTTATATTTCAATCATATTTGCATCATATAAGAGTTATATCATTGATTTATATTGATTTTGGGAATATTTCATTGTTTCCCTATTTTTCTGGAATTAACCCTGCACAGGCAGAAAACCCTATTTTCTATATTTTGATGTTTCAGGGACCCAAACGACGTCCAAATGACCTAATAATTTACGAGCATCAGTTTTTGGAAGGAACGAAGCGTGGGAGCGAAGGAAGCGAACAAACGGAGACCCGAGGGCCAGAAGAGGGTGGCCCACGTGGCCAGATTCCCTGGCCGTGTGGGACCCACCATCTGGGGCCTCGGAGCTCCGTTGCCGTCGATCTTTTTTCCCAAGCCTCCGTCTTGACCTAAAAACGACTATAAAAATAGTCCCCCGATGGCTTTTGGAAGGAGGCGATAGAGAAACACAAAACCACGAAACAGAGAGTCAGAAGGCTGCCGCCGGAGAAGATCGGAGGGGGGAAATGCCGCCGGAATCACCTCCGGAGGGCTCCACCCCCCACCGGCGTGTTCATCATCAACATCTACAGCAATATCATCTCCATCTCTCCACTGTAAACTCTTGGAAAACATGATATATGATGCAATATGCTATTCCCTTGATCTATTGTGTCTCCCCATCTATGTTTGAGAAGCGATTTGTTCATGGCAATAGTGAAATAGTTTGTTGACTGGTTGCATACAAGTTTTGTTATCTTTTATGATTGTCTTTATGTACAATATATGAGTGCACACATATGTTGGGGAATGCATGTAAGGTGATCACCGGTAATGTAATGGAGTGAGGGAGACTTGGGAGGACATGTAAACCTGAGATCGAGTCATGAAGTTACTTTATTGGGGGATATATATATATAGGGGACCTTAGAACTTAAGGCTATGGTGGTACTTTTATGTCTTAATAATTCTTGTGTGCTCATTTACTTGGCCATGAGATCCATCATAAGGGGTTGTAGTTCATTTACTTGACTACACCTATTTATGGCTCCTTCCTAGAAGAGACAATTAAGACTGAAACCTGTGCTTCACTAATTGTGACAACCACACGAATGAAATAACAATTGCTAGAACATTAGCTCCCTTGAGATATTTGCTACTTGAGATATTTGCTACTTGCTACTTTGAAAAACTTGCTCTAAGAAACTTGATTGAGAAACTTGTTACTAGATAAACCCATTCCACATCACTTGCTTTCATTAGTTAGTTCCTTTCATATTTAAACTTATTGCTTTGCACAAACAGCCATATAAGAGGGTAATAGGGCTTTAGAGAATAGATAGTTTACCTTCAGCTCCTCGTGGGTTCGACACTCAAATACTTATCGAATTGTGCTACAGTGATTCCTTGCTTTCGGGGATTATCAGGGAGCCATGTGGCAGCCACACCATGGGGGCGCGCGGGCCCCCCTGCCGCGTCGTGGGGTGGTCTAAATACCCGAGCTATTATCCATGAAAAGTTCTAGAGACGCCACCGCCATCAACCCTAGCTCGGGAGGGTTCAGAAGCTCTTCCCGGCACCCTGCCGGAGAGGGGAATCATCTCCGGAGGGCTCTACATCACCATGCCTGCCTCCGGAGTGATGCGTGAGTAGTTCATCCTTGGACTACGGGTCCATGGCAGTAGCTAAATGGTTGTCTCTCCACTTTATGCTATCATGTTTAGATCTTATAAGCTGCCTATCATGATCAAGATCATCTTATTGTAATGCTACATGTTGTGTTTGCTGGGATCCGATGAATATTGAATACTATGTCAAGTTGATTATCAATCTATCTTATATGTTATTTATGATCTTGCATGCTTTCCGTTACTAGTAGATGATTTGGCCAAGTAGATGCTGATGTAGTGCAACCTGCCCTAAGCAACCCAACACTCCACAAGTTACCATGGACATCAAAGGTGAACTCATTCCTCTTCGAGAACTCACTTCCGACCCTTTTGAATGGTATACTACTTGACCATCGTTCCCTTTACACTCTAGGTGTGTCACCACGGTTACGAGTTCACGGGAAGATGGCCAAGGCGCAAGAGGAATGGAGTCCGACAAGACGGTGGCTTGGAAACGGAGAAGGAAGAGGAGCCAAGGAGAAGAAGATGAGCTGTTGAAGTCCCAGGCGGCGGTACTACCGCCAGAGGCAGCGGTACTACCGCCAGGCTCCAGCCAGCGGTACTACCGCCAGCGCTATCGCCCAAGACAGCCCTCTGGAGGACCCAGCGGCAGCTCCAGCGGCACCGCAGCGGTACTACCGCCACCCAGCGGTACTACCGCTAGGCGCAGCGGTACCACCGCTGCGGAACGCCAGGCGCTTCAGGGAGCCTCCAGCGGTACTACCGCCAGGAGTAGCGGTACTACCGCTGCGGAGCCAGGCCAGCTCGGGATGGAGGCCCTTATCCTCTCCCACCTACCCCCCTTTTGGGTCAACACTATAAATAGGCACCTACCCCCTCCAGATCTAGATAGACTTGGTATTGAGATTAGAGTAGAGCTAGACTCCTTCTTCTCAAAGGTCTCCTTCCTCCCCCTTGTGGGGATGGTTCCTCCTCTTGTGGAGAAGATCCCTTCGTGGATTCAAGACCTCTACTTGTAGTTTGACTACTTGCCAATCTTTCATCCTCGGTGACTTTATTGGATCGGTTCGGTTGACCGTTGGAGAAACAACAATCCAAGATCCCTTCTTGTATCTACTTGCCGATCTCCCACCTTCGTGTGGATTCTATTGGGCTGATTGGACCGACCGGTAAGGGAAACGGTTCTTGTATCTTGTGTGTGTTCTTGTGTTCTTGGTGTTCTTCCTCGTGTTCTTCGTGTTCTTGCATGAGTTCGTCCACATCATCCGTCAATCCGTGAAGATCGGGCCACCCTAGAGGACCTATTCCTCATCATATGGTATCAGAGCATGGTTTCCACGGATTTGACTTGGTTTCCCCCACAAATCTCCCAAATTTTTCTTTGATTTTGAAAAATTCGAAAATTTCCACCAAAAATAGCCCCAAATTGCTTTTGGATCGATCTGTGAATCTTGTGCGTTTTTGCAAGTTTTGATCCGTTGATCTATTGCTATACTTGTTGATCTTGCTTCCTCTGCGTTCCCATAGCCTAATTCCATCATTTGCCCCTTCGATTTGGCCATTTTCGGGTCGTTTTTCCGCCAAAATCGCGAAAAATTCGTGTTCTCGGGCAAAATCCGCGTCCAGTAGCGGTACTACCGCCCCTCCTAGCGGTACTACCGCCCCTACCAGCACTACCACCAGCGGTACCGCCAAAAATCGCTTTCTGTTGCTCCCAGCGGTACCTCCAGCGGTACCTGCAGAAAACTGAAATTTCTGAAAAATTATTTTGGCCATATCTTTTGATTCCGGACTCCGTTTTTGGTGTTTTCGGCTCGTTTCGAAGCTACGATCAAGGCCTTCATCACCATTGCGGAAGATCTATCATCCACCACCACCAAAATTCGTGGGCAAGCACGAAGCTTCTACAACAAAGGGTGAAGAATATCGACGAAAGGTATAACATCGCCCACCTTTACCCCTTGCCATTCCGTTGAAAGCCACACTATATCTTTGCGATTACCATGTCCTATTGAGGCTAGCTCTTGATGATTGCTTGGGCTTTGCACATTTGCACCATGTAGTTTCCGAGCAAAAGTTGTGCGCTAGTTCATATATCATATATCTTGTGTTGGCATAAAAGAAGTGAGTGTGCAAAAGTGAAAAGAAACAAGAAGCAAAAAGTGCCAAAACAAAAGAAGAGAAAAGAAAGAAAGAAAAGAAGAAACACCACTTGCCATATCTTGTAGGAAAGCGCAAGCTCGATGAACATCTAGTAGGTGGTGCATTGTTGTGCAAATCTTGTAGCCCACCAAATAAATTGCAATCGAGCTAGTAGCTCTCCTTGTACTTGTGCAACATGAGCTTATAGTCTTCGCTAGGATCTTATGGGTCTTTAGCTCACTTCTTGGTTGCACGAGTCCCATTTATCTCTCCGCGTGTGTGTTTCCTTGAACTACATTCCTATCTTTGAGATTGACTTGTATTTGCTTTGTGATCATCGTGGTTCTCTACTTGCTTTGACAATATCTTGGTTTCTGGTTGGTTCAATTTGCTTTCCACCTACCATACCTACCTACCAACTTTCGAGCCGTGTGTGTTTTTGGAGTTTGCTTTGGATACTTGAACACAAACATTTTACTTTGTGATCGTTTCCCTTGGTTGTCCACGACGTCCAATACTATCTACAAGGTGAGAGGTTGTGTTCTAGTTCCTTTCCACTCCACATATATACACTTGTCTTGTGAGTTGACATGTCTAGGGAGAGTGAATGCCACTATGGAGGCCAAGATGATGTTGAGTACACGATGAGCCACAACAACTATGATGCCTCAAACTTTGAGGACATGGGGGACTACTACTACGACTACACCGACAATGACCCCCATGACATGATGGATCATCACCAAGACTTCCGCTACAACTACTCCGACTATGACTCCGAAGATTGCTCAAGCTTCACCGACATGGAGAACTACTACGACTACAACTCCAAGTACTCCGACGAGAACTTTGGCTCTACCATGGTCAAGAGCGGCACCACCAAGCGTCATGGCACAACCTACTTCTATGGTTCAAGCTCAAGACGGTGCTCCGACAAGAAGACCACCACGAGTTCATCTTATGGAGCTCCATCTACTTCCAAGAGCGACAAGCTTCGCCATTCTCCTTCAACGTCAAGACGGTGCCATGAGAAGGACAACACCAAGAGTGCCAAGCCTTGACACTCTACATCAACCCAAAGACGGCGCCACAAGAAGTGCATCGACAAGGCCAAGCTCCAAAATGTCAAGGATGCCATGGACAAGTATGCCAAGAGCCTACGTCCTTTATCTAGCTCATCAAGGCACCACAAGAAAGATGCCAAGGTGGACCACAACATGTCACCAAGCTCTAGTGGAAGCTCCAAGGAAAGGTCGCCAAGGCAACAAGCTCGCCGTCGCCAACATGAGGAGAAGCATCCGAATGACTTTCGGTGACACCCTACCACTCAAGAGCGTCAACATCGACATGACAAGAAAATGGCGACAAAGGCGCATCCTATGGTGTTCCCTAGTGCTACCACTCCAAGTGCGCCAACAAGAGCTACAAGTTCCATGTTTGACGAGATCATGGCCGACATCGACAACTTCTTCGAGAATCTCATTCGTCGACGCCGGAAGAAACATGGTCACAAACGTGAGGCCAAAACATTAGCGCCCTCCTCAAGCACTTCTCATGATACGGTCCCTACACCAAGTGCCACCACCACAATGGCCCCCCATATGGCAAGATGAAGACCCCCTATGCGACAATTGCCAAGGCCAAGACCATGATCCACGAGAATGTCCCAATCTCTTGTGCCCGCTATGCAATAGAAGAGGTCACATGATGTGGGAATGCCAAGTTGGTGAACAAGACGGTGACCAAGATGATGACAAGACGGTCGAGCATGGGATTTTCCCTTCGACCAAGGAGGCGAGCATTGATGATGCTATCACCTATGACCATGGTCAAGTGATGAAGCAGAGCATGGGATTTTCCCTTCCGCAAAGGAGTCGAGTGATGATGCCTACACTATGGCATTGACCTGTGGAGGCGAGTTGGTTGAGGAGGTTGAGCATGGGAGTTTCCCTTCAACCTTGGAGGCGTATGGAGATGAGGAAACCGAGCCTATCCCTATGAGCTTGAATTATGAGATGGTACCAAACCCATGTGAGCATGAGAGCCACTTAGCCCACTTGAGTGAGAGTGAGAGTGAGAGTGAGTTGAGTGTCTCCACCATATGCGAGTTAGAGTGCTTTCACTTTGAGGGAATGGGTGATCCACCACTTGAGTTGAGAGAGGTAGTTGATAGGTCTTGTGAGGCCATTTTGATTTCTAACAACTTACCACCTTCCTCTAGTGTGTTTTCTCATTGTGTGTAGGTTCAATGGATGATGATGATGCCACCCCATGTCTACTTCAAGATGGACAAGTCGGCTACATGGAATCCCCTACTACTTCAACACCTACTTCACATGAGCGGGAATACAAAGGTATGGGTGTTGATGTGACCATGATCCCGCTAGTGGACAAGATGAACTATGATTGCTTGCATGCTATGGAAGATTCTATTGATGTCACATATGATTCGTTCTTATTCCCTTGTGATACTTTGTTTGAAACCAATGTTGATCAAGTGGAACCACCTATTTGTGATGATTTGCCATGAGCATGCCTTGTTATGAATGTTTCTATTTTCTCTCCATTGTGGCGTGCAACATGTTGAACAATTTCTCTTTCACATGTGTTGCTTGCACTAATGTTGAACTGCTTGATAATGAGATTGCCCCCAAAGCTTTCTTACTTATTGGAGATTTTTCGTTCTCTCTTATGGACCTTGTTCCATACTTCACTTTGCATAGTGACCATGCACATATGTCATATTTTCCAATTGACTTTGGTGTGTTTGGTGATGAGCAAATGAAGAGACGCGTCATGATGGATGATGTGTTCATTTACCGTGCACATAACTTCTTCTTATGGTGTCTTGTGTGTGCCGGTAACCGCATGATAATGTCAACCTCAATTGAGCATGAGTTGACAATACGAGCTCTTGAGAGCATACATTCGACTTGTGGATCTTTCCCATGTTTTGCATCAAACAAGTGGAACAATTTCTCTTGCTTTTGGTTTGTTTGCAAACATGTTGGTGCTATTGGTTTTCCCTTTGACAAGAATGTTACCTTGATCTTTCATATGAATGATTTATGTGTTGCAACGAATATGATGAACACTTGTTCTTTCCAATGGCTTGTTTGCAACCATAATGATATTTTGTGCATGTCTTGTCATGAGTTTATTGGTTTCTATCAATTTGGTGTTGCAACAAATATGTTGAAAACTTGCTCTTTCATATGCTTTGTTTGCACACATGATGATATTTTGGACATTATACATTGTGTGTTTTTGCCAAATTCAACCCAACACTCCACAAGTCACCATGGACATCAAAGGTGAACTCATTCCTCTTCGAGAACTCACTTCCGACCCTTTTGAATGGTATACTACTTGACCATCGTTCCCTTTACACTTCTAGGTGTGTCACCACGGTTACGAGTTCACGGGAAGATGGCCAAGGCGCAAGAGGAATGGAGTCCGACAAGACGGTGGCTTGGAAACGGAGAAGGAAGAGGAGCCAAGGAGAAGAAGAGGAGCTGTTGAAGTCCCAGGCGGTGGTACTACCGCCAGAGGCAGCGGTACTACCGCCAGGCTCCAGCCAGCGGTACTACCGCCAGTGCTACCGCCCAAGACAGCCCTCTGGAGGACCCAGCGGCAGCTCCAGCGGCACCGCAGCGGTACTACCACCACCAGCGGTACTACCGCTAGGCGCAGCGGTACCACCGCTGCGGGACGCCAGGCGCTTCAGGGAGCCTCCGGCGGTACTACCGCCAGGAGTAGCGGTACTACCGCTGCGGAGCCAGGCCAGCTCGGGATGGAGGCCCTTATCCTCTCCCACCTACCCCCCCCCCTTTTGGGTCAACACTATAAATAGGCACCTACCCCCTCCAGATCTAGATAGACTTGGTATTGAGATTAGAGTAGAGCTAGACTCCTTCTTCTCAAAGGTCTCCTTCCTCCCCCTTGTGGGAATGGTTCCTCCTCTTGTGGAGAAGATCCCTTCGTGGATTCAAGACCTCTACTTGTAGTTTGACTACTTGCCAATCTTTCATCCTCGGTGACTTTATTGGATCGGTTCGGTTGACCGTTGGAGAAACAACCATCCAAGATCCCTTCTTATATCTACTTGCCGATCTCCCACCTTCGTGTGGATTCTATTGGGCCGGTTGGACCGACCGGTAAGGGAAACAGTTCTTGTATCTTGTGCGTGTTCTTGGTGTTCTTGGTGTTCTTCCTCGTGTTCTTCGTGTTCTTGCATGAGTTCGTCCACATCCTCCGTCAATCCGTGAAGATCGGGCCACCCTAGAGGACCTATTCCTCATCAGATGCTTGTAACTCCAAGAGTGAGTATTTATGCTAGATAGTGGGTTCATGCCTCCGGTAATCTGGGAGAGTGACAATAACTTCTAAGATTGTGGATGTGGTGTAGCCACTAGGGATAAAATAACCGATGCTTAGCTTAAGGGTGCGCCGTTAGGTCTAATGCATTTGTTTACATTACGCACATTACTTAATGCAATTATCCGTTGCTTGCAACTTAATACCAACGGGGAACTCGGTATGACAACCTGGCGGTGGATTATTAGTCATAGACGCTGTTGGATAACGGTCTATGTATTTTGTCATAATTCCCACATGAATATCATAGTAATCATCATGTCATATATATGAATTGTCATGCGCTCAATATTTTGTCAATTGCCCAGCTGTAATTTGTTCACCCAGCATGTTAGTTATCTTTTAAGGAGAGACACCACTAGTGAACTGTGGACCCTGGTCCATTCTTTTACATTGATAACACAACCAACTGCAAAAATTGTTCCTTTTCATTCTCTGCAATTTACTACTGTTTTCCACACCATACATTTAATCCTTTGTTTTCAGCAAGCCGGTGAGATTGACAACCTCACTGTTTCATTGGGGCAAAGTAGTTTGATTGTGTTGTGTGCAGTTTCCATGTCAGCACGCCACTGACAACCTTCAGAAGTGATTTCTTACTCCTACTGGTTGATTAAACCTTGGTTTCATACTGAGTGTAACACCCTGGATTTTTGGCCCTTTTAAAATTTTCCAAAATGCATTATTTCTATTTATTTAAGTGCAACTGGATTTAAACCTCAGGAAAGTTATTTGAAGTCTTAAACCTTTTCAATCTGATAAATCAAGATGGGATCTTGTGCTTTCCATTTTCCCTCCCATTTGGTACTTGTATCTGTGATTTTGCCTTGGACAATTATTAATTTGAGAAATTCCTTTTCTCTTTTAAAATTTAGCCTTTTATTTGGCCTTCCAAAGGAACCCCTATTTTTATATCCCCAAAATTCTGCAAAAATTAGGGAACCTTCCCTAGTTGATGTGGATCTCAATTATAAAAAAAATATAGTGCCATGACTTAAGAAAATTTCCCTCCACATTTCTTTTTACATTCTGCCTGTTTCCTCAAAACATTTTTAAATCCATCAAAAACATTTCTCCGGATGAATCCAAGGCATGGATAAGCTCCCCTTCATCACTCCTACCTCTGGACAAAAGGGCATTTCCATCTAACTCCATCTACCCCTCCAAACATTTAAATTCCATTTTGTCCAGTACTGTTTTTCACAAATTCTAGTCGGACCAGCTTTCGAATTTGCAAAAACCTTAGTCAACAAAGTTGTAGGATTTTGAATTTGGCGTACAGTGGTGAAAACCTCATATCGATTGGAGCTTGGAGCTGAGAGAAACATCCACTTGCCGCTTCTGGCATGCCCAGGACGGTGATCACCGCCGGCGTGGACATGCCAGGCGCCGCCGCCCGTTTCTGGTCGTCGACGTTCTGCTCCCCCTCGCGTCCAAGCATGCCTCCCGCACTCTCCACCCTCCTCTCCACCTCCCCGTGTCCACGCGTCGCCGGAGGAGCGCTGCATGGCCGCCGCCGCATACGCTAGAGGCGCTAGGTGACGCACCGTCCAGTACAGCGCCGCCGGGCCCTCTGGTCAGCGACCCCTCCGCCGCAGGAGCTTATCTGTGCGTCGAGGATTATCCTCGTGCGTCTCCTGTGCCACCGGACTCGCGACGCACCGCCCAGCGGAGCTTCCACGCCATGATCGACACCTCGCCGTGCCATTACTGCGGCCACCCCTCGGGAAGGGTATAAGAAGCCACCCCGGGCACCGCTGAGCACCACACCACCTCTCTCCCCCTCGCAAACATCCTCCACTGCAATATCCGAGCCAGAGGAGCAACACCTCGCCGGAATCGAGCCCTCCATTGCAGCACTGACCCTGCTCGATTTCCTCACCTAGAGCCTCTCCCCCGTCGATTCCTTCCACCCAGAGACTCCTCTGATCATCACGATGCCGATGCCGTGTTCGCCAGGGTGAACGGTGGCCGGAATCGTCGAGTTCTTCATCGACCCAACGCCACCGCCACCGGAGAAGAAGCTCTGGTGCCGCACGAGCTCGCCGTCAACCTCGAGTGCACAGACGAGCTACGCAGGACCTCCCCGAGCCGCTCTGCTTCCTCTCCCACCCCTCTCCCTCGCCCCAGCCGCCGCAAATCGTCGCCGGTGACTTCGCCGGAGCCGGCGACCCAGCTCCTGTTTCCCGTGTTTTAAAAGGAAAACGATTCGGCCCCCTCTGTCACTGACCAGTGGGTCCCACTGGTCAGGTTTTTAAACATTTCCCTGAAACGTTTTTCTGTTTATTTTTTTATTTGAAATTTGGCAGAATTTAAACCAAACTTTGGGATGCAATGTGAGACCAATTTTACTGGCTTTGTTTGAATTTTCTCTTTCAAATGGAACCAAAATTGATTTATTTGGAATTTATTTTTTTGGCATTTATTCGAGGACCTCGGAGGGGTATTTGATGCATATTTGTGTTTCTTTGAATAGATTTGAACCTCTCGACGGAGTAGAAGTTGTTCCCGAACCCTACCCCACTGCTGAAGGCAAGCCGTTAACCCAATCTAAAGCTCGGTTGAACTTTAGGAAATTTCTTGATGATTTGGATTGATTGCTGTTGCATCTCACCTGCCATGTTGCATTTCAATATTGTCGCATCTATGTATATATCTGTGGATCTTTGCAACACCTTTCTTTTGTCGAACGAGAAGGCGCTGGTCGGAGGTAGCTCCGCCACAGTCATCCGGTTGACTTTCTTTTCTTTTGTCGAACGAGAAGGCGCTGGTCGGAGGTAGCTCCGCCACAGTCATCCGGTTGACGCCACTTTTATTTGTTGCTAAGTTTGAATATTTATACGTGGAGGTTGATATGATTTAATTGCTGCTGAAATTATTATGTGATTATCATGTGTTGCTTGGATCATGTTGGAGACTAAAATTAAAATTTGACTAAGAAGATAACCACCTCCCTCGACTAGATTGTGTCACATAGTGCCACTCACCAAGCACCACCAGCACAACCATGCGTCGTTCATATGGGCGGACCATGGCCGAGTATTCTATAAAGCCTCCTTTGACGCCACCCATTTGGCAAGTCTAGTCGGTTACCTTTGTGGTCGGGGCTAGTCTTGCGAAGGTTCCGGAGCTAGGCGTCGCTCATCTGTTGGGGGCGTGCCAGATTCACTTCGTCATAAGACTTGGTCCCTTGGACGTGTCGGTGGCTACATAGGGAGTGTCCTGGGTAGATAAATGGTTGTGGAAGTGTGGGTTTGTGCTGTCGCCATGATCGGTTCTAGTACTTCGGTACCGGCGGTACAAGCTAGACTTCAGCGTGTGGATAAAAGTTGCAACCTCTCGAGAGTGTAAATCTAGAATCTAGCCTTGTCCCTAGGTTACGGGACGATGTTTGGGTCAAGTCACGCTATGAGTCAGTCCAGTCGAACATGGAGAAATAATTAATGTGAAACCCAACGATCACGTGGAATTATGGGAGTCTAGCAGAGTTGGCTAAGGACTTGAGAGTTGAGAAATATGCCAGAGTTGGCTAGAGGCTTGGAAGCCTAGTTGTGGTTAAGAGTTGTTGAGTGAGAAACGTGATCTCATTCGATAACACGAAACGTCCCTACTAAGATAAGTTGGTAAGTTAAGTCCAACCGTTAAGCTTGGACTCACACTTAAATACCCGAACTCCTGCCATGCTACTTTCTGAACTTATGCCATGCCATATAGATAGGCCTTTTTTGATTTTGGGCTAATGTCTTGCGAGTACATTCAATGTACTCACCTGGCTTTTCATGTGGCCAGACTCTGCTGCACCCGTCGCCGAGTACCCGCTGTACGAGAACTAGGAATCCGTATCCTAGGCAGAACCCCGTGGAATAAGGCCCGCAGTCGCCACGCTACTCCCTACGTTTCCGCTGCGATCTTTGATAGAGGCTCAATGTTATAAAAATAATGTACATACTGTTGTGTGCGCCTGTTGCGCATCGCTGGAGCCTCACCCGTGTTGTAATATTGTAATCTCCGAACTCGGAGCCATAAAATATTTGGTTATGTCTTTGTTTATCAAGTTGTCATATATCCAGTGTTTCTGGGACTGGTATATGGGGTAGCTCGATCATCTGGATCGGGGTGCCACAGAGCTTGGTATCAGAGCCTAACTGCCTGTAGGATACCCTAGTTCCCTGGACGACTAGAATAAGCTTGCTGCATTGCCTGTGTTTTTTTACTGTTTCTCTGTTTGTTTGTGCTTTAACTTAACGCTCACCTTTTTGAATTCTGTCCCTGGTACAGATGGCAGAGTTGTTCGCCGAGACTACCGCCGCCACATTCCCGGCTTTCCGCAGTTTCTCCGTGAGGTCTGGGACCACCTCTACCCAGGCGCACCTCCCCCGACCTACCGCGTGTACTACAACCGCCTCGACAGGTCCACCTCGGAGTTCACCGCCACCGTTCACTTGCCCGGAGCCAGCACCGCTGGGATCTCCCACGCCCTCACTTCCGGTGTCTCTACTCAGGCGACTCGAGCCATACAGGAGGCTGCAGGAGATGCCATCCTCTTCCTTCGCACCTTCGATCCCGTCATGAAGCAGTGCACCCGTTACGCCTACTTCCCGAGGTTGGATTTAGACAACGGGGACATCCTTTTTCCCAACCCGGTGACCCCAGCTCACCCCTCACCGCCCTCCTTCGGTACACCACCTTTCTCCACCAGTATCTCCACATCACCCTCCTCCAGTTTGCCTCACTTCGGCCAACGTGGCCTTGGCCGAGATGACGCGAGCCTCTGGAGCTGGTACTTCTCGCCCCCACCTCGGCTCCCCACCTTTACCCACAGCTCCCTCGAGCAGATCAGGAGGGGAATAGTCCGCTTTTCCGCACCCACGTTCCGTCGCCACCTCCCCGCACTCGTAGCAGCGCCGCTCACTACTACTCGCGCTTCACCCCGTCCGATCTCAGCGTCGCCGCGTCCGTGCCGACACATCCCCTCGCTCTGGAGACTCCGGAGGCGACCGCGCTTCACCTGACTACAACCCCGCGAGGGAGGACATCGACCTCATCCCACCGGCGACACCCCTCGAGATGGAGTTCTAGACGCTCGGAGACTGCATCGCTTAGTGTATTATACCTTTCCGCATGCGCGCGCTCGAATAATGTAGTGGTAGAGTTGTATCTGCATCTTGTATCATGTACCTTGTATGGTGTATCTTGTATCGAGTGGCTTGTATCTTTTATCTTGCATCCTTGTGTAAATAGCGAGTGCTAGAATCTTGTAACCCAACCATCCATTGTATAACACCATGCTTGTTGTCTTTGCAAACCGTGTTTCCATTTGGTTTTTCCTTGGATGTTACACTTTTCCCCATATGGATGCTCATGATACGCGTCACCCCGTTCAACCGTTCAGGATGAGGCCCAATAGCGGTGCAAGTGGCAGCCAAGGAACCCCGGTTCGTCGTTCCGCACGACAAGCGGGCGAGGATCCCGTGCCCCCGCAACCACCTCCTCCTCCACCAACTCAGGAACCAAGCCCAAGTCAGTTTATGATGATGATGGATGAACGTCACAACCAGCATCTGACTCAGATCATGAGAGAGTTTGGCACGTACATGCAAGCCAAGGTGCCCCACACGCAGGCCGCTCAAAGCTGCAAGACTTTCAGCGTACTCAACCCCAAAGTTCTCATATGCTGACGACCCACTTGAGGCTGACGATTGGCTCCGTACTATGGGAAAGAAACTGGAGCTCGCTCGCGTGGACGAGCAGGACAAGGTGCCCTTCGCCACCCACTACCTTGAGGGCCCCGCCAGCGTTTGGTGGGACAATCAGAAGGACGCCAGGGGCGATGGACCCGCTGTCACTTGGACAGAATTTCAGGAAGCCTACCGCAGAGCCTACATTCCCTCAAGTCTCATAAAGATGAAACAGCAGGAATTTCTGGCACTCACTCAGGGCAGCAAATCCATCAGCGAATATCTGACCAAGTTCAACAACCTTGCTCGCTATGCACCTGAGGACACCAACACAGAAGAAAAGAAAAAGGACAGGTTCCTTCATGGGATGCATCAGGCCATAAAGACTCAGCTCAGTTTTACAGTTTCCAGATTTTCAGGCCATGATCAACACGGCACTAATCTCAGAAAAGGAGCACCGCACGATTTATGACCTCACAAGCGGAAGTTCGAGCCACGTAAGAACCAGCATGAAGGAGCTACTTCAAAGCCACGCCCATGGCAGCCCAACAACCGGACCTCACACCTCAGAATACTTGGAATCAACCCAGGAAGGAGGATATCCCCGTGAAGGATTCTACCACAAGCGCCCCCTAGTGGATGACTGCAAAAGGGAGAACTCCTGCTTCAAGTGTGGCAAGACAGGACACTACATCAAGGATTGCCCCCTTCACAACGGCAACAACAACAACTCCAACAACAACCACCCTGCTGGTGCAATCAAGCCACCTCAAGTTGCCCGTGTCCACCACATGTCTGCAGAGGAAGCATATGAAGCTTCAGATGTAGTGCTTGGTACGTGTACTATCAACACTAAACCCGCGCTGATTTTATTCGATTCTGGAGCTTCCCACTCTTTCATCTCGAAGGATTTTGTTGCCAAACACCGTTTTTCGTTTCCCCTTTGGGCCATCTTTTGGTGATACAAACCCCTGCCTCTGAGATGAAAACAAACCATTTGTCAAGACCTGACAGTCAGCATCAACCAAGTGAAATTCCCAGCTCAGCTCAACACTCTCAATGTGCCCGGCCTCGACGCCATCCTGGTATGGATTGGTTGGTCCAGCATGCAGCCCAGATTGACTGTGCAACTAGAGCAGTTACTCTCACCAACCCGAAGGCATACGTACCACCTACTGCCAAAAAGCCCCACCAGATAAATGCAAAGATGTTTCTTGCCAAGCCCCGGAGATAGGAGAAGTGTATGTGGTCAGTGAATATCCAGATGTGTTCCCAGATGAACTACCCGGAATGCCCCTGACCGTGATATTGAATTTGCCATTGAAGTTACCGGGAACAAACCCAATATTCAAGAAACATTACCGTATGACAAGTCCTGAGCTAGTGGAACTGAAGAAACAGCTTGATGAACTAATCCGGAAGAAGTTCATTCGCCCGAGCATTTCACCCTGGGGATCACCAGTCTATTTGCAAAGAAGAGTGATGGTACACTCCGATTATGCATTGACTATCGTGCTCTCAATGATGTCACCATCAAAAACAAGTACCCTCTCCCGAATCAATGATCTGTTTGACCAACTCCGTGGTGCTCGTGTATTCTCCAAGATTGATCTCCGCACTGGGTATTATCAGCTGAAGATCCGAGAAAGTGATATTCCCAAGACCGCTTTTACCACCAGATATGGACTGTATGAATGTACTGTTATGTCCTTTGGCCTAACAATGCCCTGCCTACTTCATGGGCATGATGAACAAGGTATTCATGGAATATCTCGACAAGTTTGTTGGTGTTCATCGACGACATCCTGATCTACTCCAAAAATGAGGAGGAGCACGCCGAACACCTCAGGTTGGTTCTCGGAAGACTACGTGAGCAACAACCTATGCCAAGTACAGCAAATGCCAGTTCTGGTTAAAGAAGTGGAATTCCTAGGACATGTATTGTCTGGAGCCGGTGTGGCCGTAAACCCCAACAAATCTCGATGTGCTGAACTGAAAACCCCCACCAATGTGTCGAAATCAAAGTTTTAGGATTGGCTGGTTACTACCGAAGATTCATTGAAAACTTCTCCAAGATAGCCAAGCCCATGACGGATTGTTGAAGAAAAATCGCAAGTATGCTTGGACAGACGAGTGTGAAGAAAGCTTCAACGAGTTGAAGACCCGGTTAACCATAGCCCCAATACTGGTGTTGCCTGATGATGCCAAGGATTTTACCGTATACTGTGATGCATGTAGAAATGGACTAGGGGCCTCATGCAAGAAGGGAAGGTCATCGCATGTATCAAGGCAACTCAAGACCCACGAGCTCAATTACCCCACACACGACTTGGAATTGGCCGTTACATCTCGCCCTGAAGACTTGGCGACATCACCTTATTGGTCGAAGATGCGAGATCTACACGATCACAAAAGCTTGAAGTACATCTTCACCCAGCCTGACCTCAATCTGAGGCAAAGAAGGTGCTAGAGTGATCAAGGACTACGACCTTGGAATTCATTATCATCCAGGAAGGCCAACGTGGTAGCAGATGCCCTAAGCAGAAGCCCCCAAAGATGCGACCAAGTTTAGAGAAAGAGTTCGCAAAGCTAAACTTGTGCTGGGAAGTAAGGCCTATTTAAGCACCTTGGAGTAAACCAAACCTGGAGGAAGAGATAAAAACCGAGCAGGCCAACGACCCCGGCATAAAAATCAAGACCAAAACCACTGGGTAAGGCCAAGGAATTTTCCTTGGACAATCAAGGAGTGCTCCGCTACGGTAACCGCCTTTGTGTACCCGACAAGGCCGCGCTAAAGCAGCAGATCCTCAGGGAAGCCCACGAGTCTGCCTATTCTATTCACCCGGAAGTACCAAGATGTACCAAGATTTGAAACAAATATTCTGGTGGGCCGGTATGAAGAAGGAGATCGCCTACTATGTCGCGTGTTGCAACGTATGCATCCTAGTGAAAGCCGAGCACCAAAAACCCGCGGATTCCTCCAACCTCTTAAGGCCCGAGTGGAAATGGGACAACATAAGTATGGATTTCATTGTCGGACTTCCCAAGTCCAGCCGAGGGAATGATTCTATCTGGGTCATTGTCGACCGAACGAAGGTCTCACTTTATCCCCGTCAAGACAACGTACCGTCGGACCAGCTGGCACAACTCTATGTGAACAGGATTGTCAAACTCCATGGAGTTCCCAAGACCATTGTGTCAGCAGAGGTACACAATTTACCTCCAAATTTTGGACGAGCCTGCACAGGCCATGGGGACAAAGCTATCATCAGCACAGCATATCACCCATAGACGACGGCCAAACAGAGCGAGTCAATCAAATATTAGAAGACATGCTCCGTCGTGTGTGCTCGCCTATGGAGCAGGTTGGGAAGATAGTTTACCATATGCAGAGTTCTCATACAACAACAGTTACCAAGGCAGCCTGAAAATGTCACCATTTGAAGCACTGTATGGGAGAAAATGTCGACCCCACTCAACTGGTCCGAAGTTGGAGACAACAAGATCTTTGGGCCCGATGTCTTTGGAAGCCAAGAAGCAAGTACATGATTCAGACCGACTCAAGGCAGCTCAGTCCCGCCAGAAGAGTTATACGACCGACGACACCGTCAGATCCACTTCGAAGAGAACGACTATGTCTATCTTCGGGTAACACCCCTCAAGGGCCTGAAAAGATTCCACATGAAAGGAAATGGCCCCAGATTTATTGGACCCTTCAAGATCTGGCAAGAAAAGGGTCAGTAGCCTACCAGCTGGAACTACCCGAAGAATTGACTGGAGTGCACGACGTTTTCCACGTGTCCCAGCTAAGGAAGTGCATCTCACCCCCAACCAAACAGCTGACTTTAAGGAACTAGAGTTGAGCAGCGAACTGACTTACGAGGAACACCCCGTCAGAATCTTGGATGAGTCAGAACGCCGCACCCGCAACAAGGTCACAAAGTTCTACAAGGTACAGTGGGACAGACACACAGAGGAAGAGTCCACCTGGGAACAGAAGATTTGCTAAGGACGAATATCCGTATCGTTCAACGAGCCGCAGGAATCTCGGGACGAGATTCATCCTAAGGGGGGAAGGTTTGTAACACCCTGGATTTTTGGCCCTTTTTAAATCTTTCCAAAATGCATTATTTCTATTTATTTAAGTGCAGTTGGATTTAAACCTCAGGAAAATTATTTGAAGTCTTAAACCTTTTCAATCTGATAAATCAAGATGGATCTTGTGCTTTCCATTTTCCCTCCCATTGGTACATGTATCTGTGATTTTGCCTTGGACAATTATTAATTTGAGAAATTCCTTTTCTCTTTTAAAATTTAGCCTTTTATTTGGCCTTCCAAAGGAACCCCTATTTTTATATCCCCAAAAATTCTGCAAAAATTAGGGAACCTTCCCTAGTTGATGTGGATCTCAATTATAAAAAAATATAGTGCCATGACTTAAGAAAATTTCCCTCCACATTTCTTTTTACATTCTGCCTGTTTCCTCAAAACATTTTTAAATCCATCAAAACATTTATCCTGGATGAATCCAAGGCATGGATAAGCTCCCCTTCATCACTCCTACCTCAGGACAAAAGGACATTTCCATCTAACTCCATCTACCCCTCCAAACATTTAAATTCCATTTTGTCCAGTACTGTTTTTCACAAATTCTAGTCGAACCAACTTTCGAATTTGCAAAAACCTTAGTCAGCAAAGTTGTAGGATTTTGAATTTGGCGCACAGTGGTGAAAACCTCATCTCGATTGGAGCTCGGAGCTGACAGAAACAGCCACTTCCGCTTCTGGCATGCCGGGGACGGTGATCACCGCCGCGTGGACGTGCCAGGCGGCGCCGCCCGTTTCTGGTCGTCGACGTTCTGCTCCCCCTCGCGTCCAAGCATGCCTCCCGCACTCTCCACCCTCCTCTCCACCACGTCCCCGCGTCCACGCGTCGCCGGAGGAGCACTGCACGGCCACCGCCCCATACGCCAGATGCGCTAGGCGACGCACCGTCCAGTACAGCGCCGCCGGGCCCTCTAGTCAGCGACCCCTCCGCCGCAGGAGCTTATCTGGGCGTCGAGGATTATCCTCGTGCGTCTCCTGTGCCACCAGTCTCATGACGCACCGCCCAGCTTCCACGCCATGATCGACACCCGCCGCGCCATTACTGCGGCCACCCCTCGGGAAGGGTATAAGAAGCCTCCCCGGGCACCGCTGAGCACCACACCACCTCTCTCCCCCGCAAACATCCTCCACTGCAATATCCGAGCCAGAGGAGCAACACCTCACCGGAACTGAGCCCTCCATTACCGCACTGACCCTGCTCAATTTCCTCACCTAGAGCCTCTTCCCCGTCGATTCCTTCCACCCAGAGACTCCTCTGATCATCACGATGCCGATGTCGTGCTCGCTAGGGTGAACGGTGGCTAGAATCATCGAGTTCTTCATCGACCCGATGCCACCGCCGCCGGAGAAGAAGCTCTGGTGCCGCACGAGCTCGCTGCAACCTCGAGTGCGCAGACGAGCTGCACAGGACCTCCCCGAGCCGCTCTGCTTCCTCTCCCACCCCTCTCCCCGCCCCAGCCGCCGCAAATCGTCGCCGGTGAGTTGCCGGAGCCGGCGACCCAGCTCCTCTGTTTCCCGCATTTTAAAAGGAAAACGATTCGTCCCCCTCTGTCACTGACCAGTGGGTCCCACTGGTCAGGTTTTTAAACATTTCCCTGAAACGTTTTTCTGTTTATTTTTCTATTTGAAATTTGGCAGAATTGAAACCAAACTTTGGGATGCAATATCTCTCTCAAAAATGGTCAGAAAAATGTGAGACCAATTTTACTGGCTTTGTTTGAATTTTCTCTTTCAAATGGAACCAAAATGGATTTATTTGGAATTTATTTTTTTGGCATTTATTCGAGGACCTCGGAGGGGTATTTGATGCATATTTGTGTTTCTTTGAATAGATTCGAACCTCTCCGACGGAGTAGAAGTTGTTTTCGAACCCTACCCCACTGCTGAAGGCAAGCCGTTAACCCGATCTCAAGCTCGGTTGAACTTTAGGAAATTTCTTGATGATTTGGATTGATTGCTGTTGCATCTCACCTGCCATGTTGCATTTAAATATTGTCGCATCTATGTATATATCTATGGATCTTTGCAACACCCTTTCTTTTGTCGAACGAGAAGGCGCTGGTCGGAGGTAGCCCCGCCACAGTCATCCGGTTGACGTTTCTTTTCTTTTGTCGAACGAGAAGGCGCTGGTCGGAGGTAGCTCCGCCACAGTCATCCGGTTGACGTTTCTTTTCTTTTGTCGAACGAGAAGGCGTTGGTCGAAGGTAGCTCCGCCACAGTCATCCGGTTGACGCCACTTTTATTATGTTGCTAAGTTTGAATATTGATACGTGGAGGTTGATATGATTTAATTGCTGCTGAAATTATTATGTGATTATCATGTGTTGCTTGGATCATGTTGGAGACTAAAATTAAAATTTGACTAAGAATATAACCACCTCCCTCGACTAGATTGTGTCACATAGTGCCACTCACCAAGCACCACCAGCACAACCATGCGTCGTTCATATGGGCGGACCATGGCCGAGTATTCTATAAAGCCTCCTTTGACGCCACCCATTTGGCAAGTCTAGTCGGTTACCTTTGTGGTGGGGCTAGTCTTGCGAAGGTTCCGGAGCTAGGCGTCGCTCATCTGTTGGGGGCGTGCCGGATTCACTTCGTCATAAGACTTGGTCCCTTGGACGTGTCGGTGTCTTCATAGGGAGTGTCCGGGTAGATTAAACGGTTGTGGAAGTGTGGGTTTTGTTCTGTCGCCATGATCGGTTCTAGTACTTCGGTACCGGCGGTACAAGCTTAGACTTCAGCGTGTGGATAAAAGTTGCAACCTCTCGAGAGTGTAAATCTAGAATCTAGCCTCGTCCCTAGGTTACGGGACGATGTTTGGGTCAAGTCACGCTATGAGTCAGTCCAGTCGAACATGGAGAAATAATTAATGTGAAACCCAACGATCACGTGGAATTATGGGAGTCTAGGCAGAGTTGTCTAAGGACTTGAGAGTTGAGAAAATAAGACAGAGTTGGCTAGAGGCTTGGAAGCCTAGTTGTGGTTACGAGTTGTTGAGTGAGAAACGTGATCTCATTCGATAACATGAAACATCCCTACTAAGGTAAGTAGGTAAGTTAAGTCCAACCGTTAAGCTTGGGCTCGCACTTAAATACCCAAACTCCTGCCATGCTACTTTCTGAACTTATGCCATGCCATATAGATAGGCCTTTTTTGATTTTGGGCTAATGTCTTGCGAGTACATTCAATGTACTCACCTGGCTTTTCATGTGGCCAGACTCTACTACACCCGTCGCCGAGTACCCGCTGTACGAGAACTAGGAATCCGTATCCCAGGCAGAACCCCGTGGAATAAGGCCCGCTGTCGCCACGCTACTCCCTACGTTTCCACTGCGATCTCTGATACAGGCTCAATGTTAGAAAAATAATGTACATACTGTTGTGTGCGCCTGTTGCGCCATCGCTGGAGCCTCACCCCGTGTTGTAATATTGTAATCGTCCGAACTCGGAGCCATAAATATATTTGGTTATGTCTTTGTTTATCAAGTTGTCATATATCTAGTGTTTCTTGGGCTGGTATATGGGGTAACTCGATCATCTGGATCGGGGTGCCACACTGAGGGAAACTGCTGCTACACTGCTTCATACCTTCCTCTTGGGGTCTCCCAACGAATGTGTGATCCACGCAATCAAGCATATTTTCTGGCGCCGTTGCCGGGGAGTGGAGCATTTCGGTTCAAAAATCTCCTTACTTCCCCTTCCACACGCCAGAATATTTTCTTGCGCCATTGCCGGGGAGCAAGAGGATTTCTGCAAGGGGAGTTTCACGCTTCCAATCTCTTTACTTTGTTATTGTCTTGCTTAGTTTATTTTATCTAGTCTTGTTTGCTTTATTTATCAAAAACACAAAAAAATTAGTTTCTTGCATTTAGTTTATTTCGGTTTGTTATTATGTCTAGTTGTTATTTGCTATCAATGGCTTCTCTCTTTGAAACAAAATCTTGTTGGCTAAGTGGGTTCACGGAGGAACACCAAAATTATTATAAGGAATACCGCTTGTCTCAAAAAGGGAAATATTTATGGGAACAAATAAGTAATTGAATTATTTTGCTAAAAACTTGTGCTCTACTTATGATGAATCCTACTGCTTTAATGAATCTTTATGTTGTAGAAGGCATAAACACCTCCCTTTCCAATGTGATTATAATGATAATGAAACCTTGGCTGCTTATGCTAAAGGAAACTATGACTTTGGTAATCTTGAACAAACTGAAGAATTTTTTGTTTTTAAGGGTGCCTATGAAATTGCTGGTTATATTCACGATGATGATTCTCCTTATAAATCTGAAAATTTTGCTATACTTGGTTATTGCCTTGAATATTACAATGATAATCCTTATATCACTGAATTTCTTGAGAAAACTTATTCTCCAGAACAACTTGCTACCTTTCAGGAACCTGTGGGAGAAGAAATTGCTGAAACTGAAAGCTCATTGGATGAAAAAGAGGAAGAGAGTGATGATCAAAAGGAGGATCTACCTTCTAATGATAGTAACTCTTTAACTCTTACATTATATGATTACCCTCCATGCCTACCTAAGGAGGAAAATGCTATATTGTTGAATGTCATGATTCTATTGAAATATCTCCTTTTGATAAATTTGAAGTAACAAGCTCCTTGACTCAAGAAAAGGAAATTGCAGAAAGTAAAAATGTGCTCCCTAATGTTATATATAAATGCTCTTGATGATGGTCCTATATTGCCTAATGATATTTATTATACTACTATTGTCAAAAGTGGGTTTAATGACCCCACTGTTTTTTAGCTTAATAAAAATTATGTGTTTGTAGATCATGAAAAGCATGCTTTATGTGATAGTTATATTGTTGAGTTTGTTCATGATGCTACTGAAAGTTATTATGAGAGAGGAAAATATGGTTGTAAAAGTTTTCAAGTACTAAAACACCTCTCTTATGTTGAAAGTTTTGAAGTTATTTGTTTCATCTTTCTATGCTAGTTGCTTTATGCTTCAATAATTTATTTTGTTACAAGATTCCTTTGCATAGAAGTGGGTTAGACTTAAATGTGTTTGATATTTGCCTCTTGATGCTCTCTTTTGTTTTTCAACTCTTATTCTTATGAGAGCATCATTAAAATCTTCAAGCCTAGCTAAAAGGCATTAAAGAAAGCGCTTTTGGGAGGCAACCCATTATCTTTTGTTTTCAGTTTTTGAGTCAAGGAGTTGTTTACTTCTGTAACAATTCCTTTGTATCTTTATTTTATCGCATTGTTGTGCCAAGTATTGCCTCTAATAGGAAGATGATGCTAGATTTGGATTTCTGCGCAGGAACAGATTTCTGCTGTTCACCGTTTTAATTCTGTAAAATCACAGAAAAATTATTTAAATCTGCAAATTTTTGTGCGTGATCCTCAGATATGTACGCATCTTTCGTTAGTTTAAAGTTTTTCGATCTGAGCAACGTAAGTGCCTCGAAAAAATTCGTCTTTGCGGACTGTTCTGTTTAGACAGATTCTGTCTTTTATTTTTCGCATTCTCTCTTTTACTAGTGTTGAGTGGAATTCTTTTTTAGGGTGAAGAGCTTCACATAACATCAGTGGCAGTAGCTAATGTTAAAAGTAACGGTCATGTTTGTGTCCTTATAGAACATGTGAGTTTTTGATTGTGCACTAACCCTCTAATGAGAATTACTTTGAGTTTGGTGTGGCGGAAGTTTTCAAGGGTCAAGAGAGAAGGATGATATAATGTGATCAAGAAGAGTGAAGAGCTTAAGCTTGGGGATGCTCCCATGGATCACCCCAGCATATTTCAAGAAGACTCAAGCGTCTAAGCTTGGGGATGCCCAAGGCATCCCCTTCTTCATCAGCAACTTATCAGGTCATCTCTAGTGAAACTATATTTTAATTCTTTCACATCATATGTGCTTTACTTGGAGCGTCTGTGTGCTTTTATTTTCAGTATTTTATTTTTCTTATGGTCAACTTGATTGGACCCCAGCATTCTTGATTGGGAGAGAGACACGCTCCGCTTTTTCATATGAATACTCCTATTCTTCACTTATACTTGTTGAGTATTCTTATCTAGCTATTGCTATGCTTTTAGCTCCTGTTTTGCATGCATCTCTTATTCAGAGCTGTTAGTTCTTTTAAAGAAAGTACTCTCTTGCTTCACTTATAATTGTTTGGAGAGTTTATGTTGAAATAAATTGATTGGTGTTTGGTTGGAACAGAAAATGTTGCATGTGGTAGATGGTATAATGGAAAAAGCTTACATATTCTTGTAGATCACTTATTGGATAATTTGATACTTGTCAATTGTTTTGAGTTATCAAGTAGTTCATGTTTAAGCTTTTGTATCATGTAGTTAAAACCTATTAATGAAGAACTACCGTAAAGCTCGTTGAAATTTGGTTTGCATGATTGGTATCTCTAAGGTCTAGATATTTTCTAGTAAAAGGGTTTGGTTAACAAGGAAGACAGTGTAGAGTCTTATAATGCTTGCAATATGTTTTCATATAAGTCTTGCTGTGTCGGTTGATATCCTGTGTTTGCTTCAAATAACCTTGCTAGCCTAAACTCTGTACTGAGAGGGAATGCTTCTCGTGCATCCAAAACCTTGAGCCAAAATCCATGCCATCTGTGTCCACCATAACTACCTATATGTGGTATTTCCTTGCCATTCCAAGTAAATTTTTCATGTGCTACCTTTAAACTATTCAAACTTTATTACTCCTATTTTGTGTCAATGTTTACCAAGCTCATGAGGACGGGGTGGATGTCTTTATGTCAACTGTCAAACAGACTTTACCACCGGACTAGCGGCATATACATCCGCTTATCCATTAATTTTGCAAAAAGAGCTGGCAAATGGGGTGCCCAGTCCCAATTAATTACAACTTTAACCGCTTAATTCTCTTCACATTTTTGCCCTGATTTATCAGTCAAGCAATGACAAACAGTGAAATATCTGCATGTGTAAACAAAAGAGAAAGAGGGATGATCTGCCTTGCTGGTAGAAATAACGTCCTTCATGGGAGCCGCTCTTAAAAGTCTGGTTGGCAGGGGTCATATTGTACTTTCCATTTTCTGATTCGTTGACAATTAACAAACACCTCTCAAAACTTATTTTTACTCTCTATATGATTTCAAAAACTTAAAAAGCTCTAGCACATGATTTAATCCCTGCTTCCCTCTGCGAAGGGCCTTTCTTTTACTTTTATGTTGAGTCAGTTTTCCTACTTCTTTCTATCTTAGAAGCAAACACTAGTGTCAACTTTGGTGCAACAATTTTTATATGCTTGTATATTGCACTTATTATATTGCTTTGTGTTGACAAATATCCATGAGATATATATGTTGAAAGTTGAAAGCAATTGCTGAAGCTTAAATCTTCCTTTGTGTTGGTTAAATACCTTTTACTTAGAATCTATTGCTTTATGAGTTAACTCTTATGCAAAACTCTTTGATGCTTGTCTCGAAAGTACTATTCATGAAAAGTTTTTGCTTATATGATTCAGTTGTTTGCTCATTATCTACTTGCTAGCAAACTATAGACCATTGACCTGGATCACTTCATTCATAACATGTGCTTTACAATATATTTGATCAAGATTATGATTGTAGCATGTCACCTCAGAAATTATTTTGTTTTTATCGTTTTACCTACTCGAGGACGAGTAGAACTAAGCTTGGGGATGCTTGATACGTCTCAAACGTATCTATAATTTCTGATGTTCCATGTTGATATTATACCAATTGTTACATGTTTTATATACACTTCATAGCATTTTTATGCATTTTCTGGGACTAACCTATTAACAAGATGCCACAGTGCCAGTTCCTGTTTTCTGCTGTTTTTGTATTCCAGAAAAGCTAGTCTGGAAATATTCTCGGAATTGGACGAAACTTGGACAGAACCTCCTATTTTTCCAACACGAACACGGAGTCCAAGGAGAGACGGAGGGGAGCCACGTGGCAGCCACACCATGGGGCCCGCGGGCCCCCCTGCCGCGCCGTGGGGTGGTGTGGGGCCCACGTGCTCGCAGCCGCCGCCCTTTCGCCTATTTATTCTCCCGACGCGAAAACCCTAAATACCCGAGCCATTATCCACGAAAAGTTCCAGAGACGCCGCCGCCGTCAACCCTAGCTCGGGAGGGTTCAGAAGCTCTTCCCGGCACCCTGCCGGAGAGGGGAATCATCACCGGAGGGCTCTACATCACCATGCCTGCCTCCGGAGTGATGCGTGAGTAGTTCATCCTTGGACTACGGGTCCATGGCAGTAGCTAGATGGTTGTCTCTCCACTTTATGCTATCATGTTTAGATCTTGTGAGCTGCCTATCATGATCAAGATCATCTTATTGTAATGCTACATGTTGTGTTTGCTGGGATCCGATGAATATTGAATACTATGTCAAGTTGATTATCAATCTATCTTATATGTTATTTATGATCTTGCATGCTTTCCGTTACTAGTAGATGCTTTGGCCAAGTAGATGCTTGTAACTCCAAGAGTGAGTATTTATGCTAGATAGTGGGTTCATGCCTCCGGTAATCTGGGAGAGTGACAATAACTTCTAAGATTGTGGATGTGCTGTTGCCACTAGGGATAAAATAACCGATGCTTAGCTTAAGGGTGCGCCGTTAGGTCTAATGCATTTGTTTACATTACGCACATTACTTAATGCAATTATCCGTTGCTTGCAACTTAATACCAACGGGGAACTCGGTATGACAACCTGGCGGTGGATTATTAGTCATAGACGCTGTTGGATAACGGTCTATGTATTTTGTCGTAATGCCCACATGAATATCATAGTAATCATCATGTCATATATATGCATTGTCATGCGCTCAATATTTTGTCAATTGCCCAGCTGTAATTTGTTCACCCAGCATGTTAGTTATCTTTTAAGGAGAGACACCACTAGTGAACTGTGGACCCCGGTCCATTCTTTTACACTGATAATACAACCAACTGCAAACATGTTCCTTTTCATTCTCTGCAATTTACTACTGTTTTCCACACCATACGTTTAATCCTTTGTTTTCAGCAAGCCGGTGAGATTGACAACCTCACTGTTTCGTTGGGGCAAAGTAGTTTGATTGTGTTGTGTGCAGGTTCCACGTCAGCGCGCCACTGACAACCTTCAGAAGTGATTTCTTGCTCCTACTGGTCGATTAAACCTTGTTTCATACTGAGGGAAACTGCTGCTACACTGCTTCATACCTTTCTCTTGGGGTCTCCCAACGAACGTGTGATCCACGCAATCAATATGGCAAGGGGTTTGGCAACAGGTTGTTTCTGGTGTTGGTGTGGGTGACTTCCTGGTCAAGATCTAGAGGGTTCATGCTCGCAAGGTGGCCCTTCCCTAGGATTGGGTTGGCCTTGGGTATATCTGATTAACACGAATGAGGATCTGAGCCAAAGCTCCACGCCGGGGACGATTATGCCAGCGCCTGCGGGTGTCACTACCCTCTAGGGGGCGTTGTTTTTGTATCCTCTCCGTGAATGAGTTATGGGTAAAAAAATTAGCCTTGTTGCGGGCTCGATGGCGATGGCGCGTCACTTCGTTACCCTCTTGTGGCGTCGTCGGGGAGCCCAGATTCCATCATGTTGTAGCAAGTTGGATTCATCGTCTCGGCGTGAAGCTTCTTCAACTTTGACTTCGGTAGTCTAGGTATCCTCGTGTTAGGTGTGGTGTTTCCTATTTTCTTGTTTAACTTAGGGTTGGTGGCTCGTCGCCATCTCGTATGTCGGTTTTCTTGTTGACATGCTTGTATGAAGATTTTCCCTCCGCCTTGTATCGATTGGGCTGTGGGGTTTTATTTATAAAACGGAGTGAAAACCTCTTTCGATAGAGATGACATCAGTCCCATGACAACTTGTTTGGCTATCGAAGGGGAATGAGAGTTCACTGCCTCTTCCCCATTCCGTCTCAATTACCAGGGTACGAGGTAATAGATTAGTGAGAGTTTAAAACATGAATTCCCTTTCCTCTTCCCTTGCTACTTCGCATTCTCTCCAAACAATTAATGGAATAAAAGTAGGTCATTTGGTACCTATCATTTCGAGCTAGAATCATGAAATTCATTTGTGATTCCATACCCAACCTGTTTAGTTGTCATGGAACTAGACTTATCATTTTATTTGGAATTTCAGCAAATGTCTATTGTATGTTATGTTAATTCACATTATATCCCTAACCTGTCATCTCTTGGATTTGTCCTATGTCTATTTCTGTCGAACGAAACATGGTGTGAGTTCAATTGCAGCATTGCACGCTTGCACAATCTCCACCATTCGCCCCTGGTTGGACGGCCAGCAGTGTAACGAGCCGTCGCACCACCCACACCAGCACGGACTCAGGACACGAGAGGCGGCGGCCGTCCCCCCGGAAGCGGGGGCTCGGATAGCCATCGCGATGAGGTCCGCCGCGAGGCACGCCCTGCTCCCGTCGCTACTGCCCGCCAGACCCGGCACCTTCTTCCTCCGCAGCAACCCCGGGCGGTTCTTGCCACACGCTCACGGCTTGCGGCCGTGTCGCGCTGCGAGCTCTCTGCCCGCCGGGAGTACCTTCCTCCCTTGTTCAGGTGAGCCGAATCAGATCTGTAAGGCCGTAGGGAGCTGGTTGATGTACCTGGTCATGGTCGGAGTTGACTGATGCGTGTTTTCTTGGCATCCCCCTGCAGCGTGGCGCCGATGATGGACTGGACGGACAACCACTACAGGACGCTCGCGCGGCTGATCTCGAGGCACGCCTGGTTGTACACGGAGATGGTCGTCGCCGAGACCATTGTGCGCCAGAAAGATAACCTGGTGAGTTCGCCGCTTTTGGCCTTTCTTGGTCCGGTGCAGTTAGACTCTTGAGTGTATTGGTATGCCTAATTTTCTTGATCCTGACTTGATATTTTGATTAACGGTGGTTAGAGAGTGTTGATATTAGCATGGTATGAACCAATGATGTCATACCGCTGAACCTTAGTGCATGCTGCATATTCTATCTAGAGATCAGCTGATTAAACTTCAGACATCTAGTTCATCTATGTACATTCTTTCGCGGATTGGAGTAAGCCTGAACAGTAAAATAAGAGGATTTCACCCTCAGTCGTCTCTTTCTAGAAATGTGTATTGCTTATGTCAAAACTTCACTTAATTCCATCATGTAAAGTCTGATGAATATCATCAAAGGATTTCTGAAGTCATGTTCAACTTCAAACCGCTGGAGTTACAATAAATTATGCTCCATTGGTTTTGACATGATAAAGCGGCAGTGGACTTTCTATGTGGTAGCTGACATGTGTAGAGACTACCTCAATTTGAAGTTTTGAACACATGCCACTAGTATTGATTGATATTGCTACGTAAATGACCAGTATGACTTAGTTTTATTTTATATTTATTTTTGGTAGTTGTTCTTTTGTTGAAATGGATGAATCTGTAAAATGAATCTACTCCATTTTGATATCATTATACACACAAATAATATGCAAAGCTGGTATTTATTTTGAAATTTCATATGCAGGATAGATTTTTAGCATTTCCTCCTGAACAGCATCCTATTGTGTTGCAAATTGGTGGAGGTAATCTTGACAGTTTGGCAAAGGCAACTGAACTAGCAAGCGGTTATTCATATGACGAGATCAACCTGAAGTAACAGCCTCATTCATGTCTCACCTGATTATGCAGTACATTCTACTGTTTTGTATGCTTTACACATTCTTGTGGACTTTTGTCTTAGTTGTGGCTGCCCCAGCGGCAAGGTTGCTGGTCACGGTTGTTTTGGTGCTCGCTTAATGTATGATCCAGAGGTTTGCTTCATGAATTATAAAACCATGGTGTAATATGAATATTTGCTCCTTTTCCATTCCTGCATAAAACTTGATACGGTTTTCTGAAGTTTGTAGGGGATGCTATGTCAGCTATTGCTGCCAACTGTGATGTCCCTGTCAGTGTTAAATGCAGAATTGGAGTTGACGATCATGACTCCTATGAAGAGCTTTGTGAGATTTCTTTCAAAGAACCTCCTTTGAACTCGCCTTAACAGGCTTTTCCCGATATTAGGAAAGGAACTTGTTTACTGATAGCAAATGATATGTTTTCGTAACAACGGAGTAAGTGAACGTATAATACAATCTTAAAAAAAGAAGTAATCATACGTATATATTTTTTTCAGTGTCTTAATTCGGAATTTTTAATATATGTATAATTAGCTATAGCTTGTTTTATAGAGGAGTATCATTGATTTTTCCAATTCTGTTTGGAAGTTTGTCTCTGTTTCGATGGTTACATATTTTCCCCTGTGCTGGGTGCTGACTGCTGACGTAGTGACATGCTTTTTGCACCAGGTAAATTTGTAGATAAGGTTGTTACCAAGTCACCAACTAGGCATTTCATCCTTCATGCTCGGAAGGCGTTGCTCAATGGTCTCAGTCCTGCGGAGAATCGGAAGGTTCCTCCTTTAAAGTATGTTTGCTCTTGATACCCTTTTCATTTGCATGCAAAGATATCCATAGAAATATACACAATGGCAACACCAACATTCTTTAAGCCTAGAAGCCATATGGTAAACTGTAATAAATGGGTGGCACTAAGCATCGTCTGTTTGTGAGTCATGCTGATACTGTTATGTGGTTCCAGCTATAGTTGTTGAAATATTCAGGGTACGTTTGGATTCTAAGTAAGATTAGTTATAGCCTTGCTTAGCAAGGATGGGTGTTTGGTAGAGGTAAAAAGCTAGCTTCGCCAAGCAAACTAGCTTCAGTGGGCTAGAAAATCCTCTCCTAGCCTGGAGATCCAAATTGGCTCACCTCCGTCTGCAAGAACGCAAAATGTCCTACATAACTGCTGCAATGATTGTAACTGCTGGTTATATCTGGTGATTAGCTAATAGCAATCTACATGAACCAAACAAATAGCCTAGCCCGTACAAGCCGCAGCCGTAGTTTGCTAGCTAGAAATACTTGCCCAGCTAAGCATTAGTTTGTGCTAGCTAGAAATCCTTGCCCAGCTAGGCATTATAAGCGGAGGATCCAAATGAACCCTCAGACTTAATTTGTTGGTGCTTGCTACCCAGCCTGTATTATCAGCAACAAAATTTTACTTCTGAGGAAGGCTTAATTCTGAAGAGTCGATCCTGGTCTTAGTACTTTGATATAGATTGCTATGCTGGATTTTGGATTAGACGCACCTTTATTAAGTGTCATGCTTTAGAAGTATTTCGATTTTTAATTTGTTGGCTTATTTATGGGTATTGCTGCAGATATGAGTACTATTATGCTTTGTTACGAGACTTCCCAGAGGTACAGTTTACACTAAATGGAGGCCTAACAACTATTGATCAAGTGAGTGACTCCTGATTTTATTTTGCTGTGAACAAATAGTTAACAATGGGAACGTCACATCCTAATTGTGTTGCTGCAATTCTTAGAAGTTGGTATTTTCATATCTTCATTGAACAGCATGTTTATTAGTTCAGGTTGGGTCCAATTTCACTGGGGCAGCAAGGGTAGTGCTGTAGGGGGTTGGCTAGTTGTCGTTGAACCTGCTCTGACCTCCAGTGTCTTCACATGACCACCGAAAAGTGACAAGTCACTGCTATTGTTTTTCTTGTCTGCACTAGAAGCCCCATGACGAAGGTGGTGGAGCTGATTCCCCGGTAGAAACTGTTGTCACCAGCTTGTTGGTGTCATACTCGGTAGACTAACTTGACTCCTAAGACCAAGACTTCTACCATGACTCCTCCTGGACCCACTAGCTATTGATGTCTGCACCTGCTGTCAGGGGAAAACCCAACCAGGTAGGCCCACGGCATGTGCATAATTAAGCCGACCAGGGTGGCCCACGAGTGGTGGTATCGGCTAGGACACCGGACGCCCCCGGACAACTAAGTGAAGATGAAGGCCCAGGCGGCAGGAGAAGGCCCAAGCCGGCTCCCCGGCAATCCCTGCCTGTAGTCTAGGACTACCTGAACCGACTCAGGTTTCCTTGTAAGCCCTAGGCCGCCTCACTATATAAAGACGGCCTAGAGGCGCTCTTAGGGATGAGTCGTACAATTCACACAAGCCATACCCGCCGCCTAAGCTTCTAAGCCGACAACGATCTTATAAACCGACACCATCAGTGATTTATAGCAGGAGTAGGGCTCTTCTACCCATGGGGACCCAAACCTGGGTACGTGTTGTGCCAATCCCGTTCCGACTAGCCTCCACCGTCACCTCACCCTTCTCTCTTCTACGGTACCCCCCCCCCCCCCCCCCCCCCCCTCCTGTAAGGCTAGCATGTCGAAAATACCACGATACCTGCTCCTCTGTCATGCTGGTTCTCCATAGTAGGAGCACACAACATGGTGATTTCACATGCCATGCTTTCTTTGACATTCATCTCTTAACGATTTCTGAACATGTCTATGCTGGAGAATCATTTGTTGTTACACATGAGGTTAAGTTATTTTTATGTACTGAGGTTATGTTATTGAAGTGGATTGAATTGATATCTCTAAAAAGGCTCAAGATAGCAAGTTATTGACATTTTGAATGGCTGAGTCGGGTTATTCTCCTATTGAGCACAGTACTATTTAATTTATCAGGATTTGGTTACTGTACAGTTTATCAGGATTACATCATCTATGGATATGAAACCCAATAGAAATTTGTTGTTGTACATCATTTTGATATCTCAACCTTGATTCACTTGTAACATTGCAGTAGTCAGTTGCACTGAAGACCTTCAGTTTGGCTGCAGGTTAGTGCATCAATAGGACAAGGCGCTCATCGAGTTATGGTTGGTCGTGCTGCTTACAATAAGTATGAATTTCCATTTTGATTGTACAGAATCCCTCTATTGATAGTCAACTCTAGTTTCATGTATCTTCAGTAGTTCTGAAAATTCAAGTAGATTCAGAGTAAAATAAGACATATTAACACCGGCAAGCAAAACTGTGAAGCTCATTTGGAGAACCAAAACGAGGACCAGATCCACAGTGTGTATGAATGAAGAGATTATCATGTATTTACACATGCTCCAACCATATGGGTCATGGCCATCTACCCTATCTCCTCCAACCAAAATGGTCTAACCAGGCTTCAGCAACTGTACTTGCCTGCTCTAGCAAAGGGGCAGGCCACATTATGGAATGTACATCCAATTTTTTTGGAAGGTAACGTGGTAGCTATACTAGCTATAGCTGATGAATCAGCCTGATAGGAAGATTGTCCTCCGCACTTAGTCACACATGCCTTCAACCTAGCTGGTGAGATCTGCACTTCTCTAGCAATCAAGAGGCCATAAGTTCGACTGACAATTTGGGTAGAATCCTCCAAGTTGTGTAGCACTAATAGCCAATCTTCCGCAAGGTCTCTAATAGCTAATTCCACTAAATGGCTGCTAATATCAAAACAATATTTTTTCGATGAATTGCTGAAGAATAAACAAGCATTAGAACAGGTGATCAAGAATGGTGCTTGAGCAAGTACACTTCATATCTCACCTTAAAGCATTAATGATCGTCATATTAAATTGTAAATTATCTTGTTTTTTCTTTATTTTTGTTTCTAAACTTACATGTTATCTCGAGTGCGTACATTTTGTAATTTGACTCTTACTGTTGTGAATTTCTGTATTTTGTACTGAAATATATTTGCAGCTTTGAACACCTAGTTTAAAATGCTGGGGCTGCCACTGTCTATGCAACATGACTGCTTTGCTATTTTTCTGTGCTGGCTTCCATGTTTTTAGGAACATTAAGCAGAATCATGATGGTAGGTGCCCAACAAGGAATATAGATATACACAATAAAAAAAAAATCAATTGCTTGTATACTGCCCATATCGTAATTACATCAGCCAATCTAAAAATGAACCACAGGAAACAGATCTGACCAAATGATTAGTGAAATAGACCATAACAAGGAAACCTCTTTCGTTCTAGTAAATTACCAATTTTTGCTACTTAAAAATACTTTGTTGGTGAATGCGGTGAAGCTTCCTCCCGTCCCACCTTCCTATGTGACATTTAATAAAATCCAAACCCTTTCCAACAAACAAAATTAACTTCTGATGTGACTCCATTTGTTTTTGTTTTGCCTTTTCTGACGGAAACTACATTGGATGCTAATTCCCATGTCAGTTAATGTTATAATAATATCGTTCTGTTGGATAAATGTTGCAGTCCATGGAATATGCTGGGGCACGTGGATAGTGAAATTTATGGCATGCCAACATATTGCTCCTCGCGTCGACAGGTTTAGCATTAAGCAGAGTCAGTTTGTGCATTTATAAGTTATTTCTTCTGTTGACTGAACTCTATTTTAGATCCTTGAGAGCTACCAAGTTTATGGTGATTCTATAATTGGACAGTATGGCATCAGCAGGCCAAACGTGAGGCTGCTTGTTAAGGTGTGGAGGTTTCTCCTTTTCCTTTTTCTCTCATGACAAGAGTTGAATCTACATTTAACGACACAAAAAGCGTAATTTTATTATCACACGGAGCATTGGTATTCAAAAGTGGCTGTGGTATATTATTCTGTACTTTGTTGAAGTTGTCTTCCTTTGAAGACTTCATGTGTTCACCTTGTAATAATAATGTAATTTATTAGAAATCGGTGTGCACAGTAGTGCAGTGTGAAATCATAATTATGGTTCACTCAGGAGTTTTAGGCTTTATTTGGTTCTATGTATAACAGTAGTGTATACCTTGAACTAAAAGCAGTAAACAAAGAGGGTAAAACAAAGAATGAACTTCTTGGAAGCATCTGCAATGGTAAAGATTGTTAATCCTGAATTCTCAGTTGCTTATGTAGCAGTTTTAAGCGCTGCATTTTTATAGTAACACAGTACTGTATTATTTAGTTTAAGTTTCTATTGACACCTGTATTAGCCTTTTCATTTAGTTCTTCGTCGATAACTAACGGATTATTTTGACACAGCCCTTGCTACATTTGTTCCACTCAGAACTTGGCAACAGCTTGTGGAAACGTAAGGCTGATTCTACATTGCGTCATTGCAAGGTAAGTTATCAAAATGACTACACTCGTTGCTGCTCTTTTCACGTTTCTGCTCTTTTCACTTCAGAAATAGCAACATCCACAGATCCACATGATGTAACATGTTATTATGCTGTTATAAGTAAAAAATGATGTATGCTTCTCAAACTGTAATTCATCTTGTTGGGTTTGGGTCAAATCATATGTCATTGCAAGGATATTAGATGCTATTGCAGGTTATCGTTGTATGTTCTGCATGTCTGATTAAAACTTGGCTAGATTATTTGCTAATTTTTTTTGTCCGGAATAAGTATTTTGCGCACAGCTATGCAAATGAAAAGGTTCCCCACTAAGTTTTCATGCCAACATTATGTCAATGTTGTTTTATGCTAAGCGCACATAACCCCATTTCAAATTTTCAATCGTAGTTTTGAAATACTTCCTTAAATGCTAAACCCTAGTCTAGAAATTTCGTTACATATAGACACTTGCATCGGTTGTGAAATAGTTCTTTAGATCTTAAAGCTTTGTTCTGCAGACGGTTGCACAGTTTTTGGAGGAAACTCTTGATGCCATTCCAGACTCTGTCCTTGACGCACCGATATTGAGAGAGCCATCCATGGAGGAAGCATGCTTCGCCCATGTGGACTCTTTATTGCCGCCAAGATACACAAAAGTGGCCAACGGCAGCTATGAAAGCCTGGCACTTGTAACCACGTCCACTTGAGCCGCCAGAGTTTCCAGGAAAAGTTGAGCGATGGCGGAAGTGGCATGCGAACCTGCATCTAATCTCAACACTTTCTTCTTTTGCAACGACAAGAGCTCAGAGTTCATTGTTCAGGAGATGGATTATAGCCACAGAGTAGATTGTTAGTGAGAATGCCAAGTACAGCCTTCTTGACAGCATACATTTTTGTTTAGCATGCCCGTCTTGAGCTATAGATAGAGCGTTGTACTGTTATTACTCTCTTGGTAATGGAAGAGCGCTTAGGAGGTGGCTGGTTTAGAAAACTGTAATGCATACGTAATGGAAATGGAAATGGTTTTACGAAGGAATTGGCGGTGTGACGGCTGGTTTCATGATCTGTTTTGGTTACAGCAGGGGAAGACACTAGCTCACTTTGCTGTGTTTGATGCTTCGATCGAGGCAACATACTGATGGTGCTTGGATATCAAAGTGGAAATTATTATCCCCAGAAACTCCCAAGATAGCATCACAGGAAACTGATTGCATGTGGAAGCAGATAAAATTAAGTTAAGAGGCTCTTTAGATGTATGATTGAGAAACGCAGGAGCATAAAGAAAATAACACAGTAAACTGATAGATTTACGGGTGCAAAACGGAGAATTGCAGAACACGTAAATACTGCTGCACTAGTCGTCAGGATAGAACACATGGAAATTACTTCAATCCTACGCAATTGAGTATAAAAAGATTTTGTAGTGGATATTCGAATTCCTATTAATTTGAGTCATATGAATTTACCCATAGAAATTTAGGCAACACCATTCATTTGATCTTTCCAAGAGCCTTCCATAACAAAATTCTAAGAAGTGAAATCTTTCTTGCTAAATTCCTACAATCAAAAAGATCATTTTGGGATGCAACCATTGAAACGTCCTTAAAGCACGATACTAAGACGACACTAGAGAGAACCAAGCGCGGGCTTGGTGGCTAGAGCTCAGGGTTTTGAGCCGGCCCACCCGGGTTCGAGTCTCAGGTACGTGAAGCGCTTGGACTAAACGAGGTGCTATGCGAACGTCTCATCTATCTAACAACGCATAGACAAGAAAGAGATCCTTGCCCCATTGGTCAATGTTTAAGGCAACGCTAGAGGTGACATAAATTGCTAACGATATGAGGATAGGTGTTAAGACCAAGAAGCTTATGGACATCTCTAAGAGCATCTCTACAAATACCCTAAAACAGACCGGCCTGCAAAAATTGGCCGAATTTAGAGCCGGAGAAAACAAAAAAAAAGTCCGGCAAAGATGCCCTAAACAGCTCAGCCCGCAGACAAAATTTAGAAACCCCTACAAAACCGTGTTGGGATTTGAAATGTAAAGTTCCACCCTAAAATTATATAGGTGCTTGCAAGCCATCCTAAGTCAAACCTTTCCTGACCCCCCACCCCCACCCCCCCTCGTCCAGACCACGCCACCGTCGATGTAGTGTATGTGCCTCCCCCTCCACCAATAAGGGACAGATGGGCGGAAGCTCAATCTCATTCCCTTCATTGGCCGGCCCTCGCACGTCCTCATGAGCCTTCTCGTGTTGCCGCCAAGGACGTCACCAGTGCTCGCTGACCCTCTTCACCGTTGCGTCCTCTCTTTGTCGCCTGAGGACTAGTTGGAGCTCTCGGAGCCTCCCACGTCAGCCGCGTCCACACCGTGAGACCGCGTGGTTCCCTGCGTCAGGCCGAGCGTCAGATGTCAAATGGTGGTTATATAATAAAAACACAAAATTCATAAAGCTAAATACAGAGGCCCAATTTAGTGATTTACGTGTCTGTGAAAACAGTTCCAAACTGTTAAGAGGACCTAACAAAACGATTTTAGATGCTCAAATTTGGGACCTCTGCTAGAGATGCTCCAGGCTTAGCACCCACCACTAAGCTAAATAAAATATATTTTATAAAATTGTCATCACACTCTTTGGTGTCTATAGGTAGTGCTAAGGGGAGCAGAGATTTCTTGCTCCCGGGTTCCCGTGATCACTCTAGTAAAAAAATCATATTTATAAGTTTCAAAAAATTCTGGATAAATCTTGCGTGTTGTCAATGATATGTCCCACAAACGTGTAATAACTTGGTTTGAAATATTTTATATTCTGTTCTATGCAAAAATGACAAATGTGTGATCTAAATGTACATACTTTCAAATCTCCAAAATATATAAGATTTGTTATTTTTTATGTAGCCCAGAATATAAAGTATTTCAAATCAAACTTTTGCATGTTTGTGGGATACATCATTAGCAACATGCATGAATTTTTCAGATTTTTCTAAAACTTAAAAATATGATTTTGATTTTTTATCAAGGGAGCACTGGAGTTCGGGAGGAAAAAAGTGTTTTCCGGTGGTAAGGGTTGTAACTTAAGTAATGATGCTAGGTCACAGTGGTGCACCCAGCGACCAAAGTTCGACTCACGTTGAGAGCAATTTTTTTAAATTTTAACAAAGAGCCATTTTTTTAATAAAAGTATGCCACCAAGAGCTAGATTTGGTTGGTATCGTTTTCTTATTCGATGAGGCGCGAAGATAGCTATCCGAATCTTCGTACGGCGAAGTCTTCATAGTGTAAAGTCAGCTTAACACACGCCTTGTTCGTATTACATAAGTTAGTTACTGTGGATGATCGATTCTATTTTTCCGTGAATGCCTAATAATTGATTATATATTTTTTAGCATACCTAATAATCGATTATGTAATTTTGCTACGTTCTTGCATTTCATTATGACTTCTTAAAGTTAGCTTAGGCCCCCATAAAAAAAGTTAGCTTAAGACCTAAGCGTCGGTCCTTCTGTGCGTGTCGGCGACGAGCCGACGACTACGCACCAACTTCCTGTCGATCCCAACGCTTCAGCGCGCTCTTCTTCCTATCCTCTCCTCGCCTGCTCGCCGCACCGCCGCTCCAGCAGGCAGCAGCCATGCGCGTCTTCGTGCTCTCCGGCAGAGCAACATGGCCGGCCGCGGCGGCGTGCACCAGCGGCGGTGGGACGGGTCGTGCCGCCGGAGTGCGCGCCGGGTCCCTCCATCCTCCGCCTCTCGGCCGCGCTCGCTTGGGAGGACGCCTGCGAGCCGCTCCACGCCGACATCGACGCTACCAAGACCTGCGGCGTAGGCCCTGGGATGTCCTTCGCCCGCGCCGTTCTCCCGCAGCTGCAGCCTCCCAGCGCCGCCGGGATCGGGCTCGTGCCCTGCGCCATCGGCGGCACGGCCATACGGGAGTGGGCCCGCGGGGAGCGCCTGTACGAGCAGATGGTGCGGCGCGCGCGCGCCGCGGCCGAGTACGGCGAGATCGAGGCCGTGCTGTGGTACCAGGGGAGAGCGATGCGGACTCCGATGCAGCCACGGCGGCGTACCAGGGAACGTGGAGACGCTGATAGCCAATGTCAGGGAAGACCTCGGGATTCCGCAGCTACCATTCATTCAGGTGATGGCCGCGTTCCTTAATAATACAGTAATGTGTCTTCATTCTTGGCGTGGCTGCTGTTTTGACCCGAAATTTATGGAAAATAAAATGGATTACTGGAAAAAAAAGTCGCATGATGATAACTGGATCAGTGCCATTGTCAGGCTAAGAACTTTGGTCCAGCTAGGAAAGTTTGTGGACCTCTGTAGTTGGATCTCGCAAATCACTCTCATTCCGGATCCGGAGGATACAATTACTTGGAATTTGACGTCGGACGGAACATACTCCTTGGAATTTGACGTCGTCTCTCCCAATCCTTGTATATATTATCGCCTATCCTACTAATAAGAAGCTCAGAATGGAAGATGAGCAAACTGACAATCCTGGTGTAGAAATAGAAATCTTCCCATGAGTTACATTGAAAACAGAAGCTCCGAATGGAAAATGAGCAAACTGACAACTGGTGCATATTTTGTTCCCTGGTCTTAGTTTTGTGCACAACTGGTGTCATTCCATTGATTCAATTTAGACCTGAACACGTACACGATGGATGCATTTATGCTAGTCAAGACATAAGGGAGAAAGAAAGCGAAATCTGAAACCTGGATGAAGTGGAAAAAAGATGAAACCTGGATTCCACACTTTGTAGCCATCTCCAAGCTGTTAATTATTTGGCATTTAAAACATAGACCATTATATGAGCCCAAATAATCGGAATCTAAAGAACAAAAGATTGAATCGTGAATGTAGATTAGCTATATAGACAGATCACGGATGACAGGAGGGAAGCATAAAGTTGTTTGTCTTGTTTCAGTTTGAAGAATGTGCAGCTGAGTAGCACATTGCTTACTTTCTTAAGTCAATAGTATGTATACTTGTAAACTGGTTTAGATGTACCAATCATGCGATCAAACAATCTATTTTGACGGCGTACGTATTGTTGGCTCCTAGCTAAGTTCTGTTTTCATGTTACTACTGATCAGACTTGCTTAACATTGATGATATTTGTTGACGAAAATAAACCAAGAGATGTCAATGTTGCATCATCTCACCTCCTGACAATTTAACTGTTTACGTAGAATATACATTTTCATGACTTGAGTTTTGCTTCATCAGTATAATTTTAATACCTGACACATTAAATTTTGTGAAGAAGATACACTAATTTGATTGCGTTGTTTCTAGAAAAAAATTATATTTGCTTTACCAAGTGATCGTACTTTGTTCCACTTGATATTATTTGCTATTTAGAGTACCATTTCTCTCAAGATTCTGTATGCACTGAACAGGTTGCTCTCGCATCTGGAATAAAAGGAACATTGAGAAAGTGCGGAACGCTCAGCTTAGCATTAACTTGCCCAATGTTGTAACTGTGGATGCAATTGGTCTGGCATTGAACGAAGATAATTTGCATCTTACGACCGAATCACAAGTAAAGCTTGGAGAGAGTCTCGCACAAGCCTACATCGACAACTTTCTACCAGCTAATTGCTAGGGGTCGCGCAAATGTCATGTTAGTGGGGATTCTTCGAGGCTCTTGTGGTACAATCTTTGATATTTGGTAATAATTTTATTACTCCCTCCGATCCATATTAGTGGGCACAAATTTGTCTAGATACACATGTATCTAGTCTAAATACTTAACTAGATACATATGAATTTAGATAAAACTATGCCCACTAATATGGATCGGAGGGAGTATGATATTCATAAACTCTATGAGACTACCAAATGTGTCAGATGTCTCTGCTGATGTAGTTCTTCATTACTCTGTCAGTTGAACCCTCATGTTTCTTCCTGATAGGTCTAGTGAAAATTTCAGCAATAAACTCAGAACAATGTAGTAAGTATATATGTTATAATAGCGTTTGTATTTCAAGCTAACCTTCTTCCATCAAGAGAAATAAAGTAGTTTCGTTTGTATTTCAAACTAACCTCCCCCCCCCCCCCCCCCCCCCCCCCCCCCATCAAGAGAAAAGAAAATGTTCTTTTTTCGACATAAGCATATCACCTGAATACCTCTAAGTGGCGCTTGAATTCTGCGAGGTAGATTTGGTTTCATATTTGAATGAACTGGATGTGCAATGCACAGCAATTATTTTGTTCCTTTTAGTTGCTTCGTGGTAATTCGCCAACGAGATCTCAGTCGTCTTCGTCGCTGTGGCTCCAGATCTCCTAGTTCGACACTTCGTCAGTTAACAGAGACACATACACTGCATCTTCAGAAAACGGACGCTCCATATTGTCCAGTACAGCTTCACTCTACTCTAACGGTTGTCGTTATAAGAGCATCTCCAACTTGACCCCACTTCCCCATATCCCCGGGCGGACAAGCCGGACACAGTCTAGACAGAAAAGACACATCCAACCGGACCCTGTAGCTAGCCCAATCGCCCGGACTGTCCGGCAACCCTCATACTCACCCCATATGTGGAATTGCTGAACTGTATCTCCGCAGACGCCTTACACTCAGCTTCCTCCTTCTCCACCTCTTTGCGAATGCGCTGCCAGGTGCACCTCTCCTTCCTGACGATGATCTCCGGCTTCAGCTCTGATGACGACATTTGCTCGACCGATTCGGACGAGGCGCCCTTCTCCACAATGTCCACGACGAGGGCGTCCTTCTCCATCCTTTCTCCTCTCGACAGTGGACGACGGCTAGGGCGACAGGCGAGATTTGCATGGTGTGGTGGGACAATTGAAATGGAGGCGAGAGAGGGCAATGGATCAAGAGGATATTAGGGGCAAAATGGGGTGTGTCCAGGCGGCAGATCCGACGTGACGTACGTGTCTGGGCGGCCTCTTTCTGCCCCACATATGAGCTGTGTTTGAGCGTTGTTGAACAGCCAAGATTGGGCTGAGTTTTGGGGAGCCAGTTGGGTGCGGGTTTTTTGTCCAATGCCGAGATGCTCTAACTAGGGCGATATTTGGTTCACGTTGAATTGGTGATCTCAACACGAACGAGGAACGCCACGCCCTTATCAGTTGGGCGATATTTGATTCACTGTGAATTGGTGATCTCAACACCATGGCCACGCTCTTATCAGTTGTCATCACTCAAACGATATTTGGTTCACGTTGAGTTGGTGATCTCAACACAAACGAGGAAGGCCACGCCCTTATGAGTTGCCATTAGCGGGACCATAGGGGCAGCATTGTGGGGTTCCTGCCCATGAAACTCAGGCGGCCTAATTTTCTACTATGGTTCCTCCCTCGAGCCGCGCCGCCAGGGCCTCCCACCGCCGTCCACCTCCCCCTCCCCGCCACTCTCCCTCCTCGCCACTCCTCCCTCCCGGGTCGCCTCCGCTCGGGCGGCTCCGGAGGGCCCCCAGGCCATAGCCATCAAGAAACCCATCCTCGAGATCCCTGGCCACTGCCGCCGCCGCCTTGGCGGCGGTGGCGGCGCCCTGCCCGTCAAGTGCGGCGGAGGGCCGTGGGCGGACCGCGAGGCTGAGGCGCCCATCTCAGTCGCCGGTCGCGCGGAGCGGACTGCGCTCGGCGGCGGAGCCCCAGGTGCGGCGGGGACGACGGCGAGGTCAGCATGGTGAGGCGGCGACACCAGGCTCACCGGCGGCAGCGCCCTGGATCTGGGCGCGAGCGGCGCATCTGGGCCCGTTTGGGTCTGATCTGGGCTTAGCGGGCCCACTCAGCCAGGACGCGGTTCGGGCTCTGCCGTCGCTCGGCAGGGCAAGGCCAGAGCTTGCCCGCGCAGGTGGTGGTGCGGCGGCCTCGCGGGAGCTGTGGTCCGAGGTGGTGGTGGACGGGGGGAGACGAATGGCGTCGTCGCGGTGTCGGCAGCGTTGCATCCTCCGAGCAGGTGGTTCGGCAAGCAAGACTTGTTGTGGGCGTCTCATTGCCCGTTGCGCGGGAAGGATGGTGGAAGACTGGAGGGAGAGGAAGGGCGCCGTTGCGGTTGTTGCATCCTCCGCGGGAGATGAATGGCCCGCAAGCGTTGCATCCTCGAGCAGACGAATGGCGCCTTGTATTTGGTTGCATCCTTCCGTTGGGAGAAGAATGGCGCCGCAGCGGGGTTTGCATCCTCCGTCCAGGGGGTGACGTGTTTGTGAGGGTGGAAGCATGTCGAGCTTGCCGGGAGTGTGCGGTTGGCCATGGAGGCAGGGGTCGTGGTTTGCTGTTTAGGTTGTTTGGATCCTGAGTTTAGGTATGCAGGTGAGACCGCCGGCAAAAGCCGTACTCCGGTTGTGGCCGGAGTCGTCGATGTCGGCGCCTACGGGCGTCGTGCCCTCGTTGGAGGCATCGATGTAGCTGCTCCCACCTTGCATTTCCCGACGTGCACCGGGGGAAACCGTTGATCTTCTTGATCGGATGGTGGCGGCGCTATCCGGCGTCGCGTTCTCTCTTGGGAGCATCATTTTGGAGGTGGATCCAGGCAGAGGGACCCGTGGCTAGTTAGGTTGTGTGTGTTGTAAGCCGAAAGGCGTCAGACGTCGTCTGTATGGTTTTTGGGTCCGGTTTCCCTTATAAATTGGACCAATCTTCTATCTATTCATTGAATTTAGCAGTGATCCTGTTAACATTCAAAAAAAAAAATCTACTGTTCATAAATTAGCGAGTGCTGATTCCCGGCAGCAATTTACATCAATAAAATCAAAATAGACCAGACAAGCTGACAACAACGAGGAAAGGGGAACAGCTGATTCCATAGCAAGAGTATGTGACCAAAAGAGGTAGAAACAACGAGGGAGGGGATTGATGGATACTTAACTTGGTGTTAACAACAAGAGGAATTGAATGAAAGACCACAATATTTGTGTATACATATACGGGCAGGATGGAGAGTGACTGACTTGACCTAGAATGATTGTATCATGAAGAAATCATATCATAATAACTAGGAATCGCTTCTACTTGTTGTTTTCCTTATCCTTGATTGACTGATGGAGTATTTAATTATTGAGGGAGCTGCTGGTAGGGACGGTGGCCAATTGAACGAGATCAGTCGGAGCGCGCGGCGAAGCGTTCGACCTTGGGATCGGAGAGGTTGATGCCCACCATGGCCTCTCCCAGGTCGCAGCTCACCTCGGCGAGTACATTGGGGTCGCTGTAGTGGGTGACGGCCTGCACGATGGCGCGGGCGCGGCGCGCGGGGTCGCCGCTCTTGAAGATGCCCGAGCCGACGAAGACACCGTCGCAGCCGAGCTGCATCATGAGCGCCGCGTCGGCGGGCGTGGCGACCCCTCCTGCGGCGAACTGGACGACGGGTAGGCGGCCGAGCTGCTTGGTCTGCATGACGAGGTCGTACGGCGCGGCGATGCTCTTGGCGTATGTGAAGACCTCGTCGTCGTCCATGCTGCGGAGCGCGCGGATGTCGCCCATGACGGAGCGGACGTGGCGCACGGCCTCGATGACGTTCCCGGTGCCTGCCTCGCCCTTGGTGCGGATCATGGCGGCGCCCTCGCGGATGCGGCGCAGGGCCTCGCCGAGGTTGCGGCATCCGCAGACGAAGGGGACGCGGAAGTTGTGCTTGTTGATGTGGTGGGCGTCGTCGGCGAGCGTGAGGACCTCGCTCTCGTCGACGTAGTCGACGCCGATGGTCTCGAGGATCTGGGCCTCGACGAAGTGGCCGATGCGGGCCTTGGCCATGACGGGGATGGTGACGGCGCGCTTGATGTCGCGGATCATGCCCGGGTCGGACATGCGGGCGACGCCGCCCTCGGCGCGGATGTCGGCGGGGACGCGCTCGAGCGCCATGACGGCGCAGGCGCCGGCCTCCTCGGCGATGCGCGCCTGCTCGGGGTTGACGACGTCCATGATGACGCCGCCGCGCAGCATCTGGGCCAGGCCCACCTTGACGGAGAACGGGGAGGACTTGGGCTCGAGCAGCGTGCCGGAGGCGCCGTTGTTTGTGGTGGTGGTGTTGCCGTACACCGTGACAACGCCGGTGCCGTCGGACGCCATCGATCGAGGAAGAAGCGAGAAGAGAGGCGGCGGGATGGGGGGGGTTTGGGGTGGAGGGTGTGGGATGCGGGGACGGATGGACCGTGGGTGGCTGCGAACTTATACCGATGGATGGGATGGTGTGATGGACGGACGGCCCAGATCTGTGTGCCACGCCTTTAGGGTGGGCCAAGGCCAGCAGCACCACTCACTCGTCGTCAGTGCCCTGCCCTGCCATCACCAACCACACCAAACAAATCCAATCGCACCTTCTCTACCCGCACGCTTCCTTCCATTCCTTTTCCAATATCTCTCCTCACTGATCACTGATCAGACAGTCTTCTCTGCCTGGAGCTTTGTTGATTTCTCGGAGAAAGAATTTCTCCGTTGAGCAGCTCCTGAAAGTAATAAAGTGTGACTCGGACGACGGCTACGTCCTCCTTGCAGCCTTCTGGTCCTCGACAGCAACGACGTCTCCATCTACCGATATCTCCGTTTCAGTTTCTGGCTCCCCATGGATGCACCGTGCTTGGCTCAGGTGCCTCCAACAAGTTCACTTCAGTCACAGACCATGCATGCACTGCAGCAATCCCCAAATCAAAAGAAAAAATAAATGAAAAAGCTCCTTCCATGGCCCTCAGGGAGTACAAGACAAAGCCCCTACATCCCTAGCATAACAAATTGTTCATTTCTATGTAATCATCATCATCATTTCATTCATACCCATGCAGCCAACTAGCCGAATCTTGATGATTAAAAAAATCTCCTATGTAAAGAGAATCAGCGTAGCTGCGGCGGATAGTGGATGGCAATAGAATACAATAATCTGACATGAAGAAGAGGCGACATTCTTCAGCATATAAAAAAATGTAAGTACTGTGGAAGCGTTTTAAGCCGTTCACTAATTTCTCTTAATTTACAAGCACATCAGACTTTTCCATCTTTTAAGACATTTATTTGTACCAACGATCTGACATCGTTGATTACGCAAGCACGATACAGGTAGCCAAAATAGTGACTGATACAACCACTAAAATATCTCTACAAAAATCAAAGGAAAGGACTTTCAAAATCGTTCTCTCACGTGCCGCTGTTCGCATCACAGTGTTCATTCACTCCTCTGATGAAGAAATTCAAGTTTTTACATGCATGTTTGATTCGGAACCAATAGCTAACCATCGCATGCGTTTTTGGATCGGACCAAGCTAGCTAAGCAGAGTTTCAACCCAATTCAGAAAAGGCAGCCCCCTATTGCATCAATGACATCATTGCATATGTCAGCGATTAAACAACAAGCTTAGCAAACTGATTTCCCGTTTCCGTATGCTCGTATCTGCAACAAGCTTATACATGAAATTCAATCGAGGTGTGGAACAAAATGAATGATTTGATTTCAACTTGACACGGGTCAACAAATGTCATCAACATATAACATCTCTGATGTACGAACATGTATGTATTAGTTAGATGTAAGAGCATCTTCACCGGCGCGCCCAACTCCGCTCCCAATCGACGTTTTGGTCGCGCCGGCACCAAAATCCCTCCCAGCGGCGCGCCAAATGAGCCGAAAGTTGCCGGCACGTCCCAATAAAACGTCCGGCAACCCCGCTTCGCGCCCAGATTCTAGGGACGCAAGCGGGCGCGCCGGCAACTCGCGGCAACGCAGCCACGTCTGATACTGACGAACGGGCCCGACGCGTCAGCGACACGACACTCACAATATCACTTTCCCCTCCTTCCCCGCCATTTTCACTCTCCGCCATTTGCTTCCCCCGCCCACCCCTTTCACGCCTTTCCCACCTTGGGCGATCCACGTCCGGCCGGCGATGTCGCCCATCAAGCGCAACCGTGGCGGTGCTCGCGGCGGCGGATCGGGCCGACAGGGCGATGCAACGGGTGGCGGCGCTGCCAAGGGTCGCGGTGCCGTCGCCGGTTTTGCCGCGCCGCGAAAATCCCGCGGCCGGCCGGCTGATATCTCCGATGAAACCTGGGACAAGGAGCTGGAACATCGAGCGGCGGCCACCATCGACAGGAGGGGACGGCGCACGAGCGCGGCTGCCAGGAAACGGCATATCGATTCATACATGCGTGCATCTTCTCAGTGATATGCATCCTACATGCGTGCAAAATCCCAATGATGCCTCCAAGCCAAGGGCCACGTGGCCCCGGCCCACGTGGCTACCCGGCTACTCTTTTGGGTCCCATCTTTTGGCTCCGTGACTTATTTCTCCCAAAAGAATTTATGTCTTTTCTTGAAATTTTCTTAGCTATGGAAATTGGGTATCTCTCGAGGTATTTTTCCTCATGTTTCTTATACTCCGGTGTTTTCTCCCTCTTAATTATAAAACATGTAAAATAAGATAAAGCAACATTAGAATTGCATCCTAATACAAAATAGATCAATGAATAAGGACAAATTATAGTACAAGATAGTGATACAAATAGAAGTATAAGCTATCCACGTGTCTCTCCTGGAGGATGGCTGTCTAAGTGTGTGTGTGCGCCCCTCGTCTCGAGGGGATAGTGATCAGAGGCGTCCCCAGGGATTCCATCGAGTGGTGTTGGATGCAGATGGGGAACAATCTTTGCATAGTCGTAGAGTCGTTCCTGTCGTTGGGGTCGCAGTAGGGCCTTACGGCACCCCTCCCCTCTTTTCCATGTGTTTTTCTGGTGGTTCTCACTTGATGTCATGGAACAGTCTGACCATGGGAGCTGCCTCCTATGACCATTGATTCCATCCTTTAAGGTGTCGTCAATGATCCTTGTCCTCTCCGGATCAGGCAACGATGACGTAGATGATGTCGGAGGTGTTGTTTTGGAGCTCTTAACTTGCAAACCACCAAGTTAATTTTGTTGCGGTCATGGTCATAAGTGATGTGGTCACGAAGTCTTTTTGATGATCCATGTAGAAAACTACCGCTATTCGAGGAGACCAAGTAAACAACTTTAGGGTCTCTATGATTCAAAGGATTCCATTGGAGGATTAAATTTAGGAATTTCACCTATGATGGTTGTTTAGTTCGCAGGATTGAATCCCAAATGAATTTTCCAATGGAATCATCTGCACTACATTTTATAGAAAATCTAACATATATTCAACCCATATTTGGTTCTCAGAAATTGAAAAACACAAGAATAGAAAAAAAAACTCAGGAATAGAATGACACAAGGAATTAAATAGGAATTGAAACCACACAAATTAGTAACAAAACTTGTTTGCTTGCACGATAGGAAAACACATGAATTTTATATTAATATTGTTTGTGATACACACATATGAAATTTTCCAAGAGGTCTAGCATTTTGCTAGAAGTCCTATGGTCTTGTAGTCTAGGAAAAGCAATCCTTACGAATTTTGGGATATTCATTCATTCATTTCAGCCAAATGGATTCTACTACAAAATTCTTTTGTAAATCCTTTAGGTCCTCAAACCCATTGGCAAGAATCATTTTCTTTATGTGATGTCATTAAACAAACATTGCACAAACATGTCACCTTTTTTTTTCTGTGACGGTGCAATCCATGTCTTCATTTGAGCCACTGAGCTAATCGTGATTTTTTTGGGGGGAGACCGACTTGATTTGAGAACAAGACGCAGGAGATTGAAAAAAGGAAAAAAATATAGATTTCACCCTGAAATCTCACCTTCCGGATACATTTCACCCCAATCTCAAAAACCGGATAATTTCAACCCTGAACTTTACAATACCGGACAAATCACACCCTAAGGTGGTTTTTGTTCGATTTGGGCGGTTTTCTGCGATGACTAGGCAACGACGTGGCAATGACGTGGCGCAGCGCAACATGGGCCCCACATGTCATCCTCTGCTCTGCTGCGTTGGCTCTCACGATCCGGCGACCAGCGCAGCCAGGCAGCGGCCGGCGACCAGCGCCGCCCCCTCCTCCACTCCGTCCCGCGCCCAAATTCGCCTGGACTACTGGCCTCAGATGGATGCACCGATGTATTTCTGAATCAGGCGATCGATCCAATTTTCCCTAAAAAAAAAGGGATCGATCCATTGCCTCCCTGTCCGCCGTCCGCCCAGGCTAGGCATAGCCAGCAGCCGCCCCCACGCTGCGTGTTGGACCTTCGTCAAACGGCGTTCTCCATCAAACGGCGCCCAAATCGATCGGTGCATCCATCTGAGCCAATTCTGTCCGGACGGCCGGACAGGGCGGCTGCTGATACGTCTCAAACGTATCTATAATTTTTGATGTTTCATGCTGTTATTATATCAATTGCTACATGTTTTGGTTACACTTTATATCATTTTTATGTATTTTCTGGGACTAACCTATTAACAAGATGCCACAGTGCCAGTTCCCTGTTTTCTGCTGTTTTTGGTTTTAGAAAATCTATTAAGGAAATATTCTCGGAATTGGACGAAACAAAAGACATCGTCAATAATATCACGAGAAGATCACGGAGTCCAAAGGGGAGTCGGAGCAGACCCACCAGGGGGCCATGCCACACTAGGGCGTGGGCCAGGGTGGGCCCGCGCCCCCCTATGGCGTGGTGGCCCCCCTCGGCCACCGACGCCGCCTCTTCGCCTATATATTCTCCGCGACGCGAAAACCCTATTACGGTCGATCATATTCCACGAAAAGTTCGGTCGCGGTCGTCATCGTCAATCTCAAATCGGAGGAGTTCTGAAGCTCTTCCCGGCACCCTACCGGAGGGGAGATCATCACCGGAGGGCTCTACATCACCATGCCTGCCTCCGGAGTGATGCGTGAGTAGTCCACTCCTGTATTACGGGTCCATAGCAGTAGCTAGATGGTTGTCTGATATGTCTCCAACGTATCCATAATTTCTGATGTTCCATGCTTATATTATACCATTTGCTACATGTTTTATATACACTTCATATCACTTTTATGCATTTTCTGGGACTAACCTATTAACAAGATGCCGAAGTGCCAGTTCCCTGTTTTCTGCTGTTTTTTATTCCAGAAAAGTACTTCTGCGAATATTCTCGGAATTGCACGAAACAAAAGACCAAGTCCCTATTTTTCCAACACGTACACGGAGTCCGAAGGAGAGACGAAGGGGAGCTACGAGGTGGCCAAACCACCTGGCGGCGCGGGCCCCTTCTGCCGCGCCAGCTGGTGAGGAGGCCCCACCTCGGGCTCCACCGACGTTGCCCCTTCGCCTATTTATTCCCCCGAGGCGTAAACCCTAAAATAAGAAGCCAATTTCCACAAAGAGTTCCGCAGCGCCGCCGCCATCGATGACAAGTTTCGGGGGACAGAATCTCTGTTCCGGCACGCCGTCGGGATGGGGAAGTGCCCTCGGAGCCATCTCCATCGACTCCATCGCCATCTCCAGCGCCACCGCCGCGCCGTGGCTGCAGCGGGCCGCCGTCTCCTCTCCGGGCTGCACCTCTTCATCAACCTCTCCATCAAGTGCTCACCATGACCATGTGTGAGTAGTCTCCCCCGAGGCTGAGGGCTCTACTGGTAGCTATGTGGTTTATCTCTCTCTCCCATGGTGTGATCTTTATGTGATCATGAGTATTGCTAGTATCGCTGAATTCATATGTAATGTTTATGCTACTCAAGTGATTTATCTAGTTTCCGGAGTCATTGTGACAACACGGTATCAAGGTGACAGTGTGGGTATTGTGTGTGACTCTATGAATAATTTAGATATTTATCATGGCTTATTCTTGGGAATTGTGGTGTTTGTTTACTCAGACTTTGAGGAGTGCTTTTGCAGCCCTACACATAGTACTCTTGTGTTATCAAGAAGGAGAATAATCCCGAGTATCATTTACTTGCATTCAGTTGTGCTAACATGTTGAGAGGTACCACTAGTGAAAGTATGATCCCTAGGCCTTGTTTCTAAGCATTGAAACACCGTTTACAACAAGTTCTGCTACATGTTTGCTTGCTGCCATTTTATTCAGATTGCAGTTACTACTTATAATCATCCATATTACTTGTATTTCACTATCTCTTCGCCGAACTAGTGCACCTATACATCTGACAAGTGTATTGGGTGTGTTGGGGACACAAGAGACTTCTTGTATCTTAATTGCAGGGTTGCTTGAGAGGGATATCTTGACCTCTACCTCCCTGAGTTCGATAAACCTTGGGTGATTCACTTAAGGGAAACTTGCTGCTGTTCTACAAACCTCTGCTCTTGGAGGCCCAACACTGTCTACAAGAATAGAAGCGTGTGTAGACATCAAGCTATTTTCTGGCGCCGTTGCCGGGGAGGTAAGTGTTGGAAGGTATCTCCTTTAGATTCTGCAATTATTTTTTTTGTTTCTTGTTTTTATTTTCACTAGTTAGGCTTAATGGAAAACAACAAAAAAATTAGAGATCTTTATGAACTTTATATTGAATTAGGACATGATGCTTTTGAAGAGAAAATTAAAAAACCTATGGAGGCTTGTTTGCATAATAGTGGTAGTAATGTTATTAGTATAAATTCTTTGGACACCATTATTGCTAAGGCTGTGGAAAAGCCTAAGCTTGGGGAAGCTAGTTTATATGAAAATAATCTTTTTTGCTCCTCAGCTATGGAGGAATTATTTTGCCTTGATAATGCTTTGTCTCCAATATGTGATAATTCTAATGATGTTTGTGATATTCCAAATCCACCTGTTGAAAGTATTTCTTTTAAAATACCTATGAAAATTGTTGAAAGGGTTATGAATGATCAGTATGCAGGGGATGGATCAATCCATCCAAGTGCTCACTTGTCGAAACTTACAGAACTTTGTGAGTTATTTAAGGTTGCAGGTTTATCAAGAGAAAATGTCATGAGGAAACTATTTCCATTGTCACTTAAGGACAAAGCAAAGGAATGGTATAGGCTGCTGGATGAACAACCTTCGAATTGGAAACAGCTTGAATCTCTCTTTTACTCTAAATTTTATCCTCTTCATGAAGTGCATCTAGATAGGAATTACATTTATAATTTTTACCCTCATGATGGAGAAAGCATTGCTCAAGCTTGGGGAAGGCTGAAAACATTAATACTCAAATGTCCTAACCATGAGCTTTCTGAGGAAATAATTGTTACTAATTTTATGCAAGGCTTTCAGGTCATTACAAGGATTATGTAGATGCATGTTCACATGGTTCTTTCACAAGCAAGAAGGTTGAAGCTAGATGGGATCTTCTTGAAAGAATTCAAAACAATGCTGAGGATTGGGAGAATGACAAAGGTAAAGAATCAGGTATAAACTATGAATATGATTGCATTAAGTCTTTCGTTGAAACTGCTAGTTTTCAAGAGCTTAGTGCTAAATATGGTCTTGATTCTCAAATTATTGTTGATTGTTTTAGAACCTTTGCTTCTCATATTAATGTTCCTAAAGAAAATTGGGACGTGTATCATGAACCTTTCAAAGACACTTGCATGGAAAATGAAATTGTTGTTAATGATTGCAATAAACATGCTCAAACTTCTGAAAATACTATTTCTTATAAGCATGTTAATTTTTGTGGAATGCATAGACCTTGTGGAATTAATCAAATCGAAGATGAATATTGTATCTATCATAGGAATGAAAAAACTAGAACATGGTACAAGGCTCTAAGAGATCTTGGTGAAAAAGTTTGTGACCTCCATCCTTTTATTTGTGAACTTTGCTATGAAGTGGGTCATTTTAATTTTCAATGTTCAGGTCATGATAATAGCCTTTCGAATCCAATTACTGCAAATTTGTATTGTGATAACATGATCACTCCTAATCAACATGATGAACTTACATTATTTTTGGGGTGTGAAGAGTTATCAAGAAAAACTTCCTTGTTAGATATGAGTGATCTTGATATGAATAGTGTGTTGCATGGATGTTATCTCTATTGTGTTAATAATTGCCATGCTAACACCTACATACAAAATATTATAAAGGATGAGACTTTACCAAAGTATGACAGGACTAATATGTGTTTTGTTCTCATTAATGAAAGAGAGGAGTCCCCCCAAGTTTCTTCCATTGTCTCTAATACTAAACCAGGTTATGTGGAGGAGCTTCCTTTCAAACCTCTCCCTCCTAAAAAAAGAAAAAAGAAGAAGAAGAAGAAGAAGAGGAGTAAAAGGAGAGAGGAAACGGTATCTTCTCCCAAACTTGTTGCTCCTGTTACAATTGATACTTATAATTCTGAATTCGATGATTCTGAACTTGATGATGAACCTATGCCTGTTACTTATATTAGTGATCATGATTGGGAAAATGAAACTACTTTTGATATTGAAAATCTTTGGGGTACCAATTCTGAAAATGATGATATTAATGATTGCCATACTATTAGTACTATCCATGTTTCTTCCAATGATGATATGAAAAGCTCTAAGCTTGGGGATGATGTGTTTGAAAATCCTTTTGCTATTGCTGATTATATGCTTGATACATCTCCTTCTATTAAAAATAATGATATGTTTACGAATGAACACAGTTTGGAAGATGACTATTCTATTGCTTATGATGATACTATGCCTCCAGTCTTTGATAATTATTATAAAGAATACTATGACATAGGTTATAATTACAGTCATCCTCATGAAACTTGTCATAGTTATGGAGGATTACCCAAAACCATCCCTTTAATATACAACTTGTCTATCATGTTCGAGTTCTTTATGATGATCCTGCTCCCATTGTTATTAATGGAGAACTTTTCTTGTGTGGAAAATAGATACTTTTGTGCATATGGATCATGGTAAGAATGTTTCATGTGATGGTTATATTGTGGATTTTATCAATGATGCTACTGAAAGTTTTTATGAGAGAGGGAGACATGGATTCATATATCTCAATAATATCAAGTCTCCTCTCTTTTTGTTGAAATTTTTGAAGTTGCACTTGTTTTGTCTTTCTATGCTAGTAGCTTCATGCTTCAATAATTTGTTTTCTTACAAGATTCCTTTGCATAGAAGTGGGTTAGACTTAAATGTGTTTGGTATTTGCTTTTTGATGCTCTCTATATTCAACTCTTATACATATGAGAGCATTATCAAAATCACTATGCCTAGCTAAAAGGCGTTAAAGAAAAGCGCTTATGGGAGACAACCCATTGTTTTATTTTCTGTTATTTTTGCTTTTCTTTTTGTTTTGAGTCAAGGTGCTTGTTACTTCTGTAGCAACTCCTTTGTATCTTTATTTTATTGCATTGTTGTGCCAAGTAAAGTCTTTTATTGAAAGTTGATGCAAGATTTGGATTTCTGCGCAGAAACAGATTTTTAGCTGTCACGAATTTGAGCTTTTCTCTCTGCAAAAATTGAAAAATTCTGTAAAAATCACGCATCTTCCTCAGATATGTACGCAACTTTCATTAAACTGGACCTGTTCCATCTGAGCAACTTAAGTGCCTCGAAAAAATTCGTCTTCACAGACTGTTCTGTTTTTGACAGATTCTGCCTTTTGTTTTGCATTCGCTCTTTTACGATGTTTAAGTGGATTTCTTTGCTCCACAAAGCATTGGTGGCTGTAGCTAATGTCCAGAAGCTTTGGGAATGATTGTGTCATCACAGAATATGAGAATTTTTAATTATGCACTAACCTCTAATGAGAACTATTTCAGTTTGGTGTGAAGGAAGTTTTCAAGGATCAAGAGAGAAGATGATATTATATGATCAAGAAGAGTGAAAAGCCTAAGCTTGGGGATGCCCCCGTGGTTCATCCCTGCATATTCAAGAAGACTCAAGCGTCTAAGCTTGGGGATGCCCAAGGCATCCCCTTCTTCATCAACAACTTATCAGGTCATCTCTAGTGAAACTATATTTTAATTCTTTCACATCTTATGTACTTTACTTGGAGCGTCTGTGTGCTTTTATTTTTGTTTGTTTGTTTTTGTTTCCTGAATAAATTCGGATCCTAGCAATCCTTGTGTGGAGAGAGACACGCTCCGCTTTTTCATGTGAATACTCATGTTCTTCACTTATATTTGTTGAGTATTCTTAACTAGCTACTGCAGTGCTTTTAGCTCCTGTTTTTCATGCATCTCTTCGAGCTGTTAGTACTTGTTTTAAATACTCTCTTGCTGCATTATATTATCATTTGGAGAGTTTATGTTTAAATAAATTGATTGGTGTTTGTTTGGAAGAAAGAAAATGCTACATGTGGTAGTTGGTATTGGAAAAGATATGTTCACTCTTGCTACTAGTACATGTACTAGTTGATGGCTGTTTTGTCTTGTTTCGTTTTGACACTTTTCAATTGTTTTGAGCTCTCAAGTAGATCATGTTTAAGCTCTTGCATCATGTAGTTAAAGCCTAGTAGTGGAGAACTACCGTAGAGCTTGTTGAGACTTGGGTTGCATATTTGTTTCTCTAAGGTCTAGATATTTTCTGGTAAAATGTTTGAGCAACAAGGAAGACAGTGTAGAGTTTATAATACTTGCAATATGTTTTTATTTAGTCTTGCTGTACCGGTTTATACTTGTGTTCGCTTCAAACAACCTTGCTAGCATAAACTCTGTACTGAGAGGGAATGCTTCTCGTGCATCCAAACCTTGAGCCAAAACCCATGCCATTTGTGTCCACCATACCTACCTACTATGTGGTATTTCCTGCCATTCCAAGTAAATACTTCATGTGCTACCTTTAAACTATTCAAAACTTTATTACTCCTTATTTGTGTCAATGTTTTATAGCTCATGAGGAAGTATGTGGTTTTTCTCTTTCAATCTTGTCACCGACTTTAACCAATGGACTAGTGGCATATACATCCGCTTATCCAATAATTTGCAAAAAGAGCTGGCAACGGGGTGCCCAGCCCCAATTAATTACAACTTTCATTAATAATTCTCTTCACATGTTTTGCCCTGATTTATCAGTAAGCAACTTAATTGCAAATAGACACTCCTCCATGGTATGTGAATGTTGGAAGGCACCCGAGGATTCGGTTAGCCATGGCTTGTGTAAGCAAAAGGTTGGGAGGAGTGTCAACTATAAAGAAACTAAAATACATGTGTAAACAAAAGAGAAGAGGGATGATCTACCTTGCTGGTAGAGATAACGTCCTTCATGGAGCCGCTCTTGAAAGTCTGGTTGACAAGGGGGTTAGAGCCCACTGCCATTCGTTGACAACAACAAACACCCTCAAATACTTATTTTGCTCTCTATATGCTTTCGAAAACTTAAAAAGCTCTAGCACATGATTTAATCCCTGCTTCCCTCTGCGAAGGGCCTATCTTTTACTTTATGTTGAGTCAGTTTACCTACTCCTTTCTATCTCAGAAGCAAACACTAGTGTCAACTTTGTGTGCATTGATTCTTACATGTTTACTTATTGCACTTGTTATATTGCTTTGTGTTGACAACTATCCATGAGATATACATGTTACAAGTTGAAAGCAATTGCTGAAACTTTATCATCCTTTGTGTTGCTTCAATGCCTTTTACTTTGAATCTATTGCTTTATGAGTTACCTCTTATGCAAAACTTTTTGATGCTTGTCTTGAAAGTACTATTCATGAAAAGTTTTTGCTTATATGATTCATTGTTTACTCTTTATCTACCTGTTAGCAAACTATAGACCATTGTTTTGAGTCACTTCATTCATGACATGAGCCTAGCAATATTATGATCAAAATTGTGTTAAAGCATGTCTCTCAGAAATTATTTGTTGTTATCGTTTTACCTACTCGAGGACGAGTAGAACTAAGCTTGGGGATGCTTGATACGTCTCCAACGTATCCATAATTTCTGATGTTCCATGCTTATATTATACCATTGCTACATGTTTTATATACACTTCATATCACTTTTATGCATTTTCTGGGACTAACCTATTAACAAGATGCCGAAGTGCCAGTTCCCTGTTTTCTGCTGTTTTTTATTCCAGAAAAGTACTTCTGCGAATATTCTCGGAATTGCACGAAACAAAAGACCAAGTCCCTATTTTTCCAACACGTACACGGAGTCCGAAGGAGAGACGAAGGGGAGCCACGAGGTGGCCAAACCACATGGCGGCGCGGGCCCCCTTCTGCCGCGCCAGCTGGTGAGGAGGCCCACCTCGGGCTCCACCGACGTTGCCCCTTCGCCTATTTATTCCCCCCGAGGCGTAAACCCTATAATAAGAAGCCAATTTCCACAAAGAGTTCCACAGCGCCGCCGCCATCGACGACAAGTTTCGGGGGACAGAATCTCTGTTCCGGCACGCCGTCGGGACGGGGAAGTGCCCCCGGAGCCATCTCCATCGACTCCATCACCATCTCCAGCGTCGCCGCCGCGCCGTGGCTGCAGCGGGCCGCCGTCTCCTCTCCGGGCTGCACCTCTTCATCAACCTCTCCATCAAGCGTGCTCACCATGACCATGTGTGAGTAGTCTCCCCCGAGGCTGGGGGCTCTACCGGTAGCTATGTGGTTTATCTCTCTCTCCCATGGTGTGATCTTTATGTGATCATGAGTATTGCTAGTATCGTTGAATTCATATGTAATGTTTATGCTACTCAAGTGATTTTATCTAGTTCCCGGAGTCATTGTGACAACACGGTATCAAGGTGACAGTGTGGGTATTTGTGTGTGACTCTATGAATATTTAGATATTTATCATGGCTTATTCTTGGAAATTGTGGTGTTTGTTTACTCAAACTTTGAGGAGTGCTTTTGCAGCCCTACGCGTAGTACTCTTGTGTTATCAAGAAGGAGAATAATCCCGAGTATCCTTTACTTGCATTCAGTTGTGCTAACATATTGAGAGATACCACTAGTGAAAGTATGATCCCTAGGCCTTGTTTCTAAGCATTGAAACACCGTTTACAACAAGTTCTGCTACATGTTTGCTTGCTGCCATCTTTATTTCAGATTGCAGTTACTACTTATAATCATCCATATTACTTGTATTCCACTATCTATTCGCCGAACTAGTGCACCTATACATCTGACAAGTGTATTGGGTGTGTTGGGGACACAAGAGACTTCTGGTATCTTAATTGCAGGGTTTCTTGAGAGGGATATCCTTGACCTCTACCTCCCTGAGTTCGATAAACCGTGGGTGATTCACTTAAGGGAAACTTGCTGCTGTTCTACAAACCTCTGCTCTTGGAGGCCCAACACTGTCTACAGGAATAGATGCGTGTGTAGACATCGTTATCTCTCTACCTTGTGCCTCCATGTTTAGATCTTGTGAGCTGCCTAACATGATCAAGATCATCTTATTGTAATGCTAGATGTTGTGTTTGCTGGGATCCGATGAATATTGATACCATGTTTATTCAAGTTGTTTATCTATGTGCTCTTGATCTTGCATGCTCTCCGTTGCTAGTAGATGCTTTGGCCAAGTAGATGCTTGTGACTCCAAGAGGGGGTATTTATGCTCGATAGTGGGTTCAGTCTCTAGATATCTGGATCAGTGACAGAAAGGTCTAAGATGGTAGATGTGCTGTTGCTACTAGGGATAAAACATTGGTGCAGTGTCCAAGGGCACTTGTATTGATTACATTACACACTTTACTTCATGCAATAATCTGTTGTTAGCAACTTAATACTGAATGGGATGCGGATGCTGCCTTGAAGGTGGATTATTTAGGCATAGATGCTGTTGGAATAACGGTCTATGTACTTTGTTGTAATGCCCAACTAGATTTCATAGTAGACATCTTGGCATGTATTGCATTGTTATGCCCTCTCTATTTGTCAATTGCCCAGCTGTAATTTGTTTACCCAACATGCTAGTTATCTGTTCTGAGAGAGACACCACTAGTGAACTGTGGACCCTGGTCCAATTTCCTCATACTGTTTACACAACCTGCTGCAATCATCTGTTTCCTGTTACTTGCTGTTTTTCCTGCTGTTTTCCACACCATACGTTTAACTCTTTGTTTCTGCAAGACCGGAGAGATTGACAACCTCTCTGTTTCGTGTTGGGCAAAGTTCTGGTTTGTGTCTGTGCAGATTCCACGTTGGTGCAAGCTCCCTAGCGCCAGGGGGAGTCAACATCAACAACCTTCCGATAGATCATCAAGTCCTACTGGATTGATAACCTTGGGTAGATTTTCAAGGGAAAACTTCTGCTGTCTACATCATAACCTTCCTCTTGGGGTTCACCAACACGTAGCCATCAAGCTGTTTTCTGGCGCCGTTGCCGGGGACTTGGAGGCTATTGGAAAGGGGAGTCTCTCAGTTCCAATCTCTTTACTTTGTTTTTTGTCTTGTTTTATTTTTGTTTTGCTTGCTGTTAAAAATCAAAAACCCAAAAAAATTAAATTCCTGCATCTAGTTTTTAATTTCGAGTTGCCCTGTTGCTTGTTTTAGGCTTGCTAAAATGAGTAATCCTGAAAATACTAAGTTGTGTGACTTTACTAGCACAAACAACAATGATTTTATCTGTACACCCATTGCTCCACCTGCTTCTAAAGCAGAATTTTATGAGATTAAGCCTGCACTGTTAAATCTGGTTATGAAAGAGCAATTTTCTGGTGTTAGTACTGATGATGCTGCTGCCCACTTAAACAACTTTGTTGAACTTTGTGATATGCAAAAGTATAAGGAGGTAGAGAGTGATATTATTAAGCTGAAATTGTTTCCTTTCTCTTTAAGAGGAAGAGCTAAAGATTGGTTGCTATCTTTGCCTAGAAATAGTATTGATTCCTGGACTAAATGCAAAGATGCTTTCATTGGAAAATATTATCCTCCTGCTAAAATTATCTCTTTAAGAAGTGGTATTATGAACTTTAGGCAACTTGATAATGAGCATGTTGCCCAAGCTTGGGAAAGAATGAAGTCTTTGGTTAAAAATTGCCCCACTCATGGACTGACTACTTGGATGATCATCCAAACCTTTTATGCAGGACTAAATTTTTCTCAAGGAACTTATTGGACTCGGCTGCTGGAGGGACCTTTATGTCCATCACTTTGGGTGCTGCTACAAAGCTTCTTGATGATATGATGGTAAATTATTCTGAATGGCACACTGAAAGGGCTCCAACTGGTAAGAAGGTAAATTCTGTTGAGGAAATTTCCTCCTTGAGTGATAAAGTTGATGCTATTATGACTATGCTTTCGAATGGACATGGTGTTGTGGATCCAAATAATATTCCTCTTGCTTCTTTGGTTGCTCATGATGAGAAAAATGTTGATGTAAACTTCATTAAAAATAACAACTTCAACAACAATGCTATAGGAATAATTTTGGTAGCAACAATTATAGGCCATATCCTGCTAATGGTAGCAACTCTTATGGTAATTCTATGGTAATTCCTACAGTAACAATAGAAGTGTGCCCTCTGATCTTGAAGTCATGCTTAAGGATTTTATTAGCACACAAACTACTTTTAATAAAACTGTTGAGGAAAAGCTAGGAAAAATTGATACTCTTGCTGCTAAAGTTGATAGTCTTGCTCATGATGTTGAAATGCTGAAAATAAAAGCTATTCCTAGTGATATTAGAGAGAGTAAAACACTCAATGCTATCCAAATTAAAATTGATAATAACATTAGGATGCTTGCTGAACTTCATGAAAGATGGGAGAGAGAAGAAAGAGAAGCTGAAATTGCTGAACAAAATAGTGTTGTTAGAGTTTGCACTATTTTTACTAATGAAACAAATGATGCCTCACATGCTAATGCGCCCCCTACTGTTAGTGAAAAGATAATAAGTGTTGGAAATGTCTCTACTACCTCTACAAAAAGTTTTAAATTGCCTGATAGCACTACTTTTGTTCCTAGTAAAAGTGCTGAAATTTTTAGAGGTGTTGGTGATAATTGCTCCATTGTTTTTGATGACAACAACTTCAATTTCGAAAATTGTAACATAACTGAAGTCATCATGTTCTTGCAAAAGCTAGCTAAGAGTCCTAATGCTAGTAAAATAAATATGGCTTTTACTGAACATATTATCAAAGCTCTCATGCATGCTAGGGAAGAAAAATTAAAACTTGAAGCTTCTATCCCTAGGAAGTTAGATGATAATTGGGAACCTGTTATTAAAATGAAACTGAGTGAGTTTGAATGCAATGCTTTGTGTGACCTTGGTTCTTGTATTTCGGTTATGCCTAAAAATTTATATGATATTCTCAAGCTTGCACCTTTGGAAAAATGTCATTTGGATGTTCACTTTGCTGATTCTTCTATGAAGAAACCTTTAGGAAAAGTTGATGATGTTTTGATAATGGTTAATAACAATCTTGTCCCTGTTGATTTTGTGGTTTTGGATATTGAATGCAATCCTTCTTGTCCTATTGTTTTGGTGCCTGTTATTGATATGAGAGAGGGGAATATAAAATTTCAATTCCCACTCAAGAAAGGTATGGAACACTTCCCTAGGAAGAAGATGAAATACTCACATGATACTAGTGTCAAGACAAATTATGGTTTTGGATTTTCTGGTCTTGACAATACTTGATGCATCTCTTCATGCCTAGCTCAAAGGCATTAAAGAAAAGCACTTCTGGGAGATAACCCATGTTTTTATTTGCTGTTTTATTTTTGTTTTCTTGAGTCAAGGATGCTTGTTTACCTCTGTAGCAACTCCTTTGTATCTTTTATTTGCTGTTTTGTTGTGCCAAGGAGAGTTACTAATGCAAAGTTGGTTTTTATTTTCGGGACTGCATTGGGACAGATTGCTGTTCGTCACCGTTTAATTCAGTAGAAAATCAGAAAAAATCGAAAAATGCTGAAATTTTTGTGCATGTTCCTGATGATGTTACGCAACTTTCATTATTTCAAAAGTTTTTCATCTGAGCATCGTAAGTGCCTCGAAAAAATTCGTCATACAGACTGTTCTGGTTTGACAGATTCTGTCTTTTATTTTGCATTCTCTCTTTTACAAGTTTTTAAGTGGTTTCTTTTCGTGTAAAAGTGCCCACTTGAGCCTAGTAACAGTGGCTAATGTTTAAAATAGTTGGCTTGTGAGTTTTGTCTTTGCTAGAACTTTGAAGTATTATCTTTTAGTGCACTAACCTGCTAATGAGAAAAGCTGTTAAGTTTTGGTGTGAAGGAAGTTTTCAAGTGTTGATAGAGGAGAATGATATTACATGATCAAGAAGAGTGAAGAGCTTAAGCTTGGGGAGGCTTACCTCCCCAGCATATTTCAAGAAGACTCAAGCATCTAAGCTTGGGGATGCCCAAGGCATCCCCTTCTTCATCTACAAATTATCAGGTCATCTCTAATGGTGCTATATTTTTATTGCTTCATACTAGTGTACTCTTCCTTGGAGCGTCAGTGTGTTTTTGTTTTCAGTTTGTTTTGTTTTGTTTGCTGTGCTATACTTGTTGGATCCTAGCATTCATGTTTGGGAGAGAGACACGCTCCACTTTTTCATTAGAATACTCTTGTGCTTCACTTATACTTGTTGAGTATTCCTGTCTAGTTGCTGTTATTGCTGTTAGCTCTCAGTTTTTCATACATCTCTTGTTAGAGCTTTCAGTTTCTTTTGAAGAAAGTACTCTCTTGCTTCACTTATATCTGTTTGGAGAGTTGTCAAATAAGTTGATTGGTGTTTGGTTGGACCAGAAAAATGCTATGCATGTGGTAGTGGTATAAAATGCTTACATGAATCTTTTTAGATCGTTGTCTTGAGTAATTTGATGCTTGCCAATTGTTTTGAGCTGTCAAGTAATTAATGTTTAAGCTTGTGCATCATGTAAGTAATGGCTATTAATGAAGAACTACTATAAGGATTTTCTGCTATAATAATCTGTTGCATGATTGGAAGTCCATAGTAGTCTAGATAATTTTTGGATGAAGGCTATGTGTTAACAAGGAAGACAGTGGGAGTCTATGGTTCGTCAAACCTTGTGTTTTATGTACACTCTTGCTATTCCAGTTGATAATGATGTTTGCTTATAATAACTTGCTAGCCTAAACTCTGTACTAAGAGGGAATGCTTCTTGTACATCCAAAACCTTGAGCCAAATCCATGCCACCTGTGTCCACCATACCTACCTATTATGTGGTGTTTTCACCATTCCAAGTAAATTTCTTCATGTGCTATCTACTAACTACTCAAAACAATTATCCTTTTTGTGTCACTACTTGAAAAGCTCATAAGGACGTAGTAGTGAGATTTGTCATCTTCCATGCTAATTAATTTACAAGGATTGGCAGCTTCATCTGCTTCTCCACCTTTTATTTTGCATTAAAGAGCTGGTTAGTCCACCCTATAAATAAATAAATAGACACTCCTCCATGGTGAATGTTGGTGGGCACCCGAGGATTCGGTTAGCCATGGTTTGTGGAAAGTAAATGGTTGGGAGGAGTGTCACCAATAAGTGCTTGTTACAAGTGCAGTCCTAAAAACTCTCGGAACCGCTCTAAAAGTTAGTTAGCCATGGAAGATGACAAGTACCTGCTATTTGATTTGTTGACACCTGTATACACCATTACCTTACAAAACAATATTTTATGCTCTCTATATGCCTTCGGGAACTACAGCTCTAGCACATGATGTTAATCCCTGCTTCCCTCTGCGAAGGGCCATTCTTTTACTTTTATGTTGAGTCAGTTTTCCCACTTCTTTCTGTCTACTTAAGCAAACATCATTGTCAACTCCAGTATAACAGTTTTTACATAACTTTGTGTTTGGTTGATCATATTCTTTGCATTGACATTATCTATATGATATACATGTTGAAAGTTGAAGCAAAAGCTGAAGCTATTATCTTCCTTTGTGTTGATACAAACACTTTCATGTTGAGAATTATTGCTGCTGTGAACTAACTATTATGTTAGACTATTATATCTCTAAATGTTTTATAGTGTTATTCATGAAAGTTTGCACTTGTGTGATCACTTATGTTTACTCTTTATTTACTTGCTTGCAAACTATAGACCATTGGCTTGGATCACTTCATTCAGATCATGTGCATTACATTGTTATTTGATCAAAGATTGTGTTGGTAGCATGTCACTTCAAAAATTATCTGTTTTTATCGTTTACCTACTCGAGGACGAGCAGGAACTAAGCTTGGGGATGCTTGATACGTCTCAAACGTATCTATAATTTTTGATGTTCCATGCTGTTATTATATCAATTGCTACATGTTTTGGTTACACTTTATATCATTTTTATGCATTTTCTGGGACTAACCTATTAACAAGATGCCACAGTGCCAGTTCCCTGTTTTCTGCTGTTTTTGGTTTCAGAAAATCTATTAAGGAAATATTCTCGGAATTGGACGAAACAAAAGACATCGTCAATAATATCACGAGGAGATCACGGAGTCCAAAGGGGAGTCGGAGCAGACCCACCAGGGGGCCACGCCACACTAGGGCGCGGCCCAGGGTGGGCCCGCGCCCCCTATGGCGTGGTGGCCCCCCTCGGCCACCGACGCCGCCTCTTCGCCTATATATTCTCCGCGACGCGAAAACCCTATTACGGTCGATCATATTCCACGAAAAGTTCCGTCGCGGCCGTCATCGTCAATCTCAGATCGGAGGAGTTCTGAAGCTCTTCCCGGCACCCTGCCGGAGGGGAGATCATCACCGGAGGGCTCTACATCACCATGCCTGCCTCCGGAGTGATGCGTGAGTAGTCCACCCCTGGACTACGGGTCCATAGCAGTAGCTAGATGGTTGTCTCTCTACCTTGTGCCTCCATGTTTAGATCTTGTGAGCTGCCTAACATGATCAAGATCATCTTATTGTAATGCTAGATGTTGTGTTTGCTGGGATCCGATGAATATTGATACCATGTTTATTCAAGTTGTTTATCTATGTGCTCTTGATCTTGCATGCTCTCCGTTGCTAGTAGATGCTTTGGCCAAGTAGATGCTTGTGACTCCAAGAGGGGGTATTTATGCTCGATAGTGGGTTCAGTCTCTAGATATCTGGATCAGTGACAGAAAGGTCTAAGATGGTAGATGTGCTGTTGCTACTAGGGATAAAACATTGGTGCAGTGTCCAAGGGCACTTGTATTGATTACATTACACACTTTACTTCATGCAATAATCTGTTGTTAGCAACTTAATACTGAATGGATGCGGATGCTGCCTTGAAGGTGGATTATTTAGGCATAGATGTTGTTGAATAACGGTCTATGTACTTTGTTGTAATGCCCAACTAGATTTCATAGTAGACATCTTGGCATGTATTGCATTGTTATGCCCTCTCTATTTGTCAATTGCCCAGCTGTAATTTGTTTACCCAACATGCTAGTTATCTGTTCTGAGAGAGACACCACTAGTGAACTGTGGACCCTGGTCCAATTTCCTCATACTGTTTACACAACCTGCTGCAATCATCTGTTTCCTGTTACTTGCTGTTTTTCCTGCTGTTTTCCACACCATACGTTTAACTCTTTGTTTCTGCAAGACCGGAGAGATTGACAACCTCTCTGTTTCGTGTTGGGCAAAGTTCTGGTTTGTGTCTGTGCAGATTCCACGTTGGTGCAAGCTCCCTAGCGCCAGGGGAGTCAACATCAACAACCTTCCGATAGATCATCAAGTCCTACTGGATTGATAACCTTGGGTAGATTATTCAAGGGAAAACTTCTGCTGTCTACATCATAACCTTCCTCTTGGGGTTCACCAACACGTAGCCATCAGCTGCTGGCTGCTTGCCGGCGTCGGCGCGGATGGAGCTCTCAAGGTCGCAGAAGATGGCGGCCGCCGACTCGCCCAGGCGTGCACGCACAGACGCGAGCTCCGACTTGAGGCGTGCTCATCGGCCCTGCTGGCCGCGCCGTCTGAGAGTTGCGCATTGCGCCATGTCCGTGCCGTGAATGTCCGCGTCCGAGCTCGAGGCCCTGCTGGCCAAGCTCCGCAGGACGCCACGCACGGCCGCCGGCCGCGAGCCGAGCTCGCCGCGCCCGTGCGTGCGGCTGGCACGCGCGCCTGCCGCGCTCGCCGTGCTCTGCTGCACCCTCGGCCGCCGCGTCCGCGCCGCCGCTCGCCGTGGTCGCCGGCCGCTACCTGGCTGTCGTGGTCGCCGGCCTCGGCCGCGCATGGAACGGTGCGGTGGGCTTGCCGTGCTTGCCGGATCGTGAGAGTCAACGCAGCAGAGCAGAGGATGACAGGTGGGGCCCACGTTGCGCTGCGCCACGTCATTGCCACGTCGTCGCCTAGTCATCGCAGAAAACCGCCCAAATCGAACAAAAACCACCTTAGGGTGTGATTTGTCCGGTATTGTAAAGTTCAGGTTGAAATTATCCGGTTTTGGAGATTGGGGTGAAATGTATCCCGAAGGTGAGATTTCAGGGCGAAATCTATACTTTTTCCTTGAAGAAAAGCCACAGCAAGCCCACAACAAATTGTTGAATGGAATGGCAGGGGTTCAGTATCGTAGGTTGGACCGGAAAACAAAAACCAAAAGAGGGAGGGAGTGAGGTGAGGATGCTGGCATGCTTGCTCACTCATCGGGAAATCACTATCGTTTTGGCTTGGTGAGTGGCTGTGGCTCCAGTTGGAGGAGCTGGGAGCTGATTGGCTAGAACCGGATAATGTGAAATCTCATGGAACATCAAAATGTTTCCTGGGGTTTGGCCTCTGCGATTTCTCAAAAGAAAAAAGAGAGGAGAAACAGAAATGGTGTTTGCTCAAAATTCCAATTCGATTCTGCATCCGAATATGCTCGTCTCTGTAATATACTCGCTCGAGGCATCTGTCACCGGAGTCATTAGAATATGCCGGTGCAGTCGGAGGCCAAATGTGAACTTCTCTGACTCTGCACACTCCCCTCCCCTACGTTGCAGGGATACGGCCGTGAGGTGCCGTATCAGTGCAGGATACTGCACCGGGACGGGGATACGCAGGGATACGCGCGGGATACACGTATCACACCGTATCTTATTTTCCTGAACTAAAATAAAGAAAAAAGTTGAAAAATGGCTGGGACACGCAGGGGATACATTAGCGATAGGTACGGGCCTTGTTTCCACTCTCAGTCTACAGCCCATCGGACGATCGGAACGCCTACTCGGTAGACTATAAACATAATTGACTGCGTACAAGGAGAGTTGAAAAGACTTATTCAGATCACCGTGAATAAAAATGACCAAATTACTTCATTGACATCACTTTTTCATTCTCAAAAGTAGTTTATTGATGCTAATTTTTATGCATTTATACATATGCTCCCCGTATCCCCGTAAGTCTATTTTCAGAAAATGCCGTTTTCCCGTATGGCCGTATCCGTATCCCCGTACCCGTATCCCCGTACCATGTAACGTAGCCCCTCCCCGGGAGTTAAATACAGTAGAGGTCCTTATACTTGTCCAAATGGATCAATTTAGTTCTCGTACTTGGAATTTGAACAATTTTACCCGCGTACTCGTTAATTGGACTCGATTTAGTCCAGAAGCATGGTTGCCATAGAATTTCAGCTAACGGCGGACGACATGTGTACGCGTCCCACTTGCAGTAGAGCAGCAACCCTGGAAACTTGCATTTAGCCCCTCCCGCGTGACTCGGTTACGATCAGTTAACGTCCTGCCACTGTAAATATGTGAACCCCTTTACCCCGCGTTCATGCTCTGTTGCAAAATTCTCAAATTCCCCACTTCTCTAACCCTAGTTCATCTGTGTCAGTTCTAAATTTAGTGCAAATATTCATCTCTTTGTCAAATAACTGGCAAATAGCTTCACATTTTGGAGAACTTCATTGGAAATCCACTGGAATTTATTAGAAAGCAGACAACAATAACTATATAAATTAGTGGAGTTACATAAGATATCTTAACTTGCAAAGATTCAACAACCGCTACACGTTCTGGTCCAGCGATATCCGTCGCCAGCCTGTCTCCTTTTTCTCTCCCTCGAATAGAACTGTCTGGATTGAAAGGATCTAGAACAGCATGGGGCACTGCATAATGGATCAGATGGGGAGGGGTTACGTGCAAATATCTGGCAGTGGAAAAAAACGTTCTAGATGTGGGAGGGTGTTCGTGCAAGATTACAGCACACGTGTCGTCCAAGTCAGCTCAAATTCGACGACAAACATGCTTTTGGACTAAATCGAGTCCAATTCACAAGTACACGGGTTAAATTCTTTACATTCCAAGTACGAGGACAAAATCGAACCAGCCCGACAAGTACAAGGACTTCTACTGTATTTAACTCCCTCCCCGGCCCTTCTTCTTTCTTCTCACCCTGCCGAGTAGCTAGCGACTAGTGACTCTCGAGCGAGGAACCCAGTCGATTCAGCCAAAGCGAGGAGGGGAACACCGGAAGAGGATCAGTCGCTGCGAGGGGCTGGATGGCGGGGTCGGCGTCCATCCTCGTCGTTTCCAACCCGCCTCGCGCTCTAACCCCTCCGCCGCCGTCACGCCCAAAGACTGCGTTTTTTCCCCTCCGCCGCCGCCTCCTCCCATCACCATCCTCATCGTGTAGCACCAGCGCTTCTTCCTCCTCCTCGTCGTGGCCGGTACTGCAGCGGGAGCGCGACGACGCGCTGGACGAGCAGGACGAGCCCCCGCCGGCCTCGGAGGCCGACTCGCGGCCCCGCCGCATCGCGCTCTTCGTCGAGCCCTCCCCCTTCGCCTACGTCTCCGGCTACAAGAACCGCTTCCAGAACTTCATCAAGCACCTCCGCGAGATGGGCGACGAGGTCATCGTCGTCACCACCCACGAGGGCGTGCCCGACGAGTTCCACGGCGCCAAGCTCGTCGGCTCCTGGAGCTTCCCTTGCCCCTGGTACCAGAAGGTCCCGCTCTCGCTCGCACTCAGCCCCAGGATCATCGGAGAGGTCGCGAGGTTTAAGCCCGACATTATCCACGCCTCATCCCCTGGAATCATGGTACGGTACTAATAACCGATTTCATTTCCAACTGCCCGACAGTTTCTATTATTATTGTTCAGGATTTCATCTTTCTTTTCCATGAATTGAATTGAATCCGCAGGTGTTCGGCGCCCTGATCATAGCAAAGTTGCTCTGTGTCCCTCTAGTAATGTCCTACCACACCCATGTTCCAATGTGAGCTGACTTCCCTTCCTCTCTGTCAATTCATACCACCCATTTAGAAAGTGAAAACAGTTTGAACTTGTGTGCCACAACTATAACTGCAACTCGGCCATGTCATCTTCTGCTCCTAGCTGAAAAACACCATCCATGGTAGTATGTGCATTTTGTGAATGACACCTAGTACAATCCAAGCCAATTTGGGTTTATTTATCCAGCTAGAGAAGTGAGCTGATCCCTTTTATTTCTGGCAGTTATATACCCAGATATACATTCAGCTGGCTTGTCAAGCCCATGTGGCTAGTTATAAGTAAGTTTTCACTTATGTACTGCTCAATATATAACCTCTATTGCCAGACTATCCAACTGATACAACTTTCCCCTGTTAAAGAATTCTTGCACCGAGCTGCGGATCTCACACTGGTACCATCAGTTGCTATTGGCAGGGATCTTCAAGCTGCCCGTGTTACAGCAGGTTTGCACAAACATACATACTGCTTCCATGTTATTTTACATCCAACCTCTTCCTCTCAGGGTGCATATTTCCAGCCAATAAAATACGCCTATGGAACAAGGGTGTGGATTCAGAAAGCTTCCATCCTCGCTTCCGTAATCAGGAAATGCGTTCAAGGCTAACGTAAGTAACCTTCTTTGGTCAGCTGGTCCATTTGTGAATTGTGATGCAGTTGCAATGATGCTAACGGGTTCTTGCCTCACCAAATACGTAGAGATAAATGCTGAATGAATTGAGATGATCAAAATGATCAAATATATCCTTCCTTCATGTGTCTAACTTTATTGCTTATATGTTTCTTCTGTTATGTCAGGAACGGTGAACCATACAAGCCACTGATAATCTATGTTGGACGCTTAGGAGTTGAGAAAAGCTTAGATTTTCATAAGAGGTGAGCTCATGGCTTGTCTGATTATTAGTCTGCAGTGCAAACTGAATGGCATGTATGGTAGAACCTTACTTACTCCTCGTGTTCCCTTATTGTTACCATAATGTTTTGTTGACATAATTTTGCTTTTGATTTTTTTTTCACTCAATCCTGTGTTCACCACGTATCATTCACTGCTGACACTCGGTGCTATTTTTTCCAGAGTCATGGACCGACTTCCAGGAGCAAGAATCGCATTTATTGGAGATGGCCCATTCAGGTGTTCATTGCCATCTCATGGAAACTAGTTAGCCTCTTCCTTCAGTAGCAAATGCAACAAATGGAGTCGCTTTAATTGTTGTTGAAATTGTTAAGTACTGATTTCTTCTCTCGAGAAACTACTCCGTATTGTATTATCAAGAAACTTGCTTTTTCATTTTTTTTGTACAGAGATTGAAGTTTGCTTGTTAGAAGATTATGCATTATTGCCATTCTTAACAAGAGCTTTTCCACTGCAGGCCTGAACTTGAAGAGATGTTTTCAGGAATGCCTGCAGTGTTCACGGGGACGTTGCAAGGGGAAGAACTATCACAGGCCTATGCCAGTGGGGATGTGTTTGTGATGCCTTCCGAGTCAGAGACGCTTGGTTTTGTTGTGTTGGAGGCAATGTCATCCGGAGTCCCGGTGGTCGCCGCCCGAGCTGGAGGTATACCTGACATTATACCTGAGGATCAGGAAGGAAAGACCAGCTTCCTGTACACACCAGGGGATGTGGATGACTGCGTTGGCAAGATTGAGAGCCTCCTCTCCTGTGAAGAGTTGAGAGTAATAATGGGGAAGGCCGCCAGGATGGAGATGGAGAAGTTCGGCTGGAAAGCGGCGACGAGGAAAATTCGGAACGAGCAGTACAGCGCCGCGATTTGGTTCTGGCGCAAGAAGAGATCACAACTGCTGAGACCCATCCAGTGGGTGGTCCAGAGGATCTTCAGGCCTGCTCCTGCTCCGGCCGTAACGAATCAGTCATAGTACTATAGTAGATTCATCTTAGCCAATTCCTAGAACAATCATTGAGTTGATTCCATCAGTTTGGTCAAATCGACTGTAGGATGAATCAATGTGAATATGTAATGCTCGAGTAAACTGGAGGCAAGACAAATAAATCCAGTTTGCTCGGCTGGTAGACTGTAATTTTTTGTATCTGTACTGCGTGCTGTTGTGTTGGCAAGCGGTAGTCCGGTGAATTACGGTTGGAACGGACGGTCTGAACTGAATTGTACATCAAAAGTTTGCACTCATGTCCATGTGCAAGTTCCGTCATTGTTTCCACTATTTCCGTAAGGATGATCTTGTCTTGAGGCGCATATCACGATGGAACACGTTCAGGAAGGTGCTGACCCCAGGTTGTGGTAGAACACGGTTACACTAGGATAGAAGGGTTTAAGGTCCATATGTTCATATAGATAGATATAAAAGTTACTCCCTCTGTTACAAATTATAAGATGTTCTAGATATTTCAGTATGAATGTCGTGGGGTCACTCTTTGACTACCCCAGGGTGGGGATACCTGGGTCACGCCAAGCCCGTCAGCCTTATAACGAAGGCCCAAGGAAGGCCCAAGGAGGACGACGTGCGGCCCAAGATAATCGACGCTAGGTCATGCGACCCCGCCATGCTTGTAAGCGCCATCGGCACCGTTCACCCGAGACCTAGCCTATCATATAAAGGCTAGGAGGGTCCTTCGTCTAGGGTACGCTCATAACCGCCGCACAAACCCTAGCGAGATTGCCATCTCGCCATTGTAGCCACAGCTCACCATCAATAACCAGACAAGCAGGAAGTAGGGTGTTATCCTCCGGGAGCCTGAACCTGGGTAAAACGCCTCGCTTGTCAGCCGTCGTGATCACCAGCGCTCATCTCTCTCCCCCTCAATCAACCCGGGGTGCACAATCCAGGGATTTGCCGAGTCCACACCTCGTCAATTGGCGCCGTCTGTGGGAAAGAACGAGCGCTGGAATCATGGTCGCACCGGCTCCATCAACCTTGAAGACCGACGTCTGCATCGCCAAGGAGCCAATCTGCTTCGGCTCCTTCGAGTACACCTTCCACCCGCCGGCCCACCGTTCGGTGTACGCCGATCTGCACGTAGGTATGTGCCTCACCTTCGGTACCATGCACTACTTCGTAGACAGCTGTGGAGTGCTCAGATCTACGACGATCGCACCGCCCGCGGCGATGGCACTCGCATCTGCCGCGGCTGCGTCAACCACGCCCCCACCTGCTACGGAGATCGCATCTTCTGCGACCGTGGTGACAGCATCTTCGACTGCTGAGAAGATCACGTCCGCCTCGACTACTCCGACCACCTCCGCCGCGACGGAGGTCGCGCCCAATACGGCTGCGCCATTAGCGTCTCCGGCTGCCACGGAGATCGCATCTGCTACGACTACGTCGACTACCTCGTCGACCACCGCGCGGATCGAGTCAACTTCGACTACCTCGATCGCGTCGCTGGCAAGGCCAAGACCTGCATCAAATTCGACTACGTCGACCACGCCTTTGCGCGCAACGAAGACCGCGCCGCTCTCGTCCACGCCACTCGCGTCTCCGTTGACACGCAAGATCGTCAACAAGCCAATCGCGCCCACGTCGACAACAGTGGCATCACTTCTCACGACCGCGGCAAAGATCGCGAAACTCCAGGGAAAAAGCCGCGGCAGCGACTGTGGTACCCACCACGTTGCGGCCATTTTCGATTCCGAGCATGGCTCGGACGAAGGAAGCAGCAGTGGCAGCGTCCATCCCGCTGCCCAGATCTACCCCGCGCAAGTCTTCATGATCGGCCAGAGGCCGCAGGACAACGACGACGAACCCGCATATCCATTGGAGGTGGTCATGCCGGACCAGGTGACGCGACTCACCATCACCCGCGACATGGCAATCAAAGCCCTGAAGCACGTCGAGGAAGGCACGTACCCTCCACCGGATGCACCCCGGGAGGACCTTATGGCTGTCCAATACCTGCTGCGGAAAGAAGGCGAACGACTCCGCGCAGAGAAGGCCGAGCTCCTCCGACGCAAGGAGGAGGCCGGCGCGTCAAGCGCCAGGAGGGCCGCTTACTCGTTCACCGCCTCAACAGAGGTCTCGCAAGGAGCAAGGCGCCACAGAGCCCGCGTGCCCCTGATGACGGAGGTCGACCGCGCTAGAGTCACCCGCAACCTCGAGTCATCATACATAGAAGACGCAGACGGAATACCCGTCCCCAAGACACCCGGAGCTGCACTCATGGCAGTCGAAACTTACTTGCGGTTGACACAGCCGCCAGAGGGCGACTCTCGCGCTCTCCTCCACAAGCAGCAGATCATGTCTATCAAAGCACTCGAAGAAGCACTGGCAAACAAGGCGCCGACAGGAAAAACGCGCGAGGATCGGGATCGCCGCGACCACGAGCCCGCACTCGCAGCCCCGGCGACAAGACAATTGCGACAACCGTAGCCAGGCGAAGACCTCCGCAACGTCATCACGCAAAGGACGATAGACCGCAGCCGCACCCAGCGCCCGGTTAGCACGCCCAACTTCGACTACGACCGAAGCGACGTCGACTACGAGCCGTGCGGCGCCGCGTGCTTCAGCTTCAACATACGTGACACGAGAATGCCCAAGGGCTTCAAGCTCACGGCAGAAGCAGTCAAGTACGACGGGAAGCAGGACCCAAGACTCTGGCTAGAAGACTACCTTATAGCCTGCAGCTGTCAGGGCGGTACTTCGACCACGGCCATGCAGTACATCCAGCTGATGCTCACGGGCTCTGCGCGCGGGTGGCTCAACACTCAACCCAAGAACGCCTTCAGGACGTGGGACGAGTTCGTGGAAGCCTTCGTTAAATCCTTTCTGGGAACGTACTCGAGGCCAACGACGTTCATCGAACTGCAGGCATGCAAGCAAGGACGAGACGAGCCGCTCCGCTCATACATCCAGCGTTGGACCCTGCTCCGCAACACCATGGAGACCGCCTCGGAGGACCGAGTGATGGATGCCTTCATGCACGGCGTCTCCCGCCGCGACCTCCGCGAGGAATTTGGTAGGCTCCGGCCGAAAAACATGATCGAGGTCATGAAGATAGCAAACCAGTGGGCAGACGGAGAGGACTCGGTCCGCAATAGTTCACACTACTCCTCGAAGGACGAAGCCGGACCAAGCAACTGGCGAGAAGGGCGCCACAAAAAGAAGCCGCGTTACAACGGCATCGACTCGATCGAGTTAGTAGCGCAAGTCGCGTTCGACCAACTCAAGAAAATGCTCACGACTTCCCCGGTACTGGTGGCTCCACTGGAAAACGAGCCGCTATACCTCTACGTGTCAGCCACAAACAGGGTGGTCAGCGCGGTACTCGTAGTCGAACGAGAAGAAGAAGGACACAGCTACCCTGTTCAGCGACCCGTCTACTATCTTAGCGAGGTGTTGACCCTGTCCAAGCAGCGCTACCCGCACTACCAGAAGCTGGCCTACGGAGTTTTCATGACTTCAAGGAAAGTAATCCACTACTTCTCCGAGCACCCGATCACGGTGGTAAGCTCCTCCGGGCTCTCCGACATCCTGACCAACCAATGCGCGACAGGATGAGTCGCCAAGTGGGTCGTCGAGCTGGGACCCTGGGGGCTGAAATACGCTCACCCGAAGTCAATCAAGGCCCAAGTGCTCCCAGAATTCACCACCGAGTGGATAGAAGCCCAGCTGCCAGATGTCCCTGACCTGTCCAACGCATGGACAATGTACTTCGACGGCTCCAAAAAGTTCAGATCAGCCGGGGCAGGAGTCATCCTCATCTCCCCTAAAGGCGACAAGCTGAAGTACGTGCTACAAATGGACTTCCCAACACCCTCCAACAACGAGGCTGAGTACAAAGCCCTAATCCATGGCATGCGAATGGCCAAGAACTGCGGCGCAACTCACCTTATGATCTATGGCGACTCCTACCTCGTCGTGCAGCAAACCATGAAAGCCTGTGACGCCATCGCCGACAACATGATTGCCTACAGAGACCTGTACAACCAGCTGGAGGGCACCTTCGACGGCTGCGAGTTGCGACACATCGGTCGTGAAAGCAATGAGGAAGCCGACGCCCTCGCCAACCTGGGCTCAGACAAGGCGCAGGTGCCACCCGGTGTCTTCCTTGAGCGCATCACACAGCGATCCGTCAAACTTCGACCCGCGCCCGGATCCTCCACACCATCAACGAGCACCGCTGACCAGCCAAGCAACGAGAAGGAGCCAATGGAGGTTCTGCTCATCGAGCCCACATGGACGAGCCCATATCTGGCGTACATGTTGCACCAGAGACTGCCAGTCAACTCAGTCGAAGCCAAGCGCATTATTCGCCGTTCGAAAGGCTTCACCATCATCAAGGGGGAACTATACAAGCGAAGCATCTCAGGAGTCCTGCAAAGGTGCGTTGATCCAGTCGACGGTCAAGCCATCCTGCTCGAAATCCATACAGGCACCTGCGGGCACCACGCTAGCAGTCGTGCCTTGGTAGCCAAAGCCCTGCGAGCCGGGTTCTACTGGCCCACCGCAATGCAAGACGCCGAAGAAATCGTGAAGAAATGCCTCGGTTGCCAGGAGTTCGCCAACAAGCCACACGCGCCAGCATCGGCACTGAAGACCATACCACTCGCCTGGCCATTCGCTCAGTGGGGACTCGATATGGTGGGTCCACTCAAGAAATCTTCACCAGGGGGGCACACTCACCTCCTGGTAGCAGCCGACAAGTTCACCAAATGGATCGAAGCCGTGCCCATCACAAGTTCGACTGCATCCTCAGAATTTAACTTCATCAGGTCCATCATCTTCAGGTTTGGGGTGCCGAACAGCATCATCACCGACAACGGCACGAACTTCACAGCCGAAGAATTCAAGGACTTCTGCTCCGAACAAGGCATCAAGCTCAACTACGCATCAGTCTCGCACCCGCAATCCAATGGGCAAGTCGAAAAGGCCAACGGCCTAGTCTGTAAAGGCATCAAGAAGCGTCTGCGAGTACCATTGAGGCGCGCTGCAGGCGCCTGGGTCGAAGAGCTGCCTTCTGTGCTCTGGAGTCTACGCACAACACCGAACAGATCAACCCAGTACACGCCATTCTTCATGGTTTATGGCGCAGAGGCGGTCATGCCCTGCGACATCAAGTTCGATGCGCCTCGAGTGGTGGCGTACGACGAGTCTGACGCAGAAGAAGCACTCGAGGACGACATGGACACCCTGGACGAAGCACGCGACATCGCCCTCACTCGCTCAGCTGTGTACCAGCAGGACCTGCGCAACTACCACGGACGGCGACTGCGGCCAAGAGCTTTTGTTCCAGGCGACCTGGTCCTTCGCCTCAAACAGAAGAAGGTGCACAAGCTCGCTTCCCCATGGGAGGGCCCATACATTGTGACAGAAGCAATCGGCGGAGGCGCTTACCGCCTGAAGGACTCGAAGACAGGAACAGTCTGTCACAACCCGTGGAATGTCGCGCAGCTGCGACGCTTCTATGCCTAGTCGACTCCCCTGTTTGTCAATGCTTGACCAAGAAAGAAGGGAATACCAATCTCGACTGGAGTTAAACTTTGAATATACATCAAATACCTCAAGATCCAAAAGGGACAGACGTAGTGCCAAAAATTGAAGATAAGTATTGTTTCGGTTGTGGCCTTTGCAATTTTGCGAACAATGGCCCATAAAGAAAACCTTAACATCGGAGAAAGTTAACCAACAGAATCATACATCACTTAATGATTATGTGAAGTATCACGGTGCTATACGGAAAACCCCAGCAAGAGTTCTTTCAAGGGGGGTAGCACACATGTACCTGAAGCAATGGGAAAATCAACTGTTGAAAAGGTTCAACCGAGCAACCCATCAATGGCAAGCTTAAGACCATCCAAACCCATTCTATAGTAAGCCCGAATCTCGGGGACGAGATTCTTTTAAGGGGGGTAGAATTGTAACAGACCGATTTTTGGAGTTTTCAAAAAACTTTTATCCAAAAATGAGGAATAGAAAATTTCGTTTAATAAAATAAAACTTAACTAGACTTTTCTTAAACATGAAGCTTTAAAATGAATTTAGCATCAACTTGAATAAATCTTTGTTTTATTTTTCATTCAAGTTGGATCGTATTTTCTTCTTGGTTTCAACAAATTAAATATCCTCTTTTGAATTAGATTTCGTGTTCATAAATTCATTTGATATTTTTCGGAGCTTTATAGCATTTTCTAGATTTCCCAAAAATGAAACTCTATTTCTTTTATCTCTTATATCATTCTATCTAAAATCCTAATTGGATTTGGTCCTCCACATAAATCACACACGTTTGTACATGCAGGCTGTAGCCATGCCCATACACGCCAGTACCGAACTAGTAGATCATCGATTGATTCTTTCCTTCCTTGCTATTTCCTCTTTATCATTCTATCTCTAAAATCCCATGGACACATACCTGTACGCCAAGCTCTGGCTGATTGCACTGTACGTAAGTAGCACAGCATGCACCGATCGTTCGTTTCTTCCTATCTTTCTTCAGTTCCTTTTTCGTACCGATGCACTAGCACCCCGATGGTTCTTTGCTTCGTTCTTCCTTCTATTTCCGATCGATCAAACCAAAGTCTAGAGCATGCAGCCGAGCCAAACTCAGTTAGCCAACCCTGCTCGTTCTCGCACGCACGCACGGGACAGAGTCCCAGCAAAGCACGCCCAGCACCGCGCTGCTTCGTCTTCCTCCATGGAAGCACGCACCCAGCAAACAGAAACGGCAGCTCGTCTTTAAACTGCCGCATCAATTTCTCTTTACTCAGCCATACGTTTTCCAGTCCGTCCGCGTCGCACGAACGTCGCACTGCTTCCCCTTTATGCATGCACCCAGGCGGAAAGCTAGTAAGCCAAGGATCCATCTGCCGCCTCGCCCCGGCCAAAGTAGAGTCTCCATTCATCTTCCTCTATTCTACTTTCTACCTCTCACTGCCAGCACAAGCCCTAGCTCACGAAGCTCCTCGACGATGACGCCGTCGCGTTTCCAGCGATCGGCTACCAGAAGCCGAACTGCTGCGTCAACATGGCCACGAGGAGGTGAAGGCCCGATCTTGGCAACCAGAATCTGGATTGGTTCGTCTCAGCGGACGAATTGCGCGACCACATCTGCTCCGTTCATCTACTTCGTCCGACGAGTTCGTCGCGTATGGTGAGAATCAGATCAATTCCCTTTTCTCGTTTTCTCATCTTAACTAGCCCTACCGTCTAGACAATATTTCACAGCCCATCTATGCCGTTGGCCGTTCCAACTCTATCCATGCCATTCCATGTCGACATGGGTATGCCATCGTCAAATCTGAGCACGACTCTTTGATATCCTTCCATGTCAATTCATGCCAGTAATCACCGCTAATCCATGGGAGAAGTAGGATCTCCAAATCTGACCACCGTAGAGAAAATACTCCATTGATGCCAATTCGTCGAATAGTGACATTGTCATACAAATCCATTTCTGGTTCATCTGTACACTTTAATCGAAACATGTGAAAGTATCTAGATGATAGTACAGGCCATCAGATGGGGTTGTATTTAAAATGCGTTGGGTATATTTTAAGCTGGGTTTAATATAACAATTTTTAGTCGAATCAATTGTTATTTGAATTGTGTGCTTCATTTTGTGGGTGATTTATTTTTCTTAGATGTATCACATGTATAGGAGTTCTCTGTAATTTCTGTGCATATTTGGTGACATGTTTAGATAGTCGGTTGTATTTAAATATTATTTTTTGGTTTATTATCATAAATAGAATTGCGTGTGTTAATTTTATTTAGCACTAGCATGATTACGGTGATGTCTTGTAGTAATATATTTGTGTGATGTGTTGATCCATGTTTAATCCTTTATTCATGCATGACTTGTTACTGTTAGTTTCGTAAAGCATGTCTAGCTAAGAGTTTGCTTAGTAGTCCATTACTTGTTTAGTACTTTTGTGAAGTATGTTAGTACTTTATAAATAGATGGCATTCTTGATTCATATTGTTTGCTTATTTAGCCATGCATACACTCAGTTGTTATATTCATACTCTAGGTACCTTATCGTGTTATTGCAAGTACGTTGTTTGTTTATCATTCATGCTTAGCTATCTTTCTATCTTGTGTTTGACATGATGTTTAGTTCTATTTATTCTAGTCACATATATCTTTGTGCTAGGATATATGTTAATATTTTGCATGTATGTATAGCTAGATCTAAATTCGTGTCACATTTGATTGCTTAGTTCTTTGTGTGTTTATGAATATTTTGATTCTGTTCATGTTAGCATGCTAGATAATCCTTGCTACCGTTTATATTACTAGTATGACAAGTTTGGTTTGATGATTACAAACTAGTATGATATGGTTTGTTGATATGTCTGATTTACATGTTTGCTAATTATCTAGTTATGTTACTCTATGTTATTTGAGTTTTTTTGGGTTACACGAGCACGACCAACCATGTTATAACCTTTATGTTGGGTTTGTAATCAGTTAGATATAGCAAGATCTATCCATATATAGCAAGATCTATCCATATATCCTAGCACTACATCCAATTCTGATAATCTATTCGGGCATCCCGTATATGCCATTTGATTCATATATCCGAGTTCCCACAACTCACTTCCACAATTCTATCAAGTTGTCCTATCTTCTTCTTCAACTACTACTCCCTTCATTCACATTCGTATTTTATTTGAATTTGGTAATTATTGCTTTGGTATTTATTTGGTTGCCATTTGCTATCGTTACGACGAGTAGGGAGTGACGTGGTTGGACGTGGATATAATCAGCTTATGGAAGAACGTGGATATAATCAGCCTACTGAAGAAGAAGACGATTCATCAACGAAGGCATGCCCCCCCTCTCATGTTTTTATCCTATGTTTTAAAAAGGGGCATTATTTTATTGTTTTACAAATATGCATGCTATTTTATTCAAGTTACTGGCGTGTCGATTGACACACCAGCCTGATCCGCTTGTCGCCTTATACTTGATACCCTGAGTAGAAATTATATAGTAATCATGTAGAGTAGAAATGCTTAGCCATGCTCAATATTTACTAGGATATCTTTATCTTGCCTCTTCGGAGGAATTGGTTGACCTTTGGGTCACAAACATATTTCTGGACATGATGAGCTCGTTGAGCTTGGCTGATGAGCCGTTGTTGCTTCCTCTACTCTCCCTTCTACTCTGGGTGAAACTTACCATCTAAACATTGGCGCGGGCGACTGCTGGATCAACTGATGAAGGAGCGATTGGCTGCCCTTCACAAGCTGAAGGGGGCAATCCGTCGTCCGTGCCGCATAAGGGCCTAATAAGTCTCGGATTTGAAGATTGTGACCACCGTACAACCACATGCTAATGGGCTCTGGCTGGGTCAAGTAAGTTAGTCAGCCTTTGGTGTCGATGTCGCCGTACCGCAGATGGGGTGTCTGCCTACGGGAGAACCTTCGGTACAGATGGGGGGACCGGTTTGGGGACGTACTCTCAGTTCCGGCGCCATACCCGGTGGGCATGTCACATCTTTGGGGGATCTAGCTAAAAGACCTTGTCACGAATTCTCTATTGCTATGCTAGCGACGGCTGGTTGCAATTAGCCGAGTTTGTGACGTGTGGTGAAAGTGTACCACCTCTGCAGAGTGTAAAACTATTCGAATAGCCGTGTCCACGGTCATGGACGACACATGAATCTTTCTTGACATACAGGAACCCTGTTTTGCTACTTCCCTCTACCCCTATTCTGGAATCTTATGGAGAACGTGAGGTGTCGAGGACACTCACAATGATGAGAAACATTACACTGAATACAAAACCTGTTTTCATCTAAAATCGTTTTTATCAAAACTACTACATATGGTATTGCAAACAAAATTAGCTTTTATGCAAAAGAACCATATAGCCTTTCTTTGAAGCCACATGTAGCTATTATAGGTTTTGCATGAGGGGGCACGCTGAGTACATTATTATGTACTCATCGCATTGCTTTTGTTGATTATTCAGATCACTACGAAGAAGAAGAAGACTACGACTACTACGACGATGCTTAAGAGTGAGGCCTCGTGGACTACATCGACTGCCTGTGGCTAGATGGAGTCACTTCGCATTTATATTTCCGCTGAGCTTTCTGATTGTAACAAATGTCACAAGACATTTCGCTATTGCTATTCAAACTATGTAACTGTACTTTTTGTATGTTCTGCAATGGTATCATTTCGCTGTGTTGTCAACATTGATCTTGGGATTGACATGATTACACAGAAGGTCTGGAAGTGTAATTCCGGTCCTCACAGAAGTGGTATCAGAGCCGACGTCGTCCTAGTCACGTGGCCTTAGCTAGAAATGGAAAGCCTTAGGGGTTATTTCAAAAGTAAAATACTATTTATGAAAATCCTCATAGTCTAATTCTTGACTATTTCTATTCCTTCTCTTATCTTGTCCAACATTGTGTTTAACTGCTTCTTCCCTATCCACTTCTTTAGTATACCATACCCTGTCCAAGAGAAGCTAGATCAAGAACTGAAGGAGTCAAGAGGTCTACCATACTCAACATCCTTCACTGTTGAAGACCGGGCACCAAAACCTGCTCTGACCAAACAACCATATAGGATGAGTTTGGAAAGACCCTGATAGGTATATATTTTATATTGTTTAGACGTAAAAAAAAAATGTTTTTGCTTGAGCAACGTCTGCATATTTTTGCCTTTGGCACTTTTTTTTGAATTGGCATTTTTTTATGTGCAGACATGCTAAAATCCTATGTAGTTTCAAAGAAACTATCTTTGCTTCTGGATTCTTGCTTAAAAGCCTTTTTGGTTATTGTCGTGTTTTATTCTTGGATACCCCTCCCAAGCTAGGTTCTGTCACCCATCTTATTCTTTTCCCTCTTACCTACGAGCCCATGAAGCTGTCCAGACCCACAAGATGAAGGGAAAAGAATGTGTGCTACCTGCATAATAGACTTTTTCCACCGTTCACAATAATAAAGAAGGAAGAGGTGTGCATGTGAACTGTGAGGTGAAGTCAGACACACCGCCTGAAGACATCCAAGTCAAAAAACAGGAGAAAAATAACAACTCACGAAAGCAAGGGGAGTTGTACACTCAAGAAATAATTTCATTCACCAGCAACTTGGAGACACATGAAGATTTGATCAAGTAACTTCTAGCAAACGAAGCCCAACAGAAAAGTAGTGACATATTCAACATTGAAGAGAAGACTGACTTGTTTGAGTGGTGGTGAAGAAGAGCATTCAACCAATATTTGCCTCAACATGTCGAAGAAACCAAGAACAAACAAGGCACCTTGTCACACATCCTCAACAATTCCGAATCGGAATTAGACCAGGCTATTTCCATCAATACAGGAAAGATATGCCACTCCTATGGTGATGATGGATAGTTTGTCAATGCTTGACCAAGAAAGAAGGGAATACCAATCTCGACTGGAGTTAAACTTTGAATATACATCAAATACCTCAAGATCCAAAAGGGACAGACGTAGTGCCAAAAATTGAAGATAAGTATTGTTTCGGTTGTGGCCTTTGCAATTTTGCGAACAATGGCCCATAAAGAAAACCTTAACATCGGAGAAAGTTAACCAACAGAATCATACATCACTTAATGATTATGTGAAGTATCACGGTGCTATACGGAAAACCCCAGCAAGAGTTCTTTCAAGGGGGGTAGCACACATGTACCTGAAGCAATGGGAAAATCAACTGTTGAAAAGGTTCAACCGAGCAACCCATCAATGGCAAGCTTAAGACCATCCAAACCCATTCTATAGTAAGCCCGAATCTCGGGGACGAGATTCTTTTAAGGGGGGTAGAATTGTAACAGACCGATTTTTGGAGTTTTCAAAAAACTTTTATCCAAAAATGAGGAATAGAAAATTTCGTTTAATAAAATAAAACTTAACTAGACTTTTCTTAAACATGAAGCTTTAAAATGAATTTAGCATCAACTTGAATAAATCTTTGTTTTATTTTTCATTCAAGTTGGATCGTATTTTCTTCTTGGTTTCAACAAATTAAATATCCTCTTTTGAATTAGATTTCGTGTTCATAAATTCATTTGATATTTTTCGGAGCTTTATAGCATTTTCTAGATTTCCCAAAAATGAAACTCTATTTCTTTTATCTCTTATATCATTCTATCTAAAATCCTAATTGGATTTGGTCCTCCACATAAATCACACACATTTGTACATGCAGGCTGTAGCCATGCCCATACACGCCAGTACCGAACTAGTAGATCATCGATTGATTCTTTCCTTCCTTGCTATTTCCTCTTTATCATTCTATCTCTAAAATCCCATGGACACATACCTGTACGCCAAGCTCTGGCTGATTGCACTGTACGTAAGTAGCACAGCATGCACCGATCGTTCGTTTCTTCCTATCTTTCTTCAGTTCCTTTTTCGTACCGATGCACTAGCACCCCGATGGTTCTTTGCTTCGTTCTTCCTTCTATTTCCGATCGATCAAACCAAAGTCTAGAGCATGCAGCCGAGCCAAACTCAGTTAGCCAACCCTGCTCGTTCTCGCACGCACGCACGGGACAGAGTCCCAGCAAAGCACGCCCAGCACCGCGCTGCTTCGTCTTCCTCCATGGAAGCACGCACCCAGCAAACAGAAACGGCAGCTCGTCTTTAAACTGCCGCATCAATTTCTCTTTACTCAGCCATACGTTTTCCAGTCCGTCCGCGTCGCACGAACGTCGCACTGCTTCCCCTTTATGCATGCACCCAGGCGGAAAGCTAGTAAGCCAAGGATCCATCTGCCGCCTCGCCCCGGCCAAAGTAGAGTCTCCATTCATCTTCCTCTATTCTACTTTCTACCTCTCGCTGCCAGCACAAGCCCTAGCTCACGAAGCTCCTCGACGATGACGCCGTCGCGTTTCCAGCGATCGGCTACCAGAAGCCGAACTGCTGCGTCAACATGGCCACGAGGAGGTGAAGGCCCGATCTTGGCAACCAGAATCTGGATTGGTTCGTCTCAGCGGACGAATTGCGTGACCACATCTGCTCCGTTCATCTACTTCGTCCGACGAGTTCGTCGCGTATGGTGAGAATCAGATCAATTCCCTTTTCTCGTTTTCTCATCTTAACTAGCCCTACCGTCTAGACAATATTTCACAGCCCATCTATGCCGTTGGCCGTTCCAACTCTATCCATGCCATTCCATGTCGACATGGGTATGCCATCGTCAAATCTGAGCACGACTCTTTGATATCCTTCCATGTCAATTCATGCCAGTAATCACCGCTAATCCATGGGAGAAGTAGGATCTCCAAATCTGACCACCGTAGAGAAAATACTCCATTGATGCCAATTCGTCGAATAGTGACATTGTCATACAAATCCATTTCTGGTTCATCTGTACACTTTAATCGAAACATGTGAAAGTATCTAGATGATAGTACAGGCCATCAGATGGGGTTGTATTTAAAATGCGTTGGGTATATTTTAAGCTGGGTTTAATATAACAATTTTTAGTCGAATCAATTGTTATTTGAATTGTGTGCTTCATTTTGTGGGTGATTTATTTTTCTTAGATGTATCACATGTATAGGAGTTCTCTGTAATTTCTGTGCATATTTGGTGACATGTTTAGATAGTCGGTTGTATTTAAATATTATTTTTTGGTTTATTATCATAAATAGAATTGCGTGTGTTAATTTTATTTAGCACTAGCATGATTACGGTGATGTCTTGTAGTAATATATTTGTGTGATGTGTTGATCCATGTTTAATCCTTTATTCATGCATGACTTGTTACTGTTAGTTTCGTAAAGCATGTCTAGCTAAGAGTTTGCTTAGTAGTCCATTACTTGTTTAGTACTTTTGTGAAGTATGTTAGTACTTTATAAATAGATGGCATTCTTGATTCATATTGTTTGCTTATTTAGCCATGCATACACTCAGTTGTTATATTCATACTCTAGGTACCTTATCGTGTTATTGCAAGTACGTTGTTTGTTTATCATTCATGCTTAGCTATCTTTCTATCTTGTGTTTGACATGATGTTTAGTTCTATTTATTCTAGTCACATATATCTTTGTGCTAGGATATATGTTAATATTTTGCATGTATGTATAGCTAGATCTAAATTCGTGTCACATTTGATTGCTTAGTTCTTTGTGTGTTTATGAATATTTTGATTCTGTTCATGTTAGCATGCTAGATAATCCTTGCTACGTTTATATTACTAGTATGACAAGTTTGGTTTGATGATTACAAACTAGTATGATATGGTTTGTTGATATGTCTGATTTACATGTTTGCTAATTATCTAGTTATGTTACTCTATGTTATTTGAGTTTTTTTGGGTTACACGAGCACGACCAACCATGTTATAACCTTTATGTTGGGTTTGTAATCAGTTAGATATAGCAAGATCTATCCATATATAGCAAGATCTATCCATATATCCTAGCACTACATCCAATTCTGATAATCTATTCGGGCATCCCGTATATGCCATTTGATTCATATATCCGAGTTCCCACAACTCACTTCCACAATTCTATCAAGTTGTCCTATCTTCTTCTTCAACTACTACTCCCTTCATTCACATTCGTATTTTATTTGAATTTGGTAATTATTGCTTTGGTATTTATTTGGTTGCCATTTGCTATCGTTACGACGAGTAGGGAGTGACGTGGTTGGACGTGGATATAATCAGCTTATGGAAGAACGTGGATATAATCAGCCTACTGAAGAAGAAGACGATTCATCAACGAAGGCATGCCCCCCCTCTCATGTTTTTATCCTATGTTTTAAAAAGGGGCATTATTTTATTGTTTTATAAATATGCATGCTATTTTATTCAAGTTACTGGCGTGTCGATTGACACACCAGCCTGATCCGCTTGTCGCCTTATACTTGATACCCTGAGTAGAAATTATATAGTAATCATGTAGAGTAGAAATGCTTAGCCATGCTCAATATTTACTAGGATATCTTTATCTTGCCTCTTCGGAGGAATTGGTTGACCTTTGGGTCACAAACATATTTCTGGACATGATGAGCTCGTTGAGCTTGGCTGATGAGCCGTTGTTGCTTCCTCTACTCTCCCTTCTACTCTGGGTGAAACTTACCATCTAAACATTGGCGCGGGCGACTGCTGGATCAACTGATGAAGGAGCGATTGGCTGCCCTTCACAAGCTGAAGGGGGCAATCCGTCGTCCGTGCCGCATAAGGGCCTAATAAGTCTCGGATTTGAAGATTGTGACCACCGTACAACCACATGCTAATGGGCTCTGGCTGGGTCAAGTAAGTTAGTCAGCCTTTGGTGTCGATGTCGCCGTACCGCAGATGGGGTGTCTGCCTACGGGAGAACCTTCGGCACAGATGGGGGGACCGGTTTGGGGACGTACTCTCAGTTCCGGCGCCATACCCGGTGGGCATGTCACATCTTTGGGGGATCTAGCTAAAAGACCTTGTCACGAATTCTCTATTGCTATGCTAGCGACGGCTGGTTGCAATTAGCCGAGTTTGTGACGTGTGGTGAAAGTGTACCACCTCTGCAGAGTGTAAAACTATTCGAATAGCCGTGTCCACGGTCATGGACGACACATGAATCTTTCTTGACATACAGGAACCCTGTTTTGCTACTTCCCTCTACCCCTATTCTGGAATCTTATGGAGAACGTGAGGTGTCGAGGACACTCACAATGATGAGAAACATTACACTGAATACAAAACCTGTTTTCATCTAAAATCGTTTTTATCAAAACTACTACATATGGTATTGCAAACAAAATTAGCTTTTATGCAAAAGAACCATATAGCCTTTCTTTGAAGCCACATGTAGCTATTATAGGTTTTGCATGAGGGGGCACGCTGAGTACATTATTATGTACTCATCGCATTGCTTTTGTTGATTATTCAGATCACTACGAAGAAGAAGAAGACTACGACTACTACGACGATGCTTAAGAGTGAGGCCTCGTGGACTACATCGACTGCCTGTGGCTAGATGGAGTCACTTCGCATTTATATTTCCGCTGAGCTTTCTGATTGTAACAAATGTCACAAGACATTTCGCTATTGCTATTCAAACTATGTAACTGTACTTTTTGTATGTTCTGCAATGGTATCATTTCGCTGTGTTGTCAACATTGATCTTGGGATTGACATGATTACACAGGAGGTCTGGAAGTGTAATTCCGGTCCTCACACCTCGGCCGCCACCCGAAGCACTCGGGGGTTGCGCCACACAGGTCTAAGTCCAACCTAGTCCGCACCCGACGCACTCGGGGGCTGCGCCATACAGGTTCAACTCGAAAAATCCTCGGCCGCCACCCGAAGCACTCGGGGGTTGCGCCACACAGGTCTAAGTCCAACCTAGGCCGCACCCGACGCACTCGGGGGCTGCGCCATACAGGTTCAACTCGAAAAATCCTCGCCGCCACCCGAAGCACTCGGGGGTTGCGCCACACAGGTCTAAGTCCAACCTAGGCCGCACCCGACGCACTCGGGGGCTGCGCCATACAGGTTCAACTCGAAAAATCCTCGGCCGCCACCCGAAGCACTCGGGGGTTGCGCCACACAGGTCTAAGTCCAACCTAGGCCGCACCCGACGCACTCGGGGGCTGCGCCATACAGGTTCAACTCGAAAAATCCTCGGCCGCCACCCGAAGCACTCGGGGGTTGCGCCACACAGGTCTAAGTCCAACCTAGGCCGCACCGACGCACTCGGGGGCTGCGCCATACAGGTTCAACTCGAAAAATCCTCGGCCGCCACCCGAAGCACTCGGGGGATGCGCCATACAGGTCTAAGTCCAACCTAGGCCGCACCCGACGTACTCGGGGGCTGCGCCATACAGGTTCAACTCGAAAAAAACCTAGGCCGCACCCGACGCACTCGGGGGCTGCGCCATACAGGTCCAAGTCGAGAACCTTGGTCGTCACCCGAAGTGCTCGGGGGCTGCGCCATACAGGTCCAAGTCCAGCCTCGGCCGCACCCGACGCACTCGGGGGCTGCGCCATACAGGTCTAACTCAGAAAATCCTCGGCCGTACTCGAAACACTCGGGGGCCGCGCCGCACACGTCTAAACCCACAAAACCCTAGGCCGCACCCGATCCGCTCGGGGCTGCGCCATACAGGTTCACAGACGTCTACAAGATACAATTTACTAACTCGGGGGCTACCCCCACCTCGACATACATACACTCATACTTCCACTTGGCAAAATTTCTCTTACAAGCTAACGCTATGCAACAGCACTCTGCTGCTCTTATTCTACAGGCTCGCCCTTTGGCGCATCAAGTGGCCCTACAAGGTGCTCGCTGAATTTCTGAACCTGCTGAATCATCTGGCGCGCAGCCGCAAGAGTATCGGCATAGTCACCCTCTCCAGGCAAGCCGTCAAGCACCTTGTGCAATGGAAGATTAGGCCGGTGCATTCGAACATACGCCAACGCCACGTTCGCCCCGGCAACAAGTTGAGTGTGCACGACTTCCTTCAACGCACCGCCTTCACGGAACCTCTCCAGAAGCGCAGTTAGTCCATTTGGCTGCTCGTTGTGAGGAAAGTACACCTTGTTGATCTGCCAGAGGGTTTTTCTGCAACCTTCTAATAGTACAGCAGCCCGCCAGGTACGATCCAGCATTCGTGCCAGGATACTTCCTCTGGACTTGTTTGACCAAAACTGGCGCGCTTCGGGTGAGTCGCCGGCGGCCTCTTTCTCTACCCGCTCGTCCACTCGAAGCTGCTCCGCCGTCAAATCAGAATTGACATCTGCATCAAGGCCAAGCATTGAGCATAACAAGTAGACACAGAAGCCGAAGGAAAAACGCTAAAAGTCCAACCTTGCAGCTGTCGACCAATCAAGTCCATCTCTCCAAGCAGAAACTCTTCACGCTGGGAGAACGGCGCGACGGGCCGCGACCTCAGTCGCTCCAGCTCCAACTCAGCATTCTTCAACTTCGACTCGAGCTCAACCACCTTGTTCCTCATGAAGGTGAGCACCCTCTGGTCGTTTACGCTTCGCACAGGAGCTGGAGGAGCTTGACGACGGCGAAGAGTAGGCGCAGCCGAAGCGGTATCTTCCTCATCACCTGCGCCAGTCGTCCCAGCAACGTCAGGAGCTTCGCCCATATCAGACTGCCAAGAATCGACAGCGTCAGGCCAGGAAAAGAATAAACAACTCATTCAAGCCAGATATAAACAAAAAACACGGCGACTGCACCCCCGGGGGAGTGAATTCACATTTCATCATCAACATGTTCACTCGCACAATATATAGTGCATTACAGACTCAAGCCCAACAGCAGAAGCGCAGTTCTAAAAGGAAAAAGTCTACACTACAGACTCAGACTGGGAACGGCTCTTCCTAGCAGCCAACTCTGCAGCTTTGGCAATTCTCCTCTCGAAGGTGGCGACCAACTTCGCAGCTAGCTGGCTCGCCTGCACCTTCACACCGCTAAGGGACGCGGTTTGCCATCAGGCTTCCGAGGGAAGTCGCTGACAACCTTCTCAAAATCACCTACGACTTGGTGACCAAGAAGCAGCTGGAAAGTGAGCTCTGAGCCGCGTACCGTCTGCGCGCGCGTGAAGTCCGCCAGGACATTCGAATTGCCTTCGAATGGAGCCGCGAGTGCATCAACAGCAGTTGGTGGTGGCTGGTTTGGAAAGATGTTCCGGTGCACAGTCGCTAAGGCCTCCGTCGACTTCTGCAGGGCCGCCGTCGACTGCTGCATCGCTGCCGATGCATATGCGCAGACGCGGTCGACGAAGCCAACAGCCTGCGCCAAGCCGACACTCTCGCTAGAAGTCCCTTCCGGAGGAGCACCTCCGCAATTCTCTGCCCAAAGGAAATCCACACCCATAAGGCGCCAGAAGTCGACAAAAGACAAAGTAGGCCTACGGCCGAAAAACTTACTTCCAACAACATCTGCGAGTGCGAGCAAACGGTCGACCTGGGTCTTCTCCAGAGCATCCCGAGCTTGTTCCCGCTCTTGGGCTTCACCCAGCGACTCGCGCCTTCATGCTCTCCTTCTCGCCTGCGGGTCAACGGAGCACAGTTAGCAATAAAGGCAGTCGAAGCACTCCTCGAACACAAGGCTTCATACTTACTATTCGCCTGCTCCAGAGCAGCGCGGAGCTGATCCCTCTCCTGCTCCATACGAACGAAGGCCGCGGCTCCTTCCATCTGCTGGCGATAAAATGGCTGCAGAAAACACGACATCAATCTGCGCCCGACTATTCCAGTCACGCGCATCTTCGGGGGCTACTCCCATCGGGAGCGCTGTACGCGCACCCGATACAGATCTTGCTGAAGGAATCGAAGAACACTTACATGCTCAAGCAGCCCAGAGTCAACTGGAGTCGCATCAGCAGACCTCTCAGGCATGGTGGAGGTGGAAGCCTTCAAGGCCAAAGCGTCACCCGCCAGGCCTCCTCTCCGGGCGTCCTAGCAGTTTGCTCGATCAAGGGAACAGAAGTGTGCTCCATCTCACGAGGGGAAGAAACAGCAGCGCCGGAAACGGAGGCCATCCTCGCGAACTCGATCGGCGGTGCAGAGCCGAGGGAAGGCACGACCAACGGTTCCGCCAGGTCACTCGGGTGCTTAGTACCCGAAGAGGACTCGCTCGTCTCTTCCTCGATCACACCCGCCTCCTTCGCAGGCGACGAAGCAGAACCCGAGTCGACACCCTTTCGCCTCTGCCGCTTCCGCAGCGGCTCCTCATCTTCATCCTCCTCCAGCTCTTCACTCGGAGAGGTGGCGGAGGGAACTTCATCGTCATCAACCTCGTCCTCAGGGAACTCTGCCTCTTCATGAGGGCCATTCTCCATCAACGGAGGAAGACTGACATAGTTCGAGCGGCCCTGTCAGCGAATGAAGCATTCGAGTCAAGCAAAAAGATTCGACACAAGAATATATAAGATGCACAAAGCAAACAAAGCTCACCTCAGGCACAGGGTTATTAGGCCCATACGGCTCGACTAGACACTTGACATTGCACGGGTCAGCGGCTCGGAGGCTAGTGATGCTCCTCACCTTCGACGCGACTTCGTCATCATCGAGCTCATCGCCAGCATCCTCACGCGCCCATATCGGGTGGGTGCGAGCGCGAAGCGGCTGCACCCGAAGTCTGAAGAAGGTGGCAATAAGGTGAACTCCACCTGTCTCGCGCCCAAGACTCTTCAGCAAGCCACGAAGAAGTGTCAGCAAGGGCTGGGTCGCCTCCCTGTCTTCCTTCGACAGCGGGTGCGCCCACGCGTTCGACTTCCGCAACTCGCGATCAGCAGCGAAGTTGGGAAGCCCCTCCTGGTCGCACCTGATGTAGAACCACTTCTTCCGCCAGCCCTGGACGGAGTCGGACTTCTTCATCTGAAAGTAGGTGGTGTCGCCACGCACCTGGATGCCGAAGCCACCGACTGGATACACCTGCTTGTTCTTCCCCACGTTCCTCTTCACGAGGAATAGCGACTTCCACAGCAACCAATTAGGTGCGATTCCCAGGAAGCACTCGCAGAGCACGATATAGCTCGCGATACTCAAGACGCTATTGGGAGTCAGATCGTGGATCTGAATTCCATAAGCATACAGGAGACCACGGACAAAATCGTGGAGGGGGAACCCGAAACCCCGCGGAAGGAAATCCACGAAGCAAACGCGTTCCCCATCGCGAGGAGCGGGAAATACCTCTTTTCCCGGAGCGCGCGCCGTCGCCTGGTCTACCGGCGGCAGCAACCCCTGCGCGTGGAGGGCCTCGAGGTCGGCCTTCTTCACCGACGATTTGACCCAATCGCCGTCGGGCTTCTTCATCACGCTCGCTTCGGCGGCGGCGCCGGTGCCAGCAGCAGCCTTCCCCCTCTTCATCACGGCCTTGCTCATGGAGGGTGGAAGAAAGGAACTAGCAGAGGAGCAACAATGGCGGAGAGAGCAGCGGAGACGACGGAATGGGGATGGAATGAACTGTTCACCGCTGCGGTAAAAAATATATACCGCGCGGTCAGTTAATCCTGGCCATCCCTGCGGGAACTGCTCTCCGCAACATCATCTGGCCGTCCACGTGTCGCGCGGAGATAGCAACCGTCGGCGGCCACGCCGCCCACTACGCGCGGGAATCAAGGCACCATCATCACACCGCGAAATTTTCGCGCCCAACGGTCAGAATCCAGCCAATACTGACAGTGGGACAGCACCGTCACGTCCCATCAGACACAGAGTGCGTCAAAAACATCAGCACTGATGTCAACCGCGAAGGCGTAAAAAGTAAGCCAACGAGCTGATTGAGAACTCGAACATTTCATTCGAGTGCAAGAAAATTCAGTAAGCTCTCAGAGCTGAATAAGTTCGTACAGTAAGCCAACGAGCTGATTGAGAACTCGAACATTTCATTCGAGTGCAAGAACATCCAGTAAGCTCCAAGTGCCGAACAAACCCCTGCAGTAAGCCAAACTGGCCGAATACACAGTAAGTCACACAGAAGCCAGTCGCGACTCCAAGTAGAGTCCCTTCTTTACTCCCATTGGGAGCAGGCTTTTCGACTGAAGGGAAAATTGAGTTTAACCTCAATTGCGAGCAATTCAGCTTAATCTCGGGGGCTACTCCCATTGGGAGCGCTGTTCGCGCTCCCGAGTGAATCAGAGCAATAGCAGTCGAAAATCACTGGCTAAGGCTGTACTAACGGTACCTTGCCCTGGAAGTGATAGTTCGACTAAAGGAATCCTCCGTAAGCCTTGAACGGCCGGAGTCGACCAATTTTACTTGTCCCTTTCAGGAACTCGAAGGCGTGCCCAGGAGGATGGAGTCCTTTACCCGACTCTACGATTCGACTAAGCACTCGGGGGCTCCTGTCGTGGGGTCACTCTTTGACTACCCCACGGTGGGGATACCTGGGTCACGCCAAGCCCGTCAGCCTTATAACGAAGGCCCAAGGAAGGCCCAAGGAGGACGACGTGCGGCCCAAGATAGTCGACGCTAGGTCATGCGACCCCGCCATGCTTGTAAGCGCCATCGGCACCGTTCACCCGAGACCTAGCCTACCATATAAAGGCTAGGAGGGTCCTTCGTCTAGGGTACGCTCATAACCGCCGCACAAACCCTAGCGAGATTGCCATCTCGCCATTGTAGCCACAGCTCACCATCAATAACCAGACAAGCAGGAAGTAGGGTGTTATCCTCCGGGAGCCTGAACCTGGGTAAAACGCCTCGCTTGTCAGCCGTCGTGATCACCAGCGCTCATCTCTCTCCCCTTCAATCAACCCGGGGTGCACAATCCAGGGATTTGCCGAGTACACACCTCGTCAATGAATTACATATGAACTGAAATGAGTGAATCTACACACTAAAACACGTATAGGTACATCTGAATCAGAAAAAGGCTAAAACATGTTATATTTTGGAACGGGGGTAGTAGGTTCGTGCAATGGCAACATATCAGTCCTCTCTGATGAAGGCGTTGTTCTTTGGCGTTTTGACAAATACATTCTGATATTAGTTGTTTAGTACTGCTTTTTTCATTTCTTTTTTGAATTAAGTACTGCCTTTTTTCCTTTTACTAAAGAAAGTTTTGTCGCGGGTGGTATGAAGGAGGCGTTTTGACGGAACCAAGATGCTGCGATGTAGAGTGTCGGGCCCACAATACAGAGGTGTTGTTGCACGGAGCAGCGACATGGATTGATCGAGCTGGAGCTTCTCTTTTTCTTCCTCCTTTTTTATCCGCCCCCTTCTTTCAGAGTTGATGAGTTCCCCCGACTTCTCCCCTCTCTTCCGGTGGCCTCGCCGGCCGGAGTGGGAAGGGAGAGGAGGTCACCCCCTCCTGTGCATAGCAGTACTAGGTTTTAGGAGTATGGCGCTATCTGGAAGGGGAGATGGTCGTCGGAGCAATCTGGTGACTGCTTGGTAGTGCTCACCCTTTCCACGGTGCTCCGAAGGTCAGAGCCGATGACGTGGGCCTACCTATTGGGTGCCCCACTATGAAGGTACCTGGTGCACGCAAAGACTAGGGCCCAGCCGGAGCCTACTAGAAGATGATGCTCAAGGCCCACGAAGGGAGTCCAAAGAGGATAGAGTACGCCTCAAGACAAAGAATACTATGTCGGTAGGATCTACCATACTTGTAAACCCAGTCGGATGCGAACTCCCGAGACCCAGCCTCCTTTATAAAGGCTGGGAGGGCCGCCGATCGAGGGAAGGCTGACAATCACGCTACTACACCACCACCAAAACCCTAGCGAGATCGACATCTCGCCGGGATCGCCATTGTAACACCTCCCAAATATCAATAACAGACAAGCTGGAAGTAGGGCATTATCCTCCGGGAGCCTGAACCAGGGTAAATCGCCTTGCTTGTCAGCCATCGTAACTACCAGCACTCCAACTCTTCTCCCTCTCAATCAACCTGGGGTACTCGACCCTAGGATTTGCCGTGGCCACCCCCACGTCAACTGGCGCCGTCTGTGGGAAAGAAGAGTGTTGGAATCATGGTTGCACCAGCTCCATCCGCAATGATCATCGACACGCCAACAATCACGACGCCAATCCGCTTCGGCTCCTTCGAATTTGTCTCCCACCCGTCGGCCCATCGATCGGTGTACGCCGATCTCTACGGAGGTATGTGCCTTACTTTTGGTAGCATGAATTTCTATGTGAACAAGTGGGGGACGACTCGACTCTCCGATCGCATGCCCGCATCTTCGTCGACTACGGAGATCGCATCTGCTTCGACTACGGCGCCCGCATGCTCGTCGACTACGGAGATCGCATCTGCTTCGACTACGGCGCCCGCATCCTCGTCGACTACGGAGATCGCATCTGCTTCGACTACGCCGCCCGCATCCTCGTCGACTACGGAGATCGCATCTGCTTCGACTACGGCGCCCGCATCCTCGTCGACTACGGAGATCGCATCTGCTTCGACTACGGCGCCCACATCTTCATCGACTACGGAGATCGCATCTGCTTCGACTACGGCGCCCGCATCTTCGTCGACTACGGAGATCGCATCTGCTTCGACCTTGGCGCCCGCATCTTCCTCGACTACGGAGATCGCATCTGCTTCGACTACGTCACCTGCGTCGACTACGGAGATCGCACCTGCTCCGACCGCGGGACCCAAGTCTTCATCAACTACGGAGATCGCATCTGCCTCAACTACACCCGCGTCGTTTTTGACTCCGACGACCGTGGCATCGCCGACTGCTGCTTCGCCTGACGATGCCACCCCGACCAAGCTTCGGGAGGTCCAGCGCCTAGCCGACCGAGTCGCATCGCTCAGCCGGTTCATTAGTAAGTTGGGTGAAAAGGCACTCCCTTTCTACTAACTGATGAAGAAATCTGACAAATTCGAGTGGACGCCAGAAGCCCAAGCAGCATTCGTGGACCTCAAGAGGGTCCTGGCGACTCCACCGGTGCTCGTTGCACCACGAGAGAAGGAACCCCTCTATCTTTACGTCGCAGCCACCAACAGGGTGGTCAGCACCGTCCTCGTCGTCGAACGCCAAGAAGAAGGCCACGCCCATCGAGTGCAACGGCCCATATACTACCTCAGCGAGGTGCTCTCCATATCAAAGCAGCGGTACCCGCACTACCAGAAGCTAGCCTACGGCGTCTTCATGAGTTCACGCAAGGTCATCCATTACTTTGCCGAGCACCCGATCACGGTGGTTAGTGCCTCGGCCCTATCCGACATTCTCACCAACCCCGACGCGATGGGACGAGTCGCCAAGTGGGTCATCGAGCTAGGTCCGTGGGAACTGAAGTATGTGCACCCCAATGCGATCAAGGCACAAGTACTTCCAGATTTCACGACCGAATGGATCGAAGCCCAGCTGCCCAACTTACCCGATTTGTCCAACGCCTGGACTATGTACTTTGACGGATCCAAGAAATTCGAGGGTACGGGCGCAGGCATCATCCTGACATCACCAAAAGGCGACAAACTCCGCTACGTACTACAGCTGGATTTCCACAAGCCCTCCAACAATGAAGCTGAGTATGAAGCTCTAATACACGGCATGCAGATGGCCAAGAACTGCGGAGCCACTCGCCTCATGATCTACGGGGACTCGAACCTCGTGGTACAGCAAACGATGAAGGAGTGCGACGCCACGGCAGAAAACATGATTGCATATCGGGACCTCTACAATACCATGGAGGGCAGCTTCGACGGCTGCGAGCTGCGGCACATAGGACACGAAAGTAACGAGAAAGCAGATATGCTAGCCAACCTAGGCTCGACCAAAGCGCAAGTTCCACCTGGAGTCTTCGTCGAGTGCATCAAACAGCGGTCCATCAAGTTGAAGAAGCCTATCGAACCCTCTACAACAGTAACGACCAAGGATTAACCGCCAAAGGATACAGCGATACCCGAGGGGAGGAACCACACGTTGAAGTTTTTCTCGTCGAGCCAACATGGACGAAGCCTTTCCTCGCATACCTGCCGCACCAGGAGCTGCCGGAGGACACAACAGAAGCTCGGCGCATCACTCGTCGCTCGAAGGCCTTCACGGTCATCAATGGAGAATTATACAAGCACATCATATCTGGAGTACTACAACGCTGCATCGACCCGGAAGACGGCAGAGCCATACTTTATGACATCCATGCAGGAACTTGCGGACATCACGCCAGCAGTCGAGCTCTGGTAGCCAAAGCCTTTCGAGCAGGATTTTACTAGCCCACGACAATGCGGGAAGCCGAAGAGATAGTCAGAACATGCTACGGGTGCCAGAAGTTCGCCACCAAACCACACACACCCGCATCAGAGCTGAAAACGATTCTACTAGCCTGGCCCTTTGCCCAGTGGGGACTCGACATGGTAGGACCCCTGAAGAAATCATCTCGCGATGGACACATGCATCTTTTGGTGGCAGTCGACAAGTTCACAAAGTGGATCGAAGTTGTGCCTATAACAAGCTCGACTGCTACATCGGCCGTCAACTTCATCAGATATGAAGATTGTTGGCTTCTTGCACTACCGAGGTGGGAGGGGCGGTCGAGGTGGCCACGAGCCAGGTTCGACCAGATTTGTTGGTCATGGAGTCTCGGCTGAAACTTTGGTGAACTTTTGGACAAATCCTCAGCAGCACCACCACGATAGTGATCTGCCGTCCATCTGTTGACTCTAAGTCTCCAATGGTCGTCGGGCGGCCGCTCTAAGGTCTGGTATTGGCCTTGTGCTGGTGCCATCTCATGTGCTCCCTCCCGGTTTGATGTGCGGTTTGTCCCGGCCTTCACATATTTGAACATGAACGCACAAACCTACCTTGCTCTTGATGGCACATTTTCTTCACAGGTGGACCAACCAAACCAATGGAATCCCGAAGAAGAGATTGGGAGCGCTCGGTAGAGTCTTGGGGGAGGAGAGACCCTTACAGTAGAATCCCGCAGGAGAGACCGACTACGGTAAAATCCTCACACCAAGAGAGAGTGAGAGACTAAGCACAAAGAAGTGCCTTGGATACAGCTCAAAAGAAGATTCTACTGAAAAGTTTTGAGGTACCCACAAAGGGGTCATAGGAGCACATGCTCTAGGGTCTTAGATATATTTAGCCCCCAAACTGAGAAGGAGGGGTTCTATATTTATAGCACCCGACGAAAAAGTTAAGGGATACAGTTCGGCGCTTTTGGCGCCAAAAAGTCCGGAGCATGAAGCTTCTCGGGTTCAACTCATAGTGGCGGGCGTTGTGAGAAGCCGGACAGTTCGGTGTCTCATGCAGGACAGTCCGACAGTGCATTCAGGGTCGATTCCAGGCTCAAAAAGGACAGTCGGACATGTCTGGTCGAACAATCCGATGTAGCAACAGAGCGTTGTCGGACATGCGTTGGACATGTCCGACGTGTTTCCACTTTCCGTCGCTCGGGCACAGGAAACTCAGGCGCCTGACAGTCCGGCGGCCAGGGTTGTCTCCCCTGTTCTCTTCTTCATCTCCTTGTTGCCCATCTTCATCTCCGTATTCTGGACTTCCTTGTAAGTCTTCGTGGGGCTTGTATATGAGCACACAAATGACATTGGATTGAGGTAACAAGCCATTCAATGAAGATCAAAGTCGCATGCCGATAGGAGCGATTACACCTTTATCCTGAAATGCTTTGATTTGGGCTCTCGTCATCGAACCAACCGTTGTATTGGGTGTGGGCGTGGTGTTGTTGCTAGGGCACTCCGCGTCCCCGCCACCACGTATCATGGTAGGCGTGCCAAATGGGAGGGTCTTCTACAACTTTGTCGTGAAGTTCAACACCTTCATGTCTCCAAATGGGGTCGTCCTCGGAGAAGGCGCGGGTGGCCGTGATGTCGAGCTTGTCTTCATCGCCAGTGGAGCAGGACCCGATGGTATTCTACATTTTTTGTGTAGGAGCTTTATTGCAAAAGTTGAGGACTGCTATGTAATTTCGAATATTCTGAGGTCCTCTGTGTAGGAGCTTTATATGTTAAAAAAAAAAAAAAGATTGATCGGGCCCACGCCCTGGAGGTGCGCAATTGCAATCACTCGCTCAGAAAATATCTGCCTCCTCTCCCCTGGGGTCTGTCTGCGATCGATCTGGTCGGTCTCGTGGTTACCGTCACCTCTCCTGTCTCATCGTCTCGGTCTCTCCTCCCCCAATCCTATCTCCCCCACAGATTCCAGCAAACCCTAGGTAGGATTCCCTCCTCGCGATGGGTGAGCCGCCGAGCAGAGACGAATCCCGTTCCTCCTTCCCCAGCTCCGACGACGACGAGCCGGAGACCTCCGGATCGGAACAAGGAGGACGCGGAGGAGCAGGAGAGGATGCTCACCGCCCGCTGCCTCTGCGCCAGCAGCTCGTGGGGGCCTGCCGCGCCGACGACCGGCTCAGGCCCCTCCTCACCCTCAACGTCTCCTGCTCCGCGGCCGAGAACCGCTTCATCTCTCACCTCTCTCAGGTGTCCTTTCCCGCCCCCCTTGTGTGCTTTCGTATGCCGTCGGTTAACTCGCTTCTCACCTCATCGGTCGGCTTCGGTGCAGCACTTCGAGGTCTCGGAGGTGGGCATGCTCGCCAGGTGCCTCTGCGTTCCCCTCGTCTCTCTGCGCGTCGGCAAGGTCGACCGCCACGGCCCCCTCCTCTGCCCAACAACCACCAGGTAGTCAACCTCAAACTTACCATCTTCATCTGTTCTGCTGGGTAGAAATGGATTACTTTCGCACAGCATCAATATCAGCTATCAGAGAAACACGCATGTTGACTTCTCTCTTAGATTGCCACAGCTGTGTGTTGCACAAAATTTCATCGAATGATTAAAATTGTAGGGCATGGATAGTTCATTCGTTTGTTCATTGTCTAGCGTGTCTGTTGCATATATAGCTTGGCCGTGGCCAGGTACTTCTTCTACCTGTCTGATGAGAAATTGCATTTTTTTGTCAGTTTGTCCCTCACTGGGACACTAAACTTTTTGCCGACACGGCTGACTTTTCTTCTTAGTAAATTAAGCCACCTTTGTTTATGAATCATCTGATCTGTATATAAACCAAGTGCTGTTGATCTGCCAAATGAATTGGAAATTGTAAAAGGAAATGTATCATCATGTAGTTGTACTGGTGATTTTGGAAAACTATGTGTTACTGTATCCATTTGATGTGGTAAACATTGTGTACATTCTACGTTGCTGCATCGTTCTTTTTTACTTAGCAGTATGTTGGTGCACCACAAGTTGACAGACTGTTGCATTTCATGTTATAAAATCTAGTCACACGGGTCAGTCTGGTTTGGTGAACCTCCTCATAGTTGCATTTGCATGGGAACTGCAAGTCAGACAAGTGTCATGATTCTGTAAATTGTTGGGTACGACTACCATCTCCAATCCACAACAAACTGACCACCGTTCCTGTTCGTCTGTAGTTGCCCTTTTCATATCATTCTACGTTGTTGCATCACTTTTTTACTTAGCAATATGTTGGTGCACCACAAGTTACCAGACTTGCATTTCATGTTATAAAATCTAGTCACACGGGTCAGTCTGGTTTGGTGAACCTCCTCATAGTTGCATTTGAATTTTGAGGAAGACAAGTGTCATGATTTTGTAAATTCTTGGGTACTACTACCATTTCCAATCTATAACAAACTGACCACCATTCCTGTTTGTCTGTAGTTGCCCTTTTCATATCATTTATCCATTCCAGTTATAACTTACTTCATGCAGCTACGGTGCTGTGTTGTAACATGTGTTTTTTTCACATGATTTTATCCTGCAGTTATCTGTGCTATTTTAGCATTTTCTCTGCTTTCAGCATTAACATGGTGTTTCTTCTTGTTCGTGTACTTCATGACACATAATAATTTCTTTTTGAGTAGAAGTGTTGTCAACCATCCCACCTAATTAAGAAAGATGCATGCTAGAGATTGTTGATTCTAGGATTACATGTTGCATCTTATTAGTGATGACATTGTTCATCCACCAAATAAATATATGTTTCCATTTGTAGGTTATTTGGGCTTGTGTTCTCTGATATATGAGGAAAGAGAAGGTAGTTCCTTTCATGGCCTTACGGTATTATGTTACCTGAATTAATAGTGACTCATCAAAGTCATGATTGCAGTCTTATATGAGATTGGATCAATAGGATACCTGACTACATGATACTTAAGATGAATTTTTTTTAGGCACTTCAAAGAGTCTGATACGTCATTTGTTGATTTTTTTACATATTTCCTGTGTTGCAGTTATCATGTGTATGTTTTGTGGTTGCAGCTACCTTATCGCAGGCTCCTCCAGTGTTGTTAGATTACGGAGTAGTTTACTATTTGCTTCACTGCACACAACTTGTGATACATGCCTATGTAAAATGTGCTCAAACCAATATTTATTCTAAAACAGGTTATCTTATGCTTAAAAATATGTTCCTTTCATGAACTGTTTTCTGTTTGCTAGCTGTGCCCCCCCCTCCCCCCTGTGAAGATACCACACGCAGACTTGATGTACCCTGTCTCTACTTTGCTACATATGTTTTTTTAATTCCTCATGGATGCTGTTTATCAACATTTCTACGATTGGCAATCATTTCTTTCCATTTTTCAGTTCAAATTGATTGAGGTTTCGCCTTAAAATGGAGCTCACTGTCTATAAATGACCATGGATGGTTCGTATTTACTTTGTCCTAAATTTTCACACTACGTTCTACAGATACTGTCCTCCACAAATTTAAATTTACTGTAGATTTGCTCATGTGCAAGTAAATCACAACTCGGCAGTGCTATTATTGTCAAAAGTAGCCTAAATTGTATAATTTTTGATTTGTTGCATCCAGAGTAAAAATCATTAGATGATGAATGATTCTTTCCTCACGAAGTCGCATCAAATAGTGGAGGGAACTAGCTGCAAACACTTGGCCCCATGTCATTTTCTAGACTATCTGTATTAGATTCTGCGACTTACTCCGATGAAAAGGCAAAACTGCTGTTTTTTTAAACAAATATTTGTAAAATACTGTAATGTTGTATTTGTGTTCGATTCTCTTGACTTATTTCGATTAAAAGGAAAAATCTGCTATTTTTATTAAATCTTTCAAATACTATATGTTGGTAATTACTGTATGAAGGTTTGCTCATGATATGATGCATAGCAACATTGATTTTGCACTATCCTCCAGTATTTCCTGGGAAAATCTACTTGTGCGTTTAGGTCTCAATGATCTATCACTTATCTATGTGTTCTTTCCTAGGGCTATTCCTTGCATTCAAGGATGTCTACAATGTAATCTCCTTTAAGTCATAGACATTTTTACTGAAGTTCCTCTGTGATCTAAGTCTCATTTAGTGGATTGTGTGCTTTGTGGGAGCAATTCACCAAACTGTTGTGATACTTAGAAAATATAAATTCTCTTATTTTATCTCTTCAGAACAGTAATTCAGCAGTCTCATATGTACTCATTTCCTATGTACAGAGGGAAGCTGAGCCTTGGCCTTCTGCCTTCATCGAGCATGCGCCTTACCTTCACTGGTGATGATGGTCATTCAGAGCAACTAGCATTCTTAAACGATGGTTTTGAAGTTTCAGAAGTCGGGATTGAAGAAATATCAGCTGATAATTCTGGACGGTCTTTCCTCGTCAAGACTTCAGAATCTAAAATATTTTACTACTGGTGTGCTGAAAAGTCGAAGGAATGTGGAATGGAGCTTCTGGCAAAGGTTTGTACTTTGTAGTTGCTGCCAACTTATCGTGTCAACGTACAAAAAAAAACATGTGCAATGTTTACTATGATGTGCCACATCTACTACGGAGAGCAAACTCCAAGAACTTGAGCCTATCCACATGAAACAGAAACTGATATATATTTAGTTTGTCATTCAAAGTATGCATATACTGGTAGTGTGTTGATTTTCTGTCTGAAATTTTTGATACAGATGAAAAATCTACTTCAGGGCAGGCCAACCCTCTCCGATCTCACAGGCATCTCCAATTCACGACTTGATGCTTTTGTTACTAATTTACATGCTTATCTTCTTGCACCAAGTATTGGAGATGCTAAATCGTTGGGATCATCTAGCGCCCTCCTCACTGTTTCAAGCTCAAATGTCCAACTTTTGCAACCCCCATCAGCCGTTTCCAGGTCCTCGAGGTCTCGCACCTTTGCCTCTAATGCAACAAAAGCAAGTTCGATCGGTCAAGCCAGTCTGAGCCCTAGGTCCAGCACTTTTAAAGATGGGGTGACAAGGGCCTCTTGTGCAAAGGTTGTTGGGAAAGAGAAGCTGAAGGGGCGTGGGGAATGGTTAGGCCCATTAACTGCTCCGACCGATGCAAATCCTTCGATAGGAAAGAGTGTTAGCCCTGATTCAACCAGTGAGGTGTCTGATGGGGATTGCTCAAAAGATAGTGTGACTTCAGCTCCTTCAGACTTGCCTCTTTCATTTCCCTTGCTGCCACCTCTATTTCCTTTTTCGACTCAATGTCCACTCCCTGAAGGTTCTTCAGAGAATCCCTTTAAGCCTTACTATTGCTGGTGTCCGCCATGCCCATCATCACTGCAGTACAGTGTGACCCCTCTGCACATGCCAGTTACATCTGTAGAACCATTGTTTCCCCAACCACCTTTGAGCTCACTGGTATCAAATGAACAACCATCTGCTTCATCATTTTCTGCAAAGCTGGATACAACTGATGCACCTTCACTTAATTTTCCATCAATACTGCATGATCCTTTGATTCGCCTGCCACTTCCTACTTCAACTCTTGTTCCCCTGCATGGTTCTATGGTTTCAACATTTCCATTGCTTCATCTGCCGTTTCCTACTCCACCACTTGTTCCTGTGCATGGTTCACAGGTTCCAACATTTCCTTTGCTTCACCTGCCACTTCCAACTTCACCACTTGTCTCACTGCATGGCTCACAGGTCCCAACGTTCACACCTCTGATGTCTGATCCTATTGTGCATGTCCCAGTGATTGATATGTGTTCCTCCGGTCAGGCTTATCTTGTGAGTTGTGGGCCTTCTATAACTTCAGCTGTTCCCCTGCTCCCTAGCTTGAACCCTCTGGTTCCAGAAACAGAATCGCTGGTTGAGAGAAGTGCCAGGGAAACACTAATGAGGCTTATAGCTTCGGCACCACCGTCAAGCCACCCCCAGCTGGTCAACATTCTCCCTGCAGTCCTGACTGATGTGCCTGAAAATATTTCTCGATCTCCTAATGTAAGTCCATGGAATGTTGTAGCCAACTCAGAATTGATTTCGTCTTTTCAGGTGGCTTATCTCTCTTTTCTCTGTTTAATAGGTGAACGTGCATGTTGGTGTGCATCGCAACGACATACTTCTTAGTTCATCTTGGGGTGCTAATGTGATCGGAAGTGGGATTGCAGCCATGGAGATGCACTCGGAGGAGGAGGTTTCCGGTGGGCACGATGCCCATACAATGGTTTCATTTACGGAGTTTGATGATGTCAATGGAGACCGTGATCAGCCCCATTTCAGGAGAATGTAGTTTGCACAGTGATTGTCTCAAGCTCTTTGTGGGTATGAGATGTAAGAATATTTTGAACGGCAGTTGTACCACATGGTAATGGGCTATGGGGTGCACGCAGCCAGCTTCCTATGGTCTCTGTCCAAGCTAAACGGCCGATTTGGTTCGTAAATGTAATTAGTTTGTACTGTATTTTAATTTGACAAACAAATGGCAAAGCAAGTATTTGCTCGTGCGCAGTTCCTTGCTCGTGTTATGTGGTCAGTACTTTGTTTTTATGTACATACTAGTTGAATGCCCGTGCGTTGCCATGGGTTTTCAAAAAAAATCCCGTTAAATATGTCGACATGATGCATATAAATTTAAATGAAAATGCCATGGAGCTGAGAGAAGAAGCATGCAGTTTGGGTAATTCAAGATACAAACATGTTTTCTATCATTGCTTTCGAATCATTCCACCCCTAGCCTCTCAACTTCACTTTCAGTTGAATATCATGCGTTGCCAGTTGCCACGAGTCATCAAGTTTCTTTGTTCACAACTATTGTGCTTCAGTCACCCTACTCCAACCCCACTCCAGCAACAACGACATGTCACTAATTGCTGCACCGGTGTTTTCACCAACTCTAGGCCAAATCACCGTGAAGGCCCTTGTCAAAATTCAATATTCACATGCTTCCTCAACCACTGTGATCTTCCATCCCAAGTCATGATTTTCTATTAAAAACACTACTTTACTTTGTAGGACCGTTTCAAGATAGCATCATTCGAATAGCTGTGAGGTCAACTACAACATCGTCAAACATCAAACAAAATACAACGACAAAATAAGTCGCATGTCTAGTATTAATGACACTTGAAATCTTACTAAGTTGCAGGGCTCTTTTGAAATATGTAGGGGGAAAAAAAGAATTTTTGCAATATGCAAGTAGCACAATAATAAATTAAACACAAACATATTGATGGGCAATTTGGGATGTTTCATACAAATGTAGGAGGCCCTCAACTCTTGCCCTGCCATCCGTGGATGTAGGAGACCAGCTCTTGGTGCTGCTAAACCCTTGCCTTGTCATCTGAGCAAAGCGAGTTGCAGGAAGAACTTCTAGTTGCCTTGCCAACGGTGGATGTAGGAGACCAGCTGTTGGTGCCATCGGTGTGCCGCTAACATGCTTCAGTGTCACACTGCTCGGCCAGTGAGCGGTGCGCTCGATACAGGTCACCAAGCATGTCCACCAGGACAAGGAGCTTCTTGTAGTACACTTCAGCGTGTTTTGTGAATGAGTCTGCATCTTGGTCAATCAGCTTGAGCATCTTGTCATCTAGTTCTGCCAACAAGGGAAGGGAGAGCACATTTGGTAAGAGGCAAGTTAAATATAGCAGGGAAAGGATCCTTGTAGTGCAAGGTCGAAAGTACGGATCTATGCAAATCACAACATGATTGTACAGGCTGTTGTGAACTTGTAATGATTTTGCTTTATTATAATTCAAGTTAAACATGTAAACCGTGTAACGATGCAGAGGCTAGAGGAGCAATCTTTCACTATTACCAAATGAAAGAGAAGTTAAGCATATAATGTTTTTTTTGCGGAAAAAGCATATGAATTGACCAGGTGGAACTTTTTATCCATGACACTCGGTGAAATCTCTAGCTAAACCTCATACTGAACATGACAACTTCATTACAAAGCTCAGACATTCCATGATGGCACAAACTGTAGTGGAGTTTAGATGGAGCAATTTTTACATGACAAACACACTATTCATGGCCCTAGAGCATACTAAAAAGAAGTAGAACACCAGAGCATAGGCGGTCAGTTTGGTAAAGAAATTGTCTAGTGCAATATTCAATCCATGGTAATGACAACAACAATCTCAACTGGAGAGTGCTAAGGGAGGGACGTGAACGAAAGCGTGTTGCCGAACCATGGGGATGGCCTTGCGAGGTTGTGGCTGTCGAACCACCATGCCTGCTGCAGCTCCTTCTACCCAATCTCTTGTCTTTACCTGCAGCATTTACAAATCTCGAGAGGACAATGCAAAGGCAGGAACACATAAGACAATATCCACATCTTGTTGCCAGTTGAAACTTAAAACAAAAAATATTGTGAAAATTAAGAGTACATGATGGCCACTGAACACATACGATCGACAATCCACAGGTAGATTGAATCTAATGTTCTATGAAATAAGAAAGATGAAAGGTAGGTCACGAAATAAGAATACATGATGGCTACTGAAGGCTGAAGCACAATTGGGATACTTATATCTGCAGCACATCAGGGATACACAGTGAACATGCTGATAAAGTTTCATTGAGTAATTAATTGGCAACTTGTTTGAAAATGGAATACCAGGTTCATCACTGAGCTTTACTTCCTGGGAATCTTGCTCACCTCCTTGACCACACACGTGAGACATACTCAATTGAAACAAAAAGACACATACATGATACATTCAACTTTGGACAAAAGTAATCGTGGTGGACTTTCCACTCTGGCTCAAATTGTGAAATATCTAGCAAGTTTTTTCAAAATAATTTTTCAACATTCGGAAGCCTCAAAGATGTTCTGTTTTAAGAAAAGTATGAGAGCCGAGAGTTCACATCACTTAAATAATAACTTTTCAAAAAAATAGCACTCACGGAGCAACGGTTTAGAAAGCTAAAATAAGTGGCGCAAACAGATATGAGTTTGGAAGGACAAATCTGTGGCGCCCCGACCCGACTACTATACAGTGATACTGTGTCCCCGGTTATCCGATACCACCAGACACACTATCAAAGCATAATAGAGAGATCAAGACTTGTGGAACAACTGGCACATCACAGACTCTACGACACAAATCATATAGTTCAACTCTTATAATAGAGAAAGATAGCAAATGACAACCAGATGTCACAGACCCAACATTGCAATAAGCGGAAGCAAATTAGGTTGTTCTAAACAACAAGAACCAAATTATGGCCTCAGAGGCCTACACATAAACATCCAGCGCCAGCTGTTCCGGGATGTCCCAAGCTGCCACCTGGGGATCCCAGACTACTCGTCGACGTCCACAAAGAACCCACCTTTGAGATTGGTGAAGTCCTCTCCTGAAAATAAGCAAACGACGTTGAGTTCGACGAACTCGCAAGATTAAGAGCTAATATATGCTCGATGATTGGCTTTCAAGGTTTTATGGCTGTTTTGCATAAAGCTGATTTTATTTTAAAAATACATAACTCCATGGAATCGACTAATCAGATTATTTTGAAAAGGGGTAAGAAAAACTCTTTCTTCTGAACACCTTTCTCAGAGATCAACCATCACTAACCAATGTACCTGTTCATCAAAGGCACCTCCCCGAATCACCCTCGAGTAAGCTCACCTTGCATTCGTGAGTGGTACCTCTAGTACCCAGTTTTTAATCATTCCGTTAAAGTTATTCGATGGTCTTATCGTCCTTTCCCAAGTTGTCCGTAACCGTGGACACGGCTTTTTCGAAAATATTTAACCCTGCAGGGGTGCACTGTGTTTACCTTCGGTACCGGCCCGGCTCATTGCCTACGCTTAGCTCTCTTCCGGGGAAAGCCGGCTGAGTGGGAACTGTGACAACCTTTACCTTGCTTGAGACTAACCCAGGATCATCAGTGGCGGTAGGACAAGAGTTACCTTCTCGCACCCTGTCCCGCGACCACTTATTTTCCTAACACAACCATCCTCATCTCAGTCTTGGCCACCATCTTCAACGCACGCGCAAATGGAAAGCCAAACTAGAGGACCCTCGGCTAGTCCGCCACAAGTTAGTCGGTCGACGAGGGCTCCATATACCCCACCGAATGGAAGCGCGCTCATTCTTGGTTCAAGAGGTAAAGAACTCGCACCTAGGCGACGAGAGCGAGACAAAACGCCACCATACCAAAGTGGCCTCTCATCCCCACCTTTAAGCATCTTATTACCTGTCACCACAATTTCTCCACCATCACCTGAACACTTCAACAACTTGTTTCCAACATGAAGTATCCATCGGACGGCTAAGCATTTACTAAGCATGGCTAAGCATCAACATTGCATAGTTAAGTATTTCAGGCCAACAATACAATCCTATGGATAATAGGAGGGAAGCAGGTAATTGGCATCGGAAACTTAATGCAACTATAGGATACTCTAATCCAAGCAAATTGACATTTGGAACCGCATGCAATATTATAGTGGAGAAAATATTTGCGGAAAATAGGAGAAGATATGCTCAGAGGGGGGGGGGGGTTACGCTTGCCTTGTTGAGCGGAGGAGTCAAACTGCTCGTCGGAGTAATGATGCTCAACTCCGAACTCGTGATCTACCGGAGAGCAAACAACACCGGAAAGCAAAAACAACAATCAACACATGGCAATTGTGCAATGCATACAACAATGATGATATGACATTTTAAATGCACCCTAGAAGCATTGAACATGATCAACAAGTTAAATGGGGTCCCCGTTATATTTGTGGCATTATTTGGAATAAACCCCATATTTAAACTTAGTGATTATAATTACTACTAGAGCACATTATTGTAATTGTGATCGATTATGCATGATGATAATGTTTCTGGATCACTCATGTTTTTCTGAGCATTTTGGTATAAGGAACACAATTTTCTGACGTCCCGGTAAAAAGTTATTAATTTTAGAATTCCCTCTTTTAATTGTTTACTTTTAATTAATTTATTTTCAACAACTATTAGAAGTTATTTCCTCGGATTCGAGAGAGATGGAGGAAGTAGTTGAATCATCGGAGACGATGTTCCTAAAGGCGAGAGGGAGGCGGGGATCATGTGCTAGAAGGGAGGAAATGGAAAAATCAGCATCTCCAGAAAAAACAGTGGAGCCGGCCTGTGGCCCGGTTGGGCCGGTTGTGATGCCGGCCTGGCTCCAGAGGGCTCCGGCACACAGCCCGGTTTGGGCCGGCCCAGCAGCCAGGTAGTGGCCCGAGAAGGCCGGTTCGCAGCCCGGACAAGCCATCTCCACGGCCGGCCTCGCGAGGGGAAGAACGGCGACGACGCCGTGCTGGGCGTGCGCGCGCTCGGCGATGCCGAGTAAGGGGAGGAGCTTGGAGGAGAAGGGAGGGCACGGAGGGTGCAGAAGCTCACCACGGACGCGAGGAGGGGGTCGGGGTGGCCGGAGATGGACCAACGCGTCGGTGCGGAGCTCGGCGAAGCGGCGTCGGTGACGGGGACGAACTCGGATGGCGGCGGTGATTCCCTACGTCGCGGATCGATTCCTTCCACGAGAAGAGGGAGGAGAGTACGGCGGAGCTGGTGGTGGTGCTCGTTTGGCGGCGGGGGCTCTCCAACGGTGGCGATGCGGCGGCGGGCTCGAGCTATGCATCGGCCGTGGTGGGGGAAACAGAGGGAGAGAGAAGCAGGTGAACAGAGGGGCGGGGTGAGAGCAGATGCGAGGCCCTCGTGGTATGCTTATCCTCCTTGCAGGGGATGCGGAGAGGGGGCCCCGGCGCGTCGTGCACAGCGAGAGCAGGTCCAGCGGGAGCTGCTCGCACGTCGCTACAGGGGAGGAAGAAACAAATTTTACAAATCGCCCCTGGAAAACTTGTTGCCATCACGGATAGGTCCTTCTCCCTTTTTCTTTTGAAATTCCAGCAGCAAATCTAATGATTTTATTAGGGCACTTAAACAATTTAGAAAAACCTGAGAAAAATACAGTAGCCTCCTACTAACAAGTAGAAGCACCACAAAAATTGGCAATTCAAAATAAAATATTTTGGACAACATTTGTTCATAAGGTGCAGAAGTAAGCATTTTGCTAAAATCAAAAACTGTTGCCCCTTTAGAAATTTATAGCAATTGCAAAAACATATTTTCTGAACTCTAGGAACTTCCTTGACAAATATAGATGCCAAGATAATTTTGTTTTGCAAGTTTGAGTGGCTTCCTTGATTTGAGATTTTATTTAAACAAGTTTAGCATTTTGTTTTCCAATGTTGTCAAACCCATTTTGTGTGTTGTTTAGCAAGTTAAATTTGGATGCCATGATGCAATGCAACACAAAAGTGAAAATTTTACTCAGGTTTTAGGTTTCCAAACTCGGGCTGTTACAACTCTACCCTCCTTACAGGAATCTCGTCCCGAGATTCTAGAGTAGGGAAGAGGGAAAGGGTTACAACGGTACTACACGATCTTCTTGCTTCAAGTAGCTTCTTTCTTGAATAGGTTGATCGAGGACGTCATGAAGATCTTCATCGGCTTCACTTCGAGGTCACTGTCAACGTACACCATAGGAAGAAGGAAACCTCTCCGGAGAGATGAATCTTGGTGAATATACAGCGGCCGAGTACCTCCTAGTAGAATCTTAGAATGAGACTTCAAGCATCCCATGAATTGACAGTTAGGAGACACATGCTGGTGACAGGAGATTACAAACAACTGTTTCTCAAGGATTCAGAATATGAACTTTGCACAAGGCCCAAAATTTCTGAGGGAGAGTGTTGAAACAAAATTCCAACAGTTGTAGAGTTAACTTGTACTAGTCGGCTTGAGTAAACTTTCCTCACGGAGGAGCATTTCAGATCACTGGAGAAGGATCGGAAAGCTAGATCGAGAGAACTTCAGAAAATCCGCAAACGTTAGTATCGGAAAACTTCTTGGTGTTATAGACAACGGGTCAAGCTTCTCGAGGATCACCAACTATCATTTCTGATTGAGATTTAGACCAGGTCAGGTGTAGAGATACTTCAGACTCCACATGTAGGAATAGGGAATCTTTGCAAAGCATACCGACGGGTTACAATTGCTAGGACCCCAAGATTTGGACTACAAGGTCAAACTCCAAAGGAGGAACGAGATTGCGAAACCCGCGGATTAGCAACTTGTCAGGAGACAGCTGCCCCAATTGAATATCTGGTAGCGGGACACGATTGAGTTCTGGATGGGAAGCACCATAGAGGACAAGGAAGTTCTCAGACTTCCTCTCTTTCTGGAACAATTCAACCAGCGGCTTGGATGCATAGATGAAATTCTCAAGGAATGAAGGTAACAACATACCATTTCAAGAGTATTCTACACTTGCATGATCGAGTTGAAATGATTTCGAGGAACCAGACAATTCACTCAGATCCACGGCGACATCTTTCAGCAATTGCACGTGAACTAAGGAAAGTCACTTCTAACTTCCCGAACACATACCTTGTGATGACACCAAGTTAGTTCCAACAAGTTTCCAATGTTAACGCCCACTATCCAATATAATCTCCTCAAACATGGAGAAGATAAGGAGGTCGTTGATGGGCTCAACAACAAACTTATCCAGATACTCCAAGACGGTAGACTCATATTTCACCAGAACGGGGCAGGAGTATTGGTCAGACTAACACATTCAGTAGGCTAGCCCGAGTTTGATTTGACGATAGCCCAATTTAAATCAAGAGACTTGGAGGTTAGCATATCCACAAAGGAGATACCACCTTGCTTCGACACGAATAGACTAGACATCCCTTTGAGAAGGAACTATCTCGGAATAGAACTCTTGTCGTTCAACTCTCCAAGTTGTTTAAGCTCAACCGAATAATTCTGGACATCCAGAGCGATTTCTTGGAGAAGGGAGTTGTTCAGAGAACCATCTTACTCATAAGCTCGACATCTCGGTCAGGTGACAACCTGGCGATACTTCTGGTAAGACCTTCAGAATATCTCGATCCACATATAGGATATCACGACATACCATTCCAAGAATCTTCTTCATTTGCATTATCGACTAGAATATCTCGATCCACCTCTAGGATATCATGACATACCGGTGGATCTTGAGTTCAGAGAGGATCATGCCTTTCAAGGCACAACGAGGTGGTTTTGGGAGCTTCGGCACGAACCTAGCTCTTTGACCAAGGAGTGCATCAGAGCCAACTGACTTGGTAGCACTGTCAAACTCAGCTTATTGATTGGCTAACCAATCATGCTAAGGAGGGCAATGGATATCCCTGGATTTCCGCACAGTAAGGACTGCTAAGAATATCCGATAGGCACATCATTGCTCACGACTTAACCTTGTCGAGTAACAAGTCACTCGGAAAACAGAGAGTAACGAGGAGTAAGAGCATCACTTCATCAAGAGTATCATGGTACTTAGCTTGACCCCTTGATATCAAAGAGTGTGACACTCTAAGGTGAGCAAAAAGAAGCTAAACAAAGCCCTTCTTCTGCAGATTACAATACTTTAACCTGGTCCGAGAAGTGGACAAGGTACTAGAGTTATTTTTCCAAACAAGACGAAGGGGAAAATCTTGACGGATCAAGAGAGTGACTTGCATCGGAACATATCAACGCACGTTAAAACTTTACTGTCAAGAGACAGACAAAGGTCGGAAGGCAGATCAGAGTACGAAACATGCTCAGGAGAAATCCTAAGATGTTGAAGATGCACCGGTTATTACTCAATTGTGATAACCATGCCCGAAAGGAGAGATTCAGCAGAGTCATGAACATAGATGGGGACTCGCTAAGGGAACTCTGGTCATAACCTAGATGGTTCCAAGACAGAATCTTCAGCTATGGCAGAGTTAGAGTTACATAGTCATCCGAGGTGTGGGAAATTAAGGTTTAACCAGTTACCACACGGACCACATACAGGGCTTGGGTTAAAGGTCAGCTTCAGGTGCCGAGAATCAGAAGTAGCATAACAATCACATGGGTTACAACCCACACAATTCATCATGCCAGAATCATAGCACAATCCGGGACCTTATGTTCAAGTCCTTGGGTTAAAACCCAAAAAAGGATCAAAGAATTCGATTCGGTAGAAACATAACAGTGTTCAACATCTTAATTGATTTGGGATTGCAACGCAGCGGGAGCAACTGGACACATAACACTAAAGGTCGAACCCCACCACGTTTCTAATATTTTGAAGTAACAGACGAGGAGTAAAATTTTAAACTCAAATCGAGTTAAGATTGCTCCGAGATTAGAGGGTAACCAGATAAGGAGTAAAAAGAATCCTAAGATGGTTTTCACAACTCATTTTTAGGTTAAAAAATTTTCACAAACACTAGACTCAACGTCGACCAGTAGAAGGGTTTCCTACAGGCAGTACTGCTCTGATACCAACTTGTGGCGCCCCGACCCGACTACTATACAGTGATACTGTGTCCCCGGTTATCCGATACCACCAGACACACTATCAAAGCATAATAGAGAGATCAAGACTTGTGGAACAACTGGCACATCACAGACTCTACGACACAAATCATATAGTTCAACTCTTATAATAGAGAAAGATAGCAAATGACAACACAGAGGTCACAAACCCAACATTGCAACAAGCGGAAGCAAATTAGGTTGTTCTAAACAACAAGAACCAAATTATGGCCTCAGAGGCCTACACATAAACATCCAACGCCAGCTGTTCCGGGATGTCCCAAGCTGCCACCTGGGAACCCCAGACTACTCGTCGACGTCCACAAAGAACCCACCTTCGAGGTTGGTGAAGTCCTCTCCTGAAAATAAGCAAACGACGTTGAGTTCGACGAACTCGCAAGATTAAGAGCTAATATATGCACGATGATTGGCTTTAAGGTTTTATGGCTGTTTTGCATAAAGCTGATTTTATTTTAAAAATACATAACTCCATGGCATCAACTAATCAGATTATTTTGAAAAGGGGTAAGAAATAACTCTTTCTTCTGAACACCTTTCTCAGAGATCAACCATCACCAACCAATGTACCTGTTCATCAAAGGCACCTCCCCGAATCACCCTCGAGGAAGCTCACCTTGCATTCGTGAGTGGTACCTCTAGTACCCAGTTTTTAATCATTCCGTTAAAGTTATTCTATGGTCTTATCGTCCTTTCCCAAGTTGTCCGTAACCGTGGACACGGCTTTTCGAAAATTTAACCCTGCAGGGGTGCACTGTGTTTACCTTCGGTACCGCCCGGCTCATTGCCTACGCTTAGCTCTCTTCCGGGGAAAGCCGGCTGAGTGGGAACGGTTACAACCTTTACCTTGCTTGAGACTAACCCAGGATAATCAGTGGCGGTAGGACAAGAGGTACCTTCTCGCACCCTGTCCCGCGACCACTTATTTTCCTAACACAACCATCCTCATCTCAGTCTTGGCCACCATCTTCAACGCACGCGCAAATGGAAAGCCAAACTAGAGGACCCTCGGCTAGTCCGCCACAAGTTAGTCGGTCGACGGGGCTCCATATACCCCACCGAATGGAAGCGCGCTCATTCTTGGTTCAAGAGAGTAAAGAACTCGCACCTAGGCGGCGAGAGCGAGACAAAACACCACCATACCAAAGTGGCCTCTCATCCCCACCTTTAAGCATCTTATTACCTGTCACCACAATTCTCCACCATCACCTGAACACTTCAACAACTTGTTTCCAACATGAAGTATCCATCGGACGGCTAAGCATTTACTAAGCATGGCTAAGCATCAACATTGCATAGTTAAGTATTTCAGGCCAACAATACAATCCTATGGATAATAGGAGGGGAAGCAGGTAATTGGCATCGGAAACTTAATGCAACTATAGGATACTCTAATCCAAGCAAATTGACATTTGGAACCGCATGCAATATTATAGTGGAGAAAATATTTGCGGAAAATAGGAGAAGATATGCTCAGAGGGGGGGTTACGCTTGCCTTGTTGAGCGGAGGAGTCAAACTGCTCGTCGGAGTAATGATGCTCAACTCCGAACTCGTGATCTACCGGAGAGCAAACAACACCGGAAAGCAAAAACAACAATCAACACATGTCAATTGTGCAATGCATACAACAATGATGATATGACATTTTAAATGCACCCTAGAAGCATTGAACATGATCAACAAGTTAAATGGGGTCCCCGTTATATTTGTGGCATTATTTGGAATAAACCCCATATTTAAACTTAGTGATTATAATTACTACTAGAGCACATTATTGTAATTGTGATCGATTATGCATGATGATAATGATTCTGGATCACTCATGTTTTTCTGAGCATTTTGGTATAAGGAACACAATTTTCTGACGACCCGGTAAAAAGTTATTAATTTTAGAATTCCCTCTTTTTAATTGTTTACTTTTAATTAATTTATTTTCAACAACTATTAGAAGTTATTTCCTCGGATTCGAGAGAGATGGAGGAAGTAGTTGAATCATCGGAGACGATGTTCCTAAAGGCGAGAGGGAGGAGCGGGGATCATGTGCTAGAAGGGAGGAAATGGAAAATTCAGCATCTCCAGAAAAAACAGTGGAGCCGGCCTGTGGCCCGGTTGGGCCGGTTGTGATGCCGGCCTGGCTCCAGAGGGCTCCGGCACACAGCCCGGTCTGGGCCGGCCCAGCAGCCGGGTAGTGGCCCGAGAAGGCCGGTTCGCAGCCCGGACAAGCCGTCTCCACGGCCGGCCTCGCGAGGGGAAGAACGGCGACGACGCCGTGCTGGGCGTGCGCGCGCTCGGCGATGCCGAGTAAGGGGAGGAGCTTGGAGGAGAGGGGAGGGCACGGAGGGTGCAGAAGCTCACCACGGACGCGAGGAGGGGGTTGGGGTGGCCATAGATGGACCAACGCGTCGGTGCGGAGCTCGGCGAAGCGGCGTCGGTGACGGGGACGAACTCGGATGGCGGCGGTGATTCCCTACGTCGCGGATCGATTCCTTCCACGAGAAGAGGGAGGAGAGTACGGCGGAGCTGGTGGTGGTGCTCGTTTGGCGGCGGGGCTCTCCAACGGCGGCGATGCGGCGGCGGGCTCGAGCTATGCGTCGGCCGTGGTGGGGGAAACAGAGGGAGAGAGAAGCAGGTGAACAGAGGGGGCGGGGTGAGAGCAGATGCGAGGCCCTCGTGGTATGCTTGTCCTCCTTGCAGGGGATGCGGAGAGGGGGCCCCGGCGCATCGTGCACAGCGAGGAGCAGGTCCGGCGGGAGCTGCTCGCGCGTCGCTACAGGGGAGGAAGAAACAAAATTTACAAATCGCCCCCTGTAAAACTTGTTGCCATCACGGATAGGTCCTTCTCCCCTTTTTCTTTTGAAATTCCAGCAGCAAATCTAATGATTTTATTAGGGCACTTAAACAATTTAGAAAAATCTGAGAAAAATACAGTAGCCTCCTACTAACAAGTAGAAGCACCACAAAAATTGGCAATTCAAAATAAAATGTTTTGGACAACATTTGTTCATAGGTGCAGAAGTAAGCATTTTGCTAAAATCAAAAACTGTTGCCCCTTTAGAAATTTATAGCAATTGCAAAAACATATTTTCTGAACTCTAGGAACTTCCTTGACAAATATAAGATGCCAAGATAATTTTGTTTTGCAAGTTTGAGTGCCTTCCTTGATTTGAGATTTTGTTTAAACAAGTTTAGCATTTTGTTTTCCATTGTTGTCAAACCCATTTTGTGTGTTGTTTAGCAAGTTAAATTTGGATGCCATGATGCAATGCAACACAAAAGTAAAAAATTTACTCGGGTTTTAGGTTTCCAAACTCGGGCTGTTACAAAATCGCAGTGAACAAAATGCAACGATGGATATTAGAGAACGCATTGTTTAAAGATGATGTATTACTGGATACCAGGTACATCGTCAGTTGCTAAGATAGTGATTAGGCCATAATCTGTATCTCCATACACTCCCTTCGAAGGATTTGATACTTGACCTGACAACAAAAAAACATCAAATGGAAGAACTCGTCATGACTCTTGCTGAAAAAACATCATGTGATGCACGGAAAAAATATTTATATCCCATTTTACAGACTTCATTCACACATCTGTTATAAGTGTAGCAAAAGTATAATTTTATTTCTTCATTGACAAACCTGTTATGAACGCAGCAAAAAGAATCACATAGTGGTTCTAGTTCAGTTCTCGTAGAAAAGATAAAAACCTGTAGTTTGCTAACTGTTTGTTATAAAGCTTCAGTTTGAAAAAAGGACAACGGCCATGGAGGTCGCCTACCAAACAAAGAAACAAGATCAGCCATGAAGAAATTATGACACCAATATGACATTCAAATGAAAGACCATGGTAATCTCAAAACATTACAAAGTATTTACTGGTAGAGGAGGCCTCAAATTAAATTTCAGAACTCACCGTTTCCAGACTTGACAACACTACAGCTGTAAACAAACTGTACATCTCTGCTCCTACAAATCGAGTGGATCTTCAGCGTCAAAATCAATGCTCAAACTTCACGAGTAGATGTCAATTGATCCTCATTGCAGCGAGTAGAAGGGTCATTTAGTTCTGCATAAGACATTCAGTTAACCATTAGGTCAGTATAGACGTACAAACACAACAGTAAAATATCTATCTACACAATAAGAAACATGGAAAAATGATTTGAATAGAACCAGCAAAAACGACCAACTGTAAACCGGCTAACAAAAATAAAGGGTGCAGCATCTAACCTGAAATCTAAATAAATGAACTATTGACAAAGTAACAGCATAAACAATTGCATAACGAAAGTTCATATGTGCCCAAGCAGTGAGATTTACGTAGGGCAACAGTACCAACATGACATCGTTTCTGCAATAAACCTTCTAGGTATAAAAGACTGTATGTCGACGATTCTGAAGCAAACGTGCAGGGGGAGGAGAGGCAGACCAACCTGGACGAGAGCATCTCGCCGGCGTCCGAGCCCACAAGCGGCCAGGCCAGCGGCAGCAGTCCAACGGATAGATTTGAATGCCTGCAAAGAAACAAAACATCATAATGCACACTGACCGTGATATGACTGCTTGCAAATATATATCATAACAAAGTCGAGAGATTTTAAATTCCTTCTCGTCAAAATAAAGCATGTGGATTAGATATTCAGTTGCTAGCCTATTGTATAGAAAAGGAACAATATAAGAGGCTTACGCTAGATGATTAGCAGCAGCAGACAAGCACCATTGGATGATCATTATGTTAATGAACTATCTGTGTTCGCTAAACATGCTCCCAAAAGAGGTCGCGGGCGATGTAATTGACGAACTCCTCGCTGGAATATTAGTTCTACTGATTGAGGCAAACTTGCAATGATGAGAAAGAAAGAGGTTGAAGGCACAACACAACCCCAAAAGCTTGCACCGGCCAAGCGCGAGAACCCGCAAGAGGCAAGAACATGGGTTCCCTTGCTGAGAGATTCGCCCGGAACTGAACCGTCACGCCACCGTGAGACCTAGCCAGGGGTTGGAGGCAGAGGTGCAGATCCACGAGACCACGACCATCTCCAAGGACCTGACAGCGAACTCTGCCCGGACGGACTTGAGAGAGGCGTCGACGCGCCGAGGAGTACCACGGAAAGTTGGATCCATGGTGGCTGGGAGCTCCACCGAGATCCATGGCAGCGGGGAGCAGGACCGACATCCGTGGTGGCGGGGAGCAGGGGTACCGTCGAGGGGCTGGCTAGGCGGCGCCTTTGTGGGTCGGCACCGCCGGAGCAGGTGGTAGAAGGTCCGGCGCGGAAGTAACCACGAGCACGGCGAAGCTCGGGGCTTTCGTCGGCGGCCGCTGCATCTCCCGTCGGTTGCCGCCGCACCGAGGATCGAGGGGATCGAGGGGATCGAGTGGAGCCGTGGACGTCCGGTGGGTCAACGGGTTTGGGACGGCGGGTTGATTCCCAACTTTTAGAGGGACTGAAGTGTAAAACGACCGCGACGTACGACGGGGACGGCAGGAGACAGGACACTCCATATTTTTATAATAGAGATATGGCACAGTAGCTAGTACTTTTGTGCGTCCGGGAATCTGGGGTTCTGTCATTATGCAGACGATATAGTTTAGCCAGAGCTCGTAAACATTATGCAGACGATATAGTTTAGCCAGAGCTCGTAAATACTTCCACCAGTTCTTTGAAAATGTTTCTCGGAAACATGACGTTTGACAGTAACATATTCTCACTCCAAAAAGCCAGTTACATACTTTTTTAGGCCCCGATTGGATTGCCGTTTTTTAGTCAATACGATCGGAATATTTAACGGACTAGCTGAGCTCCTGTTGAAAATACTGCGCCGGACGGGTGGGGAAATACGGAGCGGGTTACTTTCCAACAATCCAAGCGGGGCCTTAAGCTTTGACTACCAGTATTGCTGTATATATATTGGGTTTGAACGGTGAGAAAAGGGTCTCTCTAGCGTTCAACCGAATGAGAATAGCTTAATTCTAATTCTCATTCACATGACTTCATCAATCTCACTTGCAACTCAGGTTATAACTCATGATTAGCACGAATCACGAAACAAATCAAATGGTTCGGAGCAGTTGCAAGTCCACTTGCAACTCAGTCGAATGAGAATTAACTTAATTCTCATTCGCATGACGTCATCAAGTCCCAGTTGCAAGATATCTTGCAACGGATGCAAGAATCACGAAGCAAATCAAATGGTCTGAATCAGTTGCAAGTCCACTTGCAACTGATAACGTCATGCGAATGAGAACTAAGCTAATTCTCATTCGAAAGAGAATTAGCAAAACCGGTGAGAAAAGTGCTAGATTTTGATTTCTCCCAGAAGGTATTTTCGTATATCATAAATATCTTGGGTTTTATACGTGTATATGATTATATCATGAAAAAAAATAACGGTCAAAGTGACTTGAAAATGTGTGAGCAGCTTTGCCGAAATAAAAAATATCGCTCTTGAGGAAATTAGTTATGATGCCAGGTAATTGCTCAAGGGCACAAAATAAGAGATTATATTCTTGGCTAGCTCAATATTACTTTCCATAAGAACTTTGCATCTTCCGTGCAAGATTAATGCATTAACCTGCGCATCCTAATTAGCTCTAGTGATGAGGATGATCAACATATTCGGTAGGTTTACTATGTTGAAGAGGATATGAGATGTTGGGTTGCCTCGAAGCTCTTATTGGAAGTAGTGACCTATGTCGTCGCTCGTTTTTATGTTCGCACTTTCATGAATAAAACTCTCGATGTGTTGGGCCGAAATGTTGTAAAAAGTTATGGATTTTTAAAATGGTTTATACTACCTTCATCCCTATTTGTAAAGCATATTAGGCTTCGTTAGGACAACACTTTGATAAGAAATTACTCCAACAACACGTGATTTATAAGATATAAAATAATAATTGCCAGTAGATACTTTTAAGAACGAATAATGATAAGTTTGGCATCACAAAAAACATAGATTCATAAATTAACTTTCGTCATGTCTTTAGCGAAATCTAATACTCATGTCATGTATATCTAAACAAGGCAATTGTCGATGTGTTGCTACGGGTGATCCTCCCCTCGCCCGTGCTTGTGCTGACCTGCCAGTCGCGTGCCTTGTTCTTTGGCTATGTTTTTTAATAGTAGAGCCGAAAAATAATGTACAATATGGTGAGTTGGTGGAAAAAGAAGTAATTATGATGATTTTTAGTAGTGTAAAAAAATAATGTAATTATGGTGATGATTGATAATTGGTGAAAAAAGTATATAATAAATGTGAGAGGAGAGACGTAGGAGAGGATGGAGAAAGGATGGAGTCGAGACACATCGTGTCGGAAACAAAACGCTACATTCTTTTTAGATAGTAGAGAAAAGAACCTACTACCTAGTTACCCACATGCATGTCCTCACACTTCTGGCTATTTTTGCTTTTTCTCATCCATATTAAGTCAATCTCTTAAAAGGGCAACTTCGTAATCGATTTAGATATATATTGAAATTGGGTCCGCTGAGCGCCGATCCTAATGAGAATTAGAGACATTGCTCATATTTGATGTGAAAGGTATAATTACAACCCTGATGCAATGGAAAAATATTCCATTTGAAAAAATTCAACATGAAATAAAAAAACCAGTTGCAGCAAGTATGTAAATGAAGAAACATCCAATTCATACACAGTGCAATTAGAAAATTTAGTTACAAGCACTGTGCAACTAACAACATGAATTTCCGTGTCAACATTTTGCTAATTCTAAGTTGACTGAGAATTAACCAAATCTCAATCGCCTTGTTAAATGTTGGATTTGTGTCATGATTCGTGCATGTATTAAAGTCTACACATGGGTTGCAATTGTGTTCAACTGAGAAAAAATAAGTATGTAACTACCAGTCAACTACTTAGCCGTTGGATTTTGCATAGTGATTCGTACTATTCTGTGAGTTGCACATGGTTTACAACTTCGTGCAACTGCCTGAGATTTTGTTAATTCTTTGTTGACTGTTTAGCCATTAGATGTGCGTCATGATCCTTTCTAGATTGTGAATTACGCATGAGATCCAATTGTGTGCGAGATTTAGATAATCTAAGTCGACTAGTATCCTAATTCTTATATCCAAATTAGAAATCAGGAAAACCAAAATAAATCTGAATCCACTAGTCAAAACCGTATTTCTCTGCTAGGGAGCATTTTTTTGGAGTGGGGAGGGAACACATTTGACTATACCTGATCCATTTTGGGCCGTGAAAAGTTGGCCCCAACTATGACTATACGGAGCTGGATACCGATTCGAATAGGCCCGCAATTATGGCTACGATACGGAATACAGATACCGACTCTGGTAAGCGTGGAACAACCTGACGCCTATATCAACGTACCAATGTATGAGCGAGGATTATGCGCCGCCCTGATCTAGGTCATTGATCGCACAGATCTCATCAGCCATGGCGGCAGGCAATGGAGACGGCGCGACGACCATGGACGGGACGACGGATCTTTCCGGCAAGCCGGCGGTGAGGGGCAAGACAGGGGGGTGGAGGGCCTGCCCCTTCATCCTGGCCAACGAGTGCTGCGAGCGGCTGGCCTACTACGGCATGAGCTCCAACCTAGTCAACTACATGATCGACCGCCTCCACCAGGGCAACGCTGCCGCCGCCACCAACGTCAACAACTGGTCCGGCACCTGCTACGTCATGCCCCTTCTCGGCGCCTTCGTCGCCGACGCCTACCTCGGCAGGTTCCGCACCATCGCCGCCTTCATGGTGCTCTACATCGCTGGCCTCGTGATCCTCACCATGAGCGCCGCCGTGCCGGGCATGAGGCCGCCTGATTGCGCCGACTGCCATCCGACGGGTGGCCAGAGCGCCGCCTTCTTTGCCGCGCTCTACCTCATCGCCGTTGGGACCGGCGGGATCAAGCCATGCGTCTCCTCCTTCGGCGCTGACCAGTTCGACGATGCCGACCCGCGCGAGCTGCTTTTTCAACTGGTTCTACATGTCCATCAACGTGGGCGCCCTCGTCGCCTCCTCGGTGCTCGTCTGGCTCCAGATGAACGTCGGCTGGGGCTGGGGCTTCGGCGTCCCCGCCGCCGCCATGGCTGTCGCCGTCATCAGCTTCCTCATGGGGAGCAAGCTCTACAGGTTCCAGAAGCCCGGGGGCAGCCCGCTCACCAGGATGCTGCAGGTCGCCGTCGCTGCCTGCAGGAAGTCGAGTGTGCCTCTGCCCGCCGACTCCTCCCTGCTGCACGAGGTGGCGTCGCCGGACGGCAAGGCCGCCATCGAGGGCAGCAGGAGGCTGGAGCACTCGGAGCAGCTGAGGTGCCTCGACAGGGCGGCGGTGGTGACGGCCAGTGACTCCACAGAAAACCCTGACCCGTGGAGGTTGTGCACGGTGACGCAGGTGGAGGAGCTCAAGAGCATGGTGCGGCTGCTTCCGGTGTGGGCGACCGGCATCGTGATGTCGGCGGTGTACAGCCAGATGACCACCATGTTCGTGCTGCAGGGCAACACGCTCGACCCGCGCATGGGCCCCTCCTTCAAGATCCCAGCGGCGTCCCTCTCCATCTTCGATACCATCGCCGTCCTCGTCTGGGCTCTCGCCTACGACCGCCTCATTGTCCCAGCCGTGCGCCGCGTCACCGGCCACCCGCGCGGTTTCACGCAGCTCCAGCGCATGGGCATTGGCCTCGTCATCTCCATCTTCTCCATGGTCGCCGCCGGGGTGCTCGAGGTCGTCAGGCTCCACGTTGCCGCCACCCACGGCATGCTCGACTCCAAGGACTACCTGCCTATTTCCATCTTCTGGCAGGTGCCACAGTACTTCATCGTCGGAGCTGCAGAGGTGTTCACCTTCGTCGGCCAGATCGAGTTCTTCTACGACCAGTCACCGGACGCCATGAGGAGCATGGGTTCGGCGCTGTCGCTCACGACCAATGCACTGGGCAATTACCTGAGCACGCTGCTCGTCGTCATCGTGACGGCCATCTCCACCAGGAACGGTGGCCTTGGATGGATTCCGGATAACCTCAACAGGGGGCACCTCGACTATTTTTTCTGGCTGCTCGCCGTACTCAGCGCCATCAACTTCGTCGTCTACCTTTGGATAGCAAAGTGGTACAAGTACAAGGCAACAACACCGACTGCACCTGTCCTGGACAACAATTAGAGCACTGCACTGCCTTTGTACTGCTAGATTTCACCATTTTTTGTAATTAGTTTGATTCATTTCAGATGCATGAACAAAATCGGTATAAGCTTTATGAATATTTTTGGTCTTTTGTCACTGCCTACTGTCGATGCTTCTTGGATAGGCCAGCACTTGCAACACGATTTACTTTATGTACCAATCCATTGAGTGCCAAAGTTATCTTTACAGTAAAACTTAGCATAAAACAGCATCAGTTTTTCTGGACGGCCATGCTCTGCATATTCTAGTATTCTACTACAGTTCTAGTACATGTAGAATGGAAACTGTACAAGTTTCTGTACATTCTATTGGATGTATCTCTATTGTTTCAACACAAATAAAATCACATAGTAGTACAAACAGAGCCGAGGGATATTTTTACATCACTGCACGATTATGGCTAAGTTTCAAGGTTGTTTTGCTCTCCCATAGCAGATCACGGGATTGCTATGCTGCAGCTCCTCTCTCCTGCTAGTGAGAGCTGCCAAGAATCATAGTGTTAGCATTCTCACATTCTAAAAACATGGCAAACGATATTTCCTACATATCCATACTGGCATTAACCCTGGTAGTAGTGTTCCTTTTTCAAAGGATGAGATAAGAAAATCGTATGCAGATTAAACATGGCATTTATTTTTCAGCTACAGAACCTGTACAATAGGTGATAGTGACTCACCCGACTACATGTCACATTCAGCTACCCTCTGGAAGTGTAATCAACCGGGATCCAGCATCATATTCCAATGCAGTACCACAGCTGATAAACAGAAATAGCAAATACGCTATAAACTCAAAAGAACATAGGATTCACAGGTGGCTTTAATAATAAGAATAACAATCAGATGCATACTTTGCGCATTTCACTTTATTTTTGGCACCACCACTGGGTATTGACAGTATAGTCCCATAGAACGAAAGATTTTCATTGCCACAATTTGGACATGGTCCCTGAATATCAAAAAGATTCATCAGTTTGCAGCCAAGTTAACCATTTGTAAGGCCTGATAGACAAAAAGAGAAAAATACCTTCAAAATTAAGAAGTCCTTTACTATGGCATTAGTAATTGCTTGTGCTATCCAAATATCAGAGGCACTGCAGCAAACCATGTGAAGATGAAGCTGAAAGGTTCTGGCAGCTGCACATTCATAAAGCCGAGTTAGTATATTATATAGCATTCCTTGTACTGCATTGTGGCTCAGTACAACATCTGAATGAAGTTAAAAAGGAAATGTTACGAAAGTGACATGCGAACATGAGTCTAGTCTCTAACGAGCAGAGACATTTTTGTCAACACACCCTCGAATTCAAATTTGACGCTGACAGGAGATACTAGTATTTTAATGCAAATATAAGTTGTTTATTAAAAAATAAGTTAGCGTAAGAAAGTTCTAACATTATGAAAATACTACTAACTTACTGAACTAGTTTATATTCTTTTATTTCGATTCATATATTTTCTTATGAACAGAATAAGAATCAATGATCAAAATGAAGTAGAATAATTCAGCAACTATAAGGAACAATGATACGAGAGTTAAGTTTTGTATTAAAAAAAAGTTCCACTATGTTGACATGAGTTGTTCTAATATCTCCAAAATTACCATTATTCCATTATTTATATACAAGGCATAAAGGGAAAAAAGTTCCAATGGTTTTAGATGAGTTGTCATATTTTCCAGAATTGTCGTTATTCTCCTCTTATTCATATTTCTGGAACACACCTTTTTCAAAGATCTAACAGCCACAAACTATTGGCATTTCAGACTAGGTTATTGCTGGTTCAGAGAACATCTAACCTCGAGAAGATATGTGATTTCGAACCCCGTCAAATCATCCAGGAAGAAGAATCTGCAAAGAAGAAATGTAGATTAAACACTCTAAAATGGTGTAGTGATGATAACTCATCTACTCCCTCCGTTCCAAAATAGATGACTTTCATTTGTCTACATACGAATGTATTTGGACATCTTTTAGTGTGTAGATACATCCATATGTAGATATATGGAAGTCAAGTATTTTGGAACGGAGGGAGTAATAGATATACATCCCTATAAACCAGGGACAATGCAAACAGATCTCTTTTATGCCATGCTATATGACCATTTCTCTATAACACTTACAACGTAAGAGCTACAACAGCTGCTGGAACATTTAGCAGGAACATCTTGAAGTAGTCCACTGTCAAGTCACTGTACACCTGCACAATATTGCATATTTGGTCAGCATATTTTGATTAAGCAGCGTCACATTAGTTAAGATGTAAAAAATGTTAGAGATGTATATCTATTAGATGAGTATTATCTCCATTGTAGAGGAGGTTTCCTCATATTTGCTACACTTCGACGTTTATATAAACTAGCCTATGGCCTCATGGAAATACGAGTTGCATATTTCCTCACATGGCATAGTAACTAGGTTAAGGTTTTATTTTCCCGGATGCAGCAATTCGTCCGTTTCCACCTCCCCCCCTGACATTCCTCCCTGGATCAATTTCCCCCTTCTGATATTTCATATTTGCGCCACGATTCCCTAGTGTCACCTTGTCCTTGAGGCCGAGTGTGACAGGACTCCGCTGTGTTGTCTTGCTCGAGCACGCATGCGCCACCTCATATGAAGAGTTTCATGTCATCACCCTGTTGAATAGGGTGCTACTGGAAAACCACAAATGGTTTCTTTATATCCCAAAAAGTATATCCAGGATCTCCTTGCTCGCACTTCTTTTACTGATCAGCGAGCTATCGAGACTTGGATGGATCTCAGTGACCACCTCCAAGCTACTGATGGCGAGCCTCTTTCTAATCCAACTCATTGTCGTCATCTTGTTGGGAGTCTTGTCAATCTTGCTTTCACTCGTCCGGATATCTATTATCCAGTTCACATTCCAGATCAGTTCGCCTCTACCCCTAACTCAACTCCACTACAATCATCTCCTTCAGATTCAGTGATATCTCTGTTCTATTATCTCTCGCGTCTTGCTGTCTATGATATCTCCGTGCAAAGAGTGAGGTGCGAGCTATGGCTCCATTGACAGTAGAGGTGACCTGTCTATGGTGGTCGCTTGAGGATTTGGTGTTTTCGTTGCTACATTGACTCCTCTTCTTTCAGAAAGTACTCGTGCTATCAGTATTGCGCATGATCTTGTGAACTATGAGCTCCCTATCATATTAGTGTTACTTAATTCATGCAGTCCCGTGTGTGAATCAGGTAATTGCTCTACATTATGTGCCTTCAGCTGCAGTTAGCAGATTTATTCATGAAGACCCAAAGAGCACAACACTGCTTATAACTCAGTGTTGTTGAGGCACATGAGTTTAAGGGGGTCGCTAGAGATATATATACTTATTTGTTATGTAGTATCCCATTGTTTAAGGGGTTTGTTGCCAAACCTGCACTAGGCTATGGCCTCATAGAAATACAAGTTGCATTTTATCATAAAAAATCATCTCTCTAGAAAGTAGTTCCCAAAGCTGCAAATCATTGTAGCACTATCAATTGAATTTGAAATGGTTGGGAGGTATTGTCTATTATTCCGAAAGTAAGTGTCGCTTTCGGAAATCGGAATAGTTTGAGGACCTCCAATGTGTTTCGGAATGATATATGCATGCTTTTCCTTCCAAACGAAGATCAATGTCACAAAAGAAAATAACTAATAATTGCTACTATAACCATAGATATACTAGTAGTCTACGATGAGCAGCAAAGAAAACAAACAGCATCAGAATTCTTTTACGTTTAAATAGAAAATTGTATTAAAATACATGGAAATTATAATGAGGGAACTAGTAAAGTAGAAATCAATGATACAATAACTACCTTTCGACTGCGTAAGCTGCATCTTGGTCCTTCTGTTACGATATCACTTCCTTCTTTCTAGGCAAAGAAAAATATCAAGAAAAACTTAGTAAATTTCCGAATATAACATGGCTGCAAAATATGTTGGATCATCTCTAAATTTCTCATTTGTGTATTTAGAGTGGAACTAAAGCTATATAACTAAATATTACAAAAATAATAATATAGTCTACAACCATGCCTAGAACATATATATATGCTATGCAAAGACACTTATATTTAGGTATAATGCATTAGTGCATGAAAATAAGGCAAACACAATTTTTCTCACTTCACAACTCTTGGTTGCTGCTCTTATTGGTTATTTAAAACTAAATTTCTGATATTAGACAAGCGGTCGAATTCACATTGAAAAGCTCAACACAAGATGCAAATTGGTTGCCCAAATGTGCGTTAATCCCATCAAGTGCATTTTATGCAATTTGCACATTATATTTCGATGAGCAACATTTACACTTCAATTGCAACATTATAATATTCTAGATAATAAGAACCAACCTTTAACCTGAGCTTTAGATCATCAAATTCGGCATCTGTCATGATGGGGTTGCCAGCCACATAGGCCATGGAGGCTTCCAAAAGCCTTTGCTCGTCAGGGCCTAACATGAGAAGGAACAACCATTAGCATCAACCATGACCATGACACCATGAACAAATCAAATTCGTGGACAAAATACAAGGAATCAAACCAAACGAGAATCCACTTACTTAGCATAACAACACTGCTTCCTTCCCACATGAGCTCTTCCTTAAGGTTGTCAAACTCCTCGTTCGACATGATTGCCGTCTTGTCATAGTAGAATGACTAGATATATTAAAAAAGTTAACGAACCAGTTAATTAAGTAGAAATGCGCCAGTAGTTAGCTAAATGGTAAAGTTTTAGTAAATCATGGTTACCGTTGGACTAGCTTGAATGTACAAAACGTTAATGGTAGATCGGGTACACAAGGAGTATCGAAACAGGTACTAGCGATAGGTAGAAAAAGGAGGAGGAAGAAGCACGAACGTGCCTGCAACGCCTGGAGGAACTCCTGCTCCATCTCCCCTATGGACTCTTCACCTCCCGTCGATGCTGTCGACCACATCGTCCTGTCGCTGCACCCGTCCCTGAGGTTCGGCTTCGGCGGCGCGAAGCCGGAGCCGGCTCCAGCGCCGGCCGGCCACCCCGCCACGGCCCGGCGCCACCACCGTTTGGATGCGGTACCTGGGCGAGGTGGACGCGGTGGCGCAGGGAGCCCGGAGCATCGGGCGAAGGAGGAGCGAGGGGAGGCGGGCCGGCAGCGAAAGCATCGCGTCGGATGCCATGGCGTGCACAGTGCGCGGGTGCTCGTTCACGAGCAGGTCGAGAGGGCGTGGTTTCGCGCGCGGTGGATACTTTTTGTGTGGCGCGGAGTAGAGTGGGTGAATCGGAAGGGATAAGGTCCGGCGGCGACGCTGATGTATCAGGGACATACCTGGACACAGGCAGCCGGCCCGGCCTGGCCCGAAATTACCGAAAAATATATGCTATGAATAATATGACATGGATCTTGTTGATCGACTGATGGAGCAATTGGTTAACTATTATGGTGGGTAGTCGAACTCTTGCGTGGAGGCTGTCAAGCCATTGGAAGGCGGGTTCAAGCGCCGTAGCGACCGCCTTGACCACACGACATGTATGGGCGAGGCTGAGCTAGAGTAATACCACCTTATAAGGCATATCACCACCTAGGGATGACAGTTTGGGAGTGGCCTATTTGGCGATCAATTGTCGCAGTTTAGGAGTGGCCTATTTGGCGACCAACTGCAAGAGGGCTCTACTGTAGCCATGTTATGGACGGGTAGCTGGTTCTGCGAGCTACGATGCGAGATATGTCAAACAAGGTTGACTGAAACAGCTCTGTGATCGAAAGTCTTGTAGTGAGTGCAGGGCACGGTCACCTGGATTGTGGATCGTCTGTGGGTAAAGTAACGCACATCTGCAGAGTGTATCAAACTGTGGCATTGTCACTCCCTCTTCCGGGAAGGCTGCGAACGTGGCGAGAAAGGAATCCATAGGAGATTCTAACAGCTCGTGAGGCAAGAAGATCATAGATTTCATAAATAAAACTTGACCTTTCTCAAAATGTTTTCGAAAATCATTGAACTTCTGGACCATTGGTCCTAATAGATGATAGTGCATCAAACACCATTTATCTGGACTTGTTGAGTACCTCCATGTACTCATACCCGTAAATTCTTCCCCCTGCTTAGGTTGTGAGCCGTACTTCGAGCTTGGAGACTAGACGTCGAGGAGCAGACAACCACTGAAGTAGAAGGAGTCGACTATTACTTGGACTTCAACGAGCAACAAACGGGTGTCATCCTGAAGATTGTAACATCTAGACATTGTTCTTGTAAATGCTTGTAAGAGATTAGTTGTAATTTGTTTTGTAAAATTTATTCAATTGGTTATTTATCGAATCCACTGCCGTGTCCCGAGCTGGGCCAGGCCAGGCTTGCACATCGGCCTGGACTTGGGCCCGACTGTCGGACTGGGCCAGGCTTGGTTTGCCGAAAATACAATTTTGTTTGTGGTCGGGCCGGGCTTTTTGGCCTCAGGCCCAATTTATGCGGCCCGACAGTCGGGCTGGGCTCGGGTCTAAGTTTTCAAGATCAGGCTTTTTAGGCCTGGAGCCCGGCGCCGCCTCACTTTTGGCAAGGTATAATCAGGGAGACCCGCTTCAGCTGGAGTCCGCTTCGGCCACGCTCAGTGCTTGGTGGCATCGTGGGCAAACTCCAATTTGTTTTTCCAAAATCTTTTTCTGAAATGAATTTAACTACTCCCTCCGATCCAGAAAACGTGCCGGGAGAAACCTGCTTAGCACGTACAAACCTTGTGCACAACGTACGATAGTTTTTCTGGACCGGAGCTAGTAGAAAATTTGAACCATCATGTGATGACTTTATTATTTTTACATTAAATAAAAATTACATTATCCTACAAATGGCATTGATCTCATATTTTAACGATTTTTGTAGAACATTTGCTATTTTTTTTGCCAATTGGTGTTTACTTTCAACGTTAGAAGATAACGAGTTCGAGGAAGTGAACAAGGACTCAACCAGGAACAAATTGAAATACTTCAAACACACTATATTTATATAAGTGCTATGTGAAAGAGCGTGGATTTTTGGAACCCGAGCTACATGGAGACCGTTATTTTGAAAAGTCGAAAATGACATTTTTTTTAGCTTCCAAAAATCGCGAAAAAAATCACAGATGTAGATAGTGTCGAGATCTACAAGCGTGTAAAATTTTAGCTTAAATTCGTTGTATTTTGGGCTCTACAAAAAATATAAATCGGGAAAATTTCAAAATTTTGAAACTGTGTATTGCTCACCACCCAAATCAACTCATTTATCTTTTTTGTGCAGCCCAAAATTTAAAACGAATTTGGAGTTGGAAATTTGCACAATTGTAGATCTCGACACTATCTACATCCAGGAATTTTTTCTCGATTTTTGGAAACTTAAAAATGTCGATTTCGAATTTTTGAAAAAAAGGGCACCATGTAGCCCGGACTCCATTATAGGTTTTCGTATGTGAAATGCATATTGCCTTGTGCGTGAACCTATACTATTATTATTTGATCATCTCTATCCCATCTCTATCCCCTGGCCAACCTTACATGTTCGACCACATTAGCTCAATATGGTAAGGGGATAAACCTAGTATATTGTTTGACCTAGTTTAGAGCTTGCCTCAGGGATACATTTGTCCATCGTGACGGGAAATAGCATTTACCAAGACAGGACTTTTCGCTGAGAAGTCATGATTGTCTCTCGTCACTGGGCACAACTATAGCACCTCATGTAGTGGTTTGTGCTGATAAATGGATGAAATGGTTGCAAGAATGACGATGATCCATGAAAACGAAATGTCATCGGGTGAGCTCTAAGCTAGTGTTAACCAGCATAAAAGTCTTGATTGATTGCTTACTTCGCATACACCATCTATGGCAAAGTGTGGCCGACACGATAAGCTAATCAAATCTTGTGACTAAGTTTACAAGTTCTATAGAGTGTAAACTATTCGAATAACCATGTACACATTTAAGGATAGTTGAAAATGGCACACTTGAATTATTTCATTTTTTGAGAAAAAAGTTAAACGGAGTTTAGAGATGAACCTTGCGGCGGTGAGTGTCGATGGTGGATTTGCTGAAATTCTTGAAAAGAAGTGTTCGAGGTTGTACCTTCATCTTTGTTATGTAAGTATCGTTAATATAGTGGAGATGTTATTTTCCCAACAATTTTTTCATTTTTTTTGCAAAAAATAGTGTAGCGTTGGCCAATAAAAAATATCTTAAAGCAAGCAAATAATCCTAGTGCAGAAACCATATATTTGGACAAACTCAATGCATGAGTATTCTCATACACCACTTTTCTATGGTGCTTGCGAGAACGTTCAAATGGACTCACCCAAATTTGGTACTCTTACCGATGTTGGAAAATATAGAGGATATGTATGACAACGTCCTTACATGTTGGTACTCTTACCGACATTGGTTGATTACTTTAATGACTGCTTACATGCACGTAGCCTTGACATTGCGGCTCAAAATTAAAATTATGGGAGAACACTCGTTGGTATTGACAGGTCCGTGGTTTGGTATCGTTGTCATGTTTGAGTGGTTGCCTTCAGAAAAGTTAAAGATTGTGTCATGAAAGAAGAAAGAGTTTGAAGATTTCGAAGGTTTACTCGATTCCTTTAGACTTTATTTGTAATCGATATACTCAGCTGAGTTTTCTCTATCATGTATTGTTCGCTACTATAATGTATCATGATATTGATTGTCAAAACAAAAAACTCAGATATTTCCCGGTCTACCTGTAAGACATAGCATGATGGCTTGGTCCCGTTGTTCTTTTGAAGATTTCATTGCAGCCTGTGCTTGAAGTTTCACGAATTAAATTGATTCACTACCCAACTCAATAAAAAATCAAAATTTATGTGATGGGTTAGAAAATATATTTATATTTCAACACTACTCTTATGTCTATGCTATTTTAGTTTTTAGCGTGGTGTTGGTGTAGTACGCATTTTTTCTAATACTACGTGAGCATGATTTCAAACTTGAGACCTTCTGATTCTGATACTATATTAAAGTAATGCACTAAACCAACTTTATCAAATTCCAAACTAATTAAAAGGGCTAGTATATTTATATTTCAACATCACATTAACGACTTGATCTTAAGATCACTTGGCTATAACGGCTCTATTTGTATAGACTGTCACGCAGCCAAGATTTATTTTGTGATGCACTGTTTTCATCATCGAGACGTTGCTCAGCTGGAAAAATGAAACGCAAATTCATGGTCACTCTCCGGCATGCAGTGACGTGACACGATTAGCTGCTTTGTTGGTCAAGCACGGCAGCGGCCCGCCGGCGCAATGCGGACATTCACGTACAAGTTGATGGGAGGTCCATATACGTCGTGCAAGCGTCATGCTGAAGTTTGATATATCCATCCATACTAATTGTACTAATTGGTGTTAGTGCTCTGCTTATCTTTGTGATGATAGTTTCTAGGATATATTTTTTCTTTTCTTTGCTTCTTTTCTTCAAGCAGCTTGCTAAGGCTCTGTTTGTTTAGAGTTTTTTAGAGATTGGTGGGGATTATCCCGGTCAAACTCTCAAATCCTCACATATCTCGAAACATCGTTTGTTTCTACTGTATTGGACATGTTTTATTCTCACCTTTCCCCACAAATCTTCAAACTCTATTCATTTTTCTCACTCCCCTAAGGGATCCAATACACTACCCCTATCTAGTGGATTGGAAAAGCAACTGGGTGAAGTTTGAGCTTTCACCCAATCTATTAGAGAATTATGCCCCACCAATCGCCTAAAATACCATAGTAATAAACAAGTCCTAAATGAGATGGTCAACCTGGGGCGCTTTGCAAGCAGCTTCCGTCATCATCACCTAATTCCCTTTGCTGGATTCCAGTTGCTTTCCCCTCAGAATATTTTCAGGACAGATGACGAACTTAATTTTCATTTTTTTTTTGCGTTAGCACAGGACGTACTTACGTCAGTAGCACGCCATGAACACGCACGCAACTCAACCAGCTGATATTTGCGCCATGTCCAGGTTCTTTTTTCACCGGCCAGGCCACACTCATTCTTAATTAGCAGCCTCGGCAAGGCAGGATAGTAGTGGGAAAAGGATCATTTTCAGTATTCAATCAGTTTGATGTACTACTTGGACTTAGCAGCCTTAAATTTCCTCTATAAATAAAGGCGCCTCTCTGTCCTGTCCCATCACCAGCGACAACGAGAGCAATTCAGAGACACAAATCTTGAAAGAGAGAAGATTGCAGGAATAATGGCGACCAAGATCTACATCGTGTAATGCTCCGCCTCTGCTCAATCTTCTTCTTCTCCTGCCTAGCACAGTGATCTGATTTCTGTTTCTTCTCTCTGCAGGTACTACTCGACCTGGGGCCACGTCGCGACGCTGGCGGAGGAGATCAAGAAGGGCGCCGACTCCGTCCCTGACGTCGAGGTCACCGTCTGGCGGGTGCCGGAGACGCTGTCGGAGGAGGTGCTGGGGAAGATGCATGCTGCGCCTGGGCGTGAGGACCATCCCATCATCACGGCGAGCCAGCTGGCCGAGGCCGACGGCATCCTGTTCGGCTTCCCGACGCGGTTCGGCATGATGGCGGCTCAGATGAAGGCTTTCTTCGACACCACCGGCGGCCTCTGGCAGTCCGGTGCCCTCGCCGGCAAGCCCGCGGGCGTCTTCTTCGCCACTGGCACCCAAGGCGGCGGCCAGGAGACCACGGCTCTCACGGCGGTCACGCAGCTGACGCACCACGGCATGCTGTTCGTGCCCGTCGGGTACACGCACGGCGCCGGCATGTTCGCCATGGACGAGGTCAAGGGCGGCAGCCCGTACGGGGCCGGCACCTTCGCCGGCGCCGACGGCAGCAGGGTGCCCACCGACGCAGAGCTTGCCTTGGCGGCGCATCAGGGGAAGTACTTCGCCGGCATTGCCAAGAAGCTCAAGGCCGTCTGAAGCCTCATCATACTGTATCAATCACACAGTGGTGCGTGCGATCCAGATCTAGTGCTGTTTTTCACACACCCATACCCAGTGGAGCAACATTTACACAGTTGTATTGTATAACAATTATAAACTGTACTGCATTCATTCTTGCTTGGAAAAATAATACCACTCCCTCCAATCGTATCTATTTGTTAGCTTTGACTTTGACCAGTCAAAATTTCATCTAAAGAACATCTCCAACTGGACTGGCCAAATTCCGGTCCATATACGTCCGATTCCTATCCATATCTATCCGCGGACAAGTCATATACGGGGTTCGGACAACCCAAAATCGTATTTTGGTGTTTGTCAACAATTGGGGAGAAGGATTTGGTGAGATGGCGTGGAAGGGTCTACTTTTTTTTTGCGGGAATTGGAAGGGTCTACTTTGATCACGCGTGTACCAGCTGAAAAACGATGAATACTGTCTGCAGGTAGCAAGTGTCGAAGCACTACTGATCCTCGACGCGAGGTACCATGTGTCTTGGGACGGAGGAATTATCACTGGTTCATGCCACCCGTTCCACCTAAGGCCGGTCCAATGGAATCTTGGATCTAGGGCGAATCAAAATGAATATAATTTATATTAAAATTTGTATTTTTTCAGATCTATTTTTAGCATGTTACATTATTACAATCATAATTTTATGTTTGCATACTTTAACCAAATAAAATATTAGTTAGTGTGTTTTTTGTTTATACTTATAACCAAAATCTATTATAGAACTATCTTTTATACCATGGATACCATATATAATTTATACGTATTTATGGTAAGACCTATAAAGAGTATAGTCCAATAAATATCTCAATAATAATTTCTAGAGTATGATTAAGTAAGCATATTATAGAAACTTGTAGAGTATAATCTGAACTAATGACACTACTTTTCTGTGGTCAAAATTGTCTAGCAAATAATTTTTTTACAAGGTGTGCACACTCCATACTTGGTATTAAAATAACTATTCTATATATGCTTTGCTTAAATCATGTTGTCTTCCTATCACTAACCAAAAGGAGACAAATACTTAACTACAAGCAAGATAAGAAAAACATTGCCAAAAATATCTACGACAATTCGACAAAGAAACCACCTTCTGTTCCAATTAATGCAACAATATTAACTACCAAGAAAATCCCAAGTCCAGTAGTAGTCGGTCATTCATGTTACCTAGCATCAAGAAAAATCGTGAAATGAGAATAGGAAAAATTAGGGGATAACATGCAAACCTCTTTCTATAGTAGTAAAAAACCAGAAATATTAATTGATCGTATAGCTTCAGTAGAAAAAATAAATATTTAAAACATTACCTTTGCTTGGCTCATGTAAAGAACAAATAGCCATGGAAAATATATTTATTTTTCCATGTATGAAAGACCATACTTACAATACCATCGTGGCACATCAAAGCCCAACGCTGAAAACCGAATTTATAACATCATCATCCAACTAATGAATCTCTTGCTTGTTGTGACCCCTAGTGATTTACTTGATGAAACATAAGAAATGTCAGTTAAGATGTATACCAAGTTGACCTGCCTTGCCCATCAAACAAAGTGATACTAAACAATGTGTAGCAACGAGAATTTCGATCTATACTCTAATGTAGGGTTACTGGCAAGCCGCCGATGAAAGTACATAACATAATTGAGTCTCTGGTCTTCAAAATTCACAATTTTCACACCATATGCTGTTCTCTAAGCCTTGACGTATAACACATTTAGACATTTTGATTAGGCCTAGATTTAATACTAACTAAGTAATTATACGAAAATTAGTACATGCATATTGGTATTATCTACGCCAAATCCATAGGGGGGACGAGCTGTTAGGGGTCTAGCCTCTGCTCGCCCCTCCCTATCTCCACCCAGCACCATGCCTGATTAGAGGATAGACCAACTGTTAGGGGGTCTGGCTCCTGCTCGCCCCTCCCTTTCTCCACCCATCAACGGGTTTGGCTGGAGGATGATTTAAAATCGCGGGACTCGATCCGACCTACCGTACATACAACCAAACACCAGGCTATTCAACAGGGGCGGATCCAGACCCAGGGCAACCTGGGCCGTGGCCCAGGGTGCACCAAAAGTTTCAGCCTATCATGTATAGAAAAAATGAAATGGCCCGGGGCGCAGCCCTAGTTTTACCGACTGGCCTAGCCTAACTCTCTGTTACGCGCTGGCGATCGAACCGAGCAACACCTTCTCTACCTTCCAAACCTGCTTGCATCGACGTGTCACCTCGCCGGTCGCTAACCTTGCCTCGCCTGCTCCCTGTCGCTAGGAGAGCGCCGACCCCCTCGCTTTTCTTAAATTGAATCAATTTCCATCACTGCAGCAATGCGACATGAAGTGTGATTGAATTGAATTGTTGATATCTGTTGTAGGAACATTGCGCCGCTGTTGTAGGAACATTGCGCTGTCCTCGGTTAGGTAATTTCTTGTAAATGAATTGAAAATATATGTTCATCTTTGCAATAGTACAAGAGTTCTTTTTTGTCGTTATTTTTATGGATCCCCACTGGGTTATTGTATATCTGACAAGCCTAGGACGTCGTGCGGACTACTCCCAGTTGTGCAGCCCAATTGGGAGTCCCAAACGCTCCGTGAAATATTCCTCGAAAATGCTATAGACAATGTGTAGCCCAACAAACACATGTTTGTGTTGGGTTGGATCCCTGCTCTCGAGACCCTAATTGGAAAACAACAAGAGAGAGAGAAAAAAAGATGTAGTGCGTGGCAATGGCACGGCATCTGGCCTGCCACCTCGGGGATATTCTTGGCATTTCCGTTCAACCTTCCCCAAATCAAACGCAACGCGAACCGAATCCCCCTCTCATCACTCCCGTCCACCTCCACCGGATCAGGGAAGCAGTTGCCACACCACCCCACCGCCTCTTTTTCCCTCCGGCTGCCGGCACCACCATTCCCGCCGCCGGCCACCGTTCCCGGCGTCTTCCAAGGTGCGCATCCGTCCTCCCCTTTTCTCCTCCCCTACCCTGTTCCTTCCCAAGTACCCGTCCCATCCCCTGCTCCTCACGAACGCGTCATTGTTTCGTCTCGCACGCATTGCGTTACTTCTTTATGCAACCTAGCTATGAGTTCACTCGCTCGTCCTCCTTCTCCATGCACGCTTGCGCACGCACCACACCGATAAATTTACCAATCGATGATGGATGGGATGGCGTCCTTCTGTTCTCGTGTCCTTTCCTTCGTGTCTCCGGCACCGCTCTGCTGCCGAGATTAGTTACAATAGGGGAGATGCCTCCTGCTGAGTGCTTGCTTTTCCCCGTCGAGACAGTCGAACGGCATGCTTACTAGTTTAACTTATTTCGAGTAATGGCATGCTCATTCCCTTTTTTTTTAAAGATAGAGAAGATGTGATGTAATTTAATAACCAGTTAATCCAAAAGAATCTGCGTCAAGTAGTCTTGTCAGTTTATTTATATGCAGCCCATGCGATTTTATCGTCACTTTACATTTGATCTTTGGGGGAAAAGATGCACTGGTTAATCTGTTCCCATCCATGTGAATCGGCTCTGAATTTTTTTCAGCAACTGCTTGTTAAAAATATCGACCACTGTACTTGGTTCTTGACTACACTACTACAGGCATGGTGTCCTGCTCTGACAAATTTGACTAGCTATCTGGCGTTGCACATTGAGCCGTACTAAGTTCGTGCTTATGGCATACGGGGTACTGGGATTGGATGTAAATAGTTGTTGGTATAAGTATAACACTTACATTTGAAAATAAAAAATAGCAATTAATCATCACAACTGGTGCTGTTTCTCTTCAAAACTACAACATACGATGAGCATCATGTACTTTTGTGTTCTAAATTCATGCTTCAACTCCTTTTTTGCTGAAATCTGACAACGTCTGATACACGCAGAGCATCGATTTATCTTGAAGGTTGCAGACTCGAAGGAACACGTATCGTGTATTGTGAACAGCATTTCTCTGAGAAAAGTACCTATAGTACTCAAAGCAACATTCTTTGATGTGTTCAGCCAAGCAGAGTGGTAGCCCACTATTGGGAACCCTCAAGATGGAGAGGGTTCGGACGATCCTGACACATACATATCCATATCCCCATGAACACTCGAGGCATATTATGACAGCAGTGATAATTGGATGCCTCTTTTTCATCTCGTCTGACAATATGCATACTCTGATACATAAACTGGACAGCAACATAAAATGGTGGTCCATGTATGTTTGCTTGATTGGTTTCTTCTATTTCTTTTCTTCTCCATTCCTAGGAAGAACCATTCAGCCGAGTTACTCAAATTTCAGTCGATGGTACGTATTCGTATTCAGACTTCTTAGAACTCAGTTTCAGAAATATTTTCATGTCTACATAGCGCCACAGAATCTCTACGTAGGTACCACATTAATTTGTTAGTAGAACTGAATTACCAACTATATTGCACAACTGCAGGTATGTCGCTTGGATTTGCTTCGCATCCTTGTACCATCTCCCAAGCTTCCAATCAATGGGTGTTGATATGCGCATGAACCTTTCACTTTTTCTGACGATATATTTTTCTTCTGTCCTTTTCATCATTGCTTTCCACATCATATTTATTGGTCTCTGGTACATTGGATTGGTTGCTCGCATGGCAGGCACAAGACCAGGAATATGGACCATTGTACAAAACTGCACTGTACGTTTACGAAAAATCTATTTTTAGTTCTATTTTAGTTTCTCCATTACTCCTGGGAAGATTAATTTTGAATATCTTCCAGGTCATCAGTATTGCTTGCTGTGTATTCTACAGTCATTGCGGGAATCTTGCTGTGCACAAAAGCAAATCTTTTGGCAAGAGTTCTGATCCAAGTTTGCTTGCTTTTCTTAAAAATGAAAATGGAACCACATGGATATCAAATTTTCTCTTTATGAACGAGTTAAAAGATCAGATATGTACATCTTGGTTTGCACCAGTTGGATCTGCAAGTGACTACCCTCTTCTGTCTAAGTGGGTTATATATGGGGAGGTAACATTGGCTTCTCTTTAATTCATCACTCTTTCCTCTCACACTTTTGTTTGGGCAACATCCGTGCTATACTTCTTTGATCATTTTATTCTCCAGTTAGTTTGCAGTGGATCCTGTGCTGGCCCATCGGATGAAATATCTCCTCTGTACTCACTGTGGGCTACATTTATTGGCCTTTACATTGCCAACTTTGTTGTGGAGAGATCAACTGGGTACGTGCTTACTGTTTTATACACTGCATATTTTATTCCAAATTTTTCTTTGTCGTCAATACTAAGTCCGAGTATTTCTTGTTATCCACTGCAAATACTTCAGATGGGCTCTTACTCATTCGTCACCAGTATCAGAGGAAGAGAAGCTGAAAAAACATATGAAACCAGATTTCCTGGATATGGTACCTTGGTATTCAGGGTAAAGCCCTCTAAGCTCCAGCTAGTTAGATCCAAGATGAGACCAGCGCATTATGTAAAACGCCTGACTTCTTCAACTTTACATTATGTAGGACATCGGCTGATTTATTCAAGACAGCGTTTGATCTTATGGTCTCTGTAACTCTTTTTGTGGGGCGATTTGATATGCGCATGATGCAGGTAGGGGTGCGTAGCGTGGGATTAACTACCATTCATTATAAATTTTTCACTATGGTGCTCTAAATCACGATGTTAGATTATCTCTGTAATTCATTTATCCTTTTCAATTTTAATCCTGATATATCCTGTATAAGATCATGTCTATCTAATTTTACTACAAATTCATGCTATATTCTGCCTCTATGCACATGTGAACATGTGTATGTTCAAGCATAATGAGTGCATTATTATTTTTAAGCATTTGTATATTTTCCTGTAGGCTGCAATGAAAAGTACTACAAATGAGGCTCAGACTGATGACGACCTGATGTATGACTACTTCAATGAAAGAGAAGACCTTTGGTTTGACTTTGTCGCAGACACTGGTGATGGTGGAAATTCATCATACACAGTTGCCCGACTGCTAGCTCAACCGTCCATTCAGACTGTTATTGGTGGCTCTACGCGTACTCTTCCACGTGGAAATTTGCTTGTTATTGGCGGAGATCTTGCGTAAGATTGCACCATGTTTAATCAGATTTGACTTTTTTCTTCGGTCAATTTATCCCTTCATATCTAGAAATCATCTAGCTCTTGGCTGTTATTTACCCAGCATAGTCACATCATTATATGGAACTTCTTTAATCAAGTTAAGCGCTGGAAGATCTATTTAGGCCATCAACCGATTGGTTGATTTTCTTTAATAAATTCGGAATGGAGTATTATATTTTTTTTTGTTGGATGCAGGCTTCCTGAAATTTGTTTCGGAAAAGGAAAAATAATATTTTGTGTTTCAAACAATAGTTGCTAACAGATTTGTTCGAGAAAAAAAAAGTTACTGACAGATTAGCTGGTCATGTTTGTTGTGTATAGTAGTAAACTCCTTAGCTATGTTTGGTTATGTTTTTTATTTTTTGTTCTCATGTAGTTTCTGGTTTCAACATCAGAGATGGGACCTAATCTTATCGAAGCACCACTCACAAGTTCGTTGTTTGTCGTATATTCTGTAATGTTTTGTCCTCGAGTATAATTTCTTCTCTTGTAAAAACTCTATATATATTTTATGCCATGTGTGTATGTTTGTCATCATTTGCATCTCTCAACATTTATTTCCTTTATGTCATTTTATATATGTAGGTATCCAAACCCTTCATCGTTTACATATGAGAGACGCTTCTTTGGTCCTTTTGAGTACGCTATGCAACCTCCGCGTTGGTATAAGGCTGAACATATAGCTGTGGACAAGCCTGAGATTCCTCCGGGCATATCAAAGATGAAAGAATATGATGGACCCCAATGTTTCATAATTCCCGGGAACCATGGTATGTCCTCTGCACTCATATAAAACTTTGTTAGTCAAAATGCTTCTCATTTTACTTACTCTCCTATGGGCTCTATGACAAGTTCGTAAGGAAGACAATGCATGATTGTTTCTTACAGAGTTCCTTTCTTGGTATTCTTACCTTCTATAACAGATTGGTTCGATGGGCTTCACACCTTTATGAGACATATATGTCACAAAAGCTGGTTAGGTGGGTGGTTTCTGCCTCAGAAGAAGAGTTACTTTGCCTTGCAGCTTCCCAAAGGTTGGTGGATATTTGGTCTTGATCTAGCTCTTCATGGTGACATTGACGTATACCAATTCAAGTTCTTCGCTGAACTTTCTCGGAATAAGGTGCATTTCTTCTTCTTCTGTTTTAAATTGGATTTTCCATTATTTCTGTTTCTAGTGTTCCAATACCAAGTAATTTAATTACTTCAACAATGTAGCTGACTAATAATAGGATCGCTAGAAAATACCGAAAAAATATGCTGACGAATGTATAGCGCTTTCTCCAATATAGGTGGAAATATTTCCACACTCATTGCTTCGTTATCATTTTATTTGGTTGGTTCCTGATGAGTGATTTTTAAATCATTTTTGTGTAAATAGTTTATTTAACATTTGTATCTCTTGAGAGTTGGAGACAAATTTTCATTTCCAGATTTAATTGATCCGCTACATTTCTAAAGTTATGCAGGTTGGAGAGAATGACTCTGTGATTATTGTGACACACGAGCCAAACTGGCTCCTTGATTGGTATTGGAAGGAGACTACAGGCAAGAATGTCTCACATTTGATTCAGGACTACCTGAATGGAAGATGCAAACTTCGCATGGCAGGGGATTTGCATCATTTTATGAGGCATTCTGCACGATCAGATAAACCTACTTCTGTGCAACACTTGCTTGTCAATGGATGTGGTGGCGCCTTTTTGCACCCAACACATGTTTTCAAAAACTTTGAAAGCTTCTCTGGTACTACTTACGAGTGCAAGGCAGCTTATCCATCCTATGATGAATCTAGTGCGGTATGTAGTTCCCTAAGTTAACAGAATCTCTAGTATATTTATCCTATTGTGCAATGAATGTCTTATTTACTACACTCACAGATTGCACTGGGCAACATATTAAAATTCCGCAAGAAGAATTGGCAGTTTGACATAATTGGTGGTTTTATTTACTTCCTACTGGTGTTCTCAATGTTCCCACAGGTCAGTCACATTTATTCCATAAGGTGTAATTTTCTTCCTTGCATATCTTAATTTTGGTAATGAAGTATTCTACCTTTTGTTGTGGCGTCAAGTTAGTCAGATAGGAGAGTCAAGTAAGGGTCCAGGAATAGAGTTGCAGCCGTCCAGCCGGAAGGACAGGATTAGAGGCAGGTACCAACTACGATTCAGCAAGGAGCAGTCAAGGCTTGAGGAGTCCAGCCGTAGGGAAAAGCGGTCAAGTTAGGAATTACAATCCGTGTCCTCGTCAAGTTAATTAAGTCCTAGGCAATGCTATAAAAGCATGCCCATTGTATCGTTCTGATCAAGGAATATACGAAAGTCTCTCTCTACCCTGTATGCTTTCCCGATCCAATCTGCTTCTCTAATTCCCCAGTCTCGTGCTTCCTACCACGGCGCTTACCCTACATCGCAGGCCACGGCCTCCGGTGAACTACCCGTACAACCTTCGAAGTAAAGGGCACAACACCTTTAGTATCTTCTAACTATGAAATTTAGATATATGCCACTACAGAGTTCCACTTCTGAAACATGTCAACCTTTTAACCACTGATTTATTACTCGGAGAGTTAAACTGATCAATATTACATATTCTACTCGGCTTGGTGACACTAAGCAGCGATGTTCGTCCTTTTACATCTAGGATATTCTGCGGTGCTATACAGGCTTATCATGTTGATCTAAACCTAACTCTTGATTCTGTTTCTGATTTTCCAGTGTAATCTTGTCCACATCTTGAATGAAGAAACATGGTTTGGGCGTCTTCAAAGCTTCTCAAGTACAATATGGAGTGCTTTGCTCTATATTTTTGAACACTCTTATGTCTCTTCAGTAGGAAGTCTAACTTTATTGATGGCATCGTATACATTTGTACCATCCAAACTCACGCGGAAAAAAAGAGCTGTTATTGGTGGCCTGCATGTTATGGCCCATCTGACTGCAGCTCTACTTTTAATGTTGCTCATGGAGTTAGGCATTGAAGTATGTATACGGAATCATTTGTTGGCGACTTCAGGTATGCCATCGCTCATTGTACTCCCAACCACAACGCTAAGGTTGAACTATTAATTATATGTTAAGATAAAACTGCATGCTCTTGCTGTTATATCCCTTTTGAAATGTAAAAGATACCTTATGCGGTCATTTGAACTTGGGGTATATTCATTTTATGGTTTCAAACTGGATAAGATTGTTAAAATAGAATATTATATCCTTCAGAGCGTCAAACTAGTTTGAAGTGTCTAGAGGAAATTGAGAATTCAGGTGCAGATAGATAATCCATGCAACTGGTCTGTGATGACATATCTCAGGGGGTTTATTTGATGAAACTATGATGGGCATGTTCTTGATAATTGTCACCACCTTGGCACCTTTGGCTCTAAACTCTACCCCACAAAGTTCTAGTTAAGCTTATGTGGCCAGGCTCCTATTGTTTCTTCTGACTAGAGAGGTTTTGCTTTTTTCCTGTTCCTTCACCCAAGAAAGGCGATATTTTTGTTACAAACCTGTTTTCTATCATAGGTTATCACCCTCTATATGATTGGTATCGATCAATGGAAAGTGAGCATTTCCCAGATCCAACTGGTCTTCGTGCTCGTTTGGAACAATGGACACTGGGACTATACCCGGCATGTATAAAGTACCTTATGTCAGCCTTTGACGTCCCTGAGGTGATAAGACTCTTTCCAGAAACATTTTACTATTCCTGTGTAGATGCATTGCATTTTTAATCAAATGGATTTGTTAGCTGTACTTGAATTCATTTTTAGAACTTTGTGTATGAAGCCTACAATTACCTGTAACTTTCCTCTTCCATCCACTTTCTGCAGATTTACCTAACCAGGCAAATTTGTGTTACATTTTTTCACAGGTCATGGCTGTGACAAGGATCAACATTTGCAAGAACGGGATGATGCCTCTTTCTCGGAGTGTTCTGATCATGTACTACACTTCTGTGTTTATCTATTTCTGGATTCTCTCAACTCCGGTTGTTTCCCTCATATTTGGTAGCTACCTATACATATGCATCAACTGGTTCCACATACACTTTGACGAAGCCTTCTCGTCTCTGCGCATCGCAAACTACAAATCATTCACAAGGTTCCACATCAAGAAGGATGGTGATCTGGAAATATTTACACTTGCAGTTGACAAGGTAACATCAATATATTCAACATGCTCCCTTTGTTCTCATCTGTTCAGATCGGCAATGCATTGAATGGTATCACTCAATATAATGTGGATACAGGTTCTTATGTAGAAAACACAAAATACACGTAGACTCCATTATAAACACATTGAATCTGGTGAACAGGTCCCAAAGGATTGGAAGTTGGATCCTAAGTGGGAGGCAGAGGAAAGAGCGCATCATCAGCTCAGCCACCACAGGAGGTACCCTAGCAAGTGGAGGTCAGCCTCATCACCAGACCCTGTCAGGTCGGTGCGGGTCGTCGACCATTTCACCATCGCAAGAACAGTAGCCCCGGATCCTGAGACCACTTGCTGATCCCACACATCATCGCTGGCAAAGGACTTGCTTGAGAAATTAGCAATTGCTTGTGCAGATTGTTGGTTCTCATTCCAGAAGCAGCTTACTTAGGTTGACCTAGCTTATCTACTCTGTTGTTACACCTTCAGTTCCCTCTATGCTAACTAACTCTCAAACTCCAACATTGCAAAGCCTATAGCAGAGATTTACTTTAGTTAACTGGTAATACAGCAGAACTTGTGGAGGAAACACAGAAAGTTCCCGACCCCTCGGATGGATTTTTGGTTGGTTATATTCTGAGTGCATGTTCTGTAATCGGAAGATAGTGGAACATGGCCGTTTTTTCTTGTGTGGAAAACATATATTTTGAATGTAAATTTCATTGAAACTCTCAAATGTAAATTTTACCTTTTTCAGCAACGGACAGAAACAGTGTATACTAGTCCTGGAAACAGTAGGCATTCTTATTTGGGTGCCACTAATTCCTACTGTACTTGTTTGCAAACTTATACAAATTCGTTTGAAATATGCATGTAGGTTCTCACTGTCTGGAGGTCAGAGTCTCTTTTCTTTTTCTTTTTTGCGAATAGATCATAATCCTTTGCGACCTCTTGCTTTGCTCATTCATCGAGCAAACATTGTAACATTCAGGTATAAAACAGGCTAAATCTGCTGATGGCAAAGATGTTGAGGCCTGAGATAATCAGGTAGATATACAAGCGGCAAGCCGGCAATGATCTGCGGCGTCTAGTGGCGAAGCTGCTCCAGGGGTTTGATGAGAGAAGGACAAAGACCTGTTTCACAGGGCGTAGCGGAGCATATCCTCTTAACAAGGTGTGCAGGAAGCAAGATGGCGAGCGATCAAGGCGAAAGGTACAAGGTCTCATAGTTTGCAAGTCAGAAGCTTCAGAAGGATTCAGCTTGCTGGATGAGGTAAAGAGGCCTGGATGGGACATGTCTAATTTGTAACCAGTGATATAGATGTACTTGTAGCTTTCATGCATTTTGCTACTGTGTTGACCTTGAGATCAGGTTTTTAGCATGGTATAACAATAGGAAAGTCAGTGTGCCGAATTTCAACATCGACTCGTTTATCCTATATTATCAGAGTGAGGCGCACAAGACCCTTGGGGTTGAGGATCACGGATTTTACCACATCAAAGTGGCAACCAGTCTGGTGTTTTTGCAAGACGGAGGGCACCAGTATAACCATATCAGGTTACCAGCCCTATAGTTAACTTAAATTTGATCAGACTGCTCACGTGATCTGCAGCGGCCATGGGCTCGTTGGAGGGATTCCAATATCCTCCTCATTCTATTCCCTGGGACCTAAGGACATCTATGAGGTCAGACGTGATAAGTGGGCGAAGTTCCCTAGCCATTTAGTCTATTTTGTTGGGGTTTGGGATGCATAATGGAATACCATGTTTGTCAATAGCTAGGGAGAGAGGTTTAGTGAGAGTTGCATGGGGATGGTCTATCGATCAGGTGTACCGGCTGAATGACGGGGAATGTTGTCCGCATTGTGTTCAGTAGCAGGAGTTGCAGCACAACCAATTCATGCTCGCCACGGTGACCCGTCAACGTGGAGAACACGTCGACACACAAGGTATCCCGTGTCTTGTGACGGAGTAAACATCATTGTTGTTCATGCCACCCGTTTCACCCAGGTCCAACTACGACCCAAGGTTAATTAAAATAAATATAATTTATATTAAACTTTTATACTTTTCTATATCTATTTTAGCATCTTACAATATTACAAGTATAATTTTCGGTTTGTTCACATAGTTTAACCATATAACTCGCAATGTTATTAAATATTAGTTGGTGTTTTCATTTGTTTGAATTGAATATCATTTAAAGATACTTAAATGTATTTGGTAATAAATTCTATTCTAGAACTATTATTTCTACCATGCCTAACATATATAATTTATACGTATTTATGGTAAAGATCTATAAAAAGTACGGTCTATAAATATCTTAGTAACAGTTTCTAGTATATGATTAAATAAGCATATTTATGAAAACTTGTAGAGTATAAACTATATACTGAACCATGACGCTGCTTTTCATAGTCAAAACTTTCTATCAAAGCAAAATTTAACAAAATGTGCATGCTTCGTACTTGGTATTAAAACAACATTGCTTACAACAATCGCCAATGTAAATAAAATAGTGGAGATTCTAATATGTTTGCATATAAAAAATATTATTTGATATGCCCTTATGCATTGTGCTTGTTATCGTCTGATGTAAATTAGTTCGTGTCGGTTTATAAAATAAAAATGAGTTGCATGGAATGAAACCTAAAAATCTAGTTACATAGATTTCCGTAAAACATGTAGCACTTACATCGGAAAGCGAATAGAATGCTAAGTTGCTAACTAAACTTGTTTCCCCTGCCAGATTGGTTTGTTCTTACGTCTCAAGAGGAATGTGTTGTGTATTTGCATCCGCGAATTAACAATTTTACTATGTTAAGATACTCTCTCCGTTCTAGTTAAGCTTATGTGGCCAGACTCCTATTGTTTCTTCTGACTAGAGAGGTTTTGCTTTCTTCCTGCCCTTTACCCAAGAAAGACGTTATTTGTTGTTACAAACCCGTTTTATATTATAGGTTATCACCTCTCTATATGATTGGTATGGATCAATGGAAAGTGACCATTTCCCAGATAATTGGGTGGATTATGCAGTTAGTCATGAGTGAAAATACCGCTATTCAATATAAATGGGAAAGTCGGTCCCTATTTTAGGTCTTCGTGCGGAGTAAGGCAGAGGGGCCCTATTTCCCCCTTTGTGCTGGCGAAAATTTTAGAGGAGGCTAAGATTTCCAGCCATATTTCTGGCATGGTGGGGCATCTTATTCTAAGGGAGGGGTGGTACACCAGTATGTCGAATGACACCATGATCATAGTGGAGGGGTCAACTTGACATTAGTAACCTTAACTTCTTTCTCCCCTGCTTCGAGGCCATGTCTGGCCTCAAAAGCAACGAGGTTGTGATCATGGGGATGCATTCATTTTGGGTCTGAACACTAAATGAAGCGCATTAGTTACATGGGATGCCGACGATACTTTTGGATCCGCTAGTAGGGCGTGTCAAATCCAAGGCCGAACCCTGGCTGGGGAGGTTTACCTGCAAGATTGTCCTCCGTTCCGGCCGGTCGTCGTTGTCGACCTTGTCGTCTTCTCCGTCCATATCCGCCTCGGCTGAGCAACTTTTCTATTTTCCCTCTTTCCCGTGCTCTGCCGTGAGACGTAGCGCCGCCGCTGTCCGAGGTCCTCGCACGACCTCCTACCGGCGCGGCGCGACCTGGTGAGCCCACTTACCCAAACCGCCAAAGACCAGGGCCCTAGCTCCCCTGTCACGTGAGCCTGGCCGACGACGTGTCCTCCACGACCTCTTCTGCACGTCGAGAACGGCGTTTTGTCACACGGGTGCCATGGCACCCGGTATTTTGATTATTTTTTGTCGCCATTTTAAGTTTCCAAAAAATCCGTAAAAAATACTGGACATTGACAACTAATTGAACTATGATTCTGAAAAGTTTCAACGCGAAATAGTTTATATTGCGCCCTACACAAAAATGACAAAATTCTGACAATTTTGAGAGGATTTGAATCTCCACCCAGATCTAGAAATGACAAAAAGGACAAGGATGGCATGCACGGTTCAGACAGCAGCTTGCCCATCTCCTGCTCGAACTTGTCCGTGGTGTGACCGGGCAGGCAAAGCAAATGGTAACCATGATGCCATCCTCACTATTGGCGTTCTTGAACGGGATGAGGAAGCTGGCAATACCAGCGACGTCCGCCGTACACGGGGCTGCCCCATCCCAAGTCTAGCTCGCTGATTCCGGCCTTGGTCATGTCCGAGGCAAAGTACGAGCGCACACGCGTGAAGCACGGCCGCCCGCGCTGCACCATCAGGTCCGCCACCGACCGCATATTCTCCATGTCCACTTCCTCCTTATATAAGTTGCTAGAATAACAATAATAATAAAGAAAATTTTAAAGTGACAAGTAAACAAGAACATAAGTAAACTAAAATAAAACTAAATGTAAAAAACTGAAAGTACAAAATTATAGCAAGCAAAAGACGTTAATGGGGAGTCTTAAATGCATAATATGGGTGGAGTCCCACATAATGGTGCACCCTGAGTCACCCCGCACAACACTACTAGTAGTCTCGGTAAGAAACCCGATGGAACAAACCGAGCATCTAGTAATTAAGGGTCTCCCTTGGATGTGGAGTAAGAACTTGAATCTCCGTTATTCACTTATTAATGCGAGACGAGAGAGAGGGGCTGCTTTCTATCATCTGCAATACCAAACGCTACCTCTAGTCTCGCACCAACAATAATTTCCTTTTACGACCTTTAGGCAAATACTGTGCAGTCGACGTTCGCACATATCATGAAACACCATTAACACACACTAAATAGTTGAGACTAAATAAATCCTCCATTCGATTAATAGAGAAACTTGGGTTGATCCCCGACTAAATTACTCAGGTATAGGACCACAAGAAATTATAGGAATATGGAAAGCACAGAAGGGTGTGTTTGACCTTATCCCCTCCCCGTCTCTGTTGCAGGAGGAGAAGGCGATTTTTGGGCGTCCTCCGTCGATCCACCGCGTGCGCTCTGCTGAGTCGTGGGATTCCCCTCCTCCGCCGGCCGCTTCGGCGGCGGGAGGGTGGGGGATCCCCGGCTCCGGCCTGTATATATGGTAGGGTAGGGTGGAGATCCCGCCGGCGACGCCTTGGAGGAGGTGGAGCTGGTGGCGGGTGGTTTGGTGTCCTCCGCGCCGCCGCCCTCCTCCACGAAGCGCTCCTGCAGCGCCCCCAGCGACTCGCCACCGTCGCCTTGCAGGGAGTCGAGCTCGTCGATGCGCTGCCTACCCCGCTGCTCCTTCTCCACGAACTCCTCCGGGGCGGAGCAGAGATGACGGCGCGGGGCGGAGGTGAGGCGGTGGCGCAGCGGCGCAGGTGGAGAGCGGGGGCGCAGGGGACCATGCGCGGCGGCGGCGCGATGAGACGGAAGGGGATTGGGGAGGAGAGATGAGCATCCATTGGTGCTAGGGTTTGACCGCGGGCTCGGGCTCTGGTTTTGTCTCGCTGCGCACAGTAAAAATGCCTCTTCGTCATGACGAACAGACAAGTCCCTGCCGCGCGCGCACACACGTTCGGCTGACGAGCCTGGCCCAACGAAATCTGGTCCCAGCGGTCAGCTGCTGTGCCCCTCGGTCACCTAGTATAAAAAAAAAATGAACCGCATCTAACGGGCAGAGTTGAAACAGCAATGCGTTTTACCCCGTTGAAGGTGAATCGAACGAGCCAGATTGATCGCTCGGGGCAAACCGGGGCAAACGGCGGGTAGGGCGTGAGCCTTTATAGAAGTAATGTGGTTGGTGAATTAAGTACGGTTGATTTACTATGTTTTCTACTAGTAATTAGGTTGGTTAACTCCATTTACTACTCAGTAACGTTTGTTTGTGTTTAATTGTACTCCCTCCAATCCATATTAATTGTTAGAGAATTGGATGTATCTGGCTGTCTAGATACTTCCGATTCCGCGGCAACTAATTTGGGTCAAAGAGAGAGTATTATGTATGCAAGGTCAGTACTTATTTAGATTTTTTAAATAAAGGATCTTTATTACTTAAAGAGTTTTAAGCATTACACCTGGTCTCTGCATAGGTAGGATGCACACAGCCTCAACAAGTTCTTAAGGCTCAAAAAAAAAAAGGCGAATTACATATCATGATGAGAAACTGTAAAAACGCCTATGGTACTGGAGGGTAGATCCGAAGATTATGTTGTCATCCATGCTGGAAAAACAACCCCTTCGCTGCAGCCTCCAAGCGCGAAGACACCTCCGAAAACAGGTCTCGATGCTCCACGCGCTGTAGGAACGACCATAATCGGAGCGTAGCTGTGCACCGGTAGATGACCTGCATATAAGAAGCATTTTTATCGTTAAAAACCTTGTCATTTCTACATAGCCAGAGCGACCAAATAACGACAATCGCTCCCACCCTAATAAGAAGCTTAAACCTAGGATCCACACCGTTTAGCCAATTGCCGAAAATATTCGCAACGCTACTAGGTGGGTATAAGGTAGAGCCTATCTGGATGGCTGACCATATAGATCTAGCAAATTTACACTGGAACAATAAATGTTTTATAGTCTCGTCATGGTGACAAAAGACACACTTTTTATTTCCGTGCCAATTTAGCTTTGCAAGGTTGCCTTTTGTAAGAATTACCCCACGACGAAGATATCACGCAAACAATTTAGTTTTTAGCGGGATCTTCATCTTCCAATTATTATTATCAACTGAAATATCAGGTTGGATTAACGCATTGTACATAGAATCAAACGAGAATTTACCATTCTTGCTTAAATTCCAGTAAAATTTATCTGATCCCTGTGTCAACTGGACCGAATCCAGTCGCAATAGCAAATCATTCCAGGATGTTTGCCTAGGACCAAATAAACTTTTTCTGAACGAAACATTCGGTGGGGAAGTTAATCACCTTAGCGAGCGTATCGCCTTTGTGTCGCACAATATTGTACAAAGCCGGATATTGTTCTCGGAGTATGGTCTGACCTAGCCATTTATCCTCCCAGAACCTAATTTACGATCCATCTTTAATTGAGAAAGACCCATGTGGGAAGAAAAACTTCTTCGTAGTCATAAGGTCAGCCCAAAAGTGTGAATCACCAGGTTTCCAAACAATCTGAGATAACGCTTGAGAGCCCACATACTTCCTCCTAAGGAGGGTTTGCCAAACGCCTTCTTCAGCAAGAAGCTTGAAGATCCATTTACCAAGGAGGGCCCTATTCTTGACCTCAAGGTCATGAATTCCGAGTCCACCTTGGTATTTGGGACGGCAAACCACACTCCACTTAGCCAGTCGATATTTTCTTTTCTCACTATCACCTTGCCAAAAGAATCTTGATCAGAAGTAATCCAAACGTTTCAAGACTCCTTTTGGTAGTTGGAAGAATGATATCATATAAAATACCATGTTAGTTAGTACTGAATTGATGAGAACCAATCTTCCTCAAAAGGATAATAATTTGCCTTGCCAACTATTTAACCGAATTTGAAGTCTCTCTTCCACCAGTTTCCATTCAGCATTGGTAAACCTCCGATAATGAATCGGAATACCCAAATACTTAATAGGAAACTAGCCCTGCCCGTAGCCGAATAAATCAGCATACAACGAGGCATTTTCTTGAGCCTCACCAAAACAAAGCAATTCACTTTTATGGAAGTTTATCTTTAGATCCAATAGTTGTTCGAACGCTGACAGAACTAACTTTAGGTTTCGAGCTTTTTCGATGTTATGTTCCATAAATAGAATTGTATCGTCGACATATTGAAGAATGGATGATCCACCATCAACTAGATGTGGGATCACACCTTCAATTTGGCCATCAGACTATGCGCGTTCAATCATGACCGCCAGCATATCAGTGACTATATTAAATAGCATTGGCGAGAATGGTCACCTTGCCTAAGCCCTTTTTGGTCTGGAAGTATTTACCAATGTCATCATTGACTTTGATGGCTACACTTCCTTCCGAAACAAAGCTATGGATTAAAGCGCGCCACTCATCAGAAAAACCTTTCATTCTGAGGGTCTGCTGAAGGAACAAGCATTTGACCTTATCATAAGCTTTCTCAAAGTCAATTTTTAAGATCACCCCATTCAACTTTTTCCTATGAAGTTTGTGAACTGTTTCATGCAAGATCACAACTCCATCAAGGATGTTGCGTCCTTGCATAAAAGCAGTTTGAGAAGGACGAACCACATGATCAACCACATGGTTCAGCCATATCGTAGCAAATTTAGTGAATATTTAAAAACTAACATTAAGAAGACAGATATGTCTAAATTGTTGAATCCTTTCTGCTTCGTTAACCTTAGGTAATAAAACTATTTCACCAAAATTTAGACGAAACAATCGTAATTGCCCGTCTTGAAGACTGCTGAACAATTCAAGAAGGTCGAACTTGATAACATCCCAGAAGTTCTGAAAGAACTCATCCGGGAAACCGTCAGGACCAGGGGCTTTGTTGTGTTCCATTTGGAAAACCGCCTTTCTTACTTCATCCTCGGAATAAGGAGCAGTAAGTAAACTATTTTCCTCATGTGTAACCTGGGGGATATCATCTGTTCTGGACTCATCCATAGAGAAGTTTCCTTCCTGTGGTGCTCCGAACAAACCTTTATAATAATTAGTGATGTACGACTTAAGCTGCTCATGGCCCTCAATCGTTCCCTCATCTTGTACAAGAGAATGAATATGTTTCTTCCTGTGTCTGTCATTGGCAATACTATGGAAGTACCTAGTATTCAAATCTCCTTCTAGAATGAATTGTGCTTTAGAACGTTGATACCATTTAAACTCCTCCTCGCGCAAAAGTTTCGCTATCTACGCATTCGATTGGCTTTTAATCTCAATTTCTTGCGTGGACAACATTCGAACTTCTATTAATGCCTCAAGAGCATCAATAATTGAGGAGAGTCATATTTTTTATTTTTTAAGTAAACCTGTTGTATGTTGTGCCCAACCAGTAAGGTGTGTGCGTAAAGCACGAATTCTGTTGTTCCACCTCTGAATTGGACTATCACCGGTAACAGGTTTTTCCCAAATCTTTTTGACCAACTCATAAAAGCCCTCCCGGTGCAACCATCCAAGTTCAAACTTGAAACGCTTGTTACACGGTGGTCGAGGCATACCAGTGGTCAATAGAATGGGAGCATGGTCTGACAGACCCTCAATACGTTCTAGAGCCCGTACTGACACTAGTGGGAACATTGATTCCCAATCAGTATCCATTAGTACGCGGTCTAGTTTTTTGTATGTAGGTTCGGGAAGTCAATTTGCCCAAGTGAATTGTCTCCCTATCATTGAAATCTCTCTTAAATCCAAGCTGTCCATGACTGCATTGAACAAAAGAGGCCAACGATTGTCAAACCGACCTTTGCTTTTCTCGAATGGAAAACAAAGCAAATTGAAGTCCCCACCAATGATAAATGGGCGTGGGTTATCTTTTGTTAAGTATACCATTTCCCGAAGAAAGGCAGCCTTTGAATCATCCTGGGTAGGCCCATACACGGCATCAAGACTCCTGATAAAATTATTAGCTTTATTACGGATGTGAATTTTAATATGAAAATCACCATCCGAAAAAGCCAACACATCCATGGTATCTGTCCTGACGCCAAGTAAAATGCCCCTAGAGCGTCCACGGGGAGGGCGGGAGTACCATGCAAAGTCTATACCGCCCGACAGCTGGTTCAATAGTTCTTGCGAGAACTCACGCCTGCCCGTCTCAGAAATAGCTAAGAAATCCAAATTATGATCTCGAGCACAATGAGCGAAGTGCAAATGTTTAGCCAAGTCACCAAGACGTCTGCTATTTGCAAACATGCCATTTATTGGAAACAAAGGGAGATTTGGAAGACTTAGCCCGTTTCCGGGACCATTTGTTGGAGGAAGATTTAGATTTCGGCCGGATGCTTTTAACTCATACAACGAGCGCAACATGTCCTCATCCAAACCAATCTCCGACACTTCACCAACTAAATGAGAAAGAAGCTGACCATCTGATGTGGCATTCGCTTCTTCTTCATCCAAATAGGTGGCAATCAACTCGGTCAAAGCTTTAGGAATAACCGTTAGACGGTCAAATTCCATGTGCCTCAAGACCTTAGTTGAAACATCAATTTGATTTTTAATACTACCAAGTTTAATACCTACACTATTAAGCTTGGAATGAATAGAGTGTGAAGAAAAAGAAAGAAAAGACTTGGAAGCTGTGTCCGTAGCCCCATCCGCCGCCACACCGAACCTCTCACTACGACGGGTGGGAGTAACCCCAGCCGCGAACACCGTCGCAGTAGGAGGGGTGTGCATGGCGAAACAGAGCTCTCGTCAGCGGGCGTAGTCGTCGAAGACATACTAGCCTGGGTCGACAATGTTGAAGTAGTAGTCGACCCAGCCACCGTAGCATCCGCCCGGATCCATTTGTGTCTAGGGGAGGTCTGAGATGGTGTTGAAACCTCCCCCGACATAGCCAAAGGCAGGCGCAGGGAGCACAAGGGAGACGAGGTCGGAGTAGCAGCCTCCCCCAAGCCCAGCCTGCCAACAGGAGCCGCACCAGGCCTGCCAGCAGAGGCCTGCAGTGGTGTCACAGAAGATGGTGTGCATATGTGTTGCTTACCTCACCACTCCGAGAAGAGGTTACTGTCGGGGGAATACTTTCTAGATTAACCCGCGGCCCAGTGCGATTTAACTTACTCGCACGGATGAAGGCCCACTTGGGAACAAGCCCAATATTGAACCGCCATAAGGAGAAAGATCTAGAAGACAACTCCCGGAGGACGTGAAGACCAAGTAGTCTCCGAGTAGGCCTCTGTGGATGTATTCCTTATGGGGAAGATTCCTTTTGTAACCTAGCGAGCCTCTGTGTATATAAAGAGGACTCGCAGGACTTAGAGCGGGTTAAGCTATCAAGCCCCAAACCCTAGCTTATACGGCGAGTACCAGATCGGATCGCCTCCATTGTAACACCTCGATTATCATATCAATACCAATCTAGGGTAGGCAGGAAGTAGGTCTTTTACCTCACATTGAGGGGGCCGAACCTGGGTAAATCTGTGTTGATCTTTGTTCCTGCGATCCCAAGCTCGGAGATGCTTGACTCGCGTAATCCCACACCTACGAAGTCATCTATGACACCTGACGTGACAAACCCACGACAGTTGGCGCCCACCGTGGGGCCTGCGGTCAAAAGCGTCACGTTCCGCGCAGGATCCATGAAGGGAGCTGAAGATCTCGTTGTTGGCCGTATCATCACGGTCAATGGCACACCCCTCATCGACGATTCAAGCTGGGGGCCGGAAGCAGATTACTTGGAGACCGGCCACGTCATCCCCTTTGGATCCATCAACGTCTTCGTCGGCTTCATTGGCGGCGAGTCAGAGGATCCATCGCAGCATGGCGACTCAGAAGAAGGAGTCGCGGTAACAGTGGACCAAGAAGAAGGATCTATCAACCACGAGTCGCTGCCTCTCGAAGACGAAGAAGGCCAATCCATTGAGTATGTCCTTGAGGAAAGGCTATGCGGAGGCCCTGTGGACAGTGGCTCGCCCTCTGTAGAAGATCGGCACGTGGAAGGGGTCTACAGGACCACAGAAGCAGACGAAGGGCTGGGCATGCCACCAGGCAGCTTAGCCCCCACACCGCCGGAAGCAGCAGAACAAGCCGCGCTAGATGCATCAGGAGTCGCGGCATCCGCTGTGATCACGCCAGGAGTCGCGGCCTCAGGAGTCGCAAACAGAGAAACTCCACCTGGAGTCGCGCCTGCGGAATCAGGGGCAAGGGTAACCCCCAGCGCAGCGGTCACGCCGCCACAGGGAAGCGTGTTGTTTACACCAATATCTGCGGTTAACGCGGCTGCTAGAGTAACAGAATTGGAGGCTACCAGGATCGGGCTATATGATGAGGTCCAGAGAATCGCAGATGAGAGAGCCAGGCTGGCGCGTGAGGAACAGCGCCTCCAACAGGAACAACTGCGACTCATCGAGGAAACCAATTCTCTGCAAGGAATACAGGCCACCTTGCCGCATAGACGTCACGCGAGTCGCCTGCAGCCAGGAACAGTGAACCCTATGGAGCTGTTCCAATCACCCACCATTGAACCAGCAATTGCGGTACCATCAGTCGCCACCAACACGACGCACCCGGTAGCATGGTCAGGGGTCGCACAACCTCCAGTCGCGATACCCGCACGCACGGCACCATCTGCCATGGTTATGCGGTCAGTGGCCCCGTTAGCCGCGCCCGCGGTTCAAGCAATCGCGGTACCATCAATCGTGCCAGCGGTTCCATCTTTCGCAGCACCAAGAGTAGCAGAGATACCTGGATCAAGGGCCATAGTACCGGCTAACAACAGGGCCATGATGCCCCCGCCACTGACGCAGCCAACCTTTGTGCAGCAGTCGCCACAGCAGCCTCAAAGGTTCCACACGCCGCAAGGACATTATGTTAGCCCGGTGGAGAATCTCTTTGCAGCCACAAACATCTTGGCCAGATTAGCGCCAGCAGGAAACACGCCAATGGACAGAGAGGCACGGCGCGCCATTGAGATGCTGAGCACAGCAGTGATACAGCAGGCGAATATGTCCGAACACGCAGGACGGCTGCACTCCACCCCTTACAATAGCAGAGCAACGGCGGAGAGAAGCATCCACGCGGAGTCGCCACACGTTGCGACCTCAAGCTCGGCTAGGCGACAAAGGGAAGATCAGCCTGCGGCTCAAGATCAACCTCAGCAAGTTCAACCTATAGAGATTGTGCAGCCGCGCCCGGCGGCCAACCCAATAGGAAGGCCAGCTTCGTCCAACCTATCGTCGCGACTCAAAGGCCCAGTCTGTTTCAACGAAAGAATCAGGTCTGAACCGTTTCCTGCAGATTTTAAAGGACCTCGCAAGGTCGCCAACTACAACGCCAGCATGGACCCTGTTACTTGGCTCAACAATTACGAGATGGGCATGAGCATCCTAAACGCATCCGAAGAGATCTGCGCACGTTACCTAAACATGATGTTAGAGGGCGCAGCCCACATATGGCTACAAAATTTGCCACCAAATTCAATAAACTCTTGGGATGAGATGAAGGAAGCTTTTATCAAGAATTTCCAAGGGACATGCAAGCGACTCTGCAGCATAGAGGACCTAGAGCGTTGTGTACAGAAGGAAGGCGAGTCAAGTCGCCACTGGATGAGAAGGGTCGCAGAGATCATACATTCCTCAGACAATATACCACCCAGTTCAGCAGTCCTTGTCATGGAGAAAAATTGCAAATTTGAGCCGCTAGTCCACAAACTAGGTCGCATGAAGGATAAAGTCAAGAGCCTAAGTGAGGTAATGGCGGCGGCCAACAAGTATGCTAGCTCGGATAAAACCAGGGACGCATCTGATGGGGAGGAAGAGGAAAGCACTGGCAAAGGAAAAAAGGCCAGTAGCAAGCCTCAACAACAGCAAGCTAGCAATGCCAATACGAGTTATAACAAGCGCAAAAACGAAGAAGGAAACTCAGGGTTAGTCGCAAATACGAATACTCGTTACAAACAAAGCAGCAGCAGAGGAAGGAATTTTCACCCAGTCAATTTGGAAGAGGTTTTCAACCGCCCCTGCGACATCCATATAGGAAAAGATGGGAAACCACCCAACCACACGAAGGCACAGTGTTATCATTACAAAAAGTGGAAGGATGGACAGCCACTCAACACAAACTTCAATCATCAAAACAACGAGGAAGGTAAAAATGGCGGAGGCAACAACAGCAACAACGCCGTCCCAAATCCGCAGCCAGATCAGCCACAGTTCCCAAAACAGTTGGGTCAGTATCATACCATTGTGGTGAATACTTCAAGGAGGGAACAAAAACTGCGACGACGCAATCAGGCTGTTAATGCCATAGTACCAGCCGTCCCACAATGGCTAAAGTGGTCCGAACAACCAGTAATTTGGAGCCGCGAGGATCACCCAGGAGAAATAAATGAAGAGGGAAAACTCGCGCTGGTGGTTGCCCCTCAAGTCGCAGGATACAAGTTGAGCAAAGTACTCATGGATGGAGGCAGCAGTATCAACATATTATATTATGAAACCTTCAAAAGAATGAACCTTCAAGAAAAGCAGCTACACCCATCAAGAACAACATTTCATGGTGTCGTGCCAGGCATATCAGCCCAGCCATTGGGGCGAGTTAACTTGGAGGTCGCCTTTGGGACACAAAGCAACTTCAGGAGCGAGTACATTTGGTTCGAGGTTGTAGATTTCCAGAGCCCATATCATGCGCTGTTTGGCAGAGAAGCATTCGCAAAGTTTATGGCTAGGCCGTGCTATGTGTACCTAAAGCTCAAAATACCAGGCCCTAGAGGTGTCATCACCATCAATGGCGACAAAAGAATAGCTCAAGAATGTGAAGAAGGCGACAAGGCCATAGCCAGAGCAGCTTGCATTGCAGAGAGCGCGACCATGCGCGAGTCGCAGGAGAATTTTGATGACATCGTGAAGGCCAAGAGGCACCTGCCTGACTTGCGACTTCAGATTACAGCCGCAAGGGAGGCAAGGAAGTCAAAGGCTACGAGCCATTGCCAATAAGGACACATCCCAGGCATCGCGAGTTGCCATCAGCAGTCGCAGCAAAATTATTAAGAGTTTACATCATCAAGCAAGCCACTCAGGGCTAAAAAAGCTTCAATTCTGATCGCCACCTAGGCGCGATCGACCCCATTCTGGTCGCCACTTAGGCGCGACCGACCCAATGCAACAATTCTGATCGCCACCTAGGCGCGATCGACCCAATTCTGGTCGCCACTCAGGCGCGACCGACCCATGTATCATCTCTGGTTGCCACCTAGGCGCAACCGACCCAATTCTGGTCGCCACTCAGGCGCGACCGACCCATGTAACATCTCTGGTTGCCACCTAGGCGCAACCGACCCAATTCTGGTCGCCACTCAGGCGCGACCGACCCATGTAACATCTCTGATCGCCACCTAGGCGCGATCGACCCAATTCTGGTTGCCACCTAGGCGCAACCGACCCAAGCATCACTTCTGGTCGCCACCTAGGCGCGACCGACCCTATGTATCATATAATGATTCTGAAATAAAGCATCTCAAACTACCAATTGAGTTGTGAGTCTTTTATTTTTTAATCATTGGTCCCTTGGGGGTGCGGCAGCTTTTTAGCGCGGCCTATTCCTTGGGATCGCCAAACAAGTGGCATTTATCGTGATTATACTCAACCTCTCTTGGATGCGACTTGCACAATGCGGCCAAAGTACTGGGGGTGTGGCGTCAATCGAGTTTGATTGCCTATCATGGCCGCTCTCGACCCTGAACACGCACTTTTTACCTGGGAAATACTGAGCCGCGCAAGGGCCTAAGTGAGGAAAAACCGAGACAAATCATAAGGACCAGCCTATTGGTCGAAACATGTACTGCCAAGAGTACTTAAGCAAACCATAAAATTGTCTTATGACACATAAACTCTAACAATTATTACAGACCGCTAAGGGCCAAGGCCATCAAACCATTGTTTTCTCTTCTTCACTTGTGCGCAGCTTTTGGCCGGTGGGAAGGAGGAACAGGCGGCTTACCAAGCTTGCCAGAAGGAGCAGTCGCAGGCTCGCTGGAGGGCTCTTCAGTCGCGGGCTTGGGGGCTGCAGAGCTGGATACGCCTGGAGAGGGGTTCTTGTCCTGCGGAATCACCGCGCTGGACGACGGAGCGGGTAACTTCTCCCATCTGCTTCCATCTGCGTTATACTTGCCCATATAGGTCGCAAGATCAATCCCCTCCACCAGTTCAGTCGCATGGCCGCGCATATCCTTCCAAGTTGTCGCATATTCTGAGGCCGTCAGTTCGGTGCCATCCACCTTCTTCGAGGGCCTACCTTTTGCAACCTTGGCAGCATCAAAAGAAGGATAGTACGTCTTGGCCAAAGCAAGAACATGAGCCGCGCCGGTGCGAGCTGAGGACTCTTTCCAGTCCAAAAAGAACTGAGGCGCCCTAAGCAGTCTTTTCAGCAGCCCTTCAGAATCACCAGGGACTGGCTTGGTCGGCAGCAGGCACTTAGACAGTGATTTCAAGGCGTCACAAGTTCTTCGCGAAAAATCGCGGATATACTCCAGCTGCTCCTGAGTACTGCCGCGCTGATCCTTGGCATCTTCACCTACATCAAGGCATGTCTCCGTCAGCTCTACAACACACAGGCAAAGATAATAGAGAAAAAAGATGCAGTTACAAGTCGCAATACATACCAGTTAATTCTTGAGTCATGATGCACACTTTGGCGTGGACGAGGTTATGGGCATCAGAAACTTTCTTCAATTTTTTCTCAAGTTCGCCAATGGAAACGGCCTTCAGCCTTGCGTCCTCATTGACATCAGCAATGGCGTCTTTCTGAGCGCTGACTTGGAGCTCCAGCTGCTGGACCCTCTCATGGAATTTCTCTTCAACAGCTTTAAGTCGCAGCTCGGTATTTTTGGCTTGCTCAGAAAACTTGAAGCTTTCATCAGATAGCTCGCCCATCCTGGTTTCCCTCTTCTTTAGCTCAGCGTCACGCTGGCCAAGGAGCTCGCGTAGCCTCTCCAGCTCAGAGGGAGTATCCCCCAGCTGCTTTTCCAAGGCAATTTTGGCAGCTGTTATGGAGCTTAGTTCCTCCTATGAAGGGAACGTCAGTCAGTAAGTATATGTCAAACAGCTAAAAGAGAAGCATCAAGTCTCCCTTTACAGTCAAAGAAGAAACTTGATCCTTGGGGGCTAGAGACAGATAACTGGAGATAGAAGTTTACCTTATAAGCCGCAGACAGGTCAGATAGTGCCTTGCGGAGCTCCATGGCTTGCTTGTCATTTGAGGCAATGATAGCCTCTGACAGTTTCTCAGCGCGGCTTGTGGAGGAGGAAGAAGCAACCTCAGCATGTGGAATGGGCGGCCGCAGATTGTCCGCCGCTGGCGACTCAACCACTGGCGTATCAGCATCCTTGGCCATTACATCTATGGAGGAGGGGTTGACCCTCTCCACGTCCTGGATCATAAGGGGATCCGTTCTATCCTCCAGAGCCACCTCTTGGGTGGCTGTGTCAACAACAGGAACCGTGGCCAGGTCATCAGTGGTGGCCACGCCCTCTACCATGGCGGTATGAGCCACAGGTGATAAATGCGGCTCAACCGCGGTTCCAGGCTCAGTCGCGGGTTCAGCCGCACTTCTGTAAAAAGCAAGGGCATTATGAGAAGAAGAAGAACATAAGCCAGAATAAAAGTATTGAAAGCACAGGGAAAAGTTACTAACTCTGGAGCCATCTTCACAAAGGCCATAAGTTCACCACTTGATGGTGAGGACAGGCCTTGGGTCCCAGAATCTGCGAGTAAAAGTTTTACGTGTCAGTAGAGGAAAAAGAATAAGCATTCAAGATGACAAGACAGCAGAAATTACCAGAGTGGGGACCCATGTCTTCTTCAGCAGAGGCGGTAGCTTTGAAAGCACGCCTGGCAACAAAGGAGATCGCGCCCGTAACAGGTTTGCGACGCTTCGTGGCCTCGGGGTTTTCCAGAGCATCAACCTCTGGTTCTTCACGAGATAGCCTCTTGGAGGCTCTACGGGGAGTTGGTTCAGCCGCGGCAACAGAACTCGCGGCTGGCGCTGGGCTCACGTCCTCGTCCAGTTCGGTCTCTTCATCATCTGAGGCCGCAGAGGCAACAGAAGGGATATCAGCAGTCTCGCTGCCCTCTAGAGTGGGCAGCAACTTCTTTCGTGCGGCACGCTTGGGAGCAGCAGTGCCGGCGACAGTCGCAGGCAGCGACCAGTAGTTCTCGTCAGCCTGGATGAGAGAAATATAAGTTGCAGTGTAAAGAAAAGGAATGCGACTCAACTATGAAGGTGAAAAGACAGAGAAGAGGAGTTACCTCAAAAGGCTTGTTGTTAACACTGAAAGGGGCAAGCCCCACCTTATCGAAGGAGATGTCCTTCTCCTCAGTCACGCGGGTGACAAATTCCACCCAATCCTCAGGCCTCCAGTCCGAAGCTTTGATACGATCAACATCAGCAGAGGTGCCTGTGCACTCAAGGAAAGATCGCTGTCGTGAACTCACAGGCTGAATGCGCCATTTGGTCCAGCAAGAGAGAAGATCAAGGCCAGTAAGACCGTGACCTATTAAGGCGCGGACTTTGATCAGCGACTCATTGATGAAGGACATGGACGAGTCGCGGGGTTTTGATTTCAGTGCCTCGGTAGGCACGAAGAGGGTGTTAGACCAGGAGGGAAGGCGAGTTTCGCCCTCCGGTGAAGTATCTTGGCAATAAAAGAAAGATTTTTGCCAAGCCCTGGGTCGATTCGCTAGGGCTAGCTTGGGAAGGCAAGAATTCCTATGGCGCTGAAGAGAGATGGCGCCGACCTGAACGTAGGCGCCACCCTTGGAGACAAGTTGGCTGTTGCAGGTGAACGAGGCCAGCCACAGATCGATGTTGGGGGCTATGCCAAGATAATCCTCGCACAGCACGTGAAAATTGCTCACCTGGAGCATTGAGTTGGGCCCGATGTCGTGAAGACGGAGGCCTAGGCGTTGCAGCAAATTGCGGAAGAAGGGAGAACCTGGCGGCGTGAATCCACGCTCCACGTGCTCCACGAACATCACCAGCTCGTTGGGCTTGGGGCGCGGCTCGATTTCATCGCCTGGTGCCCGCCAGACGCCGTCCCCTTCGGCGGCAAGAAGCCAGCCTCGGCCAGATCCGCAAGAGTTTCCTCTGTTACCCAGGATCCTTCCCAGTTGCAGGAGATCTGGCGCCTATTGTCAGATGGCTTCGCCTTGGGCGCCATTGCGAGGGAGAGATTGAATTGGGGAACTAGGCTTGGGTCGAGGAAGAAGACGGCGCGGCTAGGGATGAGAAGATTGCAGGGACAAATGGATAATGACCTAGGTGGCCGCAGCTTATAACTGAAGGGGCCCGCAACTAACGGCATTATCTGTGCTCGCAACCAACGGCACAATTTGCGCCCGCAAAAAGAGTAACGGTCCGCAATTAAAGGAAACAGAATATTTCCAGAAGAAGAGATGAGTCGCACAGATGAGTCGCAGCTCTGAATCGCATGAGTCAGGAGATTGGTCAGAACGTTTACAGTGCGGCTCAGAGACCATTTCAAGAGGCCAGAAGATTCTCACCGTAAAGTCCTAACCAATCTTGGGGGCTAATGTCGGGGGAATACTTTCTGGATTAACCCGCGGCCCAGTGCGATTTAACTTACTCGCACGGATGAAGGCCCACTTGGGAACAAGCCCAATATTGAACCGCCATAAGGAGAAAGATCTAGAAGACAACTCCCGGAGGACGTGAAGACCAAGTAGTCTCCGAGTAGGCCTCTGTGGATGTATTCCTTATGGGGAAGATTCCTTTTGTAACCTAGCGAGCCTCTGTGTATATAAAGAGGACTCGCAGGACTTAGAGCGGGTTAAGCTATCAAGCCCCAAACCCTAGCTTATACGGCGAGTACCAGATCGGATCGCCTCCATTGTAACACCTCGATTATCATATCAATACCAATCTAGGGTAGGCAGGAAGTAGGTCTTTTACCTCACATTGAGGGGGCCGAACCTGGGTAAATCTGTGTTGATCTTTGTTCCTGCGATCCCAAGCTCGGAGATGCTTGACTCGCGTAATCCCACACCTACGAAGTCATCTATGACACCTGACGTGACAAACCCACGACAGTTACCACACCGGCTTTGCTCTGTTGCACACTACCAAACACCAATGATTGCATTGGTCTAGCCCAAACAAATACCTACAATACAACAAACCAAACAACCGGCTTTATTTTTTCCATGAAGCCACGAACCCAACCAAATCGATGTGCACAATGTGACTCCGACTCTGCATGGGCGAAATAGGCAGATGGGGGGCAAGAAACATAGAAGTCTCATCATATCCACCATTACCTCTCCAATGTATGCTCTACAATCCAAAGATAGTGGAACCCGACCATTTTGTGTTGGATTTTTTTTTGTAAATGTCACCATTCTCGGTAGAAATTAAAGAAAAAGAATATATGAGTCCTGGGATTAACATGATTCATTGCTTGCGTGCCAATCAAGTGATTCTTACATGTTCACAAAGTTATTCCATAGAAATTCCAGAGTCTGCAAATTTGTAGCTTCTCCAATCCTAAAGTGTAGAGATCATAATCATTTGTAGCATCTAGCTTTGCTTATCGAAGGAGCAAGCATCTCAACATTCAGCTATAAAACATGCTCCATTGATCTGCTAAAGGCGATCGAAGCTTATTCGAGGCCTGACCGCCTGAGACGATCAAGTAGATACATTGAGGCAATCATGGCGCAGCAAAGCGGCAATGATCTGAAGCCTCTACTGGAGAAGCTGCTCCAGGCGTTCGACGACGAGGACGACCGGGAGCTGCTTCACAAGACGGAGCTAGATCACATGTTTCGCATCCTCATGGCGAACAAGGAGAAGATCACCTCACAGCCAGCGGACGTGGAGAAGAAGGAGGAGCTGCCTGAGCTGCTGCGCAAGATCGACGAAGCGCTGCAGCACTGCAAGGCACGCTCCAAGCAGCAGCAGTCTGACAACGCCAAGAGCAAGAAGATGACGTTGCCGTCGGTGAGCGACTGCAACCCTTTCAAGTCACGATCACCGGAATTCTACGTCGAGCCATTGCTGCAGCAGACCATCGCCATCCTCGGCGATGCTCCTTCTCCCTCTGCTCCTCCTGCTAATCCTAATACAGATGGTGATGAGACTGTGTACTACGAGTGGACGACAAGCTACGTGGACGAGGAACGCATATACGGCTGGGGCAAAGAGGCTGACGAGGTGGTCGATGCCCTCGTCGGCATCGAGGAGGAGGGCATGGAGGATAATGTGTTATTCAGGGCGGCCGGCATCACGGGGATCCACGGCAGCGGCAAGACGGCGCTGGCGCAAAAGGTGTTCGTCCACGACAGGATCAAGGACGCTTTCCCTCTCCGGCTTTGGGTCTGCGTCGGCCCGCCGGACCACGAGGACAAGTTCAACCTCCTCTACCGGATCCTCGACAACCTGGGCCTCGACACCGCCAAGGTCGAGACCATCATCGACAAAACCGACGTCTGTGACGATCCTCGCTAGTGGCAACACACCAAATAGCTAACAATCATCTGGATACATATCTCAGAAGAGGAAATCTGAGATCCGGGGAGGGAGGAAGAAGAGAGATACGCAGTCATGCGACTGTCATTACTACAATCAGTTCGATAATGATGCTACCGTGAGTCATGCCCACGAATACATGGGCATCACCCTTGCCTGGACGCAGCCAGCGGATCACACTTGGGCCTGGGCTTCGCATGGGCTTCTCTCTTGACTGTTGGTGGGCTTGGTCCGTGACGTGTCAGCCGTGGCGTCCGTCACATTCCCTCCTCCTTTAGAACCCGCTTGACCCCAAGCAGGTGCATTGGGGTATTCTTCCAGCAACCGATTCTTGTTTTCCCAGGTGCTCCATGAATTTGGCAAGCTTGCCCATTGAACCTGCACAAGAGTCACACTGGTGGTACCTGTTAGAACTTCCTTTGTATCCAGAATTTGAAGTGGAACAGATTCCATGTCCATCAGAGTACAATGTGATGGCAGATCCGGCTGAGCAATGACACTAGCTGGCAGTGCTTGCTTCAGGAGAGACACATGGACTACCGGGTGAATTTTGCTTCCATTTGGTAAATCCAACTTATAGGCCACAACACCCACACGTTGCAATATTGTATATGGACCAAAGAACTTATAGCTCAATTTCTGATTGGACCTTTTAGCCACCGACATTTGCACATAGGGTTGAAGTTTCAGGTATACCTTATCACCCACTGCAAACTGACGTTCAATCCTGTTCTTGTCCGCTTGGCTTTTCATACGTTGTTGAGCTCGCAGCAAGTTTTGTTGTATTAACCTCTGCATTTTGTCTTTCTCCTTCAACCATGTTGCCAAATCCGGAACAGTGTCATCGGTCGCATCTTGAATCCCAAAGTGCTTTGGTGTATAACCATATAACACCTCAAAAGGAGATTTACTCAAAGCTGAATGAAACGTTGTATTGTACCAGAATTCAGCTAAGGGCAACCATTTGGACCATTTACTGGGACAAGCTTGAGTCATACACCGCAAATACGTCTCCAAACATTGATTCAGGCGCTCTGTTTGACCGTCCGTCTGGGGATGATAGCTGGAACTCATATTCAGCATCGTGTCAGTGAGTTTAAACAATTGCTGCCAGAAAGCACTCATGAATACTTTGTCTCTGTCCGATATGAGAATATTGGGCAACCCATGGAGCTTGTACACTGAGTTGACATACAGTTGTGCAACTGCGAGAGCATTGTATGGATGTGACAGTGGGATGAAATGTCCATACTTGGTGTATTTATCAATGATAACCAGTATGGTATCATACTTGTTTGATTTTGGCAACCCTTCAACAAAGTCTAAGCTCACAATTTCCCAAGCTCTAGTCGGAATGGGGAGAGGCTGAAATAATCCTGGTTTACCAACATGTTCTGTTTTAGCTTGTTGACACACTTGACAATGTGTCACATAAGTTTTCACATCTCGCTTCATATTCGGTCATGAAAACAGAGCTTTAATTTTGTGGTACGTAGCTGTAATACCACTATGTCCGCCCACACCACTATCATGCAACGCTAACAGAATTGCTTTCTTCACCTCACTGTGGTTGCCCAGCCAGATTCTATTTTTGAATTTAATAACCCCATCATGAAGAGAAAACCCATTAGAATCTGGATTGGATACACTCAAGCGTGTTAGAATTTCCTTTGCCTGTGGATCTGTTAAATAGCTTTCAACCACAATTTCGAGCCATTTGGGTTTGCTAACTGACATTGGAGACAACTCTTGAGTCGGAGGACAACGAGATAAGGCATCAGCTGCAGTATTCAATGTGCCTTATTTGTATTTTACTTGATATTGCAATCCCAACAGTTTACAGAAAGTTTTGTGTTGGATTGAGTTCGTGAGCTGCTGACTTTCTAGATGAATCAGACTTTTGTGGTCAGTGAAAATGGTGAACTCTCGGTGTTGTAAGTATTGCTTCCACTTCTCCACTGCCATGATCAAAGCCAAGCACTCTTTTTCATATGTCGACAGTGCGTGTGATCGCTTACTAAGAGCTTTGCTTAAGTAAGCAATTGGGTGTCCTCTCTGAGACAACACTGCGCCAACTCCCACACCTGAAGCATCAGTGTGCACATCAAATTGGTGATTAAAGTATGGCAAGGCCAACACTGGCGCACTGACCAAAGCTTGTTTCAGAGCGAAGAATGCTTCATTGGCAACAGAAGTCCACACAAATTGTACTCCTTTCTTTAACAATTCAGTCAAAGGTCTGCAAATGATGCCATATTGAGCTATGAACTTTCTGTAGTAACCAGCAAACCCAAGACAGAACGTACATCTTTCACTGATTTGTGTGTAGGCCATTGCACAATTGCCTGGATTTTACTGGGGTCTGTGGCCACACCGTCTGCACTGATAATGTGACCTAAATACTCAAGTTTCTGCTGAGCGAATGAACACTTAGACTGTTTGACATATAATTTGTTGTCAGACGGTATCTTAAACACTTTGAACAACAGATCTTGATGTTGGTCTAGAGTGGCTGTGTATATTAAGATATCATCCATGAAAATCAGCACACCTTTGCGCAATAATGCTTGAAAAATAACATTCATCGCCGCTTGAAATGTTGCAGGGGCATTTGTAAGGCCAAAGGGCATAACCTTGAACTCCCAGTGACCATGATGAGTTTTGAACGCGGTTTTATACTCTTCGCCTTCCGCCAATCGTATTTGATGATAGCCACTTCTCAGATCTAATTTTGTGAAGTATTTGGAACCAGATAGCTCATCTAGTAACTCATCTACTATTGGCAAGGGATATTTGTTTTTCACTGTTAAAGCATTCAGATAACGATAATCCACACACATGCGCCAACCTCCATCCTTTTTTCTGACCAGAATAACTGGAGAGGCATATGGACTGGAACTTGGTTGTATGACACCCCGTTTGAGCATATCAGCTATCTGCTGTTCAAGTTCATCCTTCTGTGTTGGAGCATAGCGATATGGTTGCTTCTGGACTGGTACTGCTCCTGGAATAAGAGGAATCTGATGGTCAAACTCACGCTGAGGTGGGAGCTCAGTAGGTTCTTTGAAAAACTCTTCATATTGCTTAATTGTTTGCTGCACCAACACTGGAATTGATGGTTGTTCCGTTGTGCTAACTGATTCAGTAGCTGCCAAAGTTACCAATTGTGCCACAACACCTTGTTCAATTAACTGGTGCAGTTCTATTGTAGATATAGCTGGACAATGTGTATTGTTGCCATTGATTCCTCTCAATGTTATCCTTTTCCCTTCATGGATAAATCGCATCTTCTTGCGTTTCCAATCCACAAACATCTTGCCATTGTTGCAAGTTTCAAGCCACTCCATGCCGAGTATCAAGTCATAGCACTTAATAGGCAACACTCGAACTGCTGTTGTGAACTTGGAATCTTGCACACCCCACACTAATGCTTCAATTCCTTCAGAACTTTGCATTTTTGTGCCATCCGCAATTGTGACTTGCACCTTTTCCATCGAAGTGATAGGTAACTGTAACTTTGTAGCTAACTCACTGTTTATGAAATTGCCAGAACTTCCGGAGTCAATCAACACCAACACTTGCATTTTTCCGATATGTCCAAGCAATCTCATTGTTTTCTTACTTGTAGTGCCTTCAGTTGCTGCCAAGGAAATACTCATGGCTTGGCCTTCTTCTTCAGACTCACTGCTGCTGGACCCAGAAGCCTCATCTTCACTGCTGCTAGAGCTACTGTCATTGTGCACTTCGAGAGCTGCACATATTTCATCCACCACTGCCAATGCAATTTGTTTCAGGCACTGATGTGTAGGTCCAAATTTACCTCCACACTTAAAGCATTCACCCTTTGCTTTTCTCTGTGCTCGTAGAGCATCAAATTTTGTGTTGACAACTGGTGCTGCTGCTTTGGCATTCTCAGTAAGCGGTGCAACTGGATGAATACCAAGTTTGCCTGCTCCAGCATTGTTGTGCCATTTCTTGTATTCATAGCGAACTTTTCTCTCTTGCAATAATTGTGCTTCATGTAAGAGGGCCAAGGAAATAGCAGCATCAACCGTTCTTGGTTTATGCAAAATTATAGCAGATCTAATTTCCTTCTTTAAACCTTTAACAAACTTTGCTACAAAGAAAGTATCATCTAAAGCACTGTTGTGTGATAAAAACTGATGCATGAGTTGCTCAAACTCTCTCTGATAAGTGTCTACATCACTAGTTTGACGAATATCTAATGTTTTACTCATATCTGTATAGTATAAATCCTTTGCAAATTTCTGACAAACTGCTACACAAAGTTGAGCCCAACTATCTATATCGTGTTGAGCCTCGTATGTCTGCAGCCACAAAGCTGCCGACCCTTTGAAATGCAAAGTAGAATAATCTACTTTGCAATCTTCAGGTACATGGAACATGCTGAAATACTTCTCAGCTTTCTCCTTCCACATTTTAGGGTGTGTACCATCAAATTTAGGGAAATTTGTTTTAGGCATGCGAAATTCACGGTTGTAGTTATCTCTACCGAACCTATCACTTCTATTGCCATGATCATGAGAAGTATTAGGTTCAAAATGATTTCGGGGTGTTAAACACGCACCATTGTCCAGAGCACGCTGTGGAGCCGTGCTCTGGTTCAGAAGTTCTTCGCGGCGCCCATTTTGGCCTTGAGGTTGTGGCACAACAGTGGCAATAGTCCCCTCAATGGACTGCACTCGAGTGACCAAACTCTCGATGCTTGTTTCAATTGTGGTGACCTTGTTAAGCACCACTTCCTGATTCTTCAGCAATCGCTCAGTAGTGACAGAGAGCGATTTGCAGGACTCCGAATTCTTCTCCACCGTCTCAGCCGCTTTGGTGAGACCTGCGACCACTTGTCGGAGTTGAGCATCGAGATCTCCCACTCTTTGCTCGACCGCCACCATCCTGATCGTAAGCGTCGGAGGACGCGCCGTCGTGCTGCACTCCGGTTCTACCGCCGCCGGGATCAACGAGTACTAGTCAGAGACTTTCCTCTACAATCGATCCACAATTCTACCGCCTGAACCACACCAAACCCGCCGATCAACAGGAATTTTACCACCCGCTCAAGAGATAGCAAGGCAACCTTCGATCTGGACTGGATCCGTGGCCGAATGAGTCACCGTCGCCCAAATCAACACCACCTGCACGGCCAATTGAGAAGCCGTCGCACCACCACACCGCGAGATCCAACTAACTTGGGGATTCTACGGGAGATCCCAACCCAAGCTCACCGACCTCGATTCGCCACCGAATTCACCTCGTACCTCTCTGAAGGATTGGCTCTCCAAGCTCTCTGAAGTCTTGGGGACTTGGGGATTTTTTTTCTTCTGATTTTTCCCTCGATCGACTGGCTACTGATACCAATTGTGACGATCCTCGCTAGTGGCAACACACCAAATAGCTAACAATCATCTGGATACATATCTCAGAAGAGGAAATCTGAGATCCGAGGAGGAGGAAGAAGAGAGATACGCAGTCATGCGACTGTCATTACTACAATCAGTTCGATAATGATGCTACCGTGAGTCGTGCCCACGAATACATGGGCATCGCCCTTGCCTGGACGCAGCCAGCGGATCACACTTGGGCCTGGGCTTCGCATGGGCTTCTCTCTTGACTGTTGGTGGGCTTGGTCCGTGACGTGTCAGCCGTGGCGTCCGTCACAACGTCGTCGTGAAGGCAGCCTCCACGACGGACAAGGAAAATTCCAAGATCGGCGTGCTGCTCTTCATCCTGTACGTGACACTGTACAAGACAGGGTACCTCATCGTGTTCGACGACATAAGGGCGTACGGTGGAGGCGACGGCGGCGGCTGGTACAGCAACCTGACGCTGCAGCCACCTAAGAACGGTGAGTGGTACGAGCGGCTCGCCTACGGCCTGCCCAAGGCGAGGAAGAGCGCGGTGCTCGTGACCTGTCGCAGTGAGGACGATGCCAGGACCATGGTGCGCACCGGCCGCGTGTTCCGCCCACCCAGGCTCGGCCTCGCCAAGGGATGGAAGCTCTTCGAGCGGGAATACAACGAGGCCAAGAATAAGAAGGGCAAGGAAGAGAAGGAGAAGGAGGACAAGCTCTACAAGGGGCTGGAAGAGATGAAGGAGCAGATCGTCGACAAGTGCCTCGGCCTGCCGGTGGCCATTGTCCAGGCGGCCAAGGGCTTCGCCTTGCTCAAGCCTGATGATCCGCCGAAGGCGGAGGATAAAGTTATCCCGGATGAAACTGTACCGACTACCGAGCAAGACCGAACCTACAACTCAGACAACGGAGGCTAATCAGCCTGCTAATTAAGTGACTATGTGTGGTTCTTGCTGTAGTTTTTGTTTCTTACTGTCGAGTGTGCCTTTTCCCGTGTCCTTGGTTTAGTGTGGAGTTTTTCTTTTGCTAATCCGCTTATCCATGGAGTTTGTATTTAATTTTTTGCAGGGAGATTGTAATGTTTGTTTGACCGACCATGCAGGGTCTTATCCTATTTTGAATTTTTTTTCACCCACCAAAGATTTAAACTCCCAATTCTTTAAAGTTCTCTAATATGAAATTTTTCACTAACCGAAGTCGGAGCCAATTTGGACCATATTATTTGCACTTGCTTCCAAAAAACCCTCAGAAACTGGAAAAGCATTTTTTGTAACAAAAAGATATAAACTCCTTTTGACAATATTTTGGCATGACAAGATGCACATATGTGCCAAACATGAAAACTTTATCATGACCGACCATGCAGAGGCTTCTCTTAGATTGAAATTTTCACTGAGATATAACTACTTAATTGTTTGGGTCCAAATTGGTTCTTACAGAAGATCTCCAAGTGAACAGAGAAGATAAAAAAAATGTTTATGTTGGTGTTAAATATTCAAATTCAGGCTCATTAATTCAAGGGCTCTTTTTTGGATTTTTTTTTTACTAATGAGAGCTCTTTTGGGATTTAACCGGCTCTACATTGAAAACCATTCATCTAAAACTGTAGTACCACTAGTAAGTGTACACGTGCAATGCACGTTAAAAATATATTGCAAGTTTTTCTAATATCTTTTCTCATTAGATGAGTTGCTTTGTTTGTGGTTTATGTTCACTGAGTCACTTAAATAGGTATCATGGCTAGGAACCCAAAACAAATATTATAATCAATGGAAATTTTTATATCGAAGAACCACATGATGAACATGAGTATAGACTTTTGATGAGATATTTTCAATATAATCACTGAAAAGCAATTATAGAGTAAGTGTGCAATTTTGGTTGAATGTAACATTTGTGCATTATGTATGTGAAGTGAATTAATAAGATGTTGGTTCAATGTGAAATATGACTGAAACTAGGTGAATGCCCGTGCGTCGCTACAGATTCTATTTTTCATAATGTTTTGTCGATATAATACATGCGAAAATTTATAGAAAATTATATGTAAGGATAATACATCCACTGGATATAACTGACAATCCCTTTCAGTTGTGGGCTAATTTTTTTAAAATAATACGTTTTTAAAATTTATTTCCAGAAATAATACGTGTTTTTTTATTTTCAAAAATATTATCCACTCGTCTTGGCCGAAGATTAGTACTAATCGTTTTCGCCGAAGACGACATGTCCCATGTGTAAGGAATCTGCATGTGGCAAGGACTATGCATGTGCATGCATGCAACTACCTATCGTTCCCCAAGGACGATTAGCCAAGTCGGCTTAGGCTAAGAATATTTTTGAAAAAAAATAAAAACACATATTATTTTCCTAATTAAATAAATTTCACGTATTATTTAAAAAAATAGCCAGTTGCGGTGTATATCGACAAAAGGTATAATTTGATAAAACATGTTGGTGCCTATTATCTTAATATATTTAAAAACATATATATTAAAATAAAAATTAATAACGGGATCATCTCTAAGCAGAGAAAAATCAAAGGGAGACCAATATGTCTAAATTAGCTTTTTTATGAGAGGGGTGTCTAAATTAGCAAATCTAGTTTAGCAAGAAGCAGGAAAAAAAACATCACTCTCTGCCTCTCCGTTGACCTGGGTCCTCCATCCCCAGTTCCTCACTCACTCCCATCTTCTTCCGCTCACTCACCCGACGTCGCCGTTGCCCGCAGCACCACCAAGCCCCAACCATCCCCATCCCCTCTCCACCCCTGTCGGCGCTCGACCGCCCGCCCGCCATGGCGTCGCTGGCGTTCGCAGCACCACCAAGCCCCAACCATCCCCATCCTCGCCAGCCATGGCGTTGCCAACCGACCCTCGCCAGCGCCGATAACCGAATCGCGCTCAAGGCCTTCGCGTACAAGAACTCGGAGGAGATCTTCCTCGTCCTGCCTAGCCGAGCGGCACTCGCCCGCACCTCCCTCGTGTGCGCCTCCTTCCGCCTTGTCGTCACCGAGCGCGCCTCCCTCGCCTGCGCAGCCCGTGGAATTCACCGCCAGCTGCTCTCCCACGGCCCACGGCCCCCATATCCCGGCGGCCTGCTCCGCACGCCCCCTCCCGCCCCCATATCTCCAGAGACATTGGACCTTCTCGCCGATTCGTGGTGGTGCCGGATTGACGCTGCTGGTGAGAAATGGTGAGCGAGGTGTGCATTTGTTTACCTTTCTGCAAATTGATCATCGCTGTTATGTTTACCTTTCTGCAAATTTAAGTTTCAGACGTGCATTTGTTGATTAATGTTGGCTGAGCCATGTCTTATGAGTGTTCAGATATGTTTGCATTGGGTTGATGTGATTTCATCAGATGCCTCATGCTTAGTTTATATTTTAATGTGGAACAGAGGCTCTGAAGTTGGTCTTGTCGAGTGCAAGCCGAAGGCCAAGATTGTTGACATCTGTGAGAAGGGTGACTATTACATAACAGAGTAATGAATCCAATTCTGTTTTAACAACATATTTTCTTATTGTTTCCTCACTGTCTTCCTGATTACACTGGATTTCTTTGTTGAGGGCAGGCAGACTGGGAATGTCTGCAAGAACGTGAAGAGGAAGATTCAAAGGGGCATTGCTTTCCCAACATGCTTATCTGTGAACAACACAGTCTGCCATTTCTCCTCTCTTGCCACTGATGATAAAGTCCTGCAAGAGGATGATATGGTCAAAATGTATTGTCTTGATCTAACCTTTTCTACCATGTGCATTTATTTTTATTTTGCCGCGAGCCTTGAGGATTCTGCTCTCTTATTTGACAGAGATATGGCTTGCCATATTGATGGTTTTATTGCTGTGGTGGCACATACACATGTTATCAAAACGGGGCTAATTGCTGGAAGAGCAGCTGATGTTCTTGCCGCTACAAACACCGCAGCAGAAGTTGCAATGAGGCTGGTTAGACTGGTAACAAGGTACTTCTCTGTTTATCTTTGTGCATTATGTTTAGGAATATGATTTCGTATTTGGTAGACGTCGGATCATTCGGACTGAATATATATTTTTGACAGAGAAGCTGGTAGTCGAAGATCCGCTGAGGTATACTTATTAGGTAAGAAGATACACTTTATTCTCTGCCTAAAAATATACTGTATGATATTGCTGGTTGCAGGTCCGAGGAAAAATAATCAAAATGCCCATCATTTTCAGTACGCCTAAGAGAGCCTCTCGTACTTTCTGAATAGAACCTCTCTAATTGTACTTCTGAAAATAACATCTCTGACCCACTAAAGTAAAAAAAAGATGCATGTACACCAGAAAATACAGACTGAATAAGACTATGTTTATGCATAAAAACACTTTGCATTATAACAATGGTGGAAGAACAGTCTGAGTATCAATTTGCCAGTTCAACATTTTAGTGACGATACATATGAACAAATATATGTATCCGGACCAGAAAAGACTAAAATGTACATTTCCTTGTTCCCCCTCTTTTTTGACAGAGATTGTTGGCCCTTCTCAACGCATAAGGATCCAGGTTGTATGGCCAGCATAAAAAAGGTTAGTTCTGTGTCGTTTTGCAGGGTTCAACTCCCGTTGCTCCAGTTTTATCCGTGTTGATTTATCTTACGTCCTGCACCCTCCGGTTATACACTATACACTACAGACATGTAAAAGAAAAAGAAATTAACAGTTAGCTGTCATGTTGCATCAAAAGGAGCAGCAGCTAGAAAGTTGAATGATGATCATAACATGAGAATCTCACTAACCTGATGGTGTATGCAACGCTGATTCAAGTGCTAAGGACTTCCTTGTAGACTATGTTCTTCGTGGATGTTATTAAGTCTTCAGATCTTTTTCGCTTCTTTGAATTTTTGGTCTGATCCTTGCCCTTTCCATTGTCCTCTTCATTTTCCTTGATAGCGAGGATCTTAATGTTAACCTTAGCAGTAGCTCTGGACAAGGCGACATACAACTAGTCCATGGGAGAATACGGGCTCTGGTAGATAAACACCGACAATAGGGATAGTCTGCCCTTGCGCCTTGTTAACCGTCATGGCAAAGCTGAGCCTGATAGGAAATTGCTTCCTTTTGAATCTGAACGGGAACATGTCGTCATCGAAGGGACAGAGAGGTATGCGAGGAAGGAACACCCTATGTCCGGCATGTTGTCCTACCACGATTTTCGCAAAAAAAAAGCGTTCATCTGGAATCCCCTTACAACAAGCCTCGTCCCGAGACATAGGCCGTTAGCCGGATCAATGTTTCTGAGAAGTATAACCGGACAATTTATCTTCAATTTAAGCTCGTGTGGGGGCAGCCCATTGGGAGATAGCGAGTTTAAGAACTCGGGAGCGTAGTATCCATGCAGATCATCTTCTGCACTGTCGAAGCTGTGGTAGATCTTCTCATCACCAGTAAACCTTTCTATCATGTGTTTGTTTATCTTATCGACATTGTCATTTTTGGTTGCGAGGATCGCTCGAGAAGTCATGTAATTGGGATCAGACATGTTGTCTCCTAGAGCAGGAAATACATGCTCGATCAGCTTCTGTAGATCCTCCTCCCCCCTGTGGACGGTACACATATATCTTCTGGGAGACGTATGTTCCCTTCCTCGTCAGCTTCCTCCGTGCCATTCCCTACCCTCAGCAAGTAATCTGCGAACCATGGGTCGCTCTGTGCCCTCATGTTTTTGACGAGCCTTAGTTGGCGCATGCCCATCCAGAGGTGTGAACTCCGTAGGGAACACTAGTACAGAACGACACATCGGAAACGGGCCAAAAACCCCTTCGGCAACGGAGAAAGGGTCCGTGTCCCCGCCTCTGTTACTGATGTGAAGCCTCACAATGGCAACGGAGGCGATAAACCGTTTCTGATGTATTTAACATTAGACACGGAGTTTTGCTAATAACCGTTTCTCATAAGGGTTACAGGAAAACAAAAAAAACACGGTGACGGGCTGTGCCGTCGATGGAGCCCCGCTCCATGCGACTAGACGGCCGCCCGGTCGTCACCGTATTCATGTACGCCCTGCTTTCCAAAAGTTCATCAGTGCGCGTGGCTGGAGCTCTGCTCCTATGTCTTCACGGCCGCCAGATGAACATCTACTGTCTTTCCTACTGCGTAAAATGTACTGCTCCTGGTGACGGCACTGTGTATGGAGCCCCGCTCCTAGGTCTTCACGACAGCAGCATCGTCACCAAGCATCCACCAAGCCCTTGAAACAACGAATATTCTTTGTTAAAAACAGCAAACAAAACTAATAAATAGAGCCAATAAGCAGTAAACAAAGCAAACCGAGCTAAATACATAGCTGAAGAACTAACTAGCAGAGCAAACTGAGCTAAATAAGTAGCTAACATAACAAATACATAGCTAAACAAAGCAAACCGAGCTAAATAAGTAGCTAACATAGCAAATACATAGCTGAACAGAGCTAACTAACAAAGCAAACCGAGCTAAATAAGTAGCTAATATAGCAAATACATAGCTAAACAAAGCAAACCGAGCTAAATAAGTAGCTAACATAGCAAATACATAGCTGAACAGAGCTAACTAACAGAGCAAACTGAGGTAAATAAGTAGCTAACATAGCAAATACATAGCTAAACAAAACAAACCGAGCTAAATAAGTAGCTAACATAGCAAATACATAGCTGAACAGAGCTAACTAACAGAGCAAACCGAGCTAAATAAGTAGCTAACATAGCAAATACATAGCTAAACAAAGCAAACCGAGCTAAATACGTAGCTAACATAGCAAATACATAGCTGAACAGAGCTAACTAACAGAGCAAACCGAGCTAAATAAGTAGCTAACAGAGCGGTCACTTACCTTAGGCGAGGCGGGGTCACTTTTCGTCGCGGATTGCGTCCCAGGCGTCGGCGCCGGAGCCACTGCCAGAGGAGACGTCAGAGGAGACCTCATCCTGCTCGAACACCGGAGCGTCCTCCTCCTCCTCCTCCTCATCCTCCTCCTCCGCCGCCGCCACCGCTGCCGCCGCCGCATCTGGCCCAGGGCCCTGGCCAGGGAGAAGAGAGCGGTCTATGGCCGCCCGGAGCCCCGTCTGGAACAACGCCTCCTCGGCGGCTTCTATCGCGTGCTCGGCGGCGGAGATGCGGATAGCTCTCTACATCGCAGACGCCCGAATGACACCCTCGGCGCGCTCGCGCTCAAAGGAGGCGTGATAGAGGAGGAGACCGACCTCCAGATCCTCGTCCTCATCGTCCGAGGAGGACGATGAGTACGAGATCCGGGCGTCGGTGGCCGCCGCCGCCGTGGATCCGGATGGGATTTGACGGCTCATAATGAACTCGCGACCACAGTCGCCGGGGATCTCGCCCTGTTGTAGGGGAGATCCGGGCTGCGCCTCGGAGGGTGAGAGGAGGAAGATGCTCCATCCTGACTTCCGTCGACGCCAGAGGGGTTCGCCATCGATGGGTGAAGTAGGAGGAGAGCGTGTGCGGCTAGGGTTAGGAACTGGGGAGAGTGAGACTGAGAGTGAGAGTGAGATACAGTACTGGAGTGGGAGATATTAATACCGGCACCACTTAATGTGCCTTCACATGGGAAACGGAGATAGACCGATCTCCGTTTCTGATATGGCAATATCAGCAAAGGAGATATTCTTTCCTCCGTTGCCTATATATGAGCAACGGAGATCTTTTCAGCCTCCGTTACCATTGTGTCAGGCCCATCCACCGACTAGCGTGCGGAGCTCATTTTTCCGTCGCCTAACTCTTGCCGTTGCCATAGAGGGGTATCCGATGTGTCGTTCTGTACTAGTGGAAGCATCGATTATCTGCCCCCGTGACCCCTTTCTGACGACGGGAAGCACTTGCCTAAAATCACCACCGAAAACGATAGTCTTTCTGCCGAACGGTTTGTCCCGTCGACCCATGATGTCACGCAAGCTGTTGTCCAATGCCTCAACTGCCTGACGCTTCATCATTGTGGCCTCGTCCCATAAGATGAGTGAAGCCCTCCTCAGGAGCTTGGCTGTCCCACTCTGCTTCGTGAAGTTACATGACGTTCCATCTTCATTATTTAGTGGGATCTTAAATCTCGAGTGGGCGGTCCGACCTCCAGGCATGATGGAAGCGGCGACGCCCGACGTCGCCGTTGCCACAGCGATTTTGCCATCGCCTCGAACCGTAGCAAGGATCGCCTTGTATAAAAAGGTCTTCCCCGTGCCTCCAGGGCCATCGACAAAGAAGACACCTCCTTCAGCACTGTCAACCGCCAACAATATTTCATCATAGGCACTCCTCTGCTCGACATTTAGCGAAGACGCTAGATTTGCATCATTGGGGTCAACCTCGATGTTAGTCTCTTCGATGATCTCCCTAGCCTCGCCTCCAGTGTTGTCATACGTCTCGTCCATGTCGTGTAGAGGGAAAGTTTTAATGTCTTTCCCCAAGGATTGCAATATGGCACTGATATCAAGCAACACCATCTGCTCAACTGCGTTCGGGCATGTGTGTTGTCATCAGTAGTCATCAGACATTGCCTCTAGGTGCCTATCCCACAAACCTCGCACGTCGCCCGGCTCGCAGAATACCAAAATTGTTGCGAAGTGCCTCCTGAGTGAAGCTGGCATCGCGAACTGCTCAGACTCGGTAAGACACTCATCGAGTGTGTTGTCGGACTCGATGAGACCTCTCCTCTCAGCAGCCTCGCGAAAACTACCACACAAGACACCATCTACGGTTTTTAGATCTTCGAAGGACGTCGATCCTGACACGTTGTTTAGCAGCACCCTCAAAAAATATCGCTCCCCCTCACCTGGATGGGCTGACACGATTCGACCTACTTGATGACGTTGTACCCTTGGTTTCCAATACTTTGTTGGCTGCCATGTGAAGCTCCCTGGGAAATCTCTGTACAAAATATTTCGAGCCCCCTCATACTTTTGGTTGGCCACAAAATACTCGGTCAGCATGGATTTCGACACATTATCTCGGGCGACAACGTCGTTTAGGTCCTCTCCTGCTTTGAAGGTGACCCTGTGCATATTTGGGAGATGAAGTGGCAGCTGTAGGACCGACGGAGAGTTCTCACAGAGCTTGAAGCCGAATATCCTCCACATCGCCTCTGGTGGAGTAACCCACCTCGCGTCAATGTATCTCTTGATCTCGTCTATGTTACCGTCGCTGTCGGGCTGATCAATGTTGAACGAAGCCCGATCGTGACCCTTGTATATGTACTTATAAAGGTACTTGACGGCCTTGATGCTGGAGCACACCTCAACATTGATGTGGTAGTTAAACATCCGCAAAAGGTGAGGATTGTAAGGCACGACCCATCTATTGTCCAAAGTCTGACCATGGACCTGCATTTGATGACCGTTTTTCCGTCTACGGTAAACGGGGTAGGAGTCCTTTCCTTGTACGGTGTTATCGTTGAATGTTCGGGGGTATCTGCACTTGCACACCCCATCTTGCATGCACACATTATTGGGCTTGAGAACACCGCACGGGCCGTGCATCATATGCTTTACAACCATGGCATAGAGCTCCGGGTACTTATGCTTGTTAGGGGGCTCAGCAGATATGAGCCGGTCGTATTGCTCAGGCACAAGAAGTTTATGTGTTGAATCCATGATCAAAAGAAAGTGAGCATGGGGGAGGCCTCTCTTCTGGAATTCAACGACATATACATGCGCTGTCACAACACCAAGGATGTGTTTCTTGAGTAGCATCTATTTCATCGCCTCCAGCTTGGCCCTAAACACACGGGCAACAAGATCTGGTCGGTCTTGCGGGGTCTGACCCGGATACAACTCGTCAAGTATCTCCTGCCAGTTCGGGTTGCAAGTCATTGTCAGGAAGATGTCTGGCTTGCCATATGTTTGAACCAATGCCATTGCGTCCATATGTCTCCGTTTCATGTCTCGATAGCCCCCTGGAATGACCAAGGGAATCATAGGAAAAACAGGTAAAAGCATATGCAAGAGGCGAAACTGCATCGCTACGGTTAGCTCTTGACTGCTGCGCAAGATCCCAAGATACATTATGTTTAGGGATATTCGGATGCCAACCGAGCTCCCCATTTGGGAAAAAGAGGGGGTACGAGAGCGGGTCATAGCAGCCCTATGTGGCATGAATACTGGTCCTTTTGTTGTCGTTACCATGAAGGGTGATGCTGCGGTTGAACCTCTTTGCTAGGTTGCTGCCCTCTACCCAAATAGCAGCCACTTCAGATGAGACAGGTTTGTTATATCTCCTCTGATCTAGCTTTTGGTCAGTGTTCAGTTCTATCCGGTACTCGTCTAGGCTTTCCCTGTGAGCTCCTAGACTCCTAAATTGTTGGGAGTATGGTTTTTTTTAAGGATTTCCACCAACATCTTGATGACAGACTGATCTAAATTCTCGGTCAATTTGGCACGATGGTTTAGGCTTGGGTCATCATCGTAGAAGTATAGCTGTAGATGTTCTGGCCGTGAACCTGGCTCGAACGAGTGCACGTTGTGGTACATGTTGCCCTGTGCCCGGAACGTGTACGTCCCTGACCTCATGTTTGTGTACTTGTCGTCGAGGGTGACACCAAGTGTTGTGAAGGAGAAGTGACCGTTGAAGAACTAGATGCTCTCTCGGAAATGCCGGGAGTCTGCATCGGATGTAGACCACAGTGTTAGAGTATATGTGTATAGGATCGTTATGGTAGGTTAGGATAGAGATAGGATCTGTTTCCATATGGACCTAACTTGTCTTGTACTCCAAGTCGGTCCCTTGTACGCCTTTATATACTTGCCCATGAGGCTCAATAATACATCCATCATATTCCGCCAATCTCATAATTTTACATGGTATCAAAGCGGCACAATCTGACCTAGCCGCCGCGCTTCCGCGCCGCGCCGCCCCCGGGGAGATCGATCTCTCTTGGGGGCCGCGCCGCCCGTACCTAGGGTTCGTCCGCCGGTCGGTTGATCGGCTGCCCTAGATTTTTTTTTCGATCTGTAGATCGGTTTTTCTCTCCGCCGGTCGCTCGACCAGCGTTTTCTTTTTTGGTTTGACGATCATAGATCGGATTGTGTCGCCCACCGCCCGTCGTCTTCTCGCGCCTCTACTCTGACAACGGCATCGGCCTGCACTGGCCCGCTCTTCGACAGCCGGCTATCGCGGCCGACTCACCGGCGCCGACTCCGCACCGGCCGGCTCCTTCAAGCCGGCTATTGCGGCCGACTCGCCAGCTCCGACTCCGTACCGACCGACTCGTCTTCACCGACCACGCAGGAAGGCCGGACGCGCTGTCCAAGGGACGCCTCGACGCGTCGCAGCCGGCTTCCCTCGTCTGCACGGTCTCCATCGCCGGTTCGTCTTCGCCGTCATCGACCGGGACTTCACCAACAACTTCGCCATCGACTCTGATCTGCGCGTCGTCGTCGCCGCCATGGCGCGTACCGCGTTGCGTCGGTCTGATCAACCGTTCGCGCACCTGTCTACGCCAAGCACGTCCCCGAGCTTGCGCCTATGCTAGTGCTAAGTTGACGAGGGAATATCTCCCCGGCAACAGCACCAGAAACAATGCTTGTACGTCACACGTCAGTTGGGAACCCCAAGAGGAAGGTATGATGAGTGCAGCAGCAAGTTTTCCCTCAGTATGAAACCAAGGTTTTATCGAACCAGTAGGAAAACGAGGTTGCTTCGAAGGTGTTGGTGAAGGAGTGTAGTGCGGCGCAACACCAGGGATTCCGGTGCCAACGTGGAACCTGCACAACACAATCAAATTACTTTGCCCCAACTTAACAGTGAGGTTGTCAATCTCACCGGCTTGCTGAAAACAAAGGGTTAAACGTATCATATGGAAGATGATGTTTGTTTGCATAAAACAGTAGAGAACAATGATTGCAGTAGATTGTATTTCAGATGTAAAATAATGGACCGGGGTCCATAGTTAACTAGTGGTGTCTCTCCAATAAGATAAATAACATGCTGGGTAAACAAATTACAGCTGGGCAATTGACAATTGATAAGTGCATATAACATGCATGTGTGAGTTGTGGTGTCTACTATGAGATTCATTTGGGCATTACGACAAAGTACATAGACCGCTATCTAGCATGCATCTATGCCTAAATAGTCCACTTTCCGGTTAACATCCGTACCCCTTCCAGTATTAAGTTGCAAGCAACAGACAATTGCATTAAGTAATGTGCGTAATGTAAACAATACATTCATCCTTGAATAAAGCATTGCTGTTTTACCCCTAGTGGCAACAACACATCTACAACCTTAGAACTTGCTGTCACAATCCCAGGTTAAATAGAGGTTGAACCCAACTATCATGCATAAATACCCTCTCTTGGAGTCACAAGTATTCACTTGGCCAAGGCTTCAACAAGTAACGGAGAGCATGCAAGATCAGAAATGACATAGACATGATAATATAATATTCAGCTCCACATAGGTATCAATATAAGTCAGATCCCAGCAAACACAACATGTAGCATTACAATAAGATGATCTTGATCATGATAGGCAGCTCACAAGATCTAAACATGATGGCACAAGTGGAGAAGACAACCATCTAGCTACTGCTATGGACCCATAGTCCAAGGATGAACTACTCACGCATCACTCCGGAGGCGGGCATGGCGATGTAGAGCCCTCCGGTGATGATTCCCCTCTCCGGCAGGGTGACGGGAAGAGCTTCAGAACCCCCCGAGTTAGGGTTGACGACGGCGGCGGCAACGAATATGTTCTGGATGAAAGGCTCGGTGCCTTAGGGTTTTCACGTCTCGGGGAATAAATAGGCGAAGGGGCGATGTCGGCGGACCCCCGAGGGGCCCAAACCACCAGGCGACGTGGTGGGGCCCACTGCCTCGCCGGCCTGTGGTTTGGCCACCTCGTGGCTCCCCTTCGTCTCTCCTTCGGACTCCGTGTACGTGTTGGAAAAATAGGGACTTGGCCTTTTGTTTCGTGCAATTCCGAGAATATTTCCAGAAGTAACTTTCTGAAACCAAAAACAGCAGAAAACAGGGAACTGGCACTGTAGCATCTTGTTAATAGGTTAGTCCCAGAAAATGCATAAAAGTGATATGAAGTGTATATAAAACATGTAGCAAATGGTATAATATAAGCATGGAACCACAGAAATTATGGATACGTTGGAGACGTATCAAGCATCCCCAAGCTTAGTTCTACTCGTCCTCGAGTAGGTAAAACGATAACAACAAATAATTTCTGAGGAGACATGCTTTCACACAATCTTGATCAATATATTGCAAGGCTCATGTCATGAATGAAGTGACTCAAAGCAATGGTCTATAGTTTGCTAACAAATAGATAAAGAGTTGTCGGAGACTAGTCCCAGGAACTAGGGGAGTCTCTCAAGTGCTAGGAAACGAGCAAGGGGCTGAACACGACGTCAAACAAAATCCTCAACAACCTCGGCGACGGTGCTCATCGAGCTCGGTGAGGAACATCACGACAGAGAGGTAACACGAGCCGCTACCCAGGTTCAGGCCCACCATGAGGTGTAAAAGCCCTACGTCCTGCTAAGATATATTGCACTGCTTGGAGAGGTTCACAGTACAAGTGTGCTTGCCGAGGGCACAACTATGGCTATGGTGGACTGTGGTGGAATGAGCTCCGCCTTCTTCTCCGACTTAGCTCCTTGGTTGTGGAATGTGTTGCCGAATGCGGGGATCCCCCTCCTAGGTCGTACACTGGCTCCTTATATACTGGGCTTGGTCCTCTTCCCCGAAACTCTCCGGCGGGAAGGGATACCACAATGCCGCCGAACTGGAGCACAGCGCACAGCGTCGGGGGCGTCCATGGACGCGGTCCATGGTAGGGAGCACGCCGTCTTGGCAGAAAAAGCCACCGTCCATCCAGGACGGTGGGCTGGCGCTGCAGAACTTTGGGGCGCGCCCCACAGTGACATCGCAGTTGGAGCGTAGCGGCGGCCGGCCGCTTTATCACCAAATTGGCAAGTCTTGGAGTCCGCTTTGCTTGCCGCAGCTCCTTTGACCGCTTTATACACGAGAATGGCAACTGCGGCGTCTTCGTCATCACGCGCAGGCGCGCATGTCACTCTGCGGCGGGCGCAGAGGCCATGTGCGCTCTGCAGCGGCGCAGGAGCTTGCTTCCACTTGAAGGAACCCCGCGAGGCCCTGGTTCTTCTCCCGCTCCTTGCTGAGCTGCTTGAGCTCCCAGCAGTCTTCAGTGGCGTGGTTGTGCCTGTTGTGGTAGATGTAGTATGGGCGATTGTCTGCCTTTTTCTCTTCAGCCGCCGGAGAGGCCTCGCGAGGCTGTTTCGCGTCAGGCTCTGCCGCGTGGATGGCGGTGGTCTTGCGCTTCTCTGCGGGCTTCTTCTTGCTCCTGGACCCTTCTGGAGGGTCCTCCTCCACTTCCTTCTTGACGAAGAGGAGGCCCTCTTCAGCCTTGGCGCACTTGTCAGCCAGATCAAAGAGCTTCACCACAGAGGAGAGCGTGTCGTGGATGCCGAGTTTCTCGAGCACCCTGTGGTTCGTGACGCCCTCCCTGAAGGCGGAGATGACGTGCGAGTCCGGGATGTTCGGAATCTTGTTGCGGACCTGGCTGAAGCGCTGGATGTATCTGCAGAGGGTCTCGTCAGGCTTCTGGCGCACTGCGCGAAGGTCGTTGTAGGTGAGCGTGCGTTCGTAGGTGCCCTTGAAGTTAGCGACGAAGACCTTGTAGAGGTCCTTCCACGTGTCAATGGTGTTCTCGGGGAGGTTCATGAGCCACGAGAGCGCGGAGTCCTTGAGCGCCATGGAGAGCCAGTTGGCCATCACCTTGTCGTCCCCTCCTGCAGCTTGGATGGAGACGGTGTAGAGCTGTAGGAACTCCAGAGGGTTGGTCCTGCCGTCATAGCGCGGAGGGAGGTCTGGCTTGAACTTCACAGGCCAGACGACGCGGCGCAGGTTGCGGGTGAAGGCGGTGCAGCCCGTGGCGTACGTCACGGCACCTCCAGCAAGTACGCCGCGGTTCTGGCGACCTGCAGCGGCGATCTCCTGTACGACGCGGTTGTGGCGGTCCCTCTGGCGCTCGATCTCCACGCGGGCGTCCGCCGGAGTCCGCTGCACGATCGGGCAGCCGTGCGGCGAGGATGTGTGCGACGCGGCACGGTGGTTCGCTGCCGGAGCTGCAGCTCGAGGAGGTGGCGGAGGCGGAGGAGGAGGAGCGCCGTGCGCTATGTTCCCCTCACGTCCGGAGTGGCGCACCAGGGAGCGGGAGGGTGCTGGTGCTGCAGCGGTGGCGGCAGGAACGACGGCGGCGTTGATGAGCTCCTCGAGACGCCCCAGCCAGTTCTCATGCCCGCCTGCGTGGGGCGGTAGCGCAGCAGTTCCTGCGCCATCAGCAGCGCGGTTGCTGGACTGGGCGCTGCTCGGCCCATCGTGGAGGCGCTCTCGCGCCTGGATGGGTGCAAGGAGGAAGCTCCCTCGTCCTCGCCGTCGATGCCGCCGTCGTTTCCGCTGCCGTTGCCGCCATCGTCCTCAGGGTGCTCGACGCGCGGCTCGGCGTTGCGCTCTGAAGCGCGGTTGGCGCGTGGGCGACCACGCGGGTTGTGGTTGGCGGCGGGCTCGGTGTTGGCCTTGCCGGACGTCCGTCGCGCGAGACGCGCAGCTCGCGTGTCAGTCATGGCGCGAAGAGGTTGAAGAAGTTGAAGATGCGCCTCAGCCCCCTACCTGGCGCGCCAGATGTCGGAGACTAGTCCCAGGAACTAGGGGAGTCTCTCAAGTGCCAGGAAACGAGCAAGGGGCTGAACACGACGTCAAACAAAATCCTCAACAACCTCGGCGACGGTGCTCGTCGAGCTCGGTGAGGAACATCACGACAGAGAGGTAACACGAGCCGCTACCCAGGTTCAGGCCCACCGTGAGGTGTAAAAGCCCTACGTCCTGCTAAGATATATTGCACTGCTTGGAGAGGTTCACAGTACAAGTGTGCTTGCCGAGGGCACAACTATGGCTATGGTGGACTGTGGTGGAATGAGCTCCACCTTCTTCTCCGACTTAGCTCCTTGGTTGTGGAATGTGTTGCCGAATGCGGGGATCCCCCTCCTAGGTCGTACACTGGCTCCTTATATACTGGGCTTGGTCCTCTTCCCCGAAACTCTTCGGCGGGAAGGGATACCACAATGCCGCCGAACTGGAGCACAGCGCACAGCGTCGGGGGCGTCCATGGACGCGGTCCATGGCAGGGAGCACGTCGTCTTGGCAGAAAAAGCCACCGTCCATCCAGGACGGTGGGCTGGCGCTGCAGAACTTTGGGGCGCGCCCCACAGTGACGTCGCAGTTGGAGCGTAGCGGCGGCCGGCCGCTTTATCACCAAATTGGCAAGTCTTGGAGTCCGCTTTGCTTGCCGCAGCTCCTTTGACCACTTTATACACGAGAATGGCAACTGCGGCGTCTTCGTCATCACGCGCAGGCGCGCATGTCACTCTGTGGCGGGCGTAGAGGCCATGTGCGCTCTGAAGCGGCGCAGGAGCTTGCTTCCACTTGAAGGAACCCTGCGAGGCCTGAACCCTCGCCGAGGTTCTTTAGCCGTTGACTTCTCGCGAGGGAAAACCTCCCGAGGGTGGCGCGGAGACGCGCCAGGGCCTGAAGATCTTCTAGGTGAGGGCCTCTCGAGGCAGAGGTCCCTCTTGAGGCCTCCAAGCCGATCGTCTTGGTCCTTAGCGGAAATGCTCGGTCGAGCACGTAAGCCCTCGCGAGGGAAAATGCCTCGCGAGGCTCGCCAGGCTGAACGTCTGGTCCTTAGCAGAAATTCCTGCGGAGAGTTCGAGGGCTGTGGCAGGCCGGCCCATGATACCCTGGTTTTTACTGGGCCGACAAGAGTAAACAATGAATCATATAAGCAAAAACTTTTCATGAATAGTACTTTCAAGACAAGCATCAAAAAGTTTTGCATAAGAGGTAACTCATAAAGCAATAGATTCAAAGTAAAAGGCATTGAAGCAACACAAAGGATGATTAAGTTTCAGCAATTGCTTTCAACTTGTAACATGTATATCTCATGGATAGTTGTCAACATAAAGCAATATAACAAGTGCAATAAGTAAACATGTAAGAATCAATGCACACAAAGTTGACACAAGTGTTTGCTTCTAAGATAGAAAGGAGTAGGTAAACTGACTCAACATAAAGTAAAAGATAGGCCCTTCGCAGAGGGAAGCAGGGATTAAATCATGTGCTAGAGCTTTTTAAGTTTTCGAAAGCATATAGAGAGCACAAAATAAGTATTTGAGAGGTGTTTGTTGTTGTCAACGAATGGTAGTGGGCACTCTAACCCCCTTGTCAACCAGACTTTCAAGAGCGGCTCCCATGAAGGACGTTATCTCTACCAGCAAGGTAGATCATCCCTCTTCTCTTTTGTTTACACATGTATTTTAGTTTCTTTATAGATGACACTCCTCCCAACCTTTTGCTTACACAAGCCATGGCTAACCGAATCCTCGGGTGCCTTCCAACATTCACATACCATGGAGGAGTGTCTATTTGCAAATTAAGTTGCTTACTGATAAATCAGGGCAAAACATGTGAAGAGAATTATTAATGAAAGTTGTAATTAATTGGGGCTGGGCACCCCGTTGCCAGCTCTTTTTGCAAATTATTGGATAAGCGGATGTATATGCCACTAGTCCATTGGTGAAAGTCTGTCAGAAGTAAATGACAAGATTGAAAGATAAAACACCACATACTTCCTCATGAGCTATAAAACATTGACACAAATAAGGAGTAATAAAGTTTTGAATAGTTTAAAGGTAGCACATGAAATATTTACTTGGAATGGCAGGAAATACCACATAGTAGGTAGGTATGGTGGACACAAATGGCATGGGTTTTGGCTCAAGTTTTGGATGCACGAGAAGCATTCCCTCTCAGTACAGAGTTTAGGCTAGCAAGGTTGTTTGAAGCAAACACAAGTATAAACCGGTACAGCAAGAATCACATAAAAACATATTGCAAGTATTATAAGACTCTACACTGTCTTCCTTGTTGCTCAAACATTTTACCAGAAAATATCTAGACCTTAGAGAGAACAAATATGCATCCCAAGTCTCAACAAGCTCTACGGTAGTTCTCCACTACTAGGCTTTAACTACATGATGCAAGAGCTTAAACATGATCTACTTGAGAGCTCAAAACAATTGCAAAGTATCAAATCGAAACAAGACAATGATCTACAAGAATGCATATGTCTTTTCCAATACCAACTACTACATGTAGCATTTTCTTTCTTCCAAACAAACACCAATAATTTATTTAAACATAAACTCTCCAAATGATAATATAATGCAGCAAGAGAGTATTTATAAACAAGTGCTAACAGCTCGAAGAGATGCATGAAAAACAGGAGCTAAAAGCACTGCAGTAGCTAGTTAAGAATACTCAACAAATATAAGTGAAGAACATGAGTATTCACATGAAAAAGCGGAGCGTGTCTCTCTCCCACACAAGGATTGCTAGGATCCGAATTTATTCAAACAAAAACAAAAATAAAACACACAGACGCTCCAAGTAAAGCGCATAAGATGTGAAAGAATTAAAATATAGTTTCACTAGAGATGACCTGATAAGTTTGTTGATGAAGAAGGGGATGCCTTGGGCATCCCCAAGCTTAGACGCTTGAGTCTCTCTGAATATGGTTGGGATGAACCACGGGGGCATCCCCAAGCTTAGGCTTTTCACTCTTCTTGATCACATAATATCACCCTTCTCGCTTGATCCTTGAAAACTTCCTTCACACCAAACTCAAGACAGTTCTCATTAGAGGGTTAGTGCATAATCAAAAATTCTCATATTCTGTAATGATACAATCAATCCCAAAGCTTCTGGACATTAGCTACAGCCACCAATGCTTTGTGGAGCAAAGAAATCCACACAAACACAGTAAAAGAGCGAATGCAAAACAAAAGGCAGAATCTGTCAAAAACAGAACAGTCTGGAATGACGAATTTTTTCGAGGCACTTAAGTTGCTCAGATGGATCTGGCCTAAAATAATGAAAGTTGCGTACATATCTCAGGAATATGCGTGATTTTTTCAGAATTTTTTGAATTTTCTACAGGGAGATAAGCTCAAATCCGTGACAGCTAAAAATCTGTCACTGCGCAGAAATCCAAATCTTGCATCAACTTTCAATATAGAACTTTACTTGGCACAACATTGCGATAAAATAAAGATACAAAGGAGTTGCTACAGAAGTAACAAAACTCCTTGACTCAAAGAAAACAAAAATAACAGCAAATAAAAACGATGGGTTGTCTCCCATAAGCGCTTTTCTTTAACGCCTTTCAGCTAGGCGCAGAAAGTGAAAATCAAGTGTTGTCAAGTGGCAAATCATTCAAATCATCAAAAGCTTCTTCCAACACACAGCTTGTAACAATGGGTATCTTAGATGTTCCTGGAGGTGTTTCATTACCTTTAACCGTACTAAAAGTTTTATCAATTTTAAGCTCATAATGAGTCTTTGGTTTTGGCACTTTAGGAACATACATAAACTTTTGCTCTCTACCCACATAAACTTTCTCCTTTTTAGACTTAAGAGAAGTAAAGGTTGAACTTAAGGTTTCAATAGCTTCCTCTAACTCATCAATTCTATGATTTTGGGTGTCATGGATATTATTATCCTCAAGAACAGTGATTCTTTCATTGATGGTGGCTATTGATTCATTAGTCTTACCAATACAATCAAGAAAATTTGGAAAAAAATTCTCCATAGAGTCTAACTTATTTATAACATCCTCCAAGGTGATCTCAATTTTAATATCTTTAGTGGGTGGTGTTCCTACCAAACTTTCAATAATATTACAGGCTTCTAAAGCAGGAGTACCCAAGAAATTTCCACCTGTAAGAGTGTCTAGAACATACCTATACCAACTAGAGATACCAACATAAAAGTTCCTAAGGAGGATAGTGGTAGAGTGTTTCTTAGTACATCTATGATGAGCATCACTAATTCTATACCAAGCATCTTTCAAATTTTCACCTCCTAGTTGCCTAAAAGAACGAACTTCAACTTCAGGAGCATTCATTTTGAAAAACAAAATCAAACGAATTAAACAAGTAACTAATTTTTTTGTGTTTTTGATAAAGAGAGCAAACAAGACTAAATAAAAATAAACTAAGCAAGACAAATAACAAAGTAAAGAGATTGGGTGTGAGAGACTCCCCTTGCAGAAGCAATTCGGTTTTCCCCGGCAACGGCGCCAGAAAACGTGTTGCTGCGCTAAGTTGACGAGGGAATATCTCCCCGGCAATAGCCAGAAACAATGCTTGTACGTCACACGTCAGTTGGGAACCCCAAGAGGAAGGTATGATGAGTGCAGCAGCAAGTTTTCCCTCAGTATGAAACCAAGGTTTAATCGAACCAGTAGGAAAACGAGGTTGCTTCGAAGGTGTTGGTGAAGGAGTGTAGTGCGGCGCAACACCAGGGATTCCGGTGCCAACGTGGAACCTGCACAACACAATCAAATTACTTTGCCCCAACTTAACAGTGAGGTTGTCAATCTCACCGGCTTGCTGAAAACAAAGGGTTAAACGTATCGAATGGAAGATGATGTTTGTTTGCATAAAACAGTAGAGAACAATGATTGCAGTAGATTGTATTTCAGATGTAAAAGAATGGACCGGGGTCCACAGTTCACTAGTGGTGTCTCTCCAATAAGATAACTAACATGCTGGGTAAACAAATTACAGCTGGGCAATTGACAATTGATAAGTGCATATAACATGCATGTGTGAGTTGTGGTGTCTACTATGAGATTCATTTGGGCATTACGACAAAGTACATAGACCGCTATCCAGCATGCATCTATGCCTAAATAGTCCACTTTCCGGTTAACATCCGTACCCCTTCCAGTATTAAGTTGCAAGCAACAGACAATTGCATTAAGTAATGTGCGTAATGTAAACAATACATTCATCCTTGAATAAAGCATTGCTGTTTTACCCCTAGTGGCAACAACACATCTACAACCTTAGAACTTGCTGTCACTATCCCAGGTTAAATAGAGGTTGAACCCAACTATCATGCATAAATACCCCTCTTGGAGTCACAAGTATTCACTTGGCCAAGGCTTCAACAAGTAACGGAGAGCATGCAAGATCACAAATGACATAGACATGATAATATAATATTCAGCTCCACATAGGTATCAATATAAGTCAGATCCCAGCAAACACAACATGTAGCATTACAATAAGATGATCTTGATCATGATAGGCAGCTCACAAGATCTAAACATGATGGCACAAGTGGAGAAGACAACCATCTAGCTACTGCTATGGACCCATAGTCCAAGGATGAACTACTCACGCATCACTCCGGAGGCGGGCATGGCGATGTAGAGCCCTCCGGTGATGATTCCCCTCTCCGGCAGGGTGCCGGGAAGAGCTTCAGAACCCCCCGAGTTAGGGTTGACGACGGCGGCGGCAGCGAATATGTTCTGGATGAAAGGCTCGGTGTTTTAGGGTTTTCACGTCTCGGGGAATAAATAGGCGAAGGGGCGATGTCGGCGGACCCCCGAGGGGCCCAAACCACCAGGCGGCGCGGTGGGGCCCACTGCCCGCCGGCCTGTGGTTTGGCCACCTCGTGGCTCCCTTCGTCTCTCCTTCGGACTCCGTGTACGTGTTGGAAAAATAGGGACTTGGCCTTTTGTTTCGTGCAATTCCGAGAATATTTCCAGAAGTAACTTTCTGAAACCAAAAACAGCAGAAAACAGGGAACTGGCACTGTGGCATCTTGTTAATAGGTTAGTCCCAGAAAATGCATAAAAGTGATATGAAGTGTATATAAAACATGTAGCAAATGGTATAATATAAGCATGGAACAGCAGAAATTATGGATACGTTGGAGACGTATCAGCCTACCACCGATCGAGCTGCAGGCTACCACCGCGTCGCCCCTTCGGGCCGCACCGCCGCCGCCTTTGGTCCATGTTGCCGGCTGCCAACGCGCCTTCCCAGGCGTGTACGCCACCGGCAGCACCCGCCGTCGCCCCGACCCGCGCACTACTGCTGCTGCATCGCCCCTTCAGGCCGTAGCGCCGCGGAACGCCGTCCACTCCGCCGTCCCCACGCGTCGACTTTCACGTGGTATGTGCCGTGCCGCTTCCCTTGGCACGGGAATGCCACCGTCCGTGCATGGTCTTCGTCACGCTGTCTGGTTCTTCCTCTCCTAATTCGAGTAACGCCGCCGCCGTTCTACAGGTAACCTGCATGGCCACTCCGGCCGTCGCAGGTCCCGCCGATCACACCTTGTCCAGGCGTCCAGCTTGGCCACTCCAGGCCACCGCTGCCTTCGCCGCCTTCTACGTCTTCGTCCACCACGACCTCATCGCCAGCGTCATCTTCTCATCCCCGACTACGTCTACTCCGACAACTGCGGATGACATCGGCACCTTCTACCCCAAGCCGATTGGCGCCGCAACCGTCGTCGAGTCCTCCTCTGCTAGTCCCTCCGATACTGGAGTATGGTTCATGGTGGTCCCTGCCCCCGCACGCATGGTACTGGCAACACCAGTGCGTGCCTTCGTCCCCGACGTGTCCCCAAGTCTAGCAAGCTCGGGTCGGCGCCTCGTCTTCATCGGCTACGACAACGTCCTCGGCATCGACTCCCTCCTCTATGACTGCCTCGACTACGTCACCGAGTTCTTCTATGCGTACTCGGCCCTGGCAAAGCCAGAGTATACCTTCGTCCCCGATGTGCACCTTGTTCCGGCAAAACATGGCCGCGCCTCGTCCTCGACGGCTCGTACTGTGTCGTCTCCGGCATCGACATCCTCGACGACTGCCTCGACGCGTCTCCATCTTCTCCTCGCACACTATGCGCCCGCGGCTTCATGTGCGTCTACCTCGACACCGGCAACCCGACCATGACATCAACCACGGCGACCCCTCGCACGGCTACCACGACCAAGGCTGCACCGCCCAACGCTCTCGGCTCCCTCGACATCGGCACAAAGGGCTATCACCTCGCTTGAGCTCCTCATCAGTTTCCTCTACAGTCCAAGCATCGGCGCCACGACACCGTCCACGACGTTCCCGCTCCTACTGCGGAGGGATGTCAGCCCACTGGATTCTAATTCGGTTTCTCTCCAGTCTGACCGTCCGCGACGTTCCAGTTGTTCACGACGCTACCGCTACGACTGCGGGGGGATGTTAGAGTATACGTGTATAGGATTGTTATGGTAGGTTAGGATAGAGATATGATCCGTTTCCATACGGACCTAACTTGTCTTGTACTCCAAGTCGGTCCCTTGAACGCTTTTATATACTTGCCCATGAGGCTCAATAATACATCCATCATATTCCGCCAATCTCATAATTCTACACACAGCCTCATCAGTTCTGGTATAGGCTCCGGTTCAAGCAACTCGGTTTGCCCGTTCAAACAGCAGAAACCGTCGGTTTCATACTCGAATCTCTTGGCCTTGCATATTTCATGGTCCACGGCATGCTTCAAGATGTGTGTGCTGTCTGGTAGGTTAGAGTACACATACTCAAAAGGATCATTTTCGATAGAGTCCGAGGAGATTGAATCATTTGATTCATCCAGGCAGATGGCATCATCGTCATCACCTGCGATGAAATGTTAAGGTATAGTCCAATCATAAGCAATACTCAGAGATATTGATAGATATTGATAGGCGTGTAGTAATACCTTCACCGTCAAATAAGCAATACTCATCATCCATGAGGTCCACAGGGTGTGGATTATCCTCCATGAGCCTGCTAAGGATCGCCTCCGTTTCACCTTTGTCATATTTGAGTTGGTAAGTGATCATCATTACTACTAAGGTCCGTACATAAGAAGATGTGGAATACTGGAGTGTTACCGTTAGTCCCGATGGTGTAGTCTTGCGTGCTCGGAGAAGCAGAGTCGGGGTGAGAAGGTGTGGCAGGCATCGCGAAGCGAGCATTTGACCGAATTTATTGTGCATGCCTCTCACCGCGTGGTACGGCTTGCCTACTTGCTCTTAGTATTGCACTATTCTTTCGTCTCTCTTCTGTTGCAACAAATTCTTTATGAGCTCGCTCTCGAGACCTTCGCTGAGCTCTGGTCTCTGGCCTCTGCTCAATGGTAGCGCCCATGGTCCTGGTAAGGTATTCACCTGCATCATTATTGGGGCACGCGGTAAGTAAAGTAATTCATCGATGAGTCTATAGAAACGAAGTGGAGTAAAAAATGAGGTAAGTATCGTCGCTTTCTGAGCTGTAGTTACGCCTCCTTGCCGTGGGTGAGCCTTGAGGTGAAGCGGCAGGTGATGTGTCTGCACTAAATATTGGACATGGCATTGCAATGGATGCAGCGCACGGGGTCTTCCGCCTAGTCTCGTAGCTTGCCCTGCGCATCGCTAGATGCCGTTGCTCCTCCTCGGTTGTTAGGCTATTTCGGATTGACCTTCGTTCCGCGGACCTTTGTTCTCTCTGCTCATGTGTTAACATATCTCGTTGTTTCTTATCTCGTTCCCGTCTAACTTGATTCTGATGTGCGTGTATATCAGCTACTTGCTTGACTGTCATGTTATTTGTCGGACATTGCTTCTTTTTCTGATAGTTTGCTCGTCTCCATGCGTTTATCGCATCCCTCTGTTCTGGAGTTAATTTATTTCTGCGTTCTCTATCACGTTGCCGCCTAACTTGATTCCTATCAACATTGGCTATGTCTTTTGTTGGAGGTTCTTCTGTTGTCGGATCTGCGTACTCACAATCATTTCCTGCACGTTTAAAAAGAACACAAAAGTCAGCTGACAATTCTATGCTAACATATAGAGCACTGATAGCATGTGTTGCCATACAAAAAATTGTGAGTACGGTGCATACCATTTGTATTTTCTGCATGTTCCGACGCACGAGCATTTGTGAGAGTGCTCCCAACATGTAGAGATGAATCCATTTGGCTCGAAAGATCCTCATCAGATGAGGATGTATAACTGTAAATGGGAGCGTTGATTGTTTCATCTATGCACACGGCACCCTGTCGCGCTTGTAAATCCGAGTGTTTTTGTTTTGGAAGCATCACTGTGATGATGTTTACAAATCAATTTAAACTTACAACTAAAAAGATTGGTATGAACTACAGGCTTAAATACAAACCTTCTTTCCCTTTGTCGGCAAGTTTATCTTGATTGTGAGTAATTTTGGATTCAGCGCTAACCAATTTTTGCTTGTTAGAAGAGACACTCCTGAATGAACGAAATGAGTTTGACTCAAATGGAGTCGCGAGTATGCCTACATCACCAATATTTTAACTATCAGTGACAGTATAGAATATGTTGCAATTTCCGTTAGTAATAAAACAAACCTTGTGTACGTGGAGTGTCTTGCAGTTGGTTGATACCCCATTGCCCACTTTCATTATATGGAGCGCCAAGACCTGACATGAAGGATTCATCATCTTTTTTATTTCTTGATTAGCAGTAAAACGAGAACTGGGCAGCAAGTGTTACTCATTTACCCTCAAAATTTAAGTTTCGAACAGGGGTCTGTAACCCACATCCTGCATAAGCCCAGAACCATGATCACCATTGACCAAATTTTCCTTGTTAGAATACGCATTCCTGTTTGTCCGAAATGAGTATGATCCCTCAAATAGATTCGCGGGTATGCCTACATCACGATTGTTAGCACTGTCAGTATCAGTATTGTTAGCACTGTCAGTATTAATACACAATTGCGGTGAGTATTTTTTTGTAGTAAACAAAACCTTGTGTAGTTGGAGTGTATGGCAGTTGGGTGACACCTGATTGCCCAGTTGCATTAGCAGGAGTGCAAAGTCCTGCCCAGAAAAATTCATTATATTTTTGCAAGGTGCATAATGCTGGTTTTGATTAGTGTATGGCTGTTGGGTGGTATAACGGATGAGCTTACCAGGTGAAACGAGACCAGCTGTTGTATCGGTCTTCAGATGATCGGCCTCACGTTTCTTTTTATTAATGTCATCCCTCTTTCGTGCATATCTCTCCCGTTCCTTTTGTCTTTTCAATTCTTGTCGATCTGCTATTTGTCCTGCGATGCAAAAATATGTAGGCACAGGCATTATTTAGGCGTTACAAGCTCAAATGTGGCTTAAAGGTTGTGATGTATTTACCTGAACTTCTATCATTGGTTAGGTCTTCGAATGGAGTCCTTACCCCAGTACGTTTGGATGATGCCATCCAAATGACGTCTCTGTCGAGAAACTTTGCAACTTTTGTTTCCTTTTAGTGAAACCAAGGCAAGGGGAGCAACAAAATCAGAAGCAAACGAAGGTACTGTTCCAGCAAACTTTGCATCCAGCTTCTATCATAGTGAAGCAGGTATGTTGAATTACTCACCGCGTGAATTACATTCGAGTGCAGGGCTCGGATCGAATCGCCGAATCGCCATAGGCCGGAGGCAATGACGACCTGGTTACCTGGTGCCGGCGTATCAACCGGCAGCGCAGCCTTGGACGTCAATGTCGACCTGGTAAGGTCGATCTCAGTGGCAGGCGATCGACACAAACGACCCGTTGATTGATCCGATTGGTTTGGCAAGTAATGATTGTTTTTTATTTTGATTGCTTGTTGACCCGTTGATTGATCCGATTGGTTTGTCCTCTGTTGACGGTAAGGAACGTCTTTAATTGGTGGGTCGTAATTAGTGCGCACGTTGGTAAACAGAACGCGTCGTGTAGCTCATCTGCTGGGCCGGCCCATCTTTAGCGATGCGGTGACGTGTCACACTCTGATTGGTGCGGTCGTCTGCCGATCTAGCTCTTAGACGGACGAACGTACGTCCAACTGCCAATTAATAGTAAAGATGTAAGAGAATTTCAGGCAACATAGACATAGGGGGTAACTATGGCTCGGATGGCCTGGTTGTCAATATCTTCTTATCTTTTTGTACTAGCTCGAATTAATATTTGGATTGAACCTTTCTCATAGGATATTTTGGAATATTCCGTACAGAGAAATAACATTTCTCGGTACATAAATGGAAATACATATCAATCTGGTCACAGTAGAAGCTATTTCTCTCGTCTAAACTATTTTTGGGTCACTTTTCCTTAAGAATTTATTGTGGAGTATTTCTTTTTTGCGCGGGTTATTATTATTCTTATATGATTGCCTAAACAATACATTGTGGCTCAGTTTACAACTTAAGTGATTTTAAAAAATGGTTTCACTGAAGTGGTAGGTGAATCTATCTGTATGGCCAAGCTGCCAAAGTTTTGCAACGCAAGCCGCCATGGCATCTTCTTCCATCGGGGTTTCATGTCAGAATCTACCCATGTTCATATGTACCTCACTAGGAAACTAATATGACCTATAATTTAGGAAGGAGTGAGTACTTATATATAAACCCACACAACAAATTGCACTTGCATGTTACTTAAATTGTAAACTTTCAAAGTGATGCACGATTTTAATTGGCTATGGCTAATAGAATTCCATGCAACTATATTTAGTAAACCATAATTTCAATTTTCGGTTTTTATGTGGAGATGACAATGACTAGCCGTTTAGAAGTGCGACTCGGAATTAAATAGATTACATGCTATATGTAAATAGTCGTTCTCAATTACTTAACATGGCATCTTAAAGTTATATGACTAAAATACGCAGACTCATAGGTTCATTCAGTTCTCTAGCCACCCTAAAGTATAAATTCGCACGAATAAAAATGAATTGCACCAAAAAGGTGCAAAACACCCAAAAAAAAAGACAATCTATATACAAACTAAAACACAACCGTAAAATTCAATAAAAACGAATACACAAAAATTAAAGGACTGAAACATTACATATGTGACTTAAAAATATCATAAAATTGACTCAAACAAATTTGAACAACAAGGTGACTAAACTTTGCAAAAAATGAGCCATGTGTGCTTTTGCACTCCCGTAAAACTATTGTTATTAGATAAATTTTCTGTGGGGTCATATTCTTACCGAAAATGAACTCTTTTATTGTATTGGAAAATCAAGAAGCTACTGAAACAATTTGAAGTCAACAACAAAACTCTCTACCCTGATTAAGAGAACACATAATTGTTAATAAAAGTTTTAGTGTGTCATCTCTATGTTGGTGGTTTATCTATCCTACTATATGCAGCTGGTACAATCTTTAATACCTCAAGAAGGCATATAAATATTTTGTCGAAATTCAAACCACGTGAAGTCTGACCAAACTTTTTGAAAAAAACTATTAAACTCATAGGTTTTTGAAAACCTATTAAACTATGTTGGAGGAATATTTGTACTACACTTTCCCTACGGTTATTTTTTGTCACGTGGCAATGTCCATGATGAGGACCGTCCGAGCGACTAGACTAGAGGGGCAAAGGAGATGCTTCACGATGCATTGGGTAAATATGATTTTTTTTGCGTGACACTGTCCACAGAGAACCTATGAACGTGGTGGTCGTGATCCAGCGGCAACATTGTGGTTTCGTAATTGGTGGTGTTACTCAAATATCGACTCTCGATCTCTGAAGTAAAAACCCTAGGTATGACCTTCATTGGTCCACCTAGCAATGGCGAACTTCTAGTCGTTTCCTTGTTCATGACATCGTTTTGAGATCCTGGACTTTCTTCTGGAGTAAAAAACGATGAGCTGAATTTGGTCTAGATTGGGCGATGATGACGCTCTTTCATTTTTTCCATCCCGGAGACGTTGCTGTTGGAGATGTTTGGGTGTTGCAAATGGTGGTGATTCTTTCCTGTCGATGCGGGTTGTCGATCGCTTTGGCGGGGATTTCTTCTTGTTGTTCTTTCTTCTTCTATATTTTTAGTTGTGTGCATCCGTGATGTATAGATTAGTTCTTGACATTATGTTAATGCAAAGACCATGTGTAATTGTTGTCTTATTTTTATTAATATATTTTATCAAAAATAATCTATGAAAAGGGACTACGCCTCAATGTAAACCTTCTCCTAATCGCTCGCATTTCTGGTCAGGTTTGCTCTATGTTAAAGATATAGTGTATTTGTTGTAAGAGAGTAGTTGTTTGTGTGTGCAAAACTAAAATAGTAGGATATCTTGATCAAAGATAAAAAATATTTTTTCAAATCGTCCCTACGGTGTATAATCTAACCTTTAGCCAACATGTAATAATAGCTAAGGTTTTTCTAAAAATTTCAACTTTATGAGATTTAGGAGATGTCGATTCTGAGAGAACTTAGATATCCGGAATCATCTTCTACACGGTATTCTATCTGAAGAACCTGATACAATTAGTTGCATCCTAAAGAAGTCTCCAAACACTGTCGGTTAAATCCATTTGTGCATACCATATTACTCGTCAAGTTGTTTTCCCTTACAAGAAGATGAGGACGATGAAAATCCTTCTAAATATTGATATTTTTATCTAGTAAATTAGTAGTAGGATTATTACATTACATAATTTGATAAAGAGAGGCTCGAAATGGGCAGAAGTCTCTGAATTTTGGGGAGGGTGAGGAAAATATTCATCATATGTTTTTGTTTGTCCTATGGCACCATTTTTATATGGAGTGTAATAGGAAGTGTTGTAGGAAAAATATCGTCATGAATCCTTATAGTATCTATGTAAAAATTGGTTCACTAGTTGAAATATAGAGTTGTAGGACTATTAGGAGTAGTAGGTCTGATGTGGACTAGTGATAATATTTAATGACTACTTCTAGGGCATGTTTGGTAGGTTGCAGATCGTGGAGCAAGACCCGCCAGGTGCGAGTCCATTGTGATTGGATGCTCGTATGAGCCTTGAAGGGGTTCGTAGCAGAAAAAATAATTTATCTAACTTACGTACGCCAAAACTTAGCCAAGTATCTATCTATTTAGTAATGCGGTAACGGAGGAGATATCGGTAACATACCCTTGTAGACTGATAGCGGGGATTACGCTCCCGCAACAAGCGTTGTCGATGAAGACGACGTAGCCAACCTCGAGGTCGCGAAGAACTTGGCGCGACGAAGACGGAGACGAAGCTGGCGCGACGATGATGCCCTGGCGCCGCAAGTGAGGCGCCTCCGAGTACTCACACACATGCGGAGCTTGACGATGACTCCCGGGCTCTCCGATCCAGCCGAGATAGCGGAAGTAGAACTTTTGGGTGGAATCCCGCAGCACGACGGCGTACTGCGGTATAGATTTCTCACGTGCGCGCTGTCCTTCAAGGGACTACGCACTACGAGAGGTGGAGACGGAGTGGAAGTGGGCGGAGGGGCATCCTCGGCCGACGAGAATTAATTCCTTGAATTATTGTGTATAAAACAATTAATACGCCCGTCTATTTATTAGGGGAGAGGGGGTGTCCCTCTCCCTAGTTCTCCCATGTGGGACTAAACAAAAGAGAGAGGAGGAGGGGGGGTGCGCCGGCCACTAGGGCCCAGCCGCACCCCATGCCAGCCGCATGGGCCCTAGGGCCCAGCCGCACCCCATGCCAGCCGCATGGGCCCTAGGGCCCAGCCGCACCACCTCCTCAAGGGGGTCGGCCCCATATGGGCCTTTCCCTCCGGGGTTTGGCCCATTTAGGTGGGCTGCCCCAATTTTCCCTTTTATTTAATATTAAATTAATATTTAAATATATAATTCATAATTAAATATATTTGCATATTATTTAATCTCCCATGACTCCGTAACAACTTCCGAATCACCCCGAACTACCTTCGGTCTTCCCCCAGAACCCTTCCGATTTCACCGGAACCTTTCCGGTTTATTCTTTCTCTCTATTTCTATTATTCCGATAATTCCAAAATGATCTCTAAGCGTCGTCAAGACCTTAAGTGTGTTACCCTACGGTTCGGGAAATACTCCAGACATGGTCGAGACCCCTCGCTCGCCAATGACCGTTAGGGAGACCTTGATGGCTATGACGGTCCCTATGCATTCCAGAATAATCGTCGTTGAACCGTTAACATGATATTCATTCGTTTTGTTCTTTTGATACTACCCTTGTCTGAGATATGATCGTGAACATCCTATGCTTTGTTTTATCTCATTACTGACAAGGGCTACTTAACTCGTTCTGTGATATTACATCTCCAATGACTTAGTCATACGCTGCACAGCTTAATAAATGTAATCTCACCGAGTGGGCCCAGAGTATCTTTCCATCACGCGGATGAACAAATCCCGCTCTTGATCCATAGGCCTCAACATACCTCTTTTGAATACCCAAGTTTCCCACCTTTATAGTCACCCATTTATGGACTGACGCTTGATGCACTCAAAGTACCCTCCGGAGGCAGCGATTAATATGATCTCACAGTCTAAGGAATAAGCTACCATATTACTTTCCTATTGCAATAATGAACTTCGTGACATGATCCTCTTGCAATACTTTGTTGGGTATGTCCATCATTTTATTCCACTAATAAAATGACCTCATCATCGACTATATAAATATCCATGATCGGGAATTCTCGATCATCAGCTGACTAATGAACTAGTTTGTATAGAGTCTTACTAGGGACTCTGGTTTGTTTATATACCACACGTGTATTAACAATTCTGATTAATACAGTTATAGCACGGTATAAAACTTATTATAAACTTAATGAGATAATGCGATAAATACTTAATATTTATTTGCCTCTAGGGCATATCCCCTTCAGTCTCCACTTTCACTAGAGTACAAATAAACCAGCTGCATTTTACTATTAATCATAACACCTTATCTTATAAGCGTTTTATGACAATGCTTGCTTGTGGAAGAGTTTTTCCTTTAACGGCTTGTACCATACTGAACCGTCCATTCTTTGCGATTCATCGACATCACCTTGTTTGATATCAATACGTTATCTTGATAACATGTATACATATTTGATGACTAAGTGGGAATTTCGTTTCCTCGCGCATACTCTGATTCATAATCAGCTAAGTGCAGGAAATCGCTTAGTTAGAGAACATGTTTTCTCTTTCAATCAATATGTATAATTTCGCAGTATCTATATACTTTTCATACTTATGTAGATTCTGACATTCTATTGTCAGTCTAGTGTCTAAAATAAACCTTCCTACGACATTTGGTCCTTCCAGTCAGATAGATCCTTTAACACAACACTTTGTTGAGTTCAGTTTCCTCTACAGACTTGGATTCTTTATCCTTAGTTTCCTTTAAACAATAAAGATTTTACTTATAGTGAATTCATAAAATTCACCTTAGCACTTGTTCTTCTTATAAGAACATGGGTTATACTACGTCGAGCACATAATATGGTTTTATATGATGCCACTTAATACATCGGTATAAAAGAGGAAACATATCTCACAACCACTATTATCGTGTAGAAATCCACTAAATGTTTTAACTAGATTTTTCAAGGACTTTTCCTTGATTTATTCCATTATGACCTTTTCAGAATCTAATCTAATAAAACATATCGACCTTTTATTTAAAACTTTCGGATCCATCTAAATAGATTACCAACGTTTTAAATCATACACAACTTCATCGTAATTCCATTCTCATTACTAATTAATTACCAGTACCTTTCATTATATGTCATTTACATATAAAGACACTTATTAAGCTCCCACTCAAAATGTCAACCACATTTGAGACTATACAGCTCATCTAGCTCCCACTCAAAAACATGTCTCTTACATATCAGATTTGGTAAGCCAATTCGACTCCCACTTAAATTGTATAAACATATTTTCTTTCGATATTTTGGTCAATACAAAATCATTGATCATTTATCAATTCAAAATCCAACACACGAAATATTAGCACTTTTCTAACACAGACTCAAGCATGTCTACATTTGTGTAGTCAAACCTTTTGATTTTGTCCCAGACATTCTTTATGACAAAATTAGCTTTATGTCCTTTCCATAGTTTCATTCCTTTCATATAACCTTCTATACAAAAGATTAAGTAACCACTTTTACTTAATAAGATTCAAATAACAATTACCTTTGTAATCTTAAATGTAACTCCGGATTTACAATTCTTAATTGTTTATCGTATTTGGTATCATCTAATTTCTTTGTAGTTTGCATATGTATTTCGTTCTGGCAACAAAATCATTTAATCTAGAATATCAATTTGTGACTTGTCAAAAAATATTCTTGATTCGTACCATCTTTACAAGAAACTCCTCATGAAACATTATGATCTTTTATCATCATTTTCATTTCCTTTCGTAGAGTTTTTGTTTCCGAAACATATTCCGTCACATTACTCCATACTTCATAGGAATATGGTCAATTACCTTTATTTGAGCTTTTGCACTATTCCATTGTCCTTTTGAAAAACAATTTTCCTCAATTTACCAAGGCAGCAACACAAGTTTTGCTCTTGTTGGTATTTGGTTTATGGAATATATTTTCATACCTTTTATGAATATTCTACAAATAATTATTCATGTATAGTTTTATATTATCATATAATCCAATAAACCACGACACTGAAAATATTGTCGTGTTACACGAATTTTGGATGAGAAAACAATTTTTCTAAAGTGGGGCGTTTTACTAATACTACTCTAAATAATATTTAAACTTTTAAGAGATACTTTTAAGACCATACTTTATCAAAGATAGATTATGATTATAATATTTATACAAATCAACATATTTGATGTGTATTCAATTTATTATAATTTGTGGAACAATATTTCACAAGTCTTTATGCTAAAACCGTAACCTAAAATCATCGTCCTTTTTTTATCAAATCACAATGACCCGATTTAGTATCCACCTTTTCTCTAAAATCCTTTTGATCTTTTATCAAACAATTTCAGATTAATGTCTCTTTTAGTAAATACATTTTATTTACTTAGAGTCATTTTTGAAGGTTCCGATAACAATGATATTCACCATATTGATTTAATTATCATCGTGTATGATTTTCAATCAACTTTTCTTATACATTGACATATCAATGTTTGGATCATCACGTCTCATTTAGACATTGGCTCATGTATGTTCAATAGATCGAAGTATCTAGTGATATGCTACAACGCCAACATGATTAAAATCCGGTGGTGTTGTTTCTGAAATCAATATTATTATTAGCTCTGGATATCTTTCTACATACTAACCGAGCAGGGAATAGCGGGCTGTGGTTGCTCGCTGAGTTTTGACGCTCCATCAGTAATTTGATGGTTCAGATGTCTCATTGCTTTCCCAGCGCTCTCTCTCGCCCTTTCCTCTTTTTTTTTAGATTTCCTGGTCTTAGTACATCTTGTAGTATCTGAACTCACGCACTACACACTCCACACAGACACAACACCACACACACGCCACCCGTGCGCAAGCTAGACCTAACCAGACTATACTAAGACTTGAGCCTCCGCGAGCCTAGATCTTCCGGGAAAACCTGCGGTGGTGGGCACACCACAATACCAGTGAAGAACCGCGGGAAAAATTGGCTCCGAACACTGTGAACAGTGCCGTGCAGGTGAGACGCTCGGTGAATTCGCTCCCAGGAGTCGAACTCGCGAGCGGGCCTGCATGCCACTGCATGCAAAGCCACTGCGCCACAGGCGCGTCCTCCTCTCGCCCTTTCCTGAGGCGGCCCTTTCCTGCGGCGGTTCGTCATTTGGCGTCCGCGGCGGATGGATTGGCGTCCAAGGGCTGGTCCCATCTGTCGGTGTCGTACACGACTGAGGTCGGTTCGCCGCCGCTTTTCTCTGCGCCATCTCCTCGGTCTCCTGGGCGCCGCCAGGAGCGCCTCTGCCTAGCACCGTGAGCCGCTGGGAGCGGCCTCCGCCTCCTACCTTGCGCCACCGGGAACAGCCTCTGCCTCCCTCTGGGCGCCGCCGCGTGTGACCTCCCCGCCGGGGAACAACCTCCACCTCCACTCGCCATCTCTGCTCGCCTCCTCCTGACTCGTGCTTGGCCGGTGGTGCCCCCCATGGCTCGCGCTCTGCCGGAGGCGCCATTCCCCTCCCTGCTCGTGCTCGACCGGGCTCGCCACCACGGCGTCCCGATGCGCATCGATTCTGGCCTGTGCAGGGTCGGGAGGAGCGTCGGAGAAGGAGAAAGCTCTCCCCTCGACTCGCTTGGCCGCCGCTCGTTCTCATGGGAGTCCAGCGCGCCGTACACAGGAAGCCCACACCGGCCGCCCATCGAAGTCCACTGCGCCGCTCTGGAGTCCCGCAAGAACCGGATACGTACCGTTGTTCGCCGGCCTGCCTCGCTTGTCCCGGTTGACAACGGTGGATGGCCCCCGCGGCGGCTTGCCGTATTGAGGCCGTTCCTCCATGGAGCGCAAGCTGGTTGGTCGCCTCTGGCTGGGCACAAGACTGGACTCCTCACTCCCGTACGTGCTCACGTCCCCTCTCTCAATATGTGTACATTTGTTCTTCATTCATGTTCAAAAGGGATGCATCAGATCGATGGACTGCAGTATCTGAATACCCTCTCTAATGCCCTGGTTTCAATCATTTGTTTAGTGTAGAGAAGCTTAATAATTTGCCCTAAATCCGTATGCCCAGAAGATGTTTGTGTTTATACCTAAAAAGGGGAATATTGTTTATACCTATTGGTAGCCGAATTTAAGTATAAATAGCAATTCACCAATTTGATGCTATCTGAATGTGACATAGTCTGACTGGCTGGAATAGCTCCACTACGAGTATGCATTGCCCCTATTATGCAGAGCAGAACTCATGGATATAACAAAATAAGAAATTATCAAAATAAGGATACTCCGGATACGAATAATTAAGTAAAATAATTGCTGTTAAGTTTATCTGTTTCTTGTCCCATTATATAGTTCAGGGAAGCAGAACGTGTGTGGTGTCCTCACCATATCGGCATTGTGCAATAAGAAAGATATATTTCTTCGTTTTTGTTGTCTTATACATTGCATAATTTATTCATGTGTTCAGGAATGCTGTGATCAAAATAAGAACTGAATTCATAGCAGTTGCCACATATGCAGTACATATTAATGAGGTGAACTATGTTTCATCAGAAGAAGGATTGCATAGTTTTACATAAACTGGTGCAGTTGATTATCATTTTGGTTCTGACTCCTATCTGTTGACCTGTTTTTTTCCTTTTCTTTTTGAGGAAAATCGATTGTGGTAGGTATGTTCTGAAAATATTGCTTGCTAAACTCTGAGATTAATTTCTTGCATTGTCAAATACTGCATGACTTCAGCCATTCAGGCGAGGTGTTAAAAGTTACCATGTAATACATGGTTGATACTTTCTTCTGGTTTTCTCAGTTCTTATGGTTATGATATTTCTTTTCAAAACAGTGCTACAACCTACGAGTACCCGCCTTTGCATACAGAAACAAGGAGGAGGAGCTATGATAAATAAATGCAGAATATATATGTCTATGTGCTTTTTATTTTAAAACTAAAATTTAGTCAATTGGAAGGTTTTGGACCTGGTATGTTCCCAACTCTGTGTATCCTGCCGCCAGGTTGGTTTGTTGCGGTAGAGAAGGGTGCGCAGCTGGATATGCTGGTAGGGATGTTAAGGGGAGGGATTTGCTTTATTCGATATTGGATGAATTACTATTTTTGATTCGACCTGTAGCACTACCAGATGCAGCCTAACATTGATCTGAATAAATAGTTCGGTGGTAAAGTGATTGGCATATGGATTTTGGCCCTACAAGTTTAACCGAGCTGCATCTCTAGCGACGTTACATGACAAAGGATGAGTTGGTCCTGTTCACGTCCGTCTGATGTATTAGAAAATTAAGCATTTTGGCATTAATACATTCTACCACATTAGTTGGATGGAAATATTTGGCATGGAGCTGTACGTTGGATTTAGTGAGCATGTCATCTACATAAAACGAATTACATGATGTAGACCGAGAGCATTTCTTTTTGCCTAGGAGTACTGGAGTAGATTGGTCTTCTCTTAAAATTGTTTCTCAATCTGATTACCCGCAAGTTTTGGGGCTTTGGGTGCTGGAAGTAGTTGTCCGATTGGAACGCACGTTCGAGACAAATGCGCGACGCACCTCATCTTTTTATGCTTGGTTGTGCTATTTTTTGTGTTTCTGCAGTGCTTGGTTCTTCCCTATATCGATGTTACGACGTTCCTACATGCTTGCTTAAATGGGCTGCTCTCTCATAGTACCTTTCTTGCACAAGTGTTTGAGGAGTTCATGCTCAGCATTTAACATGATTTCTTTCTAAAAACGAGTCATAACTGAATGCTATGAGACATTAGAACGTGCAGCTGGACTTCTGGCTTGTCATCCCTGATATTTATAGTTTGATTCAATCTGTTAGCATTTTCACAATGAGTTTCTAAAATGTTTCCAACGGTTCATTGTCTGAAATTGTTCAATGACTGAGGGGTTGTTTTTGTAACACACTCGGATGACATGAACATGTGACTGCTCCAACGACGCTTGTCGTGCAGTGATGGCGACCTTCCAGGTGTGACACATTGAGCAACATATATATATTTGTTCATATTCTGATATAATCCATTTTGTAATTATTATCCTCATGGGTATTTATTTGTTCATATTCTGATAGAATCCGCTTAATAGCTATTATCCTCGTGGTGGGTATTAAGTAGTTGTCACGAATTTCAAGCAGAGTTTCATTAATTAGGTGATTGGTTATAATTTATGTCTGTACAGCAAGATTGTAGCATGTCTTGTACTTTAGGTCTGTATAGAAGCACAACAGGAAAAGATATAGTACAAAAAATCATACATGGCCCATCTGATGGGGTTGCCTGATACTTCAAAATTCAGGCAGTGTGTTGCATATTGATCTTGCTGCATGCAGCCTGCAAGAAATAAACTTTACGCAATCCATTTTCATCATAAAGATTGATTCTAGGCGTAAGGCATAGTTGAATCGTCACCACTTTTACATGAAGGCGAAGGTGGTGCAGGGATGTGACAGTTTTTCGGTAGTGAGGAGATGAAGGAGGAGAGGTAGCCCATTTGACGGTGCGGTGCAGGGATATGACAGTTTGTCGGCAGTGACAAGGTGAAGGAGGAGAGGTCGCGGCGAGGGAGACGTGCAGGGGCTGCTGGGCCGCGTCTTGCGCCGTGGCGATGCAAGGCAGGGAGTCGTCGGGTTGAGGGCGAGGGGATCCCTTTTTTTTCTATTAACTTGCCTGATTGTAGGGGCTACGGACTCGGGATGAGTTTCATGTTATGCTTTGTGGTGGAGGTGTTATGAAGGACGCGTGCGCAGGCGGCGCTCGCGGCAGCAGCCACCGGCAAGGCAGTGCTGTGCATGGTGGCTAGGCTACCGGGCTCGAAGAACTGCAGACGTCGGTCTGGGTGGCATTCCTGTTGTTCGGACTCCACCTGGGCATGTTGTACGGGGTGTTCTCAGCGAGCTTAGAACCGGCAGTGCAGGGGTCGTGGCTCACCTAAGACGAGTTCTTTAGGAACATCTGCAGCGTCCTGCTTTGTGAAGGTGACCTTGCGTTATTCTGACATTTTGGTGGAACATCATTCCTTTCTAACATATGTATATGTCTATTTCGATTTCAGATATTGCAGCAACAGCTCACAGAACCTTTAATCGTGTGTTAAAATTATTGTTTTCTTTTGTTAGTTTCAATAGCAGTAATCTATGATAGCTTAATTAGAGACATCAAAGTGAAAGTAGTAGACTTATATGAAAATTTCTTGTTTCATATGCATCATGAGAAGATATCTTTGATACTAGGTTATTTCAGATTCACAACGCTGGAAGTGTGTAGAAGTGTTTCACTTGCATATATTTGCTTAGCTCATTTTTTTTAATTTCTAAGTGCGGACTGCGGACTACTGTCATCGTGGCAACAATTTTTGATAACTAGATATGGTCATCTCTAATGGCCTGATAACATTGTCAATAAATTTGAATTGTATGTAATTCAGGCCTTGAGATGATTTATGCCTTAGAACATATATCTTTTGTGCTGCTTTGTTAGCAGTGGAGGAACAGCTTATAGTTATTTCTGGCATATATCATCCATCTAGAACCATGAGTATTTTACTGTTGGGAGATTTGTTTTGTGGTCATCTGTTCTGTAATGCGAAAAGGATGTTAAACATATACATGACTTTGTTGTTTGAAGATTTAACATCAATTACTCTTTACAGGTCCTATAGGTGGGTTTAATCAAATTACTTAGCTACAGCTGAAGACTTCCTCAGAGCTTTATCGACTGACCCTCCGTTTATTTAGTCAGTGCCCGAGCTAATGCATCATGGAAACTACATCACAAGTGATTGCATCAAATCTTGCTATTCGTGAAGGCTCAATACTTGGATAATACACATGTTTTTTTCCTTTAATTTAGGTGATATTTGGTTTTACCATGGACATGATCACAAAATATATTCAATTTTATGTGTTACATAAGCTTGGTCTACTTTGATCACACCGTCAGAACTGGTCAACATGATGTGTTCTTGCATATTATTGGCTGTTATCCCTGGTCTACTTTGAAGTGCACCACGCATTTGCTTCGGATCTGAACTGCATGTTTAGACAGTAACCTGTATGGCGAGTTGTAAACTAAAAACCATTTAGGCTTATACATGACCATATACGTGGTTGTTCCTATTAGACAATATTATATTTCCAGTGATGTAAAAGACGCTTTGCGTGAGAAGTCTCACTATAGTATGTTCTGATTACCCATTCAAACAAAGAAAAATCATTATTTGTCAGCTACTTCCTCCTTTTTTTTTCTTGCGAGTAAAAGAAGAAGCCACTAATTCGAAAACATTACAGAAAGGTCCCCAACGAAAACAAAATTACAGCACAGCCCTTCTGCAAGTTGACCACGCCGGCGACACGCCGGAGCTGTCGGTGGCGCGTCGTCGCAGCTGCCTCCCTTGACGCCTTGGATCGGAGGCAGTCCCCACGCGAACGGGAAGTCGCCGAGCACCAGTCCTGGAGGACCTACACCGGAGATTGTCGTCGTCGTCGATCCGAATCGCCGCATCTTCTTCCACCAAATCTCGATCTGCCGGCTCCGCCGTCCAACGGACACCAGCGTGGGGAAGTCGGCCACAGCACCTCCGCAAGATGCGAGCGCGACGAAGGCAGTAGATCGACGGCGAAGCTCGAAAGAACGTCGCCATCGGGGGAAAATCCACCACCTGCAAACACCAAACCGGCCGCATCTCCGCCCCGACGCCGCCGGCAGGGAACCCTAGCCCTCCTACACTATACTTCCTTCGTTTTTAATATAAGATGTTTTAGTATTTGTCCACATTCACATATATCTAGATGTATGTAGACATATTTTAGTGCGTATGTACACTCATATTAGTATGCATGTAGACAACATGTTGGATAGCTAAAACTTCTTATATTCATGCACGGAGGGAGTATAATCTAACGGCGCAGCAAAGCGCGCCATTCCTTCTAGTTTATTTTCCATACCTTATCGAAGATGACCATTGGTGACGGCGCCAAGGCCTCTTTTTGGGACTCCTCTTGGGTAGATGGCAACCGCCCAAAGCTCATTGCCCCTCTAATTTATGATATCTCCACGAAGAAGAATTGGTCCGTTAAGGAGGCCCTCACCGATGATGCGTGGGTGCAAGACATTGACTACTCCGACGGCCTATCGATCAACCACCTTGAGGAATTTATGAAGCTTTGGGAAATTACCTCTCAACTTCATCTTGATGAGGAGGTCCCGGACTCGATAACTTGGAAGATCACAACCTCAGGCACCTATTCTTGCTCCTCGGCCTACAAGGCCCAATTTGTCGGTGCGATTGACTCGTCTATGGACAACTTGGTGTGGAAGAATTGGGCACCTCCGAAATGTAAACTTTTTGCTTGGTTAATCATCCAAGACCGAGTTTGGACGGCGGACCGCCTTGAGCGAAGGTGGTGGCCTAATGGCCGGGTTTGCCCCCTTTGTCGCCGCGAGGACGAGACGGCTAGACACCTCATTTTCACTTGCCGCTTCTCCATTCGCATTTGGGGCATGATCAAGACTTGGATCAACATGGGGGATCTCAATCCTCATGCTTGTGAGTTGGGAGATTTGGAATGAGCGCAATGCGCGTGTCTTTAAACACACTAGCACCCTTCCGACGATCATCTTCGCATGTATTAAGTTCGAGGCAAGAAATTGGGTGTTGGCCGGGGCGAGGCATTTGGGTCACCTTTTGCCGGGAGATTAATTTTTTGTATTGAGGGTGGTGGTCTTTAACACCAAACTTTGTTACAAACTCCTTCTTATTTAATGAAATAGGGCAAATCTTTTGCTTTTCTTTCAGGATGACTAGGCTACGCGCGCATGCTCGAGTGGAAAGGCGAGCACAAGTCTTTCTCTCCTCTGCCCCGAGCTCTCAAACAGTAACTTGAGGGTCGACTCCCGCTTTTCGGTGCCGCCCCTCTCCTTCCTTTGCTCCGACGGGCTCGATGGCCGGTGTGAAGATGGAGTAGGTGGTCGAGCTACCCCTGTATATAGTAGATCTAGGGTTGTAGTTAGGTTGCTGTGTCGCTATGCCTTTTCTTGGCTCTATGCCGTAGTCGTTGAGGTCGGACGACGGATCTCGGCGGCCAGATCCGCCGCGCCGTGAGCTTCGTCTACCTCCCTGTGCTCCGGTGGTGGCAGTCGGTGGTGCAAGGGTAGCGGAGGAACTCGTGCATCCCTCCTAATAAGGTACACACTGGAATCTTTGAGTGGAGCTGCTCCGGCCAGGCTTGGCTCTGCGAAGTGTTATTGTTTCTCGCGGTGGTGCTTCCATGGAGGAAGCCAAGTACAGCGGTGATGCAGGCACTAGATTCTCTCAATAAGGCTGGATCTTCTGTTTTCTGCTGCTGCAATCTTCTCTCGAATTTGTCTCCTCCACCTCGTGGCGGGAGCGTGGAGTTTGATGGCGGATCTGTTAATCAAGTGCGGTGGCTGGAAGCTGGTAGCTTGTTCTTGGTGATTTACGAGACTTTCTCTACTCACAGTGGTTGTGCTGGGAGGAAGCAAATCGTCGGGCACGATGTTGATATCAAGCTACCTTGGGGTAGAGATACCAAAGCTTGGTGTACAATCTCGGCGGCTTGCTGCAGCCGGCCGACTCTGATGGCTATCTGGTGGCCAAAATCGCCGGAGTTTCCCGGCATGTGTTCAACCTCCATCCAGAGGCCCTTTGTGGAGTTCGCTATTGTGGAGCCCCGACCTGACTGCTATACAGCGATACTGTGTCCCCGTTATCCGATACCACTGGACACACTATCAAAGCATAATAGAGAGATCAAGACTGTGGAACAACTGGCACATCACAGACTCTACGACACAAAGCATATAGTTCAACTCTTATAATAGAGAAAGATAGCAAATGACAACCAGAGGTCACAGACCCAACATTACAACATGCGGAAGCGAAGTGTGTTGTTCTAAACAACAAGAACCAAATTATGGCCTAAGAGGCCTGCAAATAAACATCCAGCGCCAGCTGTTCCGGGATGTCCCAAGCTGCCACCTGGGAACCCCAGACTACTCGTCGATGTCCACAAAGAACCCACCTTCGAGGTCGGTGAAGTCCTCCTCTGAAACAAAACAAACGACGTTGAGTTCGACGAACTCGCAAGATTAAGAGCTAATATATGCTCGATGAGGCTTTCAAGGTTATATGGTTGTTTTGCATAAAGCTGATTTTATTTATGAAAACATAACTCAGAGGCATCGACTATTCAGAGTATTTTAAAAAGAGGGAAGAAGTGACTCTTTTCTCTTGAATCACATTTCTCACCATCAACCATCACCAACCATTGTACCTGTTCATCAAAGGCACCTCCCGAATCACCCTCGAGGAAGCTCACCTTGCATTCTTGAGTGGTACCTCTAGTACCCAGTTTTTAATCATTCCGTTAAAGTTATTCTATGATCTCTGAATCCGTCACCAAGTCGTCCATAACCGCGGACACGGCTTTTCGAAAAGATTTATCCCTGCAGGGTGTACAATGTGAAAGTCGCCAGGTTCCCGAGGGACCTCCCAGCTTCTTATCCATGCGTACCGTCCGGCCCATTGCCTAGCTCTTAGCTCTCTTCCGGAGAAAGCCGGCTGGGTGGGAGCGGCTACGACCTTTACCTCGCTTAAGACTAACCAAGGATCATCAGTGGCGGTAGGACAAGAGGTACCTTCTCGCACCCTGTCCCGCGGCCACTTATTTTCCTGACACACCCATCCTCATCTCAGTCTTGGCCACCAACTTCAACTCACGCGCCAATGGAAAGCCAAACTAGAGGACCCTCGGCTAGTCCGCCACAAGTTAGTCGGTCGACGAGGTTCCATATGCCCACGCATGGTTGCACGCTCAACTTGGCTCGTAGGCGAGAACTCGCACTCAGGCGGCGAGAACGAGACAACCCACCACATCCCATGTGGCCTCTCATCCCCACCTTTTAGCATTTTATTAACCGTCACCACAATTCTCCACCATCATTCTCATAACAACAACTGTTTCCCACATGAATCATCCATCGTATAGCTATGCAATTAACTAAGCATGGCTAAGCATCAACATAGCATAGTAAGTATCTCAGACCAACAATACAAACCTATGGATAATAGGAGGGAAAACAGGTAATGGCATCGGAATCTTAATGCAACTATAGGATACTCTATCCAACAAAATTGACATTTAGAACCGCATGCAATATTATAGTGGAGAAAATATTTGCGGAAGCATAGGATAGGATATGCTCAGAGGGGGATTACGCTTGCCTTGATCAAGGTGCTGGTAGTACGGGTCGTCGGGGTATTGCGGTGTGACCCCGGTTGCTTGATCTAACGAAAACAAACATCGGAAGAGAACCATCAATCACCACAGATGCTTCACAAATGCAATGCGCAAACACATGATGACATGACATTTTAAATCCCCGAGATGAGGATGATTCAACTATTCCATTTAAACAGAGTTTGGATGCTTGAGGACACATTTCGTGTACCCCGTGGAGTTAGGTCATGATTCCACTTTACTTATTGATTAAGAAAGATGAACCTATGTTTACCTTGCATATGAATGACATGACCATGTGAGAATGCAGAGTGTAGGGTGATTAGCACCATGGTAACAAGTATTAAGTGTGAAAAGAAGATTTGCATGCATTGCCAAGGAATAACGTAAACTGTGGTTTTCCGGATCCCAGTCCGGAAATTTCCGGGTCTGGCACCGAGGGCAGATCCGGTTTTAGATCCGGTGAAATCCGGATTTTGCACTGGAATTTAATTCATCCGGAAATATTTCCGGGTGTAAACCGGGTGTATTTCGGGCGAAAACAATCGAGTCCAGTAGCTAAATCGCTAATCCGGTATAGATTCCGGAAAAATCCGGGTCTGATACCGGATTTCCAATTCGATGGAAAAACCGTGAAACTCCCGCGGCGATTCGACGAACTAGCGAAACCTAGGAGGTATGGAGGGTGCTGGGAGGACCTGTGGCTCACCCTGAGCTCGTGGAGGTGCTCGGCGTGGTCGGAGACGGCTCGACGGCGACGAAATCGTGCGTGGCGTGCGGTGGCCGGAGGTGGGGAGGACGAGCACGGCGGCGACAATGCGGGGCTTCCCGCGTCGATTCCTTCGGCGGGGAGGAGGAGGACGACAAGGCGAAGCTTCCTGCGGTCTTGGATAGGTTCGGGGAAGCTTCAATCGATGGCGACGAGCTTGGCCATGGCACGGCGATGTGGAGCTCGTGGGGAGCAAGGAACGGAGAGGAGAGTGGGGAATGGAGTGGATAAGGGTAGGGGAGTTCGTGGGGCTTGTTCCTCTTGCAGGTGGAGGCCAAAAGGGGCCCGACGCGGCATGGACATGGCGAGCTGGTGCGACACGAGCAAGGCTCGGTCGCTACAGGAGGAAGAAGACGTTTCCTGGGTCATCCGGTATGGATCCCGGAATATTCCGGTTCTGGCACCGGGTGGATCCGGGTTCAGGTCCGGATGATTCCGGATCTGCTACCGGATTCCCTGAATTCTCGGAACTTCCTTGACGAATTCCAAAAAAAATCAGAGTAACCTTGGCTGGCGTGGTTGAGTGACTTCATGGCTGAAGTTTGTTAGAGCAATAGCGCAGTCGGTTTCAGCAACGCAACAACATTACAAAGCAACTGTTGTGTTAACTCGAGAGGGACATGGTTATGCATGGATGCCATGATGCAATGAACACAAAAGTGGAAAATCTACACCGGTTTTCAGGTTCTCACACTTTGGGCTGTTACAAATCTACCCTCCTTACAGGAATCTCGTCCCGAGATTCTAAGGTTGCGGAAAGAAGTCGGGATACTCCTCACGAAGACTAGACTCTCTTTCCCAAGTCGCTTCTTCCTCGGAATGGTGAGACCATTGAATTTTGAGGAACTTGGTGATCTTGTTACGGGTCTTCCTTTCGGCTTCATCCAGGACACGGATAGGATGCTCACGATAAGTGAGGTCTTCGTGTAGATCTAGCTCTTCATGATTGACCCCATGGATAGGATCCTTGAAACACGGCGGAGTTGGGAACATGAAACACATCATGTACATTTGGGAATTGACCGGTAACTCCAATTGATAAGAAAGATCTCCTCGCTTGGCCAGAACGGTGAAGGGCCAACATAGCGAGGTGCCAATTTTCCTTTGATTCCGAAGCGGCGAACGCCACGAAGGGGAGAGACACGGAGATAAGCTTTATCACCAATTTCATAGTGAATTTCCTGATGGTGCTTATCATAGTAGCTCTTTTGCCTAGACTGAGCAATCTTCAGATTCTCTCTTATGATTCGAACCTTCTCCTCAGCTTCATTGATAATATCTGGACCAAAGAGTGCTCTCTCTCCGGTCTCAGACCAATTTAGAGGAGTGCGGCATTTTCTTCCATATAGAACCTCAAGGAGCCATGCCCAGACTAGCTTGATAGCTATTGTTGTAGGAGAACTCCGCGAAAGGGAGATACTTTTCCCAACCTTGCCAAAAGAGATTACACATGCCCTAAGCATGTCTTCCAAACTTGGTTCACTCTTTCGGTCTGACCATCAGTTTGAGGATGGAACGCGGTGCTGAAGTTGAGACGAGTTCCCATAGCAGCTTGGAAACTAGTCCAAAACTTGAGGTGAAAAGGCTTCCACGATCAGAAATTATCTTCTTGGGAATACCGTGAAGTACAACGATCGAGAAACATACAGGTCTGCCAACCTGGCAGCTGTAATGTCAACCGAACGGGGAGGAAGTGAGCCACTTTTGATAGTCGATCAATGATGACCCAAATGGCATCATTCCCTTTGGAGACTTCGGCAGACCAGTAATGAAGTCCATACCAATTTCATCCCATTTCCACTCGGGATAGCAATAGGGCGAAGAGTGCCGGCAGGTCTTTGATGTTCAGCCTTTACCCGTCGACAGGTGTCGCATTCAGCAACATACTTGGCAATTTCTCGTTTCATACGAGTCCACCAGAATTGTGGCCGAAGGTCTTGGTACATTTTGGTACTACCGGGATGAATAGAGAGAGGTGATTCATGAGCTTCTTGGAGATGAGCTCCCTCAATTTCGTTCTTTGGCACCACCAGCGGTCACCAAAATAAACAACTCCGGATTCATTGAGAAACATTTGGCCTTCCACTAGCAATGTTCTCTTGATTTCAGAATACCCTTGTCACGCTTCTGAGCATCCTTAATCTGGTCTACAAGAGTAGATTTGATCTCCAGATTTGCAAGGTAGCCGGAAGGAACAATTTCCAGGTTCAAACGGGCAAACTCTTCATGAAGAGCAGGTTGGGCCTTCTCAATCATCAGATTGTTGCAATAGGACTTCCGACTTAGCGCGTCAGCCACGACGTTTGCTTTGCCGGGTTGATAGTTCAGACTCACATTGTAGTCCGTGATTAACTCCAACCAACGCCTTTGCCTGAGATTTAAATCCGGCTGGGTGAAGAGGTACTTCAGACTCTTGTGATCCGAGAAGATCTCGCAACGGTTACCAAACAGGTATGGTCTCCATTGCTTCAAAGCATAGACCACAGCGGCAAGTTCTAGATCATGAGTTGGGTAGTTGTGCTCATGCGGCTTAAGTTGGCGAGAAGCATAGCCACCACATGGCCATCTTGCATTAACACAGCCCAAACCTTGTAGAGAGGCGTCACAGAAGACGACGAAATCCTTGCTTGTGTCCGGCAGGACAAGCACAGGAGCGGACGTGAGCTTGGCTTTCAGTGTTTGAAACTCTCTTCAGCTTCGGCCGACCATACAAACTTTTTATCCTTCTTGAGAAGGTCAGTCAGCCTTGGCTATCTTGGAGAAACCTTCGATGAATCGGCGGTAGTAACCCGCCAATCCGAGAAAGCTACGAATGTCCTTGACTGACATTGGAGTTTTCCAATCCAAATGGACTGAATCTTGTCAGGAATGACAGCCACACCACAGCGGATATCACATGACCAAGGAAGACAAGATTATCCAACCAAAACTCACACTTGGAGAACTTGGCATAGAGGCGGTGTTCTCGAAGTCTTGTCAGAACCAAACGAAGATGTTCCTCATGCTCTTCATTGGTTTTGGAATAGATGAGGATGTCATCAATGTAAATGACGACAAACTTATCAAGATAATCCATGAAGATGGAGTTCATGAGCCTCATGAAAGTAGCCGGGCATTTGTGAGACCAAAGGACATGACGGTATACTCATATGAGCCATAACGAGTAACAAATGCCGTCTTTGGAATATCCTCCTTTCTGATTTTTATCTGATGGTAGCCTGACCTCAGATCCATCTTGGAGAATACCGTTGCACCAGCTAACTGATCCAACAGATCATTGATGCGAGGAATAGGATACTTGTTCTTGATTGTCACCGCATTCAACGGTCGATAGTCAGAGACTAGACGAGGCACGGTAGAATCCCTCTTCTTGACAAAGAGTACCGGACAACCCCAAGGTGAACTGCTAGGCTGGATGAACTCCTTAGCTAACAGCTGATCAATTTGCTCTTTCAACAGAGCCAACTCTTCCACCGGCATACGGTAGGGCTTCTTGGAAATTGGAGCGTACCGGGAAGTAGCTATGACAAACTCCACACTTCGGTCAGGAGGCATGCCAGGCAACTCTTCCGGGAACACATCCGGGAAGTCACACACCACGTGTATGTCCTGGATTTCAGGAGGGGATTCGCCTTCCATAAAGCAAAGGAGATCTCAGGTGAGTTGGGTACGATGGCGGACGGAGGTATTGATGTTGCAGGCCAATACTTCACAATGTCACCGGAAGGAGCGGTCACAGTAATGGTCTTGGCAGCACAGTCGAGATTAGCCTATATTTGCTAGCCAGTTCATGCCCAGTATGACATCAATGCCTTTGGACTTCAGAGCTACCAAGGCATAAGGAAAAGACAAGGAACCTATATTAATCTGGACCTCAGGAGTAACCCCATCGGTTTGCCATTTGGAACCAGGAGTAGCGATCACCAAGGACGGCTCATTTTCTCGAACGGTATTTTGTCTTTTGCAAACGCTATGGATATGAATGAATGCGATGCTCCAGAGTCAAACAAAACTGTAGCTGTATTGCCGTTGATTCGTAACTCACCCATAAGAACGCCGGGGTCATCTTCAGCTTCTTCAATAGAGACGTGGTTCAGGCGACCACGCACAATAGGTCCAGCCTTGCCAGTTGGAGTGGCAGGGGCTCGTGCAGGAGTTATCGCGAGAGGTGCCTTCTGGGGGCACTCCCTGGAGTAGTGACCAGCCTGGCCACAGGTGTAGCAAGTGACTCCAGGTGGAGCAGGTAGCATAGGACGGTACCCACTTCCGCCTATCCCAAGTGTCGAAGTAGTGGGGCGGAGGAGGTGGCCTGTATCCCGGCTCTCGGCATGAATGGGCACGAGGTACGCGCTGTAGGGAACAAACACCCTGCGCTTCTTGCTCTCAGAACCCGAGGAACTCTGGTGATCCCCATGTGCGGGCCTCTTGGAAGCTTCAAGTTCCTTTCTTCCTTGCTCAAGGTGAAAGCCTGGTTGAACAGCTCCTGATAGGTCTGGAACCTGAAGGGCAACAACTCATAGCGAGCTGCGGAGTCAGACCCTTGCGGAACAGCTCTTGCTTGTCAGCATCATTGGTCACGTCCCTTGGGGCGTAACGAGAAGATGGTTGAACTCACGACCATAAGTGCGGAGGTCCATCCGTCCCTGTTGCAAATCCAGGAACTCCCTCCTCTTCAAGTCCATGATCGGCTGGGGAATGTACTCCGCACGGAAGGCAGTGCGAAATCAGCCCAGGTGAAGACATGGTTGGCTGGAAACAAAGCCACATGGCTTTCCCACCAACAGCCAGCAGCACCAACCAAGAGATAGGTGGCAAAGTTGACTTGCTCCGCCAATGGGACATGAGCGCGGAGAACTTGCGCTCCAAAGCACGAAGCCAATCATCAGCTTCCAGTGGCTCCTTAGCATCAGCAAAGTGGGTGGCTGCGAACGCAGGAACTCGTGAGAGTGTTGCACTCGTTCCTCCGTGCATTCTGCTGCACCAACTGTCAAGCAAGCGCTCATTGCGCCCACGGTTCTCCTCAATGGCCATCAAGACCTCAGCCATCGAGGGTGGTGGCGGCAGATCATCCTCATCATCATTGTGGTTACCGCGACCACCACGGCCTCCACGGCCTCCTCGAGCCATTCTGGAGATTTGACAATGACACAGTTAGTATCTTTCTCCGAATGGTCGAACAATAGCATTAGCGTCTACACAAGTACACAGACTAGGGACGATAATACTTTGCGAGAAGGAAAACAACAAGATAGAACTTGGGTCAAAGATCAGCATCATGTGCTACTAGTGAGAGTTAAGAAATCACAACTTAACACACTCTAGTTGACACAATCCGGGACCTTATGTTCAAGTCCGTGGGTTAAAACCCAAAGAAAGGATCAAATGATTGATTAGAAACATCTGAGTTGATTTGGGATTGCAACGCAGCGGGAGCAACGTGACACATAACACTAAAGGTCGAACCCACCCCGTTTCTAATTTTTGAAGTAACAGGTGAGAGTAAAACCTTTAAACTCAAATCGAGGTAAGATTGCTCCGAGATTAGAGGGTAACCAGATAAGGAGTAAAAAGAATCCTAAGATGGTTTTCACAACTCATTTTTAGGTTAAAAATATTTTCACAAACACTAGACTCAACATCGACCAGTAGAAGGGTTTCCTACAGGCAGTACTGCTCTGATACCAACTTGTGGCGCCCCGACCCGACTGCTATACAGTGATACTGTGTCCCGGTTATCCGATACCACCAGACACACTATCAAAGCATAATAGAGAGATCAAGACTTGTGGAACAACTGGCACATCACAGACTCTACGACACAAATCATATAGTTCAACTCTTATAATAGAGAAAGATAGCAAATGACAACCAGAGGTCACAGACCCAACATTACAACATGCGGAAGCGAAATTGTTGTTCTAAACAACAAGAACCAAATTATGGCCTAAGAGGCCTACAATAAACATCCAGCGCCAGCTGTTCCGGGATGTCCCAAGCTGCCACCTGGGAACCCCAGACTACTCGTCGACGTCCACAAAGAACCCACCTTCGAGGTCGGTGAAGTCCTCCTCTGAAACAAAACAAACGACGTTGAGTTCGACGAACTCGCAAGATTAAGAGCTAATATATGCTCGATGAGGCTTTCAAGTTATATGGTGTTTTGCATAAAGCTGATTTTATTTATGAAAACATAACTCAAGGCATCGACTATTCAGAGTATTTTAAAAGAGGGAAGAAGTACTCTTTCTCTTGATCACATTTCTCACCATCAACCATCACAACCATTGTACCTGTTCATCAAAGGCACCTCCCCGAATCACCCTCGAGGAAGCTCACCTTGCATTCTTGAGTGGTACCTCTAGTACCCAGTTTTTAATCATTCCGTTAAAGTTATTCTATGATCTCTGAATCCGTCACCAAGTCGTCCATAACCGCGGACACGGCTTTTCGAAAAGATTTATCCCTGCAGGGGTGTACAATGTGAAAGTCGCCAGGTTCCCGAGGGACCTCCCAGCTTCTTATCCATGCGTACCGTCCGGCCCATTGCCTAGCTCTTAGCTCTCTTCCGGGGAAAGCCGGCTGGGTGGGAGCGGCTACGACCTTTACCTCGCTTAAGACTAACCAAGGATCATCAGTGGCGGTAGGACAAGAGGTACCTTCTCGCACCCTGTCCCGCGGCCACTTATTTTCCTGACACACCATCCTCATCTCAGTCTTGGCCACCAACTTCAACGCACGCGCAAATGGAAAGCCAAACTAGAGGACCCTCGGCTAGTCCGCCACAAGTTAGTCGGTCGACGAGGTTCCATATGCCCACGCATGGTTGCACGCTCAACTTGGCTCGTAGGCGAGAACTCGCACTCAGGCGGCGAGAACGAGACAACCCACCACATCCCATGTGGCCTCTCATCCCCACCTTTAGCATTTTATTAACCGTCACCACAATTCTCCACCATCATTCTCATAACAACACTGTTTCCCACATGAATCATCCATCGTATAGCTATGCAATTAACTAAGCATGGCTAAGCATCAACATAGCATAGTAAGTATCTCAGGCCAACAATACAAACCTATGGATAATAGGAGGGAAAACAGGTAATGGCATCGGAATCTTAATGCAACTATAGGATACTCTATCCAACAAAATTGACATTTAGAACCGCATGCAATATTATAGTGGAGAAAATATTTGCGGAAACATAGGATAGGATATGCTCAGAGGGGGATTACGCTTGCCTTGATCAAGGTGCTGGTAGTACGGGTCGTCGGGGTATTGCGGTGTGACCCCGGTTGCTTGATCTAACGAAAACAAACATCGGAAGAGAACCATCAATCACCACAGATGCTTCACAAATGCAATGCGCAAACACATGATGACATGACATTTTAAATCCCCGAGATGAGGATGATTCAACTATTCCATTTAACGGAGTTTGGATGCTTGAGGACACATTTCGTGTACCCCGTGGAGTTAGGTCATGATTCCACTTTACTTATTGATTAAGAAAGATGAACCTATGTTTACCTTGCATATGAATGACATGACCATGTGAGAATGCAGAGTGTAGGGTGATTAGCACCATGGTAACAAGTATTAAGAGTGAAAAGAAGATTTGCATGCATTGCCAAGGAATAAGGTAAACTGTGGTTTTCCGGATCCCAGTCCGGAAATTTCCGGGTCTGGCACCGAGGGCAGATCCGATTTCAGATCCGGTGAAATCCGGATTTTGCACCGGAATTTAATTCATCCGAAAATATTTCCGGGTGTATTCCGGACGAAAACAATCGAGTCCAGTAGCTAAATCGCTAATCCGGTATAGATTCCGGAAAAATCCGGGTCTGATACCGGATTTCCAATTCGATGGAAAAACCGTGAAACTCCCGCGGCGATTCGACGAACTAGCGAAACCTAGGAGGTATGGAGGGTGCTGGGAGGACCAGTGGCTCACCCTGAGCTCGTGGAGGTGCTCGGCGTGGTCGGAGACGGCTCGACGGCGATGAAATCGTGCGTGGCGTGCGGTGGCCGGAGGTGGGGAGGACGAGCACGGCGGCGACAATGCGGGGCTTCCCGCGTCGATTCCTTCGGCGGGGAGGAGGAGGACGACGAGGCGAAGCTTCCTGCGGTCTTGGATAGGTTCGGGGAAGCTTCAATCGACGGCGACGAGCTCGGCCATGGCACGGCGATGTGGAGCTCGTGGGGAGCAAGGAACGGAGAGGAGAGTGGGGGAATGGAGTGGATAAGGGTAGGGGAGTTCGTGGGGCTTGTTCCCCTTGCAGGTGGAGGCCAAAAGGGGCCCGACGCGGCATGGACATGGCGAGCTGGTGCGACACGAGGAAGGCTCGGTCGCTACAGGAGGAAGAAGACGTTTCCTGGGTCATCCGGTATGGATCCCGGAATATTCCGGTTCTGGCACCGGGTGGATCCGGGTTCAGGTCCGGATGATTTCGGATCTGCTACCGGATTCCCTGAATTCTCGGAACTTCCTTGACGAATTCCAAAAAAAATCAGAGTAACCTTGGCTGGCGTGGTTGAGTGACTTCATGGCTGAAGTTTGTTAGAGCAATAGCGCAGTCGGTTTCAGCAACGCAACAACATTACAAATCAACTGTTGTGTTAACTCGAGAGGGACATGGTTATGCATGGATGCCATGATGCAATGAACACAAAAGTGGAAAATCTACACCGGTTTTCAGGTTCTCACACTTTGGGCTGTTACAGCTATGGTGTTCATCGCTTCCCTGGTGGCAAGTGGTGTAGTCCCCGTTGCCGAGGAAGACGACCATGGGCCATGGCTCGAGCTCTATCTTCTCTGTTAGTGGCGGAGGACCCAATTGATTTCCTCTTTTTCTTTGTAGGGTCTATCTGTAAGAGCTAGGGACTTGGTTGTTAATTCTGTTTTTATTCTGGTCCCTAATGTAATTTGTACCCGCCACATTAATTAATGATATCCAGGCCCTTGGCTGCTCCTTTGTTCAAAAAATAAAAAAATAAAAAAAACGCGCGCGTGTTCGTAACTCGCGTAACCTAGAGCGAGCGAGCGCGAGAGCTGCTCCCAGCCTCCCACGTGGCGTGAGGACAACGCGCCCGAACGGCTCGAGCGACACGAGCGAGCAGCCTGAGTCAACGCGACCGGCCAGCGACGTGAGCGAGCTAGCTGGATTGATCCACCTGCTTGCATGTTAGCTTAGTACTGTGCGTATATTTTTGCTTTATTTTTTTTTTCAACAGGATACTACAAATCTACTACAAATCTAGTACTCCCTCCGTCCACAAAGGATGTCTCAACCTAGCCAAAATTTGTATATATCTCCTTTTGTGGACAGAGGGAGTAATGTTGTTGAGCGTATTTTATAGGGCAATGCACTCCTCCGAGGCAGTGCACTCTAAAAGAGAAAGCAGTTTAATCCCCCATCCAAGTCAGTGCACTAAAAAAAGAAGGCAGTGCAATGTCCATGACAGTGCATCCTATCCGAGGCAGTGCATATTAAAAAAGAAAAGAGTGCAATGCCCTATCCGAGGCGGTGCAAACAAAAGAAAAGGTAGTGCAATGTCCATGGCAGTGCACTGCCCCATGTCGTTGTCCCTTACACTGTGTTTGGATGTAGGAATTGGGGCTTGGAATCACGATTTTGGAATTGTTGGGCCGCTTTCCTCTGTTCGGGCTGGCTGTGGAATTCGGGCCTGGAAACATCAACCAATTCCCAGCGCACCCCCGCGTAACGCTTCGCTCGGGCCGAAACTTTCCCAGCTACGAAGCTGGGAAACACGCGGAATCAGCTCGCTCCAGATGAAGCGGAACCCGTCGCTCGCGTCCTCGACCTCCCACGGACGGAGCGCTGCACCTCGATCGAGGTCGCGCGTCACGGTGGCGCCGGCGCCCGGCAGCACAGGTAAATCCCCCAATCCTCTCCCTTTCTGTAACAGCCCCAAATTTTGTGAACCTAAAAACACGAATAAAATTTCCACTTTTTGTGTTTCATTGCATCACGGCATCCATTTTAATTTGCTAAACAAATAAAACAATTGGTTTTGCACCATTTAAAAACAATTTGCCAGAAATGCCTTAACTCACTTCAAATGAGTTTGAGAAAACTATTGACAAATAAAAATTACTTGAAGCTCTTATAATTGTCAAGGAAGTTCCAAGAGTTCAAAAATAATATTTTAAACTTGCTTTAAAACTTTAAAGGATTATAAATTTGTATTTAAGAAAAATGTCATATTTAAACCTTATGAACAAATGTTGTTCAAAACATTTTATTTTGAAAAACCAATTTTTGTGGACTTTCTACATGTTATGGGGAAGCCACATGAATAATTCAGATTTTTGTAAAATGTTTTAGTGCCCCAATTAAATCCCTAAAAACTACTGTCTTTAAAAAGGAAATGAAAGAAAAAGAAGAAAAGAGCAGGCAGGAGGTTTTCTGTAAAATTGCCATCTTCTACCTGTAGCCACAGTGGCAGCGGCATGGCGCCAGTGCCGCCGTGCCAACGTGGCCACGCCCGTCCGCGCGCTGCGGAGAGGATAAGGGGAGCTCAACCGACGCCCTGCAGCTCACTTGCTCCTCTCTGCCCCCCCCCCCCCCCCCCCCCCTAGATATTTCTGCTCTCCTTCCTCTCTCTATTTCTTCCCCATGGAACCAAAGCCCTAGGTACGGCCGAGCTCGCCGCCGTAGATTGAGAGCGCTCCAAGTAGATCGAAGCACGTCATCGCATCCGCCTCGACGTCCTGTACCTCCCTGACGAACGAATCGAGGCGGGAGGCAGTACATCTCCGGGAAAAACGAGCTCTTCTTCCGCTCCGGCCGCCGCATGTCGAGCACGATTGCAGCCGCCCTCGACCTTCTCCGTCCGTGCCGAGTACAGCCACGCGTCGAGGGTGAGAAAGCCGTCATCCTGGACATGCCCTTTCCCACTCTCTCTTTGTAGTTCGTAGTTCCGCTGTAGCCAGAGCGTGGTCGCCGCCGGTGCTGTGCACGGTCGAGCGACACTGAACGTTCTGGTTCAGTTCGTCAGTGGATCTCATGGTTAAACATCACAAGGACTTTAGATATGTATTCTAGCACTAGCACAGAGCCACCCCAGTGGCTAGTGCACGCGCGCACGCTCGCGAGGTCGCGGGTTCGAAACCCCGCTGGCGCGTCGTTTTTCGTTTTATTTCGCCCACTGACAGACGGGGTCCACCTGTCAGTAGCTCAGCGCACGCCAGCGCCGAGTCAGCGCCAGCGTGGCCTCGGGCCCCACTGGTCAGTGACCGTGGGTAGCCTGGGGCTGAGTGGGAAAAGTTTCGGACCATTTTTCTGTAAAAACTGAAAAATGACAGAAAATTTGATAAAACTTGTAAAATCCATAACCTCTTGAATACTTGTCCAAAAATTACAAATAAGATACCAAAATGTTCAGAAAAATAAATTGTGTCTGTTGGTATAACCCACACATCCAACTGAATTAGTTTAGTTGCTGTTTATTTAAAATAACTAAAAGGGCAGAAAAGAAATACTTTTTGGAAAATCCATAACTAAAAAATAATGATCCACAAATTATGAATGACCTACCAAAATGTTCAGCAAGTAATCTCCTACATGTTTCATCATGTTTCCAAATATGGATAATTAGTTTTGGTGTTGTTTAAAATGATTTGCTAAAATGGCAGATTTAAAATGGATTTCATAAATGCAATAATTTTTCATTGGAGTATCAGAAAAATGTGTTCTTTATATCAAAATGCTCATAAAAATTTAAACTAACTAGTAACATCATTTTCATGCATGTTTTAACACATTTGTAATACTGCACTTTTTTTTAGAAGTTAGGAAAAACATTAATTAAATGTGGGGTGATAATTTTCTCTTGTTGAAATAAATATTTGACACCCCATTTAAATTGCTAGATAGTTTTAGTAAATTCCAGTGCATTAAAAATGTCATGCCATCATGTGTATGTGCATTGCATTTGTTATGCATGTGTGGTTATTGATTGTCTCTTTCCGGTGTTTTTTATGCATCGATAGATCAAGCTGTCGGGGTTCCACCGCAATACCCTGACGCCCCGTACTACCAGCCTGCTGAACAAGGCAAGCGTAATCCCCCCTCTGACCATGTCTCCTCCTATGTTTCCGCAATTATTTTCCCCACTATAATATTGCATTCGGTTCTAAATGTCTTTTGCTTGGAATAGAGTATCCTAATAGCTGCATTAGATTCATGTTGCCATTACCTGTATCCTTCCTAATATCCATAGGATTGAAGTGTTAGCCTGGGTAATTATACCTGCTATGTATATGCTTAGCCATGCTTAGTTAAATGCTTAGATGTTCGGTGGATGTTTCATTGTTGGAACAGTTGATGGAATGACCGGATGTGGTGGAAAATTGTGGGGACTATAATAAACTGCTTAAAGGCGGGGATGAGAGGCCACAGGGGATGTGGTGGGTTGTCTCGTTCTCGCCGCCTAAGTGCGAGTTCTCGCCTTCGAGCCAAGACCGAGCATGCTACCATGCGTGAGGCCTATGCAGTAGCAGGAACCCTCATCGACTAAATAACTCGGGCGGGGCTAGTCAGGGTCCTCTAGTTTGAGCTTCCATTTGCGCGTGTGTGGAGATGGTGGTCAGGACTAGGATGAGGTGGTGGTGTTTAGGAAAATGAGTGGCCACGGGGCAGGGTGTTGGAGGCACTGAACCTGTCCCGTACTCACTGATGATCTTGGGTTAGTCTCAAGCGAGGGAGAAGTCGTGACCGCTCCCACCCAGCCGGCTTTCCATGGAAGAGAGCTAATGTCAGGCAATGGGCCGGACGGTACGCGTGGCAAACAATGTACACCCCTGCAGGGTAAATCTTTTTGAAAAGTCGTGTCCGCGGTTATGGACGACTTGGTGCCGGATTCAGAGACCATAGAAAACTTGAACGGAATGATTAAAACCTGAGTACTAAAGGTACTACCAAGAATGCGGGGTTAGCTTCCTCGAGGGTGATTCGGGGAGGCGCCTCTGTAGATGGGTGCAGTGGTTGATGGTGGTTGTTGTTACAGATGATCTAAAGAAAAGAGTTTACTTCTTACCCCCTTTGAAAATATTCTGATTAGTCGGTGCCAGATGTCTTTTATAAAGAAAACCAGCTTTACACAAAACAGCCATAAAACCTTTGAAAGCCAATCATGGAGCTAGTAGCTCTAGTAATCTTGCAGAGTTCGTCGAACTCAACGTTGCTTTGTTGATTTTCAGTGGAGGACTTCACCGACACTGAAGGTGGGTTCTATGTGGACGTCGACGAGTAGTCTGGGGTTCCCAGGTGGCAGCTTGGGACATCCCGGAACAGCTGGCGCTGGAATGTTTATCTATAGGCCTCTTAGGCCATAATTTGGATCTTGTTGTTAGAACAATTTATTCGCTTCCGCATGATGTACTGTTGGGTCTGTGACCTTTGGTTGTAATATTTGCTATCTTTCTCTATTATAAGAGTTGAACTATAATGCTTTGAGTCGTAGAGTCTGTGATGTGCCAGTTGTTCCACAAGTCTTGATCTCTCTATTATGCATTGATAGTTGTGCCTGCGTTATGGCATCAATCGGGGTGTTGCGTTGCCGATGATCCATTCCGAGCAACGCCTGCCAAAGGTTTTGGCCGGGGAGTGGTAAACTCGTTACCTCCGGTTGTATCGCATAACCGGTGACACACAACATCACTGTATAGTTCTGTGGTCGGGGTACCACACTTTCCCGTCCCTCCTCTCCCTCCCCGCTTCCTTCCTTGCCCTGCGCATCTCCGGGAATCCCCCAACCCTAGAGCGACGGGGATGCGACCCGTCGGAGATGCGGGGTGGGTGCAGCGGCCGGATGGGTGCGGCGGAGGGATGCCTCCCTGAGCCCCTCCCTTGTGACTTCTTTCCGTAGGACCGAATTCCCCTATCTCATATACTTATTTTGGATGTTTGAACTGCAGATTGGCAAGAGCTTGAAGTAGCAGCTGATTGAAGGTATATAACCTCAAATTCTTCTCTGATTTGTGTACACTTGTCAGTATAATTTGTGGTATTTCATGTGTTTTTGCTAGTGGTGTGAGCAATTTCGGTATTGTGATATGAATGTGTGACCATGTGTTATGAATTTGTGTCATATATTTATCTAGAATGCTCTGAATAATTAATGTTGCAATTGTTGTGTGCATTGTAGCTTTTCTATCATGTCTCAACAAGAGTTGGTTGCTTACATTACCGAAGAGAACAAAAGAAGAAAAAGAAAAAGGATAATGTTGACACAAAAGTATTTTGAAATGTCATGCCTTGCTCTAGCTTATCTTAGTACTCAAAGGGCACCTAGAGACCTCGGATGTGGTGTGGTTGACTGGGACATGAATTTTCTCTATGTTCTACTAACATGCTAGGTGTGGTTGAAGCACTCATGGCGCTCCCCGAGGGGTTAAGGAAGGCATGGCTCTTAACCTTGGGTTAATGTACCAAGCTCCAGTTTTTTTTATGTATGAAGTACTATGCACTTTGTTGTTCGCGAATTATCTATTTGTGCTATGTGTAAGAGATATGAACTACCCACTTGTGCTATTTTTAGAGACAAAATTATTATCCATGTGTTGTTCGTACTTCAAAACTATTTAATTTCTACTTGTGTTATTGTTTCTGACTTGATTTAAAAAATTTAGTGTTATTATGTGCGTAAAATAATATATCAATATTCAAATATAAACATACAATTGTTTTAATACATGCAACAAGTTTTATATTGTCCAAACTTAACAAAACATCCAATTCCAAGATTTATACATACAAACATGAATTGGAATCATGTGCTACCCTCCGATTTCAACCATAAATTCCATTTACAACCAAACAGTGGAATTTGAATTGTAGTCCATTTCCTTTCCATCTGGGAAATGGAATTACTAGTCCAATTCAATTCCCAGGAAACTTTCCTACATCCAAACACAGTGTTATATTTTGTCGATGCATGTGTCGTGGCGCGCACTACGGGCTATGCCCTAGCACGGCGTGTTCGGCACGTCTACATTAATAAAGATCTTGAAGGGCTGCATTAGTCGTTGTCCCTTGTATTTCGTCGATGCATGTGTTGTAGCGCGCGCTACGGGCTGCGCCCCGGCACGAGGCCTTTGCACTGAAAAAGAGAAGATTGTGCACTGCCCCAGCCGAGACGGTGCACTGAAAAAGAAGGGTGTGCACTGCCCCATCCGAGGTAGTGCACTGCAAAATACAAGACATTGCACTGCAGTACATAAATAAAGAAAGCAGCGCAAACTACACATTCCAGGTAGTGCACAAAAAAAGTTCGTCAAAACATATCAACATGGGATCTAGTTTTGATGATCTCGATGCGACTAATCCATTCCCGAAGACGGATCATGATTTCGAAACTTGGTTCAAAAGATATTGTATTTTTTGTGTTTGAATCGGAAACGAAAAGAGACATACCAGCGAACGAGCCACGGTATGACCAGCGAACAAGCGATGCATATCGTATGACCAGCACGTGGCGAGCAGGGAAAAGCTGCGCAGGAGGGAAAGTTGCGTCAGGCTTCACCACGTGGAGTGCTCAGAAGAAACGAGAATCGTGCTCCCGGAGAGGGCGCGCTTTTCTAGTAAATCGGTATTTATTTTATTTTAGCATTCCTGGTTTTATAAATGTCCAACATGTTATCAATGAGATTAATATGCGAATAACTTATTTGCAACCAAAATGTGATCATAATAAGAATTTATTCGTAATCAAAAACAACCGGCTTGTTCCATTACACATATGAATAACTGTCTTGCACGATGCAAAAACACACTAATTAAAATCACTCTCAAAACGATTACAAAATCTCTTATTCAAAACTACTAATCTGAAATGATAACTGTAGAGGGTAAACTCCATAGGCCATCAACTGTCTTGCTTGCCATCACTTGTTCACCATCACATTGTCCTTCTCAGCCCACTTGTAAGAATCATGTCCTGCTTTCATAAAACATAATAAGTATCAGATACTTTCAACAAGTGTTTTGAAAAATAATACAATTATAATTTTGTATATCGAATATACCATATAGGTCAATGATCTCTGCTTCAATGGGTTCCACTTTCACATTCCTGAACCGGCTTATGAATTTAAGGAGAGTGAGTGATTCACTCTTCACAACATAGCCACGGACATGCTCCGCATAGCTGGGAGGTAGTGAACGTAACACAACAGTTATCGTAAAAGCATCCGCCATCCAGTAGTCATAGACATCTGTGAGACTCAAGTATATGTCGTACATCTTGTCCAAATGAGTTTCCAGGCAGGTGTGTTCTTCCATCTGGAGTGAAAGAAACTTATCTAGCTGCTCAAACTGCTCAAGTTTCATCTGGTCTATGAAACGGGTCTTGAGTGCATCAATCATCACATAAGGTTCCATGTGTTGAAACCGTGCTTTCAACTCAGGCTCCATGCTACACGACATGGTGATTTGAACACTTATGAAAATGTTACGATGCTGGCAAAAATCCTCATCTTCTTCTTCGCTTGCGGAATCTCCTGGACCATCTCCTAAAACCTCTTCTATTACATAGAGTATGATGTTGTGTGAGAGGGTTTCCCTTAATTTCTCGTACCAGTACAAGAAGTTGGACCCATCAGTCATAAGTGACCGATCTCTAAGGAAGTAACCAAAATAGAAATTGTCGCTGGGATAGAACACCATCTACAGAAATAACCGCAAAGATAATAAGGCTAAGTTTATAAAAATATGAGCTTAGTTTATAATCAAATTATCAAACATACTCCACTAAGATAATCATCCCTAAAATCATCTCAGCGATTACACGATCCCAATTCACTATACCACCCCCGATCGTCACGGCCGGCGGCATAGCTGCAAGGGTGGACATCGAAATGTCGATCACAACATTCATGTGACTCATGCTCGATCTTTCGATCTTCACGTGTTTCGAGGCTATGTCTGTACATACTAGGCTCGCCAATTAAACCTTAGTGGTTTGCTTGTGCAACGTGGCTTACACTCACGGTATGTGAACGCAGATACGTCTGACACCCAATCGTCATGGCCTGCCTCGTAACGAAGAACTTTCGGTGGTGCACACTAAGGAAAAACACAATTTTGGTATTTTACTAAGGGATCATCCTATTATAGCTACCGTCGTATATCTAATATATATAAGCAATCAATAGGATATACACACAACAATACAATATCAAATAATGAAATGAAGTGTAATATGACATGGTCTTGCGCCTTGATCTCCATGGCGCGCCCTGGCAGGGCTCCGAGTCCGCGGCGCCTCCTTTTGCCTTCGATAAGTTGAACAATTAATAATACTTACCGTAACCATGTCATATAAAATGCCTCTGCAAAACAAAGTTAGACGTTTCTACCTTCTTTATGTTTTGCAAGTTTTACGTGGCTTCTAAGGCTTTCGTAAGAGAACCGTTTCTTATCTACGAACATCAACCACAACATCGATCAAACAATTGTCTATTTTATATCCCTTTCGGGCCCTCCATTGAAAATGCTAAGCCATTGTAACAGCCCAAAGTTTGAGAACCTAGAAATGTCAATAAAATTTTCACTTTTTGTGTTCCATTGCATCATGGCATCCATATTAAATTGCTAAACAAATAAAATAATTGGTTTGGCACCATTTAAAAACAAATTGCCAGAAATGCCATAACTCAATTCACATGAGTTTGAGAAAAGTGGTGACAATTAAGAATAGTTTAAAGTTAATATAATTGTCAAGGAAGTTCCATTTCTAAAAATATAAATTCTCCAAAAGAATTGGAATTGTTAAATAAAATCAAATGTGGGAAACTCAAAAATGCCTGGGAGCATTTCCTATTTTATTCTCCCACCAAATGAATTTCAATTGACCTGAAATTTTATGTGAGGTTCCTTACAATATATAGTGACTACCCAAAAATTTTCATAAATTTTGAAATAGTCTAAGTACCCCAATTAAATGACTGAAAGTTACTGGTTTTAAAAGGAATTAAAAGAAAAGAATAAAACAAACAAGCAGGGGGCTTTCTACAAATGCGTCATCTTCTTCCTGTAGCCATAGTGCGCCATGGGAGAGCTCCCGTTCGATGCTTCTCCCTCCACACGTCGAGCATCGACGCCCCCTGGTCGTGTATAAGAAGGGCAGAACCCAAACCCTAGCCCCTGTCAACCTGCTCCCCTCTCCCTCCCCCTTTGTATTTCCTTCCATGGCCGACGCCCTAGGTACGGCCGCCGCTCGCCGCCGTTGATTGAGAGCGCCCGGAGCAGATCGAAGCACACCGCCGCCTCCGCCTCATCGTCCTCTTCGTCCTCGTGCAAGGAATCACCGCGGGGTCGCCTGTATCGTCGCCGCCGTCTGCGTCTTCTCTGACTCCGGCCGCCCCTCGTCGAGCTCGTTCGCCGCCGTCCCCGACCTCCTCCGTCCCCGTCGAGCACACCCACGCGTCGAGGGTGAGCGCGCCGTCCTCCTGGACATCTCAATTTTCCCTCCCCCTGCTCTGTGTCTCGCCTTCGTGCGAGATGAAGCGCGGCCGGCCGCCGTGACCGCGCCGGTGTCGAGCACGGACACGTCACCGTGCGGCCTCATGGTCACTCACCAGCATGCACATGTCGCCCGCCTCGGACGCACATGCCCGCGCACGAAGGCGCCGCCGCTGGAGGTCGTCGCCGGCCGTTGTTCTCCGTCGGGAACTGCATCACTGCTGTCTTTCTTCGTCCCGGTCGCACCTCGTGCGTGAAGCCTGAAGCTTAGTGTCGAGATTCACCCAGTACTAGCCCAGTGGCAAGCAGGCTGCGCATCCACCCAGTAGACTCGAGTTTGAGTCCCAGCACTGCCACGGCCAAAACTTTTGGGTCATCTTTTTTGGCTCCGCAGAGGCCCCACTGGAAGTGACCGTGGCTAGCAAAGCCTGGGTGCAAATGTTCTGATAACTTTTCTGGGAAATAAAATAAATCGCCAGATTCAAATATGGATTTGTAAAATTCATAACTAATTGAAAAATGATCAGAAAATTATGATATTGGTCTATAAATTTTCAGAAAAGTGTGCTCTACATGTTAGTACAAAGTTCATGATCAACTAATTTTTTTATTTTTCTGTTTATTTAAGTTTAATAAACTGGCAGAAATAAAAGACAAATGGTAAAATCCATAGGTTATTCTTTTGGACTCCAAAAATTACAAATGAGATATCAAAATGTTCAGTAAGAGAAACCCTAACATTTCTACATCATAATCATGCATGTTGGAACTAAATAATTTTGTAACAATTTTGAAAACTTGCTAAAAGCTATCGAAGCTTTGAAAATTCATATCAAATTAAATTTTTATCGGAAAAATGCAAACAAGGTACCAAAATTCTTAGAAAATTAAGGCCTATCCAATGGTACCAGTGCCATGCTTCATTGAAGCTTAGTTTGGTACTGTATATGGAAGGTTAAAAATGCCTCCTTGTTTAAGTTGTGAAGGTTCGATCCCAAATTTGCAAAAACATGGTACCCCTTTTAAATTGTCAAGTGGACCCTAAGGGTAACTTAAATGCATTAATATGACATACCATCATTTTTGTATGCATTGCACAATTGCCATGTGTTGATTGTTATTTTGCTTTCCGGTGTTGTTTGCTCTCCGGTAGATCACGAGTTCGGAGTTGAGCATCATTACTCCGATGAGCAGTTTGACTACTCCGCTGAACAAGGAAAGCGTAATCCCCCCTCTGAGCATGTCTGCTCCTATGTTTCCGCAATTATTTTCTCCACTATAATATTGCATTCGGTTCTAAATGTCTTTTGCTCGGATTAGAGTATCCTACTAGTTGCATTAGATATCTGTTACCATTACCTGTATCCTTCCTAATATCCATAGGATTGAAGTGTTGGCCTAAGTTAATTATATCTGCTATGTATATGCTTAGTTAAATGCGTAGTCGTCCGGTGGATGTTTCAATGTTCGAACAGTTGATGGAATGACCGGATGTGGTGGAAAATTGTGGTGACTTTGATAAACTGCTTAAAGGCGGGGATGAGAGGCCACGGGGATGTGGTGTGTTGTCTCGTTCTCACCGCCTAGGTGCGAGTTCTTTACCTCTTGAACCAAGACTGAGCGTGCAACCATGCGTGAGGCCTATGCAATAGCAGGAACCCTCATAGACTAAATAACTCGGGCGGGGCTAGCCAGGGTCCTCTAGTTTGAGCTTCCATTTGCGCGTGCGTGAAGATGGTGGTCTGGACTGGGATGAGGATGGTGGTGTTTAGGAAAATGAGTTGCCGCGGGGCAGGGTGTTGGAGGCACTGAACTTGCCCTACCGCCACTGATGATCCTGGGTTAGTCTCAAGCGAGGGAGAAGTCGACGCCGCTCCCACCCAGCCGGCTTTCCATGGAAGAGAGCCAATGTACAGGCAATGGGCCGGACGGTACGCGTGGTAAACATTGCAGGGTTAAATCTTTTCGAAAAGACATGTCCGCGGTTATGGAAGACTTGGGAACGGACGATAAGACCATAGAGAAAATGAATCGAATGATTAAAACCAGAGTACTAAAGGTACTGCCAAGAATGCGGGGTTAGCTTCCTCGAGGGTGATTCGGGGAGGCGCCTCTGTTGATGGGTGAAGTGATTGATGGTGGTTGTTGATGAAGATGATCAAAAGAAAAGAGTTTACTTCTTATCCCCCTTTGAAAATATTCTGATTAGTCGATGCCAGTGTCTTTTATAAAGAAAACCAGCTTTATGCAAAACAGCCATAAAACCTTTGTGAGCCAATCATCGAGCTAGTAGCTCTTGTACTCTTGCAGAGTTCGTCGAACTCAACGTTGCTTTGTTGATTTTCAGTGGAGGACTTCACCGACACTGAAGGTGGATTCTATGTGGACGTCGACGAGTAGTCTGGGGTTCTCAGGTGGCAGCTTGGGATATCCTGGAACAGCTAGCGCTGGAATGTTTATTTATAGGTCTCTTAGGCCATAATTTGGATCTTGTTGTTTAGAACAACTTATTTAGCTTCCGCATGATGTACTGTTGGGTCTGTGACCTCTGGTTGTAATATTTGCTATCTTTCTCTATTATAAGAGTTGAACTATAATGCTTGGAGTCGTAGAGTCTGTGATGTGCCAGTTGTTCCACAAGTCTTGATCTCTCTATTATGCATTGATAGTTGTGCCTGTGTTAGGACATCAATCGGGGTGTTGCGTTGCCGATGATCCATTCCGAGCAACGCCTGCCAAAGGTTTTGGCCGGGGAGTGGTAAACCCGTAACCTCTGGTTGTATCGCCTAACCGGTGACACACAACATCTCTGTATAGTTAAGTGGTCGGGGCGCTACAAGTTGGTATCAGAGCAGGACTGCCTGTAGGAAACCCTTCTACTGGTCGACGTTGAGTCTAGTGTTTGTGTAAATTATTTTTAACCTAAAAATGAGTTGTGAAAACTATCTTAGGATTCTTTTTACTCCTTACCTGTTACTGTCTCATCTCGGAGCCATCTTACCTCTATTTGAGTTAAAAAGTTTTACTCCCCGTGATCCTAAAGAAACGAGGTTGGGTTCTACCTTTAGTGTTATGTGTCCGGTTGCTCCCGCTGTGCTACAGTCCGATATCATCTCAGATGTTTATGAACCATGTTATTCTTACCAAGGCTAATAACTTATTCCTTCTCTGAGTTTTAACCCAAGGACTTGAACAGAAGGTCCCGAATTATGATGTGATTCTGGTATGTTGAATTGTGTGGGTTGTTACCCATGTGATCGTTATGCCATTTATGATTCTCGGCACATGAAGCTGACCTTTAACCCAAGTCCGGTATGTGGTCTGTGAGGTAATGTTCAACCATTTACCACACCTCAGCTGGCTATGTAACTTTAGCTCTCCCTTAGCCTTGCTTTAGGTTCTGTCTTGGAACAATCGGGGTTACGACCAGGATTCTCCTAGCGAGTCTCCCAACTATGTTCGTGACTCTGCTGCATCTCTCCTTTTTGGGCATGGTTATCACAATTGAGTAATAACCGGTGCATCTTCAACATCTTAGGATTCTCCTGAGCATGTTAGTTACTCTTGATCTTCTTTCCGACCCGTGTCTTCTGTTTGACCGTCTTGTTTTTATCGTGCAGTGGTGTATTCCGATGCAAGTTACTCTGGTGGTTTGTCAAGACATTCCACTTTGGGATGTTAGGAGAAACCAACTCCGGTACCTTGTCCACTTCTCGGACCAGGTCAAAGTATTGTAATCTGTAGAATAAGGGCCTTGTCTAGATTTTGTTCTGCTCCACCTTAGAGTGTCACACTCTTTATATCAAGGGGTCAAGCTAAGTATCAAGATCTTCTTGATGAAGTGATGCTCTTACACATATTACTCGCCCTTGCCTCCGAGTCGCTTGTTGCTCGAGAAATACTAAGGCGTGAGCATTGTTGTGTCCGTCTGATGCTCTTAGCAATTTTAATTGTCTTGACATCCAAGGACCTTTTGTGTCATTCATATCATGGTAGCATAGACGATCATCAAGCCAAGATTAATTGTGCCGCGGAGTTGTTCATTAGGTGCCCATCCTCGGTCCAAGAGCTAGGTTTGCACCGAAGCTCCCAAGACCACCTCGTCCTGCCTCGTAAGGCATGATTCTCCCTCGAACTCACAGACATACCGGTGGATCGCGATATTCTGGAGGTCTTTCCAGAAGTATCGCCAGGTTGTCACCTGACCGTGATGTTGAGCTTATGAGTAAGCTGGTTCCCTGAACAACTCTTTTCTCCAAGAAAATCGTGTTGGATGTCCTGAATTATTCGGTTGAGCTTAAACAACTTGGAGAGTTAAAAGACAAAAGCTCTATCCGATGTAGTTCCTTCCCAAAGGGATGTCTAGTCTGTCATGTTGAAGCAAGGAAGTATCTCCTCTTTGGATATGCTACCCTCCAAATCTTTTGATTTGAATTGGGCTATCGTCACATCAAATTCGGACCAACCTACCGAATGTGTTAGTCTGACCAATACGTATGCACGTTCATGCAACATATGAGTCTACCATCTTGGAGTATCTGGATAAGTTTGTGTTGAGCCCATCAACTACCTTCTTATTTTCTCCATGTTTGAGGAGATTCATATTGGATAGTGGGCGTTAGCATTGGAAACTTGTTAGGACTAACTTTGTGTCGTGCGGTGCCCCAGCACACCACTGCATGTCGTAGTGTACAAGTCGTTGATGTAACACGCACGGAAGGACCTCTCCGCAAATATTACATCCCTCAGAGTAGTACAACAGAAATATAGCCGGTCCAAGGTAACACTATAGGATTATAACACTATTCAATACAAAATCTCGAGACCCTCCTTTTATATTGAAGCAAGTCTCTTGCAAATGAAATGCAGAAGATCCAAATCATAACTCTAAGTTGGAGATCAGCTCTAACTCTAATTCCTGATCCACTACTGCTGTTGTCACAGCCCTAATCTAGTCCATATGGAATATTTTAATCCAGATTTGTACTCCTTCTTCCAATAGAAGTTGTCTCCTCCACTAATAACATGGTTGTTGTGCATGCCATCGTCAATGATGTCGTTGCTCCTTCACTAGCACTTTTGTCATCATTCTTCTGTTGGTGAAGTTACGGATGACTCCTTCAAGCTTCACCAGGTAGACTTGATTCCTTGTTGAAGTCCTCCTCGACGTCGTGATGGATAACTGGCAACTCCTCTGAGGCTCCAAAAATCTAAGCAGGGGGGTCAACGGGGAAAGGGTGAGCAACACGAGCGTTACTCAGCAAGTTCAAGTTATAGGCGATAAGGTATTTTATGCACTAACTACTGCCATATCCAATGGTCATTGACATAATGCAAGTTTTGGAAAAGATTTCTTCAAAAGGTCAGGTTTTATTTCAGAAAACTATGCTCACAGTCTCCCCGGGTTCATAGTCATCACTTGGGATGCCTTTCCCGCTACGGTCTGTAGTTCCTTCCGGGAACACGGATGTGACAGTCACAGTTTCTTGTTGTTGACTCTGCAGAGCTGCGTAACTTTACCCATGAGAGATCCTCAGCCTTGTTGCCTTTCCGGGTTGCAATCCCCGTCCATACTTCCATGGTATGGGGTCCGGTCTGAGTCCAAAGCCAATCACTGCCCCTCTCCGCACAACACATATCCGCCCATTTGTGGCGCGGCCGGTAACAAAGACCGCTATCCCGCCACCCCTCCCGAGCTTCTATTCCAATCACCCCGTCAGGTGGGAAGGTCACGCGCTTCCACGCTGTTGGCCGCCGCAACGGACACAACCATGTAATAGGCTGCCGAGGATATGTGAACGAGAGAAGATAGCAGCTGACTTTACCGTCCCATGCCAGATCTCATGGTAAACGCTTCAATACGGCGCTAGGATCACTGTGACATTGGTAATTAATCCTAGGTATATACTTTCCCATACAATGGAACCTCCACCACAACATCATACCGTGGTTCCATTGCCAGCCAAACAATATATATAGCAATTCACATCATTCGAAAATAGTTTTTCTTTTTCAATGCAATGGTAATAATATAGTTTTGAAAATAGTTTTTATTACAATAGTTCAGTAAGGACATGCAAGAATGAACTTGCATGTGATAGAAATGACCGTTCAATACTTCGGGTTCTAGGGTTTGCGGTAAAACCCCGAGTTCTGAAAATAGCAAAGTAATCCTGATAAGGACTACTGAAAATTCTAGTAGCATGCTATTATGCATAATCATGAGATGCATCGTCACCCCAAAATACCCAAGTGGCGGATTTAAGACTTTTCGAGTGTTTTGGAGTTTTTAATTATTTAAAGAGTTTGACAAAAAAATCATGAGGAATAAATTTAAAGTGATTAAATTGAAATAATTCAATATAATTGATCTTTAATACTTTATTTCCCATATTATTTTCTTTTCAACAAAATAGTTTTTGAAAAAGAATTTCAAGTCATTTCCACTTAAGGATCCTTGAATTTTCATCCACTCAAAACTTGTCAAAATTTAGTAATAAAACTTAGTGATAAATTCCTCATAATTTATCGAGTGTGTTAATTATTTTTAGCTGATTTTTGTTCCATTGGTTTGAGAGTTAAAATTCATTTGAATTTGGATAATTTTATTAGCTAAATTACCAAAATACCCCTATGGGTCGATTTGGTTGGAGTGGGTCGAACCCAACCATTTGGGCCGAGCCGAACTCGTTACTGGGTCAAACCCGACCCAGCTTCTCTCTCTCTCCCTCGTGTGATTCCTCTCGCTCTCTCTCGTTCCCCTTTTTGGCGATGCGCCGCCGCCGTCACCACGCCTGGCTCCGTCCACTGCCGGCCATCACCGGAGCCGCCGCTCGCCGGCGCTGATCTACCGCCTATCCGCCCCCGATTCCCCTGCACGAACGCCTCCTGCTCTCTCAGCTTCTTCCTCGATCGAAACACTAACCCTAGCCGTTGCCTGCCCGCCTCCGTCCTCGTTCTCCAACATGGATGCCACGCACCCGCCTCCGTCTGCTACGCCTCCGCGTCGACCACGGTCGCCTCCTCGATGTGCTGCTCCGTGTAGAACACGAGCCCCAAGTTCGGCCACGCCCCCTCGAGCGCCCGAGTAGCTCGCCTCGGCCACTCTTCTCTGCATCGGCCCCGGTTCTGGTGTGATGGTGGTGGTGCGGTGATGTTGTTCATGCTATTGTCGCCGATGAGATGGCAGTGGTACCGCCACCGCAGCCTCGGCGAAAGCTACTGCGGCAACCTATGGCTACTTCCACTCCTATGCCGGTGGGACGGTGCTCTGTTGCAACTCTGGCATCGATACCTTCGCCTGCTACCTCAACTATTCTGCCCCAGCCTCACAAGCTTTGCTTCGACTCCAGCTCCATGAGGTACTCTCTTTTGTGACCGGCTAGTGAGCCGATGAACTACTGTCTGCGGTCTGATCAATATAGTGGTTCATTTTGCAAGGTGTTATGGATGAATTGGTTGGTATGAGAAGCTAGGATTAGCTAATAACAGTGGATGTGATAAAATCGTCCGTGTGGTTGTGTTAACTGAAGAAATATTCAGTTTGGGTGCATTACATGTAGTTGTTTCTGTCAGTTAAATTATAGAGAAGAATTTTAGATGATTTATTAAATGGTGTTGTGGATGCTCCTATTTGGATGATTTACTCATCCAAACATCTGTGATAATTGTGGTAGCCTATCTGAATATACGCTACACTGCTAACTGAAAAAATGCTCATTTTTGTTAGTTAAACTTCTGTAAATTAAATTCAGAGAAAAATTCTAGATGATTTAGCTTCTTTGGATAAATTGATTAGATGTTGTCATGATTTATTTTTCTGAGATGGATTTCTGCATGTTGTTCATGATCTAGTGCTTTCCAGTGATTTGTTTTCGTGTTGTACACTTAAATGTGTACAGATAATGTGCTAGTGTAATCTGGATAAGTATTTCTGGAATATGACTTGCATAATTAAGTGATTTGGTGGTTCCTGGACATGAATTAGTTGCTGTCCAGCCACATATGCATGGCTTCTGCTATAGTAGTTTGTAGATGTATCTCTGGATAGATCTGGTTGTGGAAACTAATAAGAACAGATACACTACATACTTGAATTTGCGTTTCTTAGGTGTTTTTAGTTCCTGGCTGCTGTTAGTGAGCAACAGATCATGGGCATACATGATCTTGCCATGTAGTGTGTCTCTGTAATTACTCTCTTGCATGATTGCGTGCCCAGATCATTTGTTGTGCATTAGTGGTAGCTTTATTATCTCTTCATATACTGTTTATACCAGGAATTACTTGCTGGAATAATAATTTTCTTGCCAAATCATGTGTATACACGATCTGATGGTGTGGATGTGCATAGATAAAATTTCCTGGGGAATTCTAGCTGTTTTTAGACGCTCTAAATGATTTTCTTGCTTGTTCTCAAGCTATAGATGGGCAAGAATTATTCTGGATGTGTTCTTTTTGCAGATATGAGTGATTTGGAAGTTTATGAACATCACCAAGTAGTTGTCCAGTAACTTGTGCATGATTTATTGCATAAATTTGTGTTGTAGTAATTTATAGGTGTATTTCTTGACGGATCTGGTTATGCAAACTAATAGGAACATCTATGCTGCCTTCTCTCTTTTCCCCCTCTTTCCCTCTCTCTCAACTAAAGATAATAGATGCTGCACACGATTTGGTTCCTAGAGATCAACCTGCTGCTGAAGAGAAGCTTGGTCTTCTGGAATATGATGATAACCTGCGTCTTGTGGCTAGCCTGCTCCTCCTCGCTGCTTGACTTGTTTCCTAGAGTATATTTATCTAGCTGCAATTTGCGTCAGTGGTGTTCTTGTGTTCTAGAGTTGTTCTTGAGCTATGGAAACAGTAGTAATATTGTTACTAGATAATTTAGATGATATGGAAAGCATTTGGGTGCGGCTGAGATATGTTTTGGTGCTAGATTAGTGGTTGGTATCCTTTGCCTGATGGGAGAAAGGTATGGTGCGGCTGGCTTCATACTAGAAATGTGTGTGTGAACAAAGTAATCTGCTAGAAGGCTATTGTGGTGTTTATATACTGCTGGATGATTATTGTGGTGGTGACACACAACTAAGTGACTCCTCATTTGAATGGATGAGTAAGCTACTTGTTGTCAAGCTCTCATGCTTGGGCATTACTTGGGGTTCAAGCTATGGTAGATATTTTGCTTGTGGATAACTCTCCTATGTGGCATGCTCATCCACTCAAGCTTTTCATTCCTTAGGGTTCAAGTAAACTTAGATATTTTGCTTGTGGATAGAGATGAATGATCATTGGACTTATCTTCTTGTAGGATTTGTTTTTGAACAAGACAAGTGGTAATTGTCACTAGATGGACTTGTGGGCTGATTCCCTTATGTGGGCTTGTTTATTCATATGAACTTGAGAATTAATTTGTGTGGCTTTAATGATTTTAGATAGTGGGCTTTGGAAATATGAGTAGTGATGTTAAAATGGCTTTGCAAATTCAATTGTGTGGACCTTTATTAATTGATTTGATCATCAGAACACTCCTTTTAATTAAACATGGATGAATTAGGTGATATTCAATTGCTTTATGTTTAGAAAAAGAATTTGTGAACAAGGTAGCTAATCTTGTTTCCAAACTGCTTTTCATAACACCAAGCTTTTGAATTCAGCTGGCTTAAGATGGATGATCTTGTGGCTTAATGAATGGATTTGATCATCTGATCCTTTCTTTTGGTAGAATTCAAATGAATGGGTGTAGAGGTGCAAGAGTGACCCCTTCTATCAACTAGGCTTTTCCTAGTTGAAAGGTAGCTAGATTAGGTTGCTTTGCATTAATTTCTATGCCATTTTATTTGTTTTCTGCCAAACTTGCTAGGGAATTTGATAAGAACAGATATCAGCTTGTCTTAGCATAGCCAGTGATGCAAAGTCTGAGGCAAATGTCCCCTCCAGGAACAGATACTTGCATTTGACTTTAAAATTCTCGAGGATGATCTTGCATAGCACCTCTATGCAATACTGAGAGAAATACTTCCCCAAATTTCCAATTTGCTGCATTCTCTCCTTCTGTGTTCTTTTCTTTCTTTCTTTCTTGTGTTGTTTCTTGTGTTATATATTTTGCAGGAAAGAAGAATTGATGCTTGAGAAGAAGATCAAGATAAGATGAAGATTTAGTTTAGGTTTCTTTTGTAATTTTCTTTTCAGTTGGATGAGATGTGTACTTATTCGATTAAAGTTGTAATATCTATTTATTCTTTCTATTTCATCTTAACTTGTAAAGTTTGGAATTGTATAATCTTCCATTTGATGTATCCAAATAGACTTGGACATTCAAGTCTCCATTTGTAATTTTTGGATGTGTGTTCAACAAGAAATTGATAAGATGGTGAATTGTGATGAGATACTATCCTGATGTATTGAACTACTATGTGCTCATATATGTGTGTGAATGATGGATTGAAATGATGAGTATATGTTGTTGGAGATGATTGAATCTTATGTTCTATTTGTATTATATACTTGTCATATTTTGAATTGTTTTCAGGAGTGTCGATAATTAGGAAAGGTCATGTCCAATTTTGGAGTGCCTCGACAGATGACCTTAGTTTCTACTGAGGTGTTATAAAGATCATGTCGAAGTTTATCGTACGCAGCGCGATGATCTAAACCCTAACTCATCGAGTCGAGAGAAACATCGATCACTTTACATCGTTTAATTTAACGCGCCAAAATTTCCCGCATTTTTAGATGCATGCTATGCAAATGCACAAATCATATTTCTACCCTTCCGACTCTCTAAACTATGGGGTATTGCATGTCGTCACAAGGTATGTGTTTTGGAAGTTAGAAGTGACCTTCTCTGGTTCACGTGCAATTGCTGAAAGATGTCGCCGTGGATCTGAGTAAATTGTCTGGTTTCCTCGGAATTATCTCAAGTCAATCTTACATATGCAGAACATTCTTGGAATGGTATGTTGTTACCTCCATTCCTGGAAAATTCTATCTATGCATCCAAGCCACTGATTGAATTGTTCTAGAAAGAGAAGAAGTCTGAGAACTTCTTTTGTCTTCGTTGGTGTTTCCCAACAGGGACTCAACGGTGTATTGTTGCAAGTAATTCGAGTAGGTGCAAATGTCCTCTGACAAGTTGTTAATACGTGAGTTTCGCAATCTCGTTCCTCCTTTGGAGTTAGACATTCTAGTCTAGCACTTGGAGTTCTAGCAAATGTAATCCGTTGGTATCCTAGTCATACAGGTTGCGTCTGAAGTATCTCTACACCTAACCATGTCTGAATCACAATTAGAAACGATGGTTGAGGGTCATCAAGAAGCTTGTCCTTGATGTCTAGAAAATCAAGATGTGTTCCCAATACTAACGTTCGCGGAGTTTCTATAGTTCTCTTGGTCCATCTTCCTGATCCTTCTCCTGTGATCTGAAATGTTCCTTCGCGAGAAAGGTCTTACTCAAATTGTCTGGTAGAGTATTACCCCTTCATCTATTGGAATCTTGTGTTAACATTCTCCCTCAGAGACTTAAGGCCTTGTGCAAAGTTCATATTCACAATCTTCTGAGAAACAGTTGTCTACCAGCTGGAAACATCTTATAAATCTCCAGTTACCTCATGTGTCTCCTAATCGCCAATTCAAGAATTGATTGAAGTCTCATTCCCAGAGTTGAATAGGAGGTAATCGATCGTCGTATCTTCTAGAATACCCTTCCTCCTAGAGTGTGTTCCTTCTTTCCTATGGTGTAATCGGAGGATGACCTCGACGTGAAACCAATGACGATCTTCATGATGCCCTCGGTCAACCTCTTCCAGAAAGAATCCACCTGAAGCGAGAAGATCGTGGAGTACCTTGTAACCCTTTTTCCCTCTTTCCTACTCTAGGAATCTCGGGACGAGATTCCTGTAAGGGTGGTAGAATTGTAACAGCCCAAAGTTTGAGAACCTAGAAATGTGAATAAAATTTCCACTTTTTGTGTTCCATTGCATCATGGCATCCATATTAAATTGCTAAACAAATAAAATAATTGGTTTGGCACCATTTAAAAACAAACTGCCAGAAATGCCATAACTCAATTCACATGAGTTTGAGAAAAGTGGTGACAATTAAGAATTGCTTAAAGTTAATATAATTGTCAAGGAAGTTCCATTTCTAAAAATATAAATTCTCCAAAAGAATTGGAATTGTAAAATAAAATCAAATGTGGGAAACTCAAAAATGCCTGGGAGCATTTCCTATTTTATTCTCCCACCAAATGAATTTCAATTGACCTAAAATTTTATGTGAGGTTCCTTACAATATATAGTGACTACCCAAAAAAATTCATAATAATTTTTGAAATAGTCTAAGTACCCCAATTAAATGACTGAAAGTTACTGGTTTTAAAGGAATTAAAAGAAAAGAATAAAACAAACAAGCAGGGGGCTTTCTAGAACTGCGTCATCTTCTTCCTGTAGCCATAGTGCGCCATGTGAGAGCTCCCGTTCGATCCTTCTCCCTCCACACGTCGAGCATCGACGCCCCCTGGCCGTGTATAGGAAGGGCAGAACCCAAACCCTAGCCCTTGTCCACCTGCTCCCCTCTCCCTCCCCCTTTGTATTTACTGCCATGGCCGACGCCCTAGGTACGGCCGCTCGCCGCCGTTGATTGAGAGCGCCCGGAGCAGATCGAAGCACACCGCCGCCTCCGCCTCGTCGTCCTCTTCGTCCTCGTGCAAGGAATCACCGCGGGGTCGCCTGTATCGTCGCCGCCGTCCGTGTCTTCTCCAACTCCGGCCGCCCCTCGTCGAGCTCGTTCGCCGCCGTTCCCGACCTCCTCCGTCTCCGTAGAGCACACCCACGTGTCGAGGGTGAGCGCGCCGTCCTCCTGGACATCTCCATTTTCCGTCCCCCTGCTTTGTGCCTCGCCTTCGTGCGATATGAAGCACGGCCGGCCGCCGTGACCGCGCCGGTGTCGTGCACGGACACGTCGCCGTGCGGCCTCATGGTCACTCACCAGCACGCACACGAGCACGCACATGTCGCCCGCCTCGGACGCACACGCCCGCGCACGAAGGCGCCGCCGCTGGAGGTCGTCGCCGGCCGTTGTTCTCCGTCGGGAACCGCATCACTGCTGTCTTTCTTCGTCCCGGTCGCACCTCGTGCGTGAAGCCTGAAGCTTTGTGTCGAGATTCAGTTCGTCAGTTAAAATTTAGTGTTGAACCCTCTTATTGCGTTAGATCTGTTGCTTAACACCATCACAGTACCAGCTCAGTGGCAAGCAGGCTGCGCATCCACCTAGTAGACCCGAGTTCGAGTCCCAGCAGCACTGCCACGGCCAAAACTTTTGGGTCATCTTTTTGGCTCCGCAGAAGCCCCACTGGAAGTGACCGTGGCTAGCAAAGCCTGGGTGCAAACGTTCTGATAACTTTTCTGGGAAATAAAATAAATCGCCTGATTCAAATATGTATTTGTAAAATTCATAACTAATTGAAAAATGATCAGAAAATTATGATCTTGGTCTATAAATTTTCAGAAAAGTGTGCTCTACATGTTAGTACCAAGTTCATGGTCAACTAAATGTTTTATTTTGTTGTTTATTTAAGTTTAATAAACTGGCAGAAATAAAAGACAAATGGTAAAATCCATAGGTTATTCTTTTGGACTCCAAAAATTACAAATGAGATATCAAAATGTTCAGTAAGACAAACCCCAACATTTCTACATCATATTCATGCATGTTGGAACTAAATAATTTTTGAACAATTTTGAAAACTTGCTAAAAGCTATAGAAGCTTTGAAAATTCATATCAAATTAAATTTTTATCGGAAAAATGCAAACAAGGTACCAAAATTCTTAGAAAATTAAGGCCTATCCAATGGTACCAGTGCCATGCTTCATTGAAGCTTAGTTTGGTATTGTATATGGAAGGTTAAAAATGCCTCCTTGTTTAAGTTGTGAAGGTTTGATCCCAAATTTGCTAAAAACAAATATGGTACCCCTTTTAAATTGTCAAGTGGACCCTAAGGGTAACTTAAATGCATTAATATGACATACCATCATTTTTGTATGCATTGCACAATTGCCATGTGTTGATTGTTATTTTGCTTTCCGGTGTTGTTTGCTCTCCGGTAGATCACGAGTTCGGAGTTGAGCATCATTACTCCGACGAGCAGTTTGACTACTCCGCTGAACAAGGCAAGCGTAACCCCCCCCCCCCCTCTGAGCATGTTTGCTCCTACGTTTCCGCAATTATTTTCTCCACTATAATATTGCATTCGGTTCTAAATGTCTTTTGCTCGGATTAGAGTATCCTACTAGTTGCATTAGATATCTGTTACCATTACCTGTATCCTTCCTAATATCCATAGGATTGAAGTGTTGGCCTAAGTTAATTATATCTGCTATGTATATGCTTAGCCATGCTTAGTTAAATGCGTAGTCGTCCGGTGGATGTTTCAATGTTGGAACAGTTGATGGAATGACCGGATGTGGTGGAAAATTGTGGTGACTTTGATAAACTGCTTAAAGGCGGGGATGAGAGGCCACAGGGGATGTGGTGTGTTGTCTTGTTCTCGCCGCCTAGGTGCGAGTTCTTTACCTCTTGAACCAAGACTGAGCGTGCAACCATGCGTGAGGCCTATGCAATAGCAGGAACCCTCATAGACTAAATAACTCGGGCGGGGCTAGCCAGGGTCCTCTAGTTTGAGCTTCCATTTGCGCGTGCGTGAAGATGGTGGTCGGGACTGGGATGAGGATGGTGGTGTTTAGGAAAATGAGTGGCCGTGGGGCAGGGTGTTGGAGGCACTGAACTTGCCCTACCGCCACTGATGATCCTGGGTTAGTCTCAAGCGAGGGAGAAGTCGACGCCGCTCCCACCCAACCGGCTTTCCATGGAAGAGAGCTAATGTACAGGCAATGGGCCGGACGGTACGCGTGGCAAACATTGTACACCCCTGCAGGGTTAAATCTTTTCGAAAAGCCGTGTCCGCGGTTATGGACGACTTGGGAACGGACTATAAGACCATAGAGAAAATGAATCGAATGATTAAAACCTGAGTACTAAAGGTACTACCAAGAATGCGGGGTTAGCTTCCTTGAGGTGATTCGGGGAGGCGCCTCTGTTGATGGGTGAAGTGATTGATGGTGGTTGTTGATGAAGATGATCAAAAGAAAAGAGTTTACTTCTTACCCCCTTTGAAAATATTCTGATTAGTCGATGCCAGTGTCTTTTATAAAGAAAACCAGCTTTATGCAAAACAGCCATAAAACCTTTGTGAGCCAATCATCGAGCTAGTAGCTCTAGTAATCTTGCAGAGTTCGTCGAACTCAACGTTGCTTTGTTGATTTTTAGTGGAGGACTTCACCGACACTGAAGGTGGGTTCTATGTGGACGTCGACGAGTAGTCTGGGGTTCCCAGGTGGCAGCTTGGGACATCCCGGAACAGCTGGCGCTGGAATGTTTATTTATAGGCCTCTTAGGCCATAATTTGGATCTTGTTGTTTAGAACAACTTATTTTGCTTCCGCATGATGAACTGTTGGGTCTGTATCCTCTGGTTGTAATATTTGCTATCTTTCTCTATTTATAAGAGTTGAACTATAATGTTTTGAGTCGTAGAGTCTGTGATGTGCTAGTTGTTCCACAAGTCTTGATCTCTCTATTATGCATTGATAGTTGTGCCTGTGTTAGGAAATCAATCGGGGTGTTACATTGCCGATGATCCATTCCGAGCAACGCCTGCCAAAGGTTTTGGCCGGGGAGTGGTAAACCCGTAACCTCCGGTTGTATCGCCTAACCGGTGACACACAGCATCTCTGTATAGTTAAGCGGTCGGGGCGCTACAGCCATCTAAAGAGAGACAAACACCCGCTAGCCGCATATATGGTACAAGCCATATGTTAGTTGCGGAACCAGTCTCGCGTAAGAGTACGCGTAAGGTCGATCCGGGCTGCTTCATCAACTTGATGCCGACAATATTAGCAAGTGCACGCGAGAGGGTAACAATTATAAGATCCTTGCCCACATTCAACATGTGTTCTAACCGTACCAGCAAAACTACGCATAGATCGGCACTGATACCACTGAAGGGGTTCGTAGCAGAAAACAATATTTTTCTAACTTACGTATGCCAAAACTTAGCCAAGGATCTATCTATTTAGTAATGCGGTAATGGAGGAGATATCGGTAACATACCCTTGTAGACCGATAGCGGGGATTACGCTCCCGCAACAAACGTTGTCGATGAAGACGACGTAGCCGACCTCGAGGTCGCGAAGAATTTGGCGCGACGAAGACGGAGACGAAGCCGGCGCGACGATGACGCCCTGGCGCCGCAAGTGAGGCGCCTACGAGTACTCACACACGTGCGGAGCTTGACGAATTTTCGGCCGGATGCTTTTAACTCATACAACGAGCGCAACATGTCCTCATCCAAACCAATCTCCGACACTTCACCAACTAAATGAGAAAGAAGCTGACCATCTGATGTGCCATTCGCTTCTTCTTCATCCAAATAGGTGGCAGTCAACCCGGTCGAAGCTTTAGGAATAACTGTTAGACGGTCAAATTCCATGTGCCTCAAGACCTTAGTTGAAACATCAATTTGATTTTTACTACTACCAAGTTTAATACCTATGCTATTAAGCTTGGAATGAATAGAGTGTGAAGAAAAAGAAAGAAAAGACTTGGAAGCTGTGTCCGTAGCCCCATCCGCCGCCACACCTCTGGCTGGACGCTGTGACCGAGCTTTTGGGCTCGACCCAGCTTTTTGGGCTCGCCCCGAGCCCAACTTGGCCTGCGAGAGAGATGGACCGAGCCGAGCTCACTTTCCTGGACCGCGGCGAGCTCGGGCCGAGCCAGGCTCGGCTCGGTCCAGCCCGTTGGCTAGCTTATTTCCTTCGAAATTGAGAAACAAAAAGGGAAAAGATATTGGGATGTGCATCCTGTCCCATTTGAGACGCGCACGACACAGAAGATGGACCTCGTTTGGTTTCTTCTTCCTCCCACGAACATAACATGCGCCGCCGCCGCCAGATGCGTTATTGCCGCCGCCGCCAGATGCCCTTCTTCTGCTGCTATTCCCCGCAGGGCGCCGCCAACGCCGCTCCATGCCTCTTCTGCTCCTCTCCCCCGCCGGTCCTCTGCTTCATCCTCGCCGACCTCGAATCCATGCTCCGCCGCCGCCAGGAAGCATTCTGCGCCGCCCCGCATGGTCGTCGTCACCGGAGAAGACTGGCCCCACCCGTCAGTGACCCAGCACGGCGAGGCTCGCGAGCTGCACCGAGCTGCACCGAGCTTTCCACTAGCTCGGGCCGAGCTCCGTTTCGCGGCTCGCCGGCAGTGTCGAGCCGGCTCGGGGCTCACCATTTCTGCCCGAGCTTTTTGCTGGCTCGCCCCGAGCTGGACCGAGCCGGCTCGCGTCCAGCCAGAGCCACACCGAACCTCTCACTACGACGGGTGGGAGTAACCCCAGCCGCGAACACCGTCGTAGTAGGAGGAGTGTGCATGGCAAAACAGAGCTCGCGTCAACGGGCGTAGTCGTCGAAGACATACTAGCCTGGTCGACAATGTTGAAGTAGTAGTCGACCCAGCCACCGTAGCATCCGCCCGGATCCATTCGTGTCTGGGGGAGGTCTGAGATGGTGTTGAAACCTCCCCCGACACAGCGAAAGGCAGGCGCAGGGAGCACAAGGGAGACGAGGTCGGAGTAGCAGCCTCCCCCAGGCCCAGCCCGCCAACAGGAGCCGCATCAGGCCTGCCAACAGAGGCCTGCAGTGGTGTCACAGAAGATGGTGTGCATATGTGTTGCTTACCTCACCACTCCGAGAAGAGGTTACCACACCGGCTTTGCTCTGTTGCACACTACCAAACACCAATGATTGCATTGGTCTAGCCCAAACAAATACCTACAATACAACAAACCAAACAACGGCTTTATTTTTTCCATGAACCCACGAACCCAACCAAATCGATGTGCACAATGTGACTCTGACTCTGCATGGGCGAAATAGGCAGATGGGGGGGGGGGGGGGGGGGGGGCGAGAAACATAGAAGTCTCGTCGTATCCACCATTACCTCTCCAATGTATGCTCTACAATCCAAACATAGTGGAACCCGACCATTTTGTGTTGCATTTTTTTTTGTAAATGTCACCATTCTCGGTAGAAATTAAAGAAAAAGAATATGAGTCCTGGGAATAACATGATTCATTGCTTGCGTGCCAATCAAGTGATTCTTACATGTTCACAAAGTTATTCCATAGAAATTCCAGAGTCTGCAAATTTGTAGCTTCTCCAATCCTAAAGTGTAGAGATCATAATCATTTGTAGCATCTAGCTTTGCTTATCGAAGGAGCAAGCATCTCAACATTCAGCTATAAAACATGCTCCATTGATCTGCTAAAAAATCTGGTTGAGAGCCTACGTAGTTGATTCTGAGGTCTTGGGTTCGATTCCACCAGCCCAGGTTTCGTTTTTTGAAATTAATTTGAACGTTAGACTATAAATCTGGCCGAAATTTTTGAACTTTTTCTTCGAAATTTCGTTGATTTCTCGAAATTCGCGAATCTCTCTGAGGTGCGAAAGAAATTACAAAAACAAAATGTTAAACCCTGATCCTAATACAGATGGTGAGGAGACTGTGTACTACGAATGGACGACGAGCTACGTGGACGAGGAACGCATATACGGCTGGGGCAAAGAGGCTGACGAGGTGGTCGATGCCCTCGTCGGCATCGAGGAGGAGGGCAAGGAGGATAAGGTGTTATTCAGGGCGGCCGGCATCACGGGGATCCACGGCAGCGGCAAGACGGCGCTGGCGCAAAAGGTGTTCGTCCACGACAGGATCAAGGACGCTTTCCCTCTCCGGCTTTGGGTCTGCGTCGGCCCGCCGGACCACGAGGACAAGTTCAACCTCCTCTACCGGATGCTCGACAACCTGGGCCTCGACACCGCCAAGGTCGAGACCATCGTCGACAAAGCCGACGTCGTCGTGAAGGCAGCCTCCACAACGGAGAAGAAAAATTCCAAGATCGGCGTGCTGCTTCATCCTGTACATGACACTGTACAAGACAGGGTACCTCATCGTGTTCGACGACATAAGGGCGTACGGCGGAGGCGACGGCGGCGGCTGGTACAGCAATCTGACGCTGCAGCCACCTAAGAACGGCGAGTGGTACGAGCGGCTCGCCTACGGCCTGCCCAAGGCGAGGAAGAGCGCGGTGCTCGTGACCTGTCGCAGTGAGGACGATGCCAGGACCATGGTGCGCACCGGCCGCGTGTTCCGCCCACCCAGGCTTGGCCTCGCCGAGGGATGGAAGCTCTTCGAGCGGGAATACAACGAGGCCAAGAATAAGAAGGGCAAGGAAGAGAGGGAGAAGGAGGAGGACAAGCTCTACAAGCAGCTGGAAGAGATGAAGGAGCAGATCGTCGACAAGTGCCTCGGCCTGCCGGTGGCCATTGTCCAGGCCGCCAAGGGCATCGCCTTGCTCGAGGATAAAGTTATCCCGGATGAAACTGTACCGAGCAAGACCGAACCTACAACTCAGACAACGGAGGCTAATCAGCCTGCTAATTAAGTGACTATGTGTGGTTCTTGCTGTAGTTTTTGTTTCTTACTGTCGAGTGTGCCTTTTCCCGTGTCCTTGGTTTAGTGTGGAGTTTTTCTTTTGCTAATCCGCTTATCCATGGAGTTTGTATTTAATTTTTTGCAGGGAGATTGTAATGTTTGTTTGACCGACCATGCAGGGTCTTATCCTATTTTGAATTTTTTTCACCCACCAAAGATTTAAACTCCCAATTCTTTAAAGTTCTCTAATTTGAAATTTTTCACCAACCAAAGTCGGAGCCAATTTGGACCATATTATTTGCACTTGCTTCCAAAAAACCCTCAGAAAATGGAAAAGCATTTTTTGTAACAAAAAGATATAAACTCCTTTTGACAACATTTTGGCATGACAAGATGCACATATGTGCCAAACATGAAAACTTTATCATGACCGACCATGCAGAGGCTTCTCCTAGATTGAAATTTTCACTGAGATATAACTACTTAATTGTTTGGGTCCAAATTGGTTCTTACAGAAGATCTCCAAGTGAACAGAGAAGATAAAAAAAAGTGTTTATGTTGGTGTGAAATATTCAAATTCAGGCTCATTAATTCAAGGGCTCTTTTTCGGATTCTTTTTTTACTAATGAGAGCTCTTTTGGGTTTGAACCGGCTCTACATTGAAAACCATTCATCTAAAACTGTAGTACCACTAGTAAGCGTACACGTGCAATGCACGTTAAAAATATATTGCAAGTTTTTCTAATCTCATTTCTCATTAGATGAGTTGCTTTGTTTGTGGTTTATGTTCACTTAGTCACTTAAATAGGTGTCATGGCTAGGAACCCAAAACAAATATTATAATCAATGGAAAAATTTATATCGAAGAACCACACGATGAACATGAGTATAGATTTTTGATGAGATATTTTCAATATAATCACTGAAAAGCAATTATAGAGTAAGTGTGCAATTTTGGTTGAATGTAACATTTGTGCATTATGTATGTGAAGTGAATTAATAAGATGTTGGTTCAATGTTAAATATGACTGAAATGTAAGAGAATTTCAGGCAACATAGACATAGGGGGTAACTATGGCTCGGATGGCCTGGTTGTCAATATCTTCTTATCTTTTTGTACTAGCTCGAATTAATATTTGGACTAAACCTTTCTCACAGGATATTTTGGAATATTCTGTACAGAGAAATAACATTTCTCGGTACATAAATGGAAATAATATCAATCTGGTCACAGTAGAAGCTATTTCTCTCTCGTCTAAACTATTTTGGGTCACTTTTCCTTAAGAATTTATTGTTATTTCTTTTTTGCGCGGGTTATTATTATTCTTATATGATTGCCTAAACAATACATTGTGGCTCAGTTTACACCTTAAGTGATTTAAAAAAATGGTTTCACTGAAGTGGTAGGTGAATCTATCTGAATGGCCAAGCTGTCAAAGTTTTGCAACGCAAGCCGCCATGGCATCTTCTTCCATCGGGGTTTCATGTCAGAATCTACCCATGTTCATCTGTACCTCACTAGGAAACTAATATGACCTATAATTTAGGAAGGAGTGAGTACTTATATAGAAACCCACACAACAAATTGCACTTGCATGTTACTTAAATTGTAAACTTTCAAAGTGATGCACGATTTTAATTGGCTATGGCTAATAGAATTCCATGCAACCAAATTTAGCATAATTTCAATTTTCGGTTTTTATGTGGAGATGACAATGACTAGCCGTTTAGAAGTGCGACTCGGAATTAAATAGATTACATGCTATATGTAAATAGTCGTTCTCAATTACTTAACATGGCATCTTAAAGTTATATGACTAAAATACGCAGAGTCATAGGTTCATTCAGTTCTCTAGCCAACCTAAAGTATAAATTCACACGAATAAAAATGAATTGCACCAAAAAGGTGCAAAACACCCAAAAAAAAAAGACAATCTATATACAAACTGAAACACAACCTTAAAAATTCAATAAAAACGAATACACAAAAATTAAAGGACTGAAACATTACATATGTGACTTAAAAATATCATAAAATTGACTCAAACAAATTTGAACAACAAGGTGACTAAACTTTGCAAAAATGAGCCATGTGTGCTTTTGCACTCCCGCAAAACTATTGTTATGAGATAAATTTTCTATGGGGTCATATTCTTACCTAAAATGAACTCTTTATTGTATTGGAAAATCAAGAAGCTACTGAAACAATTTGAAGTCAACAACAAAACTCTCTACCCTGATTAAGAGAGCACATAATTGTTAATAAAAGTTTTAGTGTGTCATCTCTATGTTGGTGGTTTATCTATCCTACTATATGCGGCTGGTACAATCTTTAATACCTCAAGAATGCATATAAATATTTTGTCGAAATTCAAACCACGTGAAGTCTGACCAAACTTTTTGAAAAAAACTATTAAACTCATAGGTTTTTGAAAACCTATTAAACTATGTTGGGGGATATTTGTACTACACATTCCCTACGGTTATTTTTTGTCACGTGGCAATGTCCATGATGAGGACCGTCCGAGCGACTGGACTAGATGGGCAAAGGAGATGCTTCACGATGCATTGGGTAAATATGATTTTGTTTGCGTGACACTGTAGAACCTATGAACGTGGTGGTCGTGATCCAGCGGCAACATTGTGGTTTCGTAATTGGTGGTGTTATTCAAATATCAACTCTCGATCTCTGAAGTAAAAACCCTAGGTATGACCTTCATTGGTCCACCTAGCAATGGCAAACTTCTAGTCGTTTCCTTGTTCATGACATCGTTTTGAGATCCTGGACTTTCTCCTGGAGTAAAAAACGATGATCTGAATTTGGTCTAGATTGGGCGACGATGACGCTCTTTCATTTTTTCCATCCCGGAGACGCTGCTGTTGGAGACGTTTGGGTGTTGCAAATGGTGGTGATTCTTTCCTGCCGATGCGTGTTGTCGATCGCTTTGGCGGGGATTTCTTCTTGTTCTTCTTTCTTCTTCTATATTTTTAGTTTTGTGCATCCGTGATGTATAGATTAGTTCTTGACACTATGTTAATGCAAAGACCGTGTGTAATTGCTGTCTTATTTTTATTATTATATTTTTATCAAAAATAATCGATGAAAAGGGACTACGCCTCAATGTAAACCTTCTCCTAATCGCTCGCATTTCTGGTCAGGTTTGCTCTATGTAAAGATATAGTGTATTTGTTGTAAGAGAGTAGTTGTTTGTGTGTGCAAAACTAAAATAGTAGGATATCTTGATCAAAGATAAAAAAATATTTTTCAAATCGTCCCTACGGTGTATAATCTAACCTTTAGCCAACATGTAATAATAGCTAAGGTTTTTCTAAAAATTTCAACTTTATGAGATTTAGAAGATGTCGATTCTGAGAGACCTTAGATATCCGGAATCATCTTCTACACGGTATTCTATCTGAAGAACCTGATACAATTAGTTGCATCCTAAAGAAGTCTCCAAACACTGTCAGTTAAATCCATTTGTGCATATCATATTACTCGTCAAGTTGTTTTCCCTTACAAGAAGATGAAGACGATGAAAATCCTTCTAAATATTGATATTTTTATCTAGTAAATTAATAGTAGGATTATTACTTTACATAATTTGATAAAGAGAGGCTCGAAACGGGCAGAAGTCCCTGAATTTTGGGGAGGGTGAGGAAAATATTCATCATATGTTTTTGTTTGTCCTATGGTACCATTTTTATATGGAGTGTAATAGGAAGTGTTGTAGGAAAAATATCGTCATGAATCCTTATAGTATCTATGTAAAAATGGGTTCACTAGTTGAAATATAGAGTTGTAGGACTATTAGGAGTAGTAGGTCTGATGTGGACTAGTGATAATATTTAATGACTACTTTTAGAGCGTGTTTGGTAGGCTGCAGATCGTGGAGCCAGACCCGCCAGGTGCGAGTCCATTGTGATTGGATGCTCGTATGAGCCTCTGGGCCTGGCTAGCGCGCTGCTCAAAGCACTCTCGGGCCAGGCCCTGTAGGAACGGCCGAATCGGCCGTTTTCCTTGGGCCAGGCTAAGCGCAGCTCAAGCACTGCACGTGGGCATACTTACGGGAGACACCGCATCCCTTTGGGAACACGCACCATTTATTCCCCTCACCGCCCACTCTCCCACTCACTCCACCCTCTCCAGTCACTCCTCTTCTCTCTCTCTCTCTCTCTCTCTCTCTCTCTCTCTCTCTCTCTCTCTCTCTCTCTCTCTCTCTCCGTCGGCGGTTGCGTCACCGCCGGCACATCAAGAGCCCAACGGCGAGCATATTCGGTGGGAGAAGAAGGCCAACCATCGTCTTTCCCTCCATGGGCAAGCAGGAGCTTCGTCAGCACATCCAGAGCACCGTGTCCTCCCTCTTCGGTGAGTTCTTTGTCAATGGCGGCAAGATGATTTCGAGCCCTTCTATGCTTCGTACACATATGTAGATCCAACTCCATTTAGGAGTGAACTATGACATGCACGGTAGATCTACAAGGATTAAGGGTTCAATGTGCATCTGTGATTGGATATTTCTTGCTTAGTGTAGTTCATTTGGTGTGTTCTTTATATTTGGGGTATTTTCGTGGCATAGTTAAATGAGCATGATGATTTCGGTCGACTAGGGTTTCATAGCGTGCCCGATCTATGTTTGGTGCTAAGATTTACTCTGTGTTCCATGCTTTTTTTATGGCCTATGATTAAACCGTGACTACCAAACGCGCCCTGCGTGGAAGGGGTTGTATTACTGAACTTTGTGCAATGTACAACACATTGCTTATGTCGTGTTCTTGGTTCAGTTGTATCATCTCTTTCTATAGTACTTTGTGTCTGAAATGCAAGTCTAAGGCCCAATTTTAAAGTTCATCTATCAACTGTTGTGTGATTTGAATGAACTCTGATTGCAAATAGCCGATGATTACAGTGTGGCACAACATAAGCTCAAGGAGATGATTCTATAAGACCTTGTGCAATGTACAAGCTCACTTGTTGTGCATATCTCTTGGTCATGTATGAGTCATCTCCCTGAAATCATTGTGTGCTGTTTTGTATGAGGCAATTTCTTGTGCAGAAACCATTTCTCTTGAGCATCTTTGCATTCATGAGGTGTCCTTTAGTATCTGTTGCTGTGCACAAATGATTTTTATTGTGCATGATAGCTGGTACTAAGAGATCATATTTGAGTGTTGGCAAATTTCTTTTGCATCTGATTTTGGTCTATGACGATGTTTTTGACACCACTGTCATGGGATGATGCAGGAATGTATCTACCAGACAGCCAAAAAAAGTATGAACCTGTCACAAATACAAGTTGCTTCTACTTACTTTTTTTGGCGAGTCTGGTGGTGCAAAGTTGTGTCTCCCTCTTGTGTGTCTATGATAACTCAAATCATTGATTCTGCCGTTTACTCAGTTGTGCAATGTTGAATGTGCGTTGTATCTTTTTTGACATGTGAGACACTGCTTTTATCTAGGATTCGAAGCTCAAAACCCATGCCGATGAGGTTGAGATCAACACCATCTTCAATAGAAGGAAGGCAAGTTATGGCTGGATCAAGGAAACGGTGTCTCCTAACCACTTCTGCAAAGTGCTCATCGCACCCGGATTAGGACTCCTCCCAATTCCTGGCGCCTTCAGGCGCTACATGGGCGAGGTGCCTGGGGACATCACGCTGAGGATGAGCACAGGCTGCATCTGAACAATCACCCTGGCTGATGTCAAATGGAAAAGCATGCCTCCTCAAGGGTTGGCCTGCTTTTGCCATAACTCATAGCTTGGATCTTGGTTACCTCCTCATGTTCAAGAAGCTCGGTCGAATGGAGTACAAGGTGATCATCTTCGACAACTCAGGTTGTGAGCTTGTGAGAGAGTGCCCTGAACACCCAATGAACTTCAAGAAATACGACTAAGCTAGTGAATTGTGGTACTGGTTAGATCAGACTGTGTTTGTGGCCTGTTTTATGCTACTTGTTCATCTAGATTATGGTACTTGTTTAAGAACTAGTCCGCTACTATGCTATGTGGATTATGTTTGATGTGTGTTAACTTGTCTGCTACTTTACTTATGCTTTTGTGCTACGCCTGGTAACCTCACCACTAGGTAGAGGAGGTTACCATAGCAGCAACTTTGCATCCAACCAAACACAACCTAGTTGAATTCGAGCATGCAAAGCATGTAACCAAACACCCAGTACCATGTCTTCGGCTCATGCCACGTTGGCCTGTATTTGTTTGGCATGGCCCCTTGGAGCCTGCCCCCGGCGAGCTCCCAAATAGCTGCAGGCTAGCAAACACGCCCCTAGTTCTGGCTTTGTCAGAGGTTTTTCCTTCTGAATTGCTGACCACATATGCCACATGGCAGCTCTATCAGAGGTTTTGGTTTACTGGTTCATTATGGTCATGTGTCACTGGCGAGGTTGTGCCTTTGTGGGTTTTATGTGTTAGTTTGTTGAAATTTTGTTACTCAAAATCCAAATTATTCAATACAAATTGGGGCCGTGTAGCCCCATTAATTTAAAATAAAAAAAGAAAATATACAAAATTTAATAGTGACTAGAGCTTCACAAATGTCACTAGAAAATATCGTGAAAACTTACGAAACACCATTGAATGAAAAGTGACTGAAATTTTACAAAAATTGAACCATTTAGCAATTCCGCTAAAAATATTAACTTTAGATTTGAAGTATCATAAAAATTTGTGAAACACCATAGAACTAAAAGGTGACGATTTTTTTTTGGAAAACTTGAGCGATGCGTGCGCTTTAACAATTCCGCTAAAATATACTAGTAGATGAAATTGCCATGGACCGTGGGGTTATATTCCAGAAAAAAATGAACTTTTTTATTCCTTTGGAAAAGCAGGAAGCTGGTGAAACATTTCAAAGTCAATGTGAAAACTATCGTTCACACAATTGATCACTGAAGAGAAACTCAAGCATACAGTAGTACGTACGTTCTAATAGCAGGAACTGATCGGGAAAGGGAAAACAGAGCAATTGCTAGCTACTGGTCACGGACGATGAGCTTGGCCTTGGCGTCTCCCTCGTGGATCCGGTACATGTCGCCGAGGCCCATGTGCGCCATGAGGAACCAGACCATGGTGATGAGCTCCCCGCCGCGGCTGAGCTGCCGGACGTGTGTGCTCCCACGGCATTTGCCCGCCGCGTAGGTGAGCATTTCCACCCACACCCTGGCCACAACCTCCCACATGAGTTCATCTTCCAGATTCCTCAGCGCCTTGGCCAGGATCACGCCGTCGAACAGCACCGATTTGCACCGGTCTCCCTTCACCGCCGACGGCTCCTTGGTAGTGTTCACGCTCAGCAGCATCCTCCGTGCGTCGCTGTGGTCGGGGTCCCACGCCGCCGCTGACTCGAAGAACCGCTTTGCCTCGGCGCAGGTGTCACGGTACCGGAGCAACCCTATGCCTGCCGTCGCCGAGAGCATCTCCGGCTGCTTGATCAGCAGGTACAACATGTACTCTGACAAGGTCTTGCCGATGGTCATCTTTTCCGCCGTGTCCTTGGTCGCCGAGCTTTGCTTGATCGGTTGGCAGCAGAGGTCCGTGGCGATGTGCCACAGCAGCAGGGACTCGTCAAACTCCTTCTTCACGCTGCTCTTGAGGACGTCGAGCGTTTCGTTTGCCTTGTTTTTTATTTCGTTCGCTTTGTTTCTTACCTCTGCCTCATCCTCTTCCTTGCCTGCGTCGGCATCTGGTGTCGCATTCGTCGGGTTCTTCATGATTTTGTCACCAAGCTCCTCGAGAACTCCATCGCCGCGGCGGCCGCACACCTTCTTCATGGCTTCGTAGTCCTCGTCCTTGGCCGTGTTCACGGTCAGCAGCTGCTTTCGTTCTTCATTGGCTTTGATAGCCCTTTCCTTGAGCCCATCAAACACGAAATTGAGGAGGGTGCCCTTCCCCTGCCTGCACGAGAGGGGCTCGCGCCGGATGAAGAAGAAGTCATCGAAGATCTCCCTCACGCGCAGCGTCTGGGCGACCCTGGCGAGCACCCGAACCACCCGCGGGCCGCCGAGGCGGCGGCGAAGGCCTCCACCGGAAGGGTCCGGCTTGCCCAGGCAGTAGCTGACGAGGTTCAGCTGCGATGTCCTATCCGACCAGCGCCGGAGCCGGAGCCGTCGCCGCACGGACCTGACGGCCCTCGCGATCCACGCGAGCCGCCGCGTCTTCTCGAGGACGACGAGCATCCGGTGGGAGGAGAGAAGCATGGCCAGCGCGGCTGCGTCGAGCGCCAGCCCGCCGAGGAGCAGCGCGTAGGTGATGGCGACGTCGATCCGCAGGATGTCGCCCTTGTCCCGGAGGAAGAAGAAGATGAGTAGGGAGGAGACGAGGCAGGCGGAGGCGATGAAACGGAGGACGCATCCGGCCTTTCTGTGTGCGACGGGCGCCTTGGTGTACACCATGTCGTAGATGAAGTTGAGCTCCACCTCGATGACCTCGAACGCCGTGGCCGGCGACCTCGTCACCTCTTTGCCCTCGAGGAAGTAGGCCTGGCTGATCTTGCGCTCCTTGTAGCTGAGGATGAGGTTGACGAAGAGGCGGCGAAAGATGAGGAAGAAGTCGAATGCCTGCGCCTCTAGGGTGGTGCTCCTCTCCAGAAGGCGTTTGGCCTCGCCTTCCTCCAGGGCGGCAAGGGCTCTCTTGGCCTCGCTGTCGTCACCGGAGATGACGATCTGGACGTCTAGGCCGGCCTTCTCCTTGGCGTCGAACTCGGTCATGAGCTTGGCATAGTTTGGGCCCGGGTCAGGGGGGTCGAGGATGTTCTCGCGGAAGCCGTCGACGCTGCCGGAGTAGAGCGAGTAGGTGCGCTCGCCGTACTTGATGATACCGACTACGAACATGAGGACGGTTGCGGGGATCATGGGGTTTCCCTTGAGGGAGCAGAAGAAGATGACGCAGGCGGAGAAGAGCTCGAAGAGGAGGCCGATCAGGTGGCGGAGCCACAGCTCGTTGTCCTCCAGGGAGTAGGCGGTGATGGTGTCAGGGCCGCCCAGGTGGAGCAGCAGGAACGGCGTCCAGAAGGCGAAGATGATGGGGCTGCTGTTACCGCCTGCGTTGGAGACGGCGGCGGCGGGGCCGCGCTTGAGGCCGGCGGCGTGAAGCTGGGAGATGCTAGAGGAGGAGCTGGAGTTGCCACCGATGTTGCCCATGTTGTTGAGGAGGAGGCCGAGGGCGAGGTCGGCGACCCAGTCGGCGAGTAGGTAGCATGACCAAACCAGGAAGCGGGGCACCGGCGAGGAGGAGCGCTTGCGGACGGGGCCAACGAAGATGAGGATCATCTGGAGGAAGAGGCTCAGAAGAACCGCGACGCGGATCTCCCAGTCGCTGTCATTCTGCGGGATCGGAGGCGTGAATCCTCCCATCGCCACCCGCCTGCCGCCGTTGGAGCTGAGGCAAACCTAGGTAGCTATGTACATGCATATATAGTCGTGTTATATATGCATCGGCCAGCCGGATGGGTAGAGTAGGTACGTAAGAGACTGAGACTCGCCATGCATAGTCGTCTCAAAATATTAGTGCAAATGGTATACTCGGTCGACGGCCTTTACAGATCGTCGAATAAATCCTTTCCTTCTTTGGAGAGAAAAGAAAAGAAAAGAAAAGGGGAAAGGTGAAAGTATGTGATAATTAATACATCTGCATGCAAAAGAAAAATCGCATGTGCGCTGGTGTCTGTATCAAGATAATCAAAGCCGCACGCTGAACGAGTATGCATCAAGATTGAGTGCTACTACCTCCAGCCAACAATGGATCCTCTCCACAGAAACAAACAAAAGTAAGATCAGCAGCATGCAGCGTCAGGTTGGAACCACAGCACGCACCCTGGCAAGCATCAAACGCAGTGGTGTCTATATCAAGATATAATCAAAGCAGAAAGCAAGTGATGATTCTGGCCATCGATCTCTCTTGCGTAATGAAGTGATGCAAAGCACAAAATTAATGGCCTTTTGTTTTGAGGTAACAAGAAGGAAGCTTTGAGCACTGAACAAAGCAAGTTACCCTATCTATGCGCGGACAAGCAAGCAAGACATCTCGATCCACATAAAGAAATTAAAGCAAAGACCGATCCATGAGCATACATTCGTTTTGATGGTGGAACCCGGCTTCTTCCGAAGTCTATGGAAAAAAAAATGAGCATACATGCATAATGTAAGATAGCATATGAAAGCAATTGGATTGTATCCCTAACAAGCTTTTGGTGCCAAAGCTGTCATTTCGTCACCATTTGCAGTTTGTACGCTTGGAACAATGCAAAAGAAGGACTGCATGCATAATTAGAGATATTTAGAAATAGACGTAGTTGGAGGTTTTTTTTTTGCAAAACATGAACACAGATTGATGGTGATGAAGTCGAAATTAATGTATTTTCACTACTTTGATGGTTGTTAAAAGTTGGCGGGGTCCAACTCATTACAAATATGATATATACATATATATAATATGGGTGTGACTAGTGCTCAATCGACTGAGAATTATATTACTTCTCAGTCGAATGATGTCAGCACGTTGATTTTTAGCACTTGCGTGCGTTGCGCACTTACGCCGATCGTTCAGCTAGCCCTCTGTGGGACTGATCGATTGCTTGTGCGTGTTCGTTTGCTTGCAATGTGATATGGACTGAACGTGCCTCGGTCCTTTGGGCCATCCAGATTTTAGTACTAATTTTTTTTTGTTCCTCTGTACTGTGTTGATATGGACCAGAATGTATGTGAGAATTTTTTTCCTCGTTCGGCAATCTCACTTGCAACCTACAGTCCAACGGCCACTAATAAAATTGTATAATTGAAAAATATCAATTACAATCTATTTGCATATGAAAAATCTCGACGTAACCCTATGAGCAATTAGAAAATTTTAGTTACAACCCACTTGTAACCGGGAAACCCAGTTGCGATTAGAAAAAAAAATCCGTTACGACCCCACGTGAAACTGGAAAAAACACTCGCAAATCATGATGCAAATCCAATATTTAATCACATTTTTCTCATTTTGCAAATCGACTTGCAACTGAAAAACTTAGTTGCAACCCGATTTGCAACTGGAAAAAACAAATCTCAGTTGCAACCCGATTTGCAACTGGAAAAAACAAATCTCCGTTGTAACCGGACTTGCAACTGGAAAAAAGAAATATCAGTTGCAACCCGACTTGCAACTAGAAAAAAGAAATCCCAGTTGCAACCCGACTTGCAACTGGAAAAACAAAATCAGTTGCAACCCGACTTACAACTAGAAAAAAAATCTCAGTTGCAACCCGACTTGCAACTGGAAAAAAGAAATCTCAGTTGCAACCCGACTTGCAACTTGAAAAAAATCTCAGTTGCAATCCGACTTGCAACTGGAAAAAAATATCTCAGTTGCGTCAAGCTTGCAAATGAAAAAAAAACTCGGTTGCAACCTGACTTGCACCTTAAAAAAAATGACTTTCTTAAAAAAATCTCAGTTCCAACCGTTAAGGAGTCAACCAGGCTCTACCTTAAAACTAGTCGAACGAGGACGAGTAAAACTTATGAAAATATAAAAGATGTACAAATAACGAACTAATAATAAATTATTTAGAATTCATTTTTATGCACGATATCGACAAAAATATTTTAGTAGATCAAAAATAAGGTATTGATAACTTTTTAGGAATTCAAGGTAACTTTCGCAATAAATCAAGCATCCACGACAAACTCTTTACTAGACCCGATCTCGACGGGAGTCAAACTCGGCGACGAAACACAAATTATCACACAATCTCATGGTTCAATACACGGTCGACTGCGAATTATAAAAAAGACAAATAAATGTATTAAAAAGGAGGCCAAGTTAAAAAAAGTCAACAAGACAAAGATAAATTTCATCTTTGTTCTAGAAAAAAAAAATTTATAGTTAATGCACAACAATTAATAAAAAGGCAACAAATAAGAAAAGTAATCAAATGTTATTGAGAGCGTATCTTTACTATTAAATGGGAGTTGGTGGTACGTTGGTACGTCGTCTGGCAGACCATCCTCGACGGCAGACGATTGGACACATCGTGGCCGCCCAGTCGCCTCTTCAACGTCTCCACACCGTTCAATCTTCGTGTGCGAGAAAATTACACTCGACTGCCACCGCTCAGTGGCCCGAACCGATACGAAGCCCCTCACAACCTTTCTGTCCTCTCCCCAGAGCGTCCCCAGAGCGCCTAGGGTTCGACCTCTGCATCCTCCGACGCCGCCGGCCACCCGCACGACCGGAGCTCTCCGCCGCCTTTGGGACGCACGCCCAGAGATATCCGCCGCCGCCTGTATCACCAGCATCTCCGCGCCGCCCCGATTCTCCTCATGATGCCTCTGCTGAGCGGCAGCAGGTGTTGCCGGCCACCACCGGCGGCAGATGTACGCCGCCCTTGCAGCCGAACGGGCTCTACTGCGCACCCTGCGCCCGCATCCGGTTGCCTCCGGCCAGCGCCGACGAGCGCGGCCTCCACCGCTCGTCCCTGCCTCCCCATCTTCCCTGTCGACGAGCGCGGCCTCGATGTCACCAGCCAGGCCCAGTCCGCACCGGCAAGACCTCCATGATCTCCATCTGCCCCTCCATCCGTGAGTACGTTTCCTCTGCCCGACAACTAGATTTACTTCGATCTATGTTGATTGCTAATCAGTCATGTAAGGATCGAGATTGCTTCGTGTAATTAGGTTGCTGCTGTACCATATTTGATAGATCTGAGTTATTTTGGCAGTGAAATCACGATTTGATGCCATGGTCTTTTCGCTGAGTTTGAGAATTATACTCTCTCCATCCACAAAAGGATGTCTCAACTTTGTCTAAATTTGCATGTATCTAGACATGTTTTAGTGTGTACATACATGCACATTTTGACAAAGTTGAGACATCCTTTTACGAACGGAGGGATTATAAGATTTCTTCTATTCTTAAAACCCATGATTTGAAAATTACTAATTGATGTCATGCTCTCGTTGTAGATGACCTGCGTTGAGGTGTGGCAGCACTGAAGCCTTGAGATGTTCTAAGAAAATTCTCAGATGTGATGCTTCAGAGAATGGTGCGTGATGAGCTGATGATGCTGGTGTGAGACATCTCAAGAAAATTCTCAGATGTAATACATAAATGTTTTTCTTGCAATGGTACTAAGCAAAGTTAGGTGAAGCGAGCTTTGCAATCAGATCATCTAGAAGCCAATCGTCTTCTTGCAACTTGATTGTATTAAAATTGCCATAGTATACAGATAACTTGTCAACTTTGATGTCGCTTCCTTGTATTAAATTGCCATAGTATATGGTACTCCCTCCGTTTCAGTTTACATGGCATACGCGTACCCCTAGGTTGTCAATTTGAGCAACATAATAAAAAGTAAATATTATAAAAAATATATCATTACAAACTTCAAATGTTCTATTTTCAGATGATATAATTTTTATATTATATAATTTATATTACACGGCTGAAATTAGCAACCTAGGTATACGCGCACGCCTTGTAAACTGAAACGGAGGGAGTACTTTGTTTGCTTAAAAGTACGACACTTCTCTTTCTGTTCGTAAATAACCTACAAGAGCAGTTATTATTAAAAGGAGTGTAATACCATATGTTTGCATGTTTGCATCACTAAATGATTTTTTTCACCTGCAGCCTTTTCTAACAAGTGCAAGCGGCTATTCTTGTTTCTCAGAGCGCCATCAGATGGTGCTTACTGGATGTTTTAAGCATTCAGTTCAAGTGGCTTCCTTTGTTATAAAGAGAATGGAAGTGAGTAGTTTGGGAAATCTGAAACAAATAGGCGCATTCGCATTGCCTTGGTAGTTTAGATAGTTGCCCAGTTGCTCAATTTGGTTTTGTTGCCACTATCATTTATTTTTGAATGGAAGTGAAACAGATGAGCAAAATAGGCATCATGTGTAGCTCATAAGCAACCATCATGATGATTGGTTCTTAAGGATACTACACGAGTCATACTTTTAGTAACTATCACATGCCAACAGTGCAGGGGACTTCCCGACCGCCTGGGGACTGCCTCCGATCCAAGGATTCAAGGGAGGCAGCGGCGGCGGCGCGTCACCGACAGCTCCGGTGCGTCGAAGCCGTGGTCAACGTTGCAGAAGGGCTAAACTGTAATTTTGTTTCTCCTCAGGGACCTTTCTGTAATGTTTCCGGATAATGCCGGGTTCTTTGCTCGCAAAAAAAAAAAACAGTGCAGGGGACTTTCAAAAGCAAATGGGCGAGTACTGGAGTGGCAGATTTTGCTAGAACGACGATGCCAGAAGGTAATCTCACCTCTTTGCACTATTCACCTTATAGATTGATGAATGTATTCTGACGTAACTAAATTAACAGAGCTACCTTGCATTGCACACATCGTGGTAGCAGCATCAGTATATTTGAATTACTTACCCGTCCTTTAGATATTATTTGGCTTTTTTTACTAAAAGTATGGTGCTTTAAAAAGCTCAAGTATAATGTGGTTGATTGTGAAAGAACTCAAAATGTGAGTGCATCTTATACCATCTTAAGTTATATCTGTTGACTGAATTGCAATGATTATAACTGAAAATGACCTGTACCTTTGAATATAGTCGCATCCTGATTGTTTGGTTAAGATTTTAAACTGGTTTTCTTTCATTATTGGTAGGAAATGTTATGAAGTTGGAGCAGGCATCATGATTGTTATGCATCTTAGTGCTGAAGAAGTAGGTGTTTTTATGAATGGGTCAAGTCAAATCTGCACATGTGTACAAAACTTGAGGTGCGTTGTGTTTTCTAAGGTTACAGCAGAATGACGATGGTTTATGTAAACACAAAACTGAACTCAATACTAGGCCAACTATTATTTTACAACGCATTTGAGGCCCTGCGCCAGCGGTCTTTGTCATCGCTGTAGAAAGTCGTATCTTCCATCTCTGGATCAATCCCACGTTCCAGCCCATTCCACTCCTCCATGGGTGCAGAGCTTAAGTTTGTAGCTTGCACCTATAGGTTATTCTTTTAGATTTTGAAAGCATTCTCCCTATTCATTATGAACTCTTATATTTTACTCCTCACATTCAGTAATAATTGCCAAAACCATGATATGGATCCCTCTATGTCGTTTAAACAACCATATGCCTGTATGGCAATTCTGAATGTCTTTTCAAATTTAATAATGGAAGAAAATGCAAACGGTAGTTAGTAAAACATATCATGGGGGCTCCAACCTGCAATAGACATTCGTAGCACTTCATTTGTTTGATATGGTTTTTCTTATAACTTTTAGGACAATGAGTTTTGGCCTTATGATCTTCAAGCAGCAGCTATGAATTTGTTCTGTTCGAATCACTAATTCATCACAAAGCAGCATTAAGATATTCGGATGTTTTCGTCTTGGTATGGGTAGAAATAGTTAATTTTTCAACAATGACTTAGGTAGACTTGATAGGCGCTCACTGTGGTTAGCCAAGAAAATGAGGGGTCAACATTTTTCAACATGCAGTTCTTCCGTATGTATCTTAAACTGTGAGGTAAGGAGATGAAATTTGCTTGGTGTGTGTATAAGCATACAAACAGCTACTGATTTTCGGATAATTTCCTTTTATTAACGATCAGGCAGTGTTACCGTAATGAAATGGACTTGTGAGATATAGATAGATGTATAATTTTCTCTTTCACTTGCATTTAATAACTGATTCACCTTCCAATGTTCATGGTAACTTTGAGCATCGCTACATAATGTCAACAATTGTTTCAAATAATAAAGAATCGTGTTGACCTATTTAGATAGTGTAAAATAAGCTGGGAGTTTGACCGTGTAATATTTCAATTATCTTCTTTGCTTGACTTTATGCAGCCTAACGAATTTCGTTTATGCAGTGTAAATCAAGTTGAGAGTTTAATTCTGAACATTGGTCAAGTGGAGTCATTTTTTATATTATTGAGTGGGGTGGAGAAGAAGACACCATGAAGACAGCTAGAGGGGTGCATGATGGTTGTCTAAGGGAAAGAAAGCGTGAGAAAGATGTTGGCGTTTCTCGTTGCTTGAAGGCAGAGGAGCACGACAAACAAAGTAGATAGATGAATGGAGCCGAGCCAAAGGTTGCCATACATTCACCACCGTCACTCCATCATACTTCTATTTAGAATTTGCCGACCTTTGAATTTGTGTACAACTTTCGTACCTAATTAACCGGAGAGAGTTACTGCCATCATCTATTTATTTGTTTCACACCCTAAGCAGGTTGTCACACAAGGCCCGTTGATTTGTGGTGTTTCATGATGATATAATTTTGCTTCCTGAAACTCATGAATCTAAGCAAGTTGTCGCAATGGATTTTTTGTGTGATATAACAGTTTTGTCCTTGAAAGAAAGAAACAGGGGCCTTAACAAACAAATAATGTATGCACATATGTTGTATTATTCTATTGTTGACATTTACGTCTACTTATTTGTATGACCATCTCATACTACACTAATCCTTGCAGGATCATGGTAGCCAGCTATACTTGTGGTGGTCGTGCATATAAATTGTTGCTCGACATTCATGGTTGCAAAGTAAACAACTATTTGAGTAATGTATCTCCATATAAATTTTTTTTGTACCTTTTGGTCCCTTGAAGTTGTTTCGATCAACATGGCGTATATGTATAAGTCACATCAAAATAGGGATAATACAAGAACAAGCGAAAATATCAGTTTTTTTTTTGAGAAATTACCAAAGACAAGTAGATAATGAAGTTCTCAACTACCTGATCTACCAAAAATAAAAGTAAAATCAACAAATAATAATAAAATATGAATTTGTGGAAAAAGCAGAAGTATGCAATTTTCTTATAGTTCATTCAGTTAGAACGAACAACAAACATCAAATGTAGTGTGAGATAGAAGTATGTAACTTTCTAATTGCAGAGATGAAGAGCATGCCCTGGTACGTTGAGTAACCCGACATTTACTCGGTTGGATGTGTCTTGATTTGTATATCCTCCACGTCGCGACGAAAAAAATTGAGAGACCGTGGCAACGCACGGACATTCAACTAGTTATATAAAATTGCGACTAAGCTAAACACAAGTAACCACTAGCTGAAGGTAACGAGGATCAGCGTGAACGGTCGCTAAATCAAGGCATAACTTTCTTTTATCCGTCTATTTTTGGGTCGAATTGCTGGCCCAATCAATAGCTGGTGGGCTGAATACCTGGCCCAAGCAGTAGCTGGTGCACAAAAACACAACAGCCAGTACAAAACAATAAATATTAGCACGAATCTCCATGTAAGATCTGAGAATTAGCAAAACCGAAACAATAAATATTAGCACGAATCTCCACGTAAGATCTAACGGATATGCAGTCAACTGAAAATTAAGCTAATTCTACTAATTCTCAGTGGAAAACCGATTTAATATTGTTGTTGTGGCATACAGTAGTACGTACGTTTTAATAGCAGGAACTGATCGGGAAAGGAAAACAGAGCAGTTGCTAGCTACTGGTCACGGACGAAGAGCTTGGCCTTGGCGTCTCCCCCGTGGATCCGGTACATGTCGCCGAGGCCCATGTGCGCCATGAGGAACCAGACCATGGTGATGAGCTCCCCGCCGCGGCTGAGCTGCCGGACGTGTGTGCTCCCACGGATTTGCCCGCCGCGTAGGTGAGCATTTCCACCCACACCCTGGCCACAACCTCCCACATGAGGTCCTCTTCCAGATTCCTCAGCGCCTTGGCCAGGATCACGCCGTCGAACAGCACCGATTTGCACCGGTCTCCCTTCACCGCCGACGGCTCCTTGGTAGTGTTCACGCTCAGCAGCATCCTCCGTGCGTCGCTGTGGTCGGGGTCCCACGCCGCCGCCGACTCGAAGAACCGTTTGCCTCGGCGCATGTGTCACGGTACCGGAGTAGCCCTATGCCCGCCGTCGCCGAGAGCATCTCCGGCTGCTTGATCAGCAGGTACAACATGTACTCTGACAAGGTCTTGCCGATGGGCCTCATCTTTTCCGCCGTGTCCTTGGTCGCCGGGCTTTGCTTGATCGGTTGGCAGCAGAGGTCCGTGGCGATGTGCCACAGTAGCAGGGACTCGTCAAACTCCTTCACACTGCGCTCGAGTACGTCGAGCGTTTCGTTCGCCTTGTTTTTTATTTCGTTCGCTTTGTTTCTTACCTGTGCATCGTCCTCTTCCTTGCCTGCGTCGGCATCTAGTGTCGCATTCGTCAGGTTCTCCATGATTTTCTCACGAAGCTGCTCGAGAACTCCATCGCCGCGGCGGCCGCACACCTTCTTCTTCATGGCTTCGTAGTCCTCGTTCACGCTCAACAGCCGCTTGCGCTTTTCAAAGAGTTTGATAGCCATCGCCTTGGCTCCATCAAACACGAAATCGAGGAGCGGGCCCTTCCCCTGCCTGCGCGAGAGGGGCTCGCGCCGGATGAAGAAGAAGTCGTCGAAGATCTCCCTCACGCGCAGCGTCTGTGCAACCCTGGCGAGCACCCGGACCACCCACGGGCCGCCGAGGCGGCGGCGAAGGCCTCCACCGGAAGGGTCCGGCTTGCCCAGGCAGTAGCTGACGAGGTTCAGCTGCGATGTCGTCTCCGACCAGCGCCGGAGCCGGAGCCGTGGCCGCACGGACCTGACGGCCCTCAGGATCCACGCGAGCCGCCGCGTCTTCTCGAGGAAGACGAGCATCCCGTGGGAGGAGAGAAGCATGGCCAGCGCGGCTGCGTCGAGCGCCAGCCCGCCGAGGAGCAGCGCGTAGGTGATGGCGACGTCGATCCGCAGGATGCCGCCCTTGTCCCGGAGGAAGAAGAAAATGAGTAGGGAGGAGACGAGGCAGGCGGAGGCGATGAAACGGAGGACGCAGCCGGCCTTGCTGTGTGCGACGGGCGCCTTGGTGTACACCATGTCGTAGATGAAGTTGAGCTCCACCTCGATGAAATCGAACGCCGTGGCCGGAAACAGCGTCACCTCTTCGCGCTGGAGGAAGTAGGCCTGGCTGATCTTGCGCTCCTTGTGCCCGTGTTAGATCGATCTCTACGAGACAGTTGGAGTCCAACGACTCCACGACCGATTCCCGCGCCCTGATCGGGGGCGCCCAACCGAACTATGGTTGGTGCGCCCTTGTTATCTGCGCTATATAAACAGAGGTGGGGGCCGGGGCACGACTCACGAGGTTGATCGCGCTGCCACAACCCCACCGACTCACCCGACCCGATCCAGGTCTGCGCAGTGCGACGGGAAGCACCGCCGCCATCGCTTGCTCACGCACACTGTTCGCGCCGCCGCCGACGTCATGGACAGCGGCTCGAGCTCCTCGAGCACAGGAGAAGGTACACATCTCACATAAACCCCAAAGCTTTACTCGGAAAGATCTAGCCTAGTCGATATACAGGTTCTATCAATGGTATCAGAGCTGCTAGGCATTAGATCTTTGCGGTAGAAAGAAGAAAGAAAAGAAATTTTTCCCCGTGGCTCCCCATACCCAAAATTCAAAGAAAAAGGGCAAAGAACTCACCGGAGGGCCTCGGGCATCACCGGCAAAGAGCGCCGCCGCAAAGGCTGTGCTCTCCAACCGACGGGCATCGGCAAGCCGAGCCGTCGGAGGAAGAACAGGGCAGTGGTGGGGTACGCCTCCGCCACGGCCGAAAGAGAAATCCCTTTCGGGGGCAAAGGGCGCGCCTCCGAGCCGCTGTTTTCCCCTCCTGAGCACGAGCTCGTCGGCGCAGAGGAGAAGAGGAGGCCCTGGTGCTCTCTCTTGTCTCTTTTGTGCTTGCAGGTGAAGTAGGGGGGGGGAAGAAGAAAGGGGGAGGGGCTCGTCGCGTGCGGAGCTTCTCGCCGACGCACCGTCGCCGGCAGCCGCCGGGCACGGCTGTTTCTCCTCCACCGGCCGCCGTCGTGCGGAAGAGAGCAGAGGAGAGAAAGAACAGAATGCGGCGCAGGGTTGCTCTCCTGGTGTTTTGTTGCAGCGAGAAGGACGGACGACCGTCCGATCGTGATGGACGGCCAGGATCAAATCCCTAGCGCGGAGATGGGCCGTTGGGCCGAAAGACAAATTGGGCCGCGTCCGCGTCGCTTCGGGCGGCAGTTAGCGCGGCCTCTCAACAGGCCGTGGGCCGCTTACTCGACGCTCGGGCGACAGATAAAGAAAAGAAAATGGGTCGCGCGTTTTTCACTGCGGGCCGAAAATGAACAGTGTTCTGTTAATTTTTCCAGAAGCTATTTTATTTGTTTTTTGTCCAATTTTTTGGGCAAATTTCATTCAGTTTTTCCTATTCAAAATTATCCAACGAAAGTTTTGTTTAGGAAACAGAAAAGTAAAAGTAATACTTCTGAAAAGTATAAAGTTCATGAATTTTATTCATTTTTCCGCTGCAAATAGTTAAAAGTAATTGCTTAAAAGCAATAAAGTGATAATTAATTTTTTTAAAGATATGATAAAGTGAATATTAAAGGTGATTATGGTTCTGTTATTTTATGACCAACGTTGTTAATGACATGATCATGATTTGTTATTATGTGTATAAAAGGTGCATTTATTTCTATTTCTGCCCAACGGTGATATAGATTTAATTGCATAAACAGTTGTATGTTTTATTTTGACCAACGTTGGATTAATGCATGCAATTGTTTTTGTCATCTCACATTTTGTGGTTTCAGGAGGTTACCATTTGATGAGTTGCCTCAAGGACGTTCCAATGCTCAGGGGTGACAACTACACTGAGTGGAGGAAGAAAGTGGATCTGGCATTTGTATGTGCCGAGGTTGACTGGGTTGTGGACACTCCACAGCCAGTCAAGCCAAAAGAGCCAGTAAGAGAGGCTAATGATGATGAATCTGCTTGGCAGAAAAAGTTGAGGGATCATTCTCCAGTGGAGATGAGTTACACCCTGGATAACCAAAAGTGGCTGAATGCCAACAAGAAATGCATGGCATTTATAAAGAACACGATTGAGAACGCCATTGCGGGCTCAATCGCAGAGTGCACTTCCGTTGGGCAGTTCCTGGAAAAGATAAAGAGCCAGTTCACTGGCTCTTCAAAGGTGTATGCTACCCAGCTGCTCAAACAGCTGGTCACAGAAAAGTACCAAGGAGGTGCACATGGCATCAGGGAGCACATCCTGAGGATGAGCAACATGGCTGCCAAGCTAAAGCCTATGGATGATGACCTGGAGCTCAAGCCTGCTTTGCTTGTCCACCTTGTCATGGCATCTTTGCCTAAAGAGTTTGAGAACTTTGTGATCAACTACAACATGTCCCCTGATAAATGGGACGTTGAAAAGACCATCGCTATGTGTGTGCAAGAGGAGGAAAGGCTCAAGTCCTCTCACGGTGGTTCCCTGAACTACGTGAAGGAAAACAGGAAAAGAAACTACAACAACAGCAACCAAGGTGGTTCCCCCTCCAAGCCATATGGCAAAGGTCCCCAACAGTATCATCATCAGAGTCTCCAGTGGATAAAGATCAGTGTCTCCACTGCAAGAAGACTGGGCATTTCAAGAAAGATTGCCCAGATTGGCTCAAGTCAATAATGGCAAAGAAAGGTATAAACACAGTTTCTTTTGTAAATGAATCCCTGTATACACAGTTTTCGAAATCTACTTGGTGGATTGACTCAGGTGCAACTGTTCATGTTGCAAATTCTTTACAGGGATTCCATTCGACAAGGACTATGCAAAGAAGCGAAAGATGCATTGAAGTCGCGAATGGAGTTCAAGCAGAAGTTGAAGCTGTTGGCGACATCTCCTTGGAGTTGGCTGATGGTTTCACGATTTTGCTTAGAGATGTCTTATTTGTTCCTTCACTTCACAGAAATTTAATAAGTGTATCACGTTTGGATAAAGACAGTTATGAATGTTGTTTTGGACATGGCAAGTGTGCCATATGGTTTAAAGATGCTTGTGTGGGTATTGCTTTACTTCACGATGAGCTTTATTTGTTATCCTTACGTGAAAAAGTGCATTCTGTGTGTAATGTGAGTGAGCAAACTTCCTTGTCGAACAAAGAACAAAAGAAAAGAAAGCGAACTCATGACTCGTCGAAGTTATGGCACTGTCGATTAGGCCATATTTCGAGGGGAAGAATCGAAAACCTCGTTAAAAATGATATTCTTCCTCCGTTAGAGTTCTCAGATATCGAACAATGCATAGATTGCATAAAAGGAAAGTATGTAAAGCAAATTAAAAAGGGTGCAAACCGAAGTACAGCAACACTAGAAATCATTCACACTGATATTTGTGGACCGTTTTCTGTGAAAAGTGTGGATGGCTATGACTCGTTCATAACATTCACAGATGATTACTCCCGATATGGTTATATTTATCCAATTAAAGAAAGATCTGAAGCGTTGGATAAATTTAAAATATTCAAAGCAGAAGTTGAAAATCAGCATGATAAAAGAATTAAAATAGTCAGGTCCGACCGTGGGGGGAGTACTACGGTCGGCACACTCCATATGGTCAAGTACCTGGACCTTTTGCAAGGTTCTTACAGGAAAATGGAATAGTCGCCCAGTATTCTATGCCGGGCGAACCTCAGCAAAATGGAGTAGCTGAAAGGCGTAACCGTACTCTTATGGATATGGTGCGCAGCATGATGAGTTATTCCACCCTGCCATTGGGATTATGGATGGAGGCGCTTAAAACCGCCATTCACATTCTCAACAGAGTACCAAGCAAGTCGGTGCCCAAAACACCGTACGAGTTGTGGACAGGGAGAGTTCCCTCTCTGCGCCACTTGAGGGTCTGGGGGAGCCCAGCTGAGGCAAAAGTATTTAATCCAAATATTGCAAAGTTAGACCCCAAAACAGTAACTTGCCACTTCATTGGCTATCCTGATAGATCAAAAGGTTATCGTTTCTACTGCCCAGACAGATACACAAAGTTTGTAGAAACGAGACATGCAGTCTTCTTAGAGGACGAAATGATGAGGGGGAGCATGGTAGCTCGGAAAATTGATCTTGAGGAGAAGAGGGTGTGTGCACCTTTTCCGATGATTCAGGAGCCATTTTTCGCACTACCTGTTGTAGCTGCACCGACAATCCCTGAGATTGTGGTGCAAGCACCTGTTGTAACTCCACCCGTGACAACTGTGGGTGAAGATCCGGAACCTGTCCGTCAGGAGCCGACTGAACCCGTTGTTGAGCATGAAAGGGAGGTGCAGCAGCCACTTTTAGAAAATGAGACCCTTAGAAGGTCTAAAAGAGCTAAAAGGTCAGCTATTTCTACTGATTATGTTTATAATAGAAATAGATCATATGGAAGGTGATCCCACTTCATATGAAGAAGCCATGAGAAGCCCTCACTCATCGAAGTGGGTGGAGGCAATGGAAGACGAAATGAAATCGATGAGTTCCAACGATGTTTGGGACTTAGAGGAAATTCCTAAAGGAGCCAAAACAGTAGGCTGCAAATGGGTCTACAAAACTAAGTATGACTCCAATGGAATATAGAAAAGTATAAAGCAAGACTTGTGGCAAAAGGATTTACAAAGAGAAGGGGTAGATTACAATGAGACTTTTTCCCGTCTCATGTAAGGATTCCTTCAGAATCATAATGGCATTAGTTGCACATTTTGATTTAGAGTTGCATCAAATGGATGTAAAGACGGCATTTCTAAATGGAGATTTAGAAGAAAATGTTTACATGAAACAACCCAAGGGTTTTTTCATGGAGGGGAAGGAACATATGGGATGCCGTCTAAAGAAATCCATTTATGGATTAAAGCAAGCCTCTAGACAGTGGTATCTAAAGTTTAATGAAACAATTAAAAGTTTGGATTTAAAGAGAATGTTGAGGACAACTGCATTTATGCAAAGTTTAAAAGTGGGAAATATATTTTCCTAATTCTGTATGTGGATGATATCTTGCTTGCTAGCAGTGATGTCAGTCTACTACTAGAAACAAAGAAGTTCTTGTCCTCAAATTTTGATATGAAAGATCTTGGTGAAGCTTCATATGTTTTGGGCATAGAAATTCACCGAGATAGAAAAATGGAGTGTTAGGACTATCGCAGAAGGCATATTTTGAAAAAGTTCTTAAAAAGTATAATATGCATAAGTGCAGTGCCACACCTGCTCCTATAGTCAAGGGCGACAGTTTTGGGAAATTCCAATGTCCCAAGAACCAGTACGAGATCGATCAAATGAAAGGAATACCATATGCTTCGGCTGTTGGAAGCTTACAGTATGCACAAGTGTGCACTCGCCCTGACTTAGCTTTTATCACCGGGGTACTCGGTAGATATCAAGAGAATCCAGGCCCAGAGCACTGGAAAATGGCAAAGAAAGCTTTGCGTTATGTGCAAGGCACAAAAGGCCTCATGCTAACATATAAAAGATCTGATTCCCTAGAAATAAGAGGGTATTCAGATGCAGATTTTGCGGGAGACAAAGATGATAGAAAGTCCACGACAGGATATGTGTTCACTCTCGCAGGAGGGGCTATTTCGTGGAGAAGCTCCAAACAGTCAATAGTTGCATCATCTACGATGTATGCAGAATTTATAGCATGTTATGAGGCCACGGGGCAGGCGCTATGGCTAAAGAAATTTATACCCGACTTGAAAGTGGTAGACTGCATTAGCAGACCACTAAAGATGTACTGTGACAACGAGCCCGCAGTATTCTATGCTCACAACAACAAGTCGAGTAATGCTACAAAGCCAATAGAAATAAAGTATTATGTTGTGAAAGATAAAATCCAGATCAAACTATAAGTCTCGAGCATATAAAGACAAAGAAATGCTTGCGGATCCGCTTACGAAAGGCTTACCACCCAGCGTGTTCATGGAACACGTAGCCGGCATGGGTTTAATGGAAAGCCTATGATTTCTGGATCATAAGAGGCCCAAAAGTAACAGAAATGTTTCAAAAAACAGAGAGTATATTGTAGCTGTCTGATTCTATCGGCAATTGGCTGTGACGATGAAACATGCTCTATGTACTGATATGTAACGAAACGATTAAAATGAAAGTACAAAGTTAAAAGTGGAGATCTAAGGGGAGAATGTTAGATCGATCTCCACGAGGCCGTTGGAGTCCAACGACTCCACGACCGATTCCCGCGCCCTGATCGGGGGCGCCCAACCGAACTCTGGTTGGTGGGCCCCTGTCGCCTGCGCTATATAAACAGAGGTGGGGGGTGGGGCACGACTCACGAGGTTGATCGCACTGCCACAACCCCACCGACACACCCGACCTGATCTAGATCTGCGCAGTGCGACGGGAAGCACCGCCGCCACCGCTTGCTCACGCACACTGTTCGCGCCGCCGACGACGTCATGGCCAGCGGCTCGAGCTCCTCGAGCACAGGAGAAGTTACACATCTCACATAAACCCCAAAGCTTTACTCGGAAAGATCTTGCCTAGTCGATCTACAGGTTCTATCAGCCCGAGGATGGGGACCTCGAGGATGAGGTTGACGAAGAGGCGGCGAAAGATGAGGAAGAAGTCGAATGCCTGCGCCTCTAGGGTGGTGCTCCTCTCCAGAAGGCTTGTGGCCTCGCCTATCTCTAGGGTGGCAAGGGCTCTCTTGGCCTCGCTGTCGGCACCGGCGATGAAGATCTGGACGTCTAGGCCGGCCTTCTCCTTGGCGTCGAACTCGGTCATGAGCTTGGCATAGTTTGGGCCCGGGTCAGGGGTGTCGAGGATGTTCTCGCGGAAGCCGTCGACGCTGCCGGAGTAGAGCGAGTAGGTGCGATCGCCGTACTTCATGATACCGACTACGAACATGAGGACGGTGGCGGGGATCACGGGGTTGCCCTTGAGGGAGCAGAAGAAGATGACGGAGGCGGAGAAGAGCTCGAAGAGGAGGCCGATGAGGTGGCGGGGCCACAGCTCGTTGTCCTCCGGGGAGTAAGCAGTGATGGTGTCAAGGCCGCCTAGGTGGAGCAGCATGAACGGCGTCCAGAAGGCGAAGATGATGGGACTGCTGTTACCGCCTGCGTTGGAGATGGCGGCGGCGGGGCCGCGCTTGAGGCCAGCGGCGTGAAGCTGGGAGATGCTGGAGGAGGAGCTGGAGTTGCCACCGATGTTGCCCATGTTGTTGAGGAGGAGGCCGAGGGCGAGGTCGGCGACCCAGTCGGCGAGTAGGTAGCATGACCAAACCAGGAAGCGGGGCACCGGCGAGGAGGAGCGCTTGCGGACGGGGCCGACGAAGATGAGGATCATCTGGAGGAAGAGGCTCAGAAGAACCGCGACGCGGATCTCCCAGTCGGTGTCATTCTGCGGGATCGGAGGCATGAATCCTCCCATCGCCGCCCGCCTGCCGCCGTTGGAGCTGAGGCAAACCTAGGTAGCTGTACATGCATATAGTCTCTCCTAATCTAAAAAGCATATTTCGTTCCTTAGCCTGCCACCCAAACCACTCAGCCAAAGGCTTCGTCCAACTCCATCCTACCCCCACCCACGTAGCAGTTTTTTTCCACACGCACTAAATGCTCAAATCAATTAGCAGATCGTCCAGCACCTTCCCGCACAAACATTACTTTCCTACGGGATGGCACAATCAACGGGATGGCACAATCCACTCAATAAATGACATTATTTCTGGTAAATCAATCAGTACAATTATGGACAGTCAATAAATACCATTAATTTTGCACGCGTTGAAGGTAAGAGTCCAAGCATAAATATAAGAGACCCGCATCCTCTTGCAAACACACCAGAATTGAATCAGACTCCGGCGCGCCACCTCCATTCCGTCCCATGGAGAGTCCAAGCATCCTTCGTCGCCCAGGATCCAAGAGGGTCGTAGCTCCTCCGCCTTTCCCAGCCCCCGTCGTTTTGCCCCCTGTCGAAAGGCAATACACAGAGATTGATTTACCTTGCACCAGAATCAATTTTATTATGACTTGCACCCGTACTAATTTTATATGTGCATGTTCACAACTTGTGGATATGACGGCCAAGATTGAAGAGACAAGACGTCGAAATAAGGTCTACCGTGCTGTCCTCACTGATTTATCTGTACTCCTATCGTCCATGGCTAGAATATCGTCTACAGAGAGATCCTTATTTCATAGGTGAGATATTTGTCACTTAAACAACAATCATACTTTTATCTTTTTTATTTACTTATGCATACTTACATTCTGATTATAACTTGTTTGTTTGTGTAGATCCACTTTTACTGGAGTATATCCCATTAGTTGCCAATATTACTTTTTGGCACTGCTTATCGTACTTATGTGAAGAAACGTTGGTGCAAGCATGATGTTATTTACTTATTTCTGTCAAATTGTACGTGTATGGATCCTTTGGCCGAGAAGGGCATGTTCATGAAAGATGGATCTACTGCATACATAGTGCATGTTCTCAAATAATGATATCACGCAAATAATGATATCACGCAACTTCAATAAAATGCATTTTCAAAAGAAATCAACAGTAACTAAAGTTCATTCATGTCACACATACCTTAAGAGCATAGATGTCTTCATGAATATATGACTGTTGGGATGACAAATGAGCTATCCACTTTGAGAATGAAGCTTCCTCGTAAGCATATTATACTTGTGCTTCGATGTGCCTCTTACTTTTAGCAAATCTGTTAATGAAATAAAAGCATTAGTGTGTCAACTGGAAAGGAAATAAACAAGCACAACTGCAGTATATCCCACAAGCCGAAGTTCATGTACTCATGTCGACCAAGACCAAGACCAAGACCAAGACCAAGACCAAGACTTAGGGTTCAGTTCAGTTTTCTTGCAAGAGTTGCCAGGTCCCAGTCATCATGTAAGCAGAGATGCCACCGAAGTTTAAAATGTAACATAGTAAGTTAAAATTAATAATACTACTGGCAACTCTCGATAAAGCTTAGACATTTGATATAGTTCCATAAGCACATCGCTCAGTAGATCACATGCCAATATGACTTTGCTGGATCAATTAATAAACCACACATAACCACTTCCGAGCTTATACCTTGTTGTAGCAACAGTTAATCTCCTAACACCACTGAAAGTGAAAACAAGGACAGCCTGCTCACAGGCACTGTAGGATCTTTAGAATTTTATCTCCAGAGTTAGAAACTATTAGAGCTCAATCTGATGATCGGTGTTCCAGAAAGAAGAGCTGCAAAAAATATGAAATGTCAGAGATAAGCAATCAAGCTAACTACAATAGTGTTGAACCTGCCAAAATGGATCTCGTCAACAAGTAAAGTGCATAACAAAAGTAATGAAGTATATGATGCAAAGCATACCTTGGTATACAGTGCCAACGCAAGCATAATCATTTTCCTTGAATGTATCATTCCCTTGCTCTTTGAAAGCACATCCATAATTTGCATGGAGGAGAGGATCCTGAATCAGATGAACAACTAAAAGTCAAACACAAGAATAAAATGTAAACTCACTCTTGAACTCACACAGTTTGCGTGTTGAATTATTAGACCAGTACCTATAGATCTAGCTACCGAGGATGTGAGAGGGGAAGAAACTCAACGATTCCATCCATCCTTGGATTGCAGCAAAACAGTGATGCTGCTCTACCAAACTGTTCAGAGGGATATCAAGGGTAAATCTCCTAACACCGAAACTGAAAGAAATTTGTAAAGTACACTACATGATTAAGATTAGGGAATCATCCATACTTGAACATGACTTAGGATTCTCGGTGCTGCACCACTGAGTTCATTCCAGGCTCACTTCTCGGTGCTGCACCACTAAGTTCATTCCAGGCTCACTTCTCTCCGTGTCATCTTCCTCGAGATGTTCTTCCATCTCGATTCAAACTCATATGATGCAAAAAAAAGATAAAACTGGTAAATAGGACATCTTACCAAGCTCAACTCTTCAACAGGAAAACAGTCATGTTCTTTTGGTGCAAAATAGCAATCTGCCAAGTATTTTTATTATAAAGTACCCATTCTATCTAAAAATATCCACTTACTACAAAGTTAGAATTTGTTGACCGTGTTAACATTTAATCTCTCATTTGGAAAAAAAATTGGCTGTACTATGCAAAAATTAAACATAAGAACTGTTATTCTTTATAGTTTTTCTTAATGACCAACATATGGCATATGGGCTTTTATCCGGGGAATGTGCCATATGGCAGTGAACAACAACAAGACTAAAACATCCTGATCATTCTGAAAATAGCTAAATATAACCTAAGAAGATCAAAACGTTACCTTGACTTTTATTTGACACCCTTTTTTTCAACAGTTCCCTCTTCCCACATTCTTTTACTTCTTTCCCCTCATTGACACATTTGATATTGACAACATCAAACATATAGACAACAGCATGAATGCATAGCCTGAACCTGACCAAAACAAAAAAAAACTACCATCATAATTAAAAAGTCTGTCGCAAAACATCGACTTGAATTTGCATGCGACGAGCAATTAGGCCAGTAACAATACACGCAAAACAGGCGTGCAAGGGAATAATACATTTATCAATAATATATTGCACTAAATGTGTCAAAACTGAGATTATATGGATTGTATGAGTATTGATTGTTATGAAACAAGCAAGCGTTTTTTATTAAAGAAAAACAAATCTCTAGAAGTTCAGGGAAAGGGTCATACCAGTAAAGTAGTTAAGGGTACATCACTAAACCCTCTTATGTAAAGAAGCTCCAGAAGCTGCACCCTCTTATGTAAAGATGCTCCAGAAGCTGCACCCTCTTAGAAGGCCTCAAATGTTTTATTGCTTCAAGCTGAATCCAAGGTTGGCGAACAAGGCACACAATTATTTGTCTACGAAAGTTGAAAATATATCCCCTCTGCTCATAAGCATGTGATGCAAAATCCAAACCCTCTTGAAACATGACCTACACTCTTTTTCTTGGGTCACAATGGTACGAGATATCTTGTGACTAAAAACAACAGACTTCTTATGAAATGCATTATGTAGATTTTCAAGTCATAAGTCTCGTATGTAGGATTTCAACTACATGGTGATTTAGGGATTCAGGTAATGACAATAACCGATTGCAAATAAAAATCAGAGTCATTATTCATCTACATGGTTTGTCCTAATAATCTAACTACCTGCCTAATTCTATCACACAAACTTAGTAGATCGTTCTGCTCACCTGAGAGGCCTCCGACCCGACGAGGCATCGAAGGGCGGTGGCGATGGCTGCCGATCCGGTGGAGACGAGGTCTGCCTTTCGCCTTCATTGGCGCCAAGCTCTGAGTCACTTGTCCTGCCACAAACCTCCTTCACCCGCCTGGTCTTGGAAACCTCCTCGAGCTCTTCGGAGACCGGTGTGGGTTTTTCATCCGTTTTCTTTGCTTTTGAAGATTTTTTCCACAATCTAAATACTATAGCCAGCAGCCCACCATTCTTCTTCATCTACCAAGAAAATAAGGGAAAATTTAGAAAACCAAAGTTGCATCAAGCAAATTAGACCTACTGTACTAGAAAATCTAGGCAGAGAATGTCAACAAATCCAACCAAATCGGAGCCGTACCTGGCCGCGAGGACAGTCTGTGCAGCGGGGCTGAAGAGCGGAAGAGTCGGCGCGCGAGGGCGGGACGTGGGGTGAAGAATGGATGCGGGAGTCTAGCTATGTATGAATACTGCGCTTGGACAAAAACCATAGCACATCAAGTTCAGTAACCATGCGTACAACTTCGAAATTCAGAGTCTGCATGCAAAAGGCAAGAAAGCTCATAAAGCAATACAAAGTTTCACCTGCTGAAGCGCGTGACGAACTGCAGTCCGTCGTCGAAGCTGCTCCCTCACGGACGGACGGACGCACAGCGATCCTCTAGCCTCTAGGCCTTCCGCCTCCAGCTACAAGCTGCCGCACTCGAGCTGGCCGAAGTTGCTGCACCGCCGGGATCTGCAGCCCTGCTGCCTCGCTCAAGCTCGCAGAAGCAACTGCCCCCTTCCAGGATTCACCGCCTCCAGGTCCGGCTCGGCTCCTCCTCCCGCTTCGTGCACCGCCGTACCGCAAGACTAGCTCGTCCAGGTCGCGCTCGTCCAAGAGACCAGGACGGGTAGATGGCGGAGGAACAGAGCATGGTCACGCTCGTCTTGGTCGAGGCTCCACGACCCTGACCCTGATGCGACAGAGCGGCGAGATCACTCGATGGGATGGGGATGGAGGCCGGAGGAACGGGGGCATGGCGAGAGGTCCACAGGGATGGACTGGGCTGGAGCGGTCTCGCCCGGCCGCTTAGCTTCCGCCGTTCGTTCTCACGGGCGTACAGACAGAGGATAGAGATGGGAAGGGAAAGTGGAGAAATTTCTGCGATTTATTTTTAAAGAAAAAAGAGACGTTCGATGGCTTCCCACGCGTCCCGGCCACGCGCACAGATGGTATCTCAAAATGGATCATTTTGTTATCAAGGCTATTTCAGTTTACAAATAATTAAACAGGCAAGCCGCGCCCATCCACCGGTATAGACATGACCACTCCAATTTTTCGTGCTTTTTCCAGTCGATTGAGAGTTGTACATCCTGAAGAAAAATAATTAAATCGGTCTCTCAAAATGGATCATTTTGTTATCAAGGCTATTTCATTTTACAAATAATTAAATTGGTCTCTTAAAATGGATCATTTTGTTATCAAGGCTATAAGTCATAAGAAAAATATCTCTCTTAGATGTTGGCCGTCTCACATAATTATATACATGTAATGCTAAAGATAATTAAATTAGAATCATTGATAGACATGTTTTTAGCTAATATATATGTGCTCACTTTATATTTGATAATAATCCTGTTTTGTTGCCTCTAGACTGATGCACAATCTCTACATTTATAATTCAGATTGGGTACTTCAGGACATGCTTATACAAATATTGGTGGGTATTGTTTGATCCAAGCTCTCAAGCAGGCAGCCAAAGAGCTTGAGGTGTTGCGCCGAACCCGTGGATGATCTTGTGTTTTCAACCTTCATATTAAATAACGTTGAATGGAAGCTCAACAGAATTGTAGTGACACGAACATACAATTGACGCATATCCAATTGAACGCACAGACAATAAGTAGTTAGCGATGTTGGACAAATCGTCCATTATAGTTCACTGAGACATCAGTTTCAGTTAAACGCAAGCTGGTCAAGTAGTATGAGCATGTCCAATTCTTTCGGTAAATCAAATCACTTCCCCTGTAGTTGTCAAAATTTGAGACACAATGGGCATCCTCGATGTCAGAACGAGCGGCGCATTAGCAACATGCTTGTATAAATAATGTATGTATGGTCAATATTCACTATCCCGTAGCAACGCACGGGCATTCAACTAGTCGTGTTATATATGCATCGGCCAGCCGGATGGGTAGAGTAGGTACGTAAGAGACTGAGACTCGCCATGCATAGTCGTCTCAAAATATTAGTGCAAATGGTATACTCGGTCGACGGCCTTTACAGATCGTCGAATAAATCCTTTCCTTCTTTGGAGAGAAAAGAAAAGAAAAGAAAAGAAAAGGGTAAAGGTGAAAGTATGTGATAATTAATCCATCTGCATGCAAAAGAAAAATCGCATGCGCTGGTGTCTGTATCAAGATAATCAAAACCGCACGCTGAACGAGTATGCATCAAGATTGAGTGCTACTACCTCCAGCCAACAATGGATCCTCTCCACAGAAACAAACAAAAGTAAGATCAGCAGCATGCAGCGTCAGGTTGGAGCCACAGCACGCACCCTGGCATGCATCAAACGCAGTGGTGTCTATATCAAGATATAATCAAAGCAGAAAGCAAGTGATGATTCTGGCCATCGATCTCTCTTGCGTAATGAAGTGATGCAAAGCACAAAATTAATGGCCTTTTGTTTTGAGGTAACAAGAAGGAAGCTTTGAGCACTGAACAAAGCAAGCTACCCTATCTATGCGTACGGACAAGCAAGCAAGACATCTCGATCCACATAAAGAAATTAAAGCAAAGAGCGATCCATGAGCATACATTTGTTTTGATGGTGGAACCCGGCTTCTTCCGAAGTCTATGGAAAAAAAATGAGCATGCATGCATAATGTAAGATAGCATATGAAAGCAATTGGATTGTATCCCTAACCAGCTTTTGGTGCCAAAGCTGTCATTTCGTCACCATTTGCAGTTTGTACGCTTGGAACAATGCAAAAGAAGGACTGCATGCATAATTAGAGATATTTAGAAATAGACGTAGTTGGAGTTTTTTTTTTGCAAAACATGAACACAGATTGATGGTGATGAAGTCGAAATTTATGTATTTTCACTACTTTGATGGTTGTTAAAAGTTGGCGGGGTCTAACTCATTACAAATATGATATATACATATATATAATATTGATGTTGTGGAAATAACGATACAGTAAGGGTATCTTCACACGTAGGAACGACAGAATATGGGTAGAGGTCGTGTACGGCGGTCTTATAGTGAATGTCGCCATACACTAACAAGTATTGGCACATCGATAGTAGGTTCTCGTCGGAGCGGACTTAGTTCTATGTTAGGGAGACATCGACGAGGCTTTGTGCGTAGAAGGCTCGAGCCGTTCAAGACTTCTCAAGTACGACTCCAAAACACTCTTTCTTGACATCGACTCAAGCAGTGAAAGAATTTTCGGATTTGACCCTAGGATCCCCAAACAAGTGTTGAACCTCTAGTGCAACCCCCTTTATTTCAAGTGAGAATGAATGGTGTACATGCCCATGGGGCCATATATAGGTTTGGGGTCTTCGACAAATGACTAAGACTATCCTTGATATGGTAAGTGAGATAGTTAGTGAAGATAATGTTTGGTCCATTTGTCTATGGTGAACGAGGTAAACATTGTGGAGCATAGTCCATGGTAGAGAGACGTGTGGCATCGGTCGATGTCGGTGTAGGGACATCGATGGGTGATCCTCGGCTACAGAAAAATGAGCATCGAGGCTCGACTGAGCTCGCGGCGCTCCTGGCGGCCTCCTCAGATGGATGAAGACTTGTCAGTGACTATGGGATGGTGGTGGTTAGGATGCTTGCTGGAGAACACGATGATCCCCCGACTATAGTGTCTTCCCGTTGTTTCCTTGATCCAAGGCCGGAGCATCCCTGAGAGGTAGGAGGGGCGGCGTTACGTAATTTTTTTGGCGAGGTACCTCATGCCTACAAGTACACATGGTTGTTGTATCTATTTTTTAAATAAGAATATCGAACCATGAGTAGTTGAAGAAATGGTCCTTCCGGATGAGGGTTTATTGAAGAGTGCCTACAATTTATCTTGAATTCCAAACAAAAGGGCTGTGAAAGTGATTTGTTTGTGTGGGTGTTTTAGAGCAAGACTAAAGTAATTAATTATAATAGAAAATAATATATATGAAATGATGGAAACAACAATAGGTTTGAAGGCGTTTTTATGGATTTAGGACTCGCCGCTAGCATAAGAGACATTTGTGATAGATACATTTTATTTGTGTAGCTTGGTATGTGTGGACAGAGCTCTGCATGAAGATAGACCCCCAACTCCTTGGTGAAGTATCCCACACAACCATTATTATCCTTCCAAAGGTGGAGGGCAGAGTACAATTTTTAATTAAGGATCACCATGTGGATGTGGAGTAAAGGATTTGGGTCTTCATTATTCACTTACCGATGGTCAGCAAACGAGATATATTGCTTCTATCACGAATAAACTCAATGACATATTCAAATAAATTGAGTCCGTCTGTCGGGATCATTTTGTGGATTATGAACAGTGATGACAACTGAGGCGAGTTGGATTTCACAAGCTGCATGGGTTGCACAATGTTCTTCCTCCCATAGTTTCTTTTCTCGAGAACCTGGCCACAACTCTCTCAGGATGGTCGGGGAAGCCTAGTGAAATCAGTAATAAACACACTCCCGCTCCTCTTGTCCAATTCTTCCTCTCTCGTACAAAAGCTCCAATTTCGTCGAATCACCAATTCTTACTTTGTTCTCCTAATTTCTCCACTCACATTCTTACTCGATTGAGAATGAACCACGCCCATACTTTATCATACCTTTTAATTTTCCGTATTAATTGACCATAGCAAAATAGGACGAATAAACATTATTAAAATAAGTAAAAACATGTTGTCTAGAAGGAGACCGTGCACCCATCTCGAAGAGAAACGAGGTTGGGTAGGCACTCGGCACTGAACACCCATCTCGAAGTACTCATCATACTCCCTCACTCCATGGACAATGCGCATGAACACCTACTTCTGCATCCACCGCCGAAAATCTCTCAGCCCATGTGTTGGCTCGTTGAGAAAATAGTCGGCCTCTGGCATCAAATGACCCTCCATCGTTGAGAAGCAAAACTATAAGGCAAAGCGAATATGAAAAGATTGGCTCAGCTAGGGTTGTTGTTGTCTGCAACCTGGATAATGCAGAAGAAAAGAATATAACCCGAGACAAAGGCGATAATAATGAAAGGATTTCCTCCTTTTTGGAGGAACCACCGGTCTTCTTAATCAATCCTCTATTCGACACAATAAAAAGAGAACAAAGCCTTTTTTATTGTACCGATTATTCTTGTATCAAAATAAGAAACCCAAGGACCATATTCTTCTCCAATATGAGTCTTGCTCGAGTCTCGAATAAACTCAATGACATATTCAAATAAATTGAGTCCGTCCACCGGGATCAGTTTGTGGACTATGAACAGTGATGACAACTGGACCTAATAAGACAGTAACTATGGATTTTTTTTACATGTGAGGTGGGTTCGATTTCACAAGCTGCAGGGGTTGCACAATGTTCTTCTTCACATAGTTTATTTTCTCGAGAACCTAGCCACAACTCTCTTCGGGTAGTCGGGAACCCTAGTGAAATCAGTAATAAACTCACTCCCCCGCTCCTCTTGTCCAATTATTTCTCTTTCTAACCACAGCTCCAATTTCTCCAAATCACCAATTCTTACTTTGTTCTCCTAATTTCTCCACTCACATTCTTACTCGATTGAGAATGAACCACGCCCATACTTTATCATACCTTTTAATTCTCCCTATTAATTGACCGTAGCAAAATAGGACAAACAAACATTATTAAAATAAATAAAAACATTTTGTCTATTCCAAACCGTCTTGGTAAACACATGCTCATTTTGTCTATTCGGGCTGAGTAGGTCCAGCTGCGCACGAAGGAGCACAGAACGGCCCAGCACAGGGGGAGCGTCTAGCCGCATCGCCGTCCAAAATTTCGAAAGATTTCAAATCTCCCTCTCCTCGAGCTCACATCGCCCAAACCTTCTCATTCTTTCCCCTTCCGCCCCCCCATTCCACATCGCCCGCCCGCTCCTCCGCGCCCGAACCCTAGATCCGCCACCGCCATGGCCACGCGGGACCGCGCCGCCCGCCTCGGGACGCCCCGCCTCAAGGAGAACGACGCCCAGCACGGCAAGCGCCAGCGCACGGCGGGGGGCCCCGCCGCGCGCCCGCCGCTCTCCGCCGCCTCCCACAACGCCGCACCCCCGCCCCCCGCGGAGGTCCCCATCGAATTCGCCGGGAGGGACGACGTCGACGCCCTCCTCAACGAGAAGATGAAGGGCAAGAACAAGATGGACTACAAGGTATGGATTTTCGTTTTTTCTTTTCGCGCCCCACGGAACGAATTCCTACTGTAGTAGATTTCTCGCGCTTCGACTGGAATTACCTTGCGCGCCGCCCTGGTTAATGTTTTCCCGTAGCCATTTCGTGTGCTTCGTCCCGATCTCAGCCGTTTGGGTCTCCAAAACATGGAGATGCGAATTTTCAGCTCGCAAGAGCAATTCTGAACCTGTCATACTCTTGTCTGCGCTCACGTGTATGAATACATAGATAAACTTGCACTATTTGGTAAAATACATGTTGTTCTGGCCCCCTTTTGCCTTGCTAACGAGTTACCATTCCCTGATATTCTTAACTGCTGATTACAAGGTCTTAGACAGTGTTTTAAACATCACCAATTGCTTCCCCAGGGAAAGAGTGAGCAGATGCTTGAGTACATCAAGAAGCTGCGAGCTTGCATCAAATGGTTACTTGAGAGGGAGGATGCAAACCTCGCTGAAATTGGGAAACTCACTGGCCTAATCGATGCTGCAGAGAAACATCATACTGAAATTGGTAACACTTCTTCATCTGACACCATGCAAACTACTATTGCAATTGTTCATTCTGCTGACTGAATTGGTATTGGTGTCATATAGTTGCTCAGTTGGAAAGTAAGATCGAAGAATCGGTGGCAATAAAAGAGGAGCTTCAGAAGCAATATGCCTCTCTAGAAGAGAACCTAAAGAAGGTGGAAGCTGAGAAAATGGTGGGTGGCCTGTGCATTTGGCTAATTCCTCTCTTATTGATCATCTCACAGCAGTCTGTAATCACGAATTGTTCAAGTGCAGGATTTGCTTCGGTGTTATGGAGATGAAAAGGAGGCTAGGATTGCTGTAGAGTCATCAAGAAATGAGCTTTCTGAAGAACTCAACAGAGTTAAGTTGGATCAAAAACGTCTAAATGATCAGGTATTAATGTTGTTCAGTATCTTCTCTTATCCAATTTTATGCATGATTGTATGTTTTACCTGTACCCTATATCATCTAGATCAAGATGCTCCAAGATACAAACAAGAGGCTTCAAGAATACAACACTAGCTTGCAGCAATATAATTGCAACCTCCAAGCAGACGCAACAAAGAACGGTGAAACAATAGCAAAGCTGCAGAAAGAGAAGAATACTATGGTTGAAACAATGAATGGTCTGAAGGATCATGCTAACTCGGTAAAATTGCAACTGGATCTGGCAAAGGTACCTTTCATTACATTTTTTTCATCATAATATCTCTTGTTACATCATCTGTTACATGCTGATAGATAGTGCTGTTACTCCTTGCAGTCTTCGCAGAGTGAAGCTTTAAAGCAAAAGAATGATCTATTAAAGGAGGTTGATACTTTTAGATGTGAGCTGCAGCAAGTAAGGGAGGACCGTGATCATAAATCAGCTGAAATAACTTCGTTGTTGAGTGAGTTGGCTACATACAAGGAACTAACAGGAAAGTCTTCAGTGGAAATAGAGAATGTCCTGAATAGATGCACAGCCCTTGAGGTATGATTATACCCTAAATGATTGAATGTGGAACATTTTTAATCAAGTTGGCTAATTTGTATTCAATGTTATAGGAAACTTGTTCCACCCAAACTGAGAGGATAAAAACACTGGGAATTCAGCTTGCATCGGCTAATGAAAAGCTAAAGGTGTGTAGTTCTGTACTTTTATAGAAGATGTTTGTTTCAGCTTGTCAAACTTCCTGTGTCCAACTTGCTATTTTTGGGTGCAAATTATTGGATTAACCTAAAATAAGCATGCATGCCTCCAAGTCGGAAGCTGCAGTTCGTTGTGTATCTTTGCCTGTTACTGAATGGATGAATTAGCTTGTCCGATAGTTGCTTTGCATTTACAGGAAATAATTCATCAGTCATCACTATTGTTCCCTTGATCGTAATATTTGAAGCAGATGTACATGCATATCTTTATTCTTGTGTGTATTACAGCTGTTTCAATGTACAATATGTACAGTTGTGTAATTGTTACATTTTTTCACTGTACAGCGATCTGATTTGACAACAATGGAGACAATGACCGAGTATGAGAACCAAAAGAGACTTTTGGAGGACCTACAACTACGTCTTACGGAAGCTGAGCAAAAAATTGTGGATGGAGAGAACTTGCGCAAAAAGCTGCATAACACTATACTTGTAATGACCTACTCTCTTCAACCCTCGTAATCCCATAGAGTATGTCTGTTTCTAATAATTGTGCTCCAGGAACTTAAAGGAAATATTCGCGTCTTCTGCCGAGTACGACCTTTATTCTCAAATGAATCAGGAGCTGTCTCTTATCCAAAGAGTGGAGAAAATATAGGGCGTGGTGTCGAGTTGATGCATAACAGTATGTTCCATTTACTGCTTCTTTATAAATGCTTGTCAATGACAACTTCTAACATATGCAAAGATTTTATACTATTTCTGATAATATCTTTATATTGCTTTTTTTAGCACAAGCGTATTCATTTGCGTTTGACAAAGTGTTTGATCATTCTGCATCCCAAGAAGAAGTATTCACTGAAATTTCTCAATTGGTTCAAAGTGCCCTTGATGGTTATAAGGTACTTTTACTTGATGCTGTATGTACTCTTGTATTGTCAGAACTGAAAGAGCAATCCAATCACAGAGAAGATTGAGAAAATATATGCTTGTTTTGTTGTTTTGCTTACTTGTATGGAATACAAGCTTTGAATAAAGATTTACTGTACTTTCTGAAAAACAAATTCTTGTTTTTCTATTCTCAGATGAGAATACATTTTACAACATACAACTAACTGATCTCAAATTATATAGGTATGCATATTTGCTTATGGCCAAACAGGATCTGGTAAGACGCATACAATGATGGGTAATCCTGAGGTCCATGATCAGAAAGGGTTAATACCTAGATCGCTCGAACAAATTTTTCAAACAGGTCAATGTCTTATTTCACAAGGTTGGAAATATAAAATGCAGGTTGTCCCTGTTAACTTATTTATCTGTTTGAACTAACGGCGCTTCAAGTTTTCTATGTTTGTCATCCTAATGCTACCTTTTTACTTGTAGGCTTCCATGTTGGAAATCTACAATGAGACTATACGCGATTTGTTAGCGACAAATCGCACATCTGTTCAAGATGGTGCTGCTTCGAAGTATAATATCAAACATGATGCCAATGGTAATACGCAGGTGTCTGACCTCACCATCGTTGATGTATCAAGTATCAATGAAGTTTCTTCTTTGCTCAAGCGGGCTGCCCAAAGCAGGTTGACTTCGATGTTCTTTTCAGATTCAGTGAAACAACCGTTAATACTTAGTTATTTGTTGGTCAATCATAATTTGTGATAGCACATGCAAATTTGTTTTGCGCATGCAACTATGAGTTATGTTACAAGCAGTATTTCACTGATCTAAACTAAAGCTTTATTTCTCCTATAATTTAGACAAACTCTCCAATGAAGTGTTTGCTGTCTATGGCCAAATTGCAGGTCTGTAGCGAAAACACAGATGAACGAGGAATCATCCCGAAGTCACTGTGTGTTCACACTTCGAATTTTTGGTGTAAATGAGGTACAGTAATCTTCTACTGAGAAAACCAAATTCGTAGCATAACCTTTTTCCGTAATTTGGACTATTTCCTTTTCAGGGAACTGATCAACAAGTGCAAGGTGTTCTCAATCTAATTGATCTTGCCGGCAGTGAGCGGCTTAATAAAAGTGGCGCCACTGGGGATAGACTCAAGGAGACTCAGGTAAATTGCTATTCCTTCTCTACGTTTCTTTAAGGTGTTACACCATAAGATTCGTAACAGCTGTTACTATTTAGGCTATTAACAAGAGCTTGTCGTGCTTGAGTGATGTTATCTTCTCCATTGCTAAGAAGGATGAACACATCCCATTTAGAAACTCCAAACTAACGTATCTACTTCAGGTAACCTCCTAGTACATGAACAATGCCTGTGCATTCTGGTTATAATTTATTAGTGTCATTGCTGTGCATTAGAAACCTCACTTGTTTTGTTGCCTGTAAACAGCCATGCTTGGGTGGAGACTCGAAGACACTAATGTTTGTGAATCTGTCACCGGAAGCATCTTCCACAGGCGAGTCCATTTGCTCGCTTCGTTTTGCTGCTAGGGTGAACTCGTGTGAGATTGGCATCCCTCGTCGTCAGACCCAAACACGCAGCTTGTCTCAAGGATAAACCAATACTGCCAATTCATTGTGAAGCCCTGTCAACACATGGGCCATCAGTAATGTATGTCTGTTGTTTGTTTGTTTGTTGATTGAAGGATGCAATTCATCATTTGCATCCTGTGTGGGCAGTTAGAGGTTGTATATTCTCATTTGTTTTGTGCCTTTTTTTCTTGCTGATTGTATTAACGGTCAGGTGTGGCATGCTGGCCTTTCCGTTACAGTTATGTAATCTGCATCAGCCTTGATGCTATACAGTGTTGAGTGGTATAAGTAATTGAGATTCTTGTTTGGTACTCAACACTGTGACTTATTTATAGGAACATGCATTCTATTGACCTGCATATTTGGTTTCTCTACCTACTGCCCAAGAGTCGATTTTCCATGCTCTTACTGAATGCACCTTTGCCAAGCTGTTCTGGAAGTCCTTCAAATCGGTGTGCCATATAAAGTTTCCTTCTCTGCATCCTGTCACTTGGGCGGGAGATATTCTTGACTGCTCCCTGTGCCCTGCAAATGAGGTTTGCGCCATCCTCTGTGGGCTCTGGTCGGTTTGGACTGCCAGAAACAACCGTAAACACGGCGTGATCCCGATGGACATAACAAAAGCTTGCAAATGGGCCCTGGATACTGCCTATGATCTCTTGTCTTGCTCGCCCTCTACGGGGAACTCGAAGCCTCGCTCAACCCTGGCCAAGTGGACTCCTCCGCCTCTGGATACAGTCAAAGTTAATGTTGATGCTGCCTTCAACCTCAATGCGCTGTTGGGTGCAGCTGGCTGTGTGCTGCGAGACTCGAACGGCTCCTTCATCTCGGCTACCTCTACCTGGTACGGCCACCTCCCTGATGCCCTCACTGCTGAGGCCTGGGCCGCTTGTGCTGGCGCAAAGTTGTGTCATGACCGCAACTTCAACAGGGTTATTTTGGAATCTGACTGTCTCACACTCATTGAACTATGGAAGACAAGAAAAATAGGTCTGTTGTTCTGCCTATTCTGAACGCTATTGAAAAGGTTGCTGAAAACTTCAGTTTATTTGATTTTCGCTTTGTAAGCCGTCAGGCAAACTTCGCTGCTCAGTTCGAGCTCGCATCCGGAGTGTGCCTGGGATACCCAGGAGCCGGATTTCTTAGCCTACTGTATCCAACATGACTGTAATGCTGTTGGTTCTTAATTAATGTCTTTAAATCGCAAAAAAGAAAAGAAAGATCATCAACACTGGTATTCTCTTCAGAGTAATTGGAACAAGCACTCCATTGACCTGCATGTCTAGTATCTCTACCTACAGCTCGATGAAACTCAATCTTGGTACCTTTTTTTTTCTTCAGACAACTGTTATTATGTGATCACACAATGTACAATACTTCATATATGACTGTAAAACTGAAGCTATTTTTGCATGAAGTTTGCAGTAGAAGTATCAGCTGTCTCCAGAATTGTGTGTCCTACTAGCTAGGCCATTCTGGTCATGACCTCCTGGAGGATGAGCTTAGTGTCAGCATAGCAGGATCCTATGTCGGCGTCATCCTTGGTGGTGACTGCTGCCTGCAGCCTCTCGAAGCTGTCGAAGAGTCGGTTGGCCAGGTCGAGGAGCGGCGGCTTGGCGTCGGGGTCGGCGGCGGTGAGGAGCTTGTCGAAGTCATAGTATATGAAGGTGGCCTTGAGCCGCAGGTACTTGTTGACGTAGTTGGAGGCCTCCTTGCCGAGCAGGTCCTCCAGCGCCAGCAGATCGAAGGCGGAGCTGCGCAGCCGGTACGCATGGGCCGCGAAGCTCGGCCCGATGTCCGCCATGTAGATGCCGTTCTTCACGAAGGACCGCGTCCCGGTCTTGCCGTTGTTGATCTCCTCTGCACCACGGTTCAGTTCAGTTCAGAACTGGATGTTATGAATGTATTCTGACCATGAGTTCATGGGAAGAACGGTGGGTGATTACTGTTGCGGATCTTGGGCACCGGCAAGGGGAACTCAGTGAGCCACCAGCCGTTGTTGGCCGGCTCCGGGTCCTCGTCACTGTCCGCGCCGGCGGCGCGGGCCGGGGCGGTGTGGAGCAAGGCGGCAGTGGCGAGGCCGAGGCCGAGGCCGAGGCAGGCTGATCGCCTGCCCGAAGGCTCGGAGGCGTGGCATGTCACCACTCTTGGCCTTGGCCTTGCTGACGCGCCGCCGCTGCTAGTGGTGGCCTGGAGGGCGTGGAAGCCTGAGAGGTAGGTGGTGGCCATGGGCGCCGTGGAATGGATGGAAGACGACTGGTGCGCGTTACAACAGGATGAGAAAAAGGTCTATAACTACTTATCATTTTATTTATTTTCGATGCGGTAGTAAAATTAATTTGGCGCTATATCGTTGGGTTTTGTTGTCTTGGGGGATTTGTGTTGGACGCGCTGGACGGGAGTCACGGGACCATGCCAAGTGTGCCGAGGTCCAATTGCTCCATAGCAAATTGTCTCTTCTTCTATGTTAAAACAAATACAGCCATTCTCCATGGTATCATTTTCTCCATTCGCTAAAATAGAAACGGTACTAATTGAGTACTCCATGGCAGGAGCAAATGGTTCTCATTTACTGCTGTGCTTCTTCCAAAGGAGGTGGATGGATAGGTGCTTGAGAGGAGCACCCACCCTGCTTGCTGCACTGCGACCAGAGGACCTCGCGCTGCTGTTTTACTGTGGAGTACAACGCATCCACACAAGCTGCGCTAGTGGCAGCGGAGCAGTACATTCCACAACAGTGCCAGCCACCGGGCGGAGAGAGAGAGGGGGAGAAGCAGGCAAGCAGCCATGCGGTGCTGCTACGTGGGAAGGCGACCAAGATCTTCTTCGCGGTCGTCGCCGCGCTCGCCGTCGTTGGCCTCATCGCGGCCTTCGCCACCGTCGTCCACCGCGCCAACTCCCGCCGCTCCAACTCCGGCGACGCCTGCGCCCCCGGCGCCTCCGGTGCCGGCCAGTCCCGCCCGAGCCCGTCGGCCAACAGCCGTCAATGCCCTCCACCGCAGCCACAGCTCCGCCGCCGCCGCAAAATCCCACCTTTCCTGCCCCGGAGACCGCCTTTCTGTCTCCGCCGCAGCTGCTTCCGCCCCCACTGCAGCAGCCGCCGCCAGCACCAATTGCGACACCCTCGCCGGCCACATTTGCGTCTCCGCCGCCTCCGGACGCGTTGGTGCCGCCCCCACCAGCAATTGCGTCACCCACGCCGGAATTTGCGTCGCAGCCGCCTCCGGTTGTTCTGGTGCCGCCGCCGGCATTCGCGGCACAGCCGCCTCCGGTCGCGCTGGTTCCTCCACCGCCGGTCGTGCTGTCTGCTCCAGCTCCGCCACCTGCCCCGGAAGCACCGAGCCCGTCGGCTTCCTGATGCATGTCGCCGATACTTGACCGTCTCGATGACTCGATCTCAGAGCAGATTCCGGTTGTGGTGTACTCATTCGTTCAGGACATGGAATCTGTCTGTTGTTTTTCCTTGCTGGATTAGATTATTCTTCATCCCTATCGCACATGGGAATTTCACCGATTCAAGTCGCGTGTTGGTCTTGTAATTTTGATTCTTGTTTACTCTCTGCTGACATTTTTGTGTTCCTCCGTAGAAATCAGTTGTTCTTGTTGTCTTGAGTGTCAGTTCTTGATGAGTGGCAGTATTTCGGTGCCAATTGAATTGACCACCTTGGAATTGGTCACCGAGACAATTGACCACCTTGACTAGTATCTTGGGCATTCTTGCTGGAGACTGGAGAGCCTCGTCGTGAGAGAGAAATGGTGCATTCATCACACATTAAGTGCTCTGCTCTTCTCCTTCCCAAGGAAAGAAAGTTTCCACTGAATGCATATAATTTACTGATCACTGCCAAGTTCATTTTCTCCAGAGGTTTACAACTTTCTTGATTCACTGACAAATACAACACCAGTGCGCACTAGCTACCTTGCACTAAAAACAGATAAGCAGGCAGTGCACACATGTTAGGATGGAATCATTTCTCCTTGTAAAGAGCGCAAAAAATGCAACACCAAATGCATTGGCTCTTTCCCAATTGTTTGTTTGCTTGTTCAGGTGGTTCTTTGCATAGCCGCACTCACATGCTCACATGTTGACATGTACATCTGGGTTCTCAAGGAGCAAACACCGCCATCTCATTTTCCTCATCCAGAAGTTGTCCCTTTTTTTCTAGCTGAAAAATGCACATAAATAAACCTTTCTAAGCTGTATCTTGAAAAGTAAATAATGCTTTGCAGATCGGACAGAATGGTCTTGTTGCATTTCATAGACCACATCAATAACTGATATTTAGGGATTTGGGCCTGACAGATCAAAGGCGAGCTTTTCCTGGCCAGGCCAGGCTATAGGCCAGGCCCATGAACTGCAATGCCAAAAGCCCGTTGGTCGAAGAAGATTTACCAAAAAAATTGAACTCCGACAATCCGGAGTTCCTGCACCGCGTCGGGCACTCGGGCTCCGTGAGGCGTAGGCAAAGCACCGAGTCGGATTTGAATTGGCTGGGCGCGTATTTTTCGACAAATTTGGCCCTAGAACTTCACCCACATCTGGTCTCTCCGAAGAACTATTTCAATATTTGGCACTTCCCTCTCAAAAGAAATACTACTATATTTGGTCCAAAGAGTTGGGAAGGAAGAGTTTTGTGTCCACGTATAAGGCCATCACCAACATCGCCCTTGGAATAAAATCCCCCTTGCAATGCCCGCCCGCGATGCAGTCGGATCATGGTATCTCGGTCAGCATGGCTGCTTCAACAATTAGATGCCGATGCCCGAGTGACACTTATAGCTAGTCGTCTGGCTGGTGGAGCGAGGCCGTACCCTAATTTGATGATTTAAGCACTCGTTATTTGCATTGGAACCTGGAAAGCTTTTTAAGCGCTTGATTATTTATTCTTATTTGTGCATTTGTGTAAGGGTCTTTCAATTCGAGATGGCATGATTGCATGTCTAATGCTGAACGCTTGTTTTGCAGCTCGAGAACAGTAATCCCAACGAATTTGTGAAACTTCCGTTTGCATAGAGTACAATATCGAACACAGAGGGCAATATATCTCCGTTACCCATATATCGGCAATTGTTGTATAAAAACTTTCATTGCCGATGAACGCCTGTTCGCGGGCCACGCCGCCTGCCGGACCTTAGTTCGCACGTGCAAAATTCATTTTACCGTGGCGTCGTTTCCATAGAGGGGTGTCCAAGTCGTTCCTCACTAGTGTTTGCGGCCTCTCCCAAGGCCCACGGTTCTAACACCAATCCGAAGACCTATCATTGCCGACGTATAGAAGAGACTCATGTGGGTTGGCCTGAACGAACAATGGGGAGGCACATGTCTTGGGCAATGAGGTTGATGGTGTACCTTCATGTTTCACACACATGATAGATGTCGACTAAATTACCGGCCAAGTCCTCTTCATAGATAGTTCCATGAAATACCAAAGGTCACAACATGAGATGGTCACAAAAAAAGGGAGACTCGACAAGCGACATCACGAGGAACGATCCACAAATGCGAAGTGTCACAATGCTCCAAACGATGCCAACGTTAACGCCTCAACGGAAACACCTCGTAATTGCGTCTACCGGACCATGCAAGTTGCTAAGGCGCTGAATCAAAGGTTCAAAGGCTAGCATGTCCGAGCTGTTTAAAGATCTTTTAGGTTACCACAACAATGTGATGCCTGACAGTAGAGGAGGATATTGGCTGGCGTTACACGGTAAGAAGAATGAGCTGCATGCCCTTTGGCATGGATATCCATATGCTCGCTGTAAGGATTGGACCGAATGGAAAGACACTTAAAAAGATTAGAAGACCCAAGAGCGTGAGACCGAGAAAGATAATGGGCAGGGACAGTGACAAATTCTACATGGGTTCTATTGAGCAGCCGTATGTGAGTGTAGTTACACACATAGATAGTGATTTAGAATGTTTTACTATTCGTTTATCGTTATGTTGTCCGTAAGTGAATCTTATATATATCTATTTTCTCCGAGACATGTAATCGCATTAATTTTCTGTAAATTACATGTTTTTACTTCAGATGAACTTTTCAAAAGCAGAGCAAAAACAGCTTTGCTTCTCATGTTTCTGTAGCTGAAACAGAGTAGAAATTTTGCCGCACGTTAGTTTTTTTTTGAGTGACTTCCACTTTTTTACCTGACCCCACTTTCAAAAGCAGAGCAAGAAAATGCTTCCTGCTCTGGTTCCTGAATCTGAACAGAGCACAAACTACAAGTCAAACTACACAAAGCGATATAGTATTACATGTTCTAAACGGATACTCTGAATGAGAAATAATAAGCGAGGTTGAACACATGCAAGCGATGTTCAAAGAATATGAATTGTATTTATTGTTCGATGGAGTGATAGAACAAATAAATGGTACCATACGCTGATAACAGGAAGGAACATGCAGGGAAAGGCAATGTGCATGTCAGTGCACTGCCAGTGCCAGCCAGAGAGGACGACACTAGAATAGCAGGAAGAAAACTCCGCAAATGTGTTGACATGATTAAGACTTAAGCACCCCAAAACTAAGCCTTTGGTACCCACGGATCACTAAGATCCCTCTCACATGGCCATCGCCACGGCCATGCCCATGGCGAGCGCCACGGCGGCCTTTGCACCGATGCTGGCAGCGCCGGATGGCGTACCGGGTGCCCCGGTCGGCGACGACACGTTCGGCAGCTCGTCGGTGGAAGGGCCCTCCGGCGCGGGTGCCGGCGCGGCGACAGGGGCGACGCTCCTCTGGCCCCTGGGCTTGGCGGGGGTTGCGGTTGAGGCGGCGACGACGTTGACCACGAGCTTCATGCCGGCGTCGCAGTGGCCGGGGACGCCACAGATGAAGTAGTGCTTCCCGGCTTTGGTGAGCTTGACGGTGGTCTTGCCGTCGTTGTAGCTGGCGAGGGGGGTGCTGGGAGAGCAGGCGTCGTAGCCGGCCTTGCTCACCTCCACGACGTCGTGCGATGTCACGTAGTCGAACACTGCAATCATTCAGCGGCCGGGAACTTGTCAGACGGATATAGGTTCTTGATAAGCGCAGCGAGCCGGCCGGTGTACTGAGCCAGCTGGACTGGAGAAGAAGAAGACAAGAGCTGCTTACCGAGGCTGTCTTTCGTGGTGAACTTCTGCTTGGCTGACCAAGCGTCGTAGTTGGTGCCGCCGGCGTCCCACTTGACGCCGTTGCCGCCCACCGTGTAATCCACCGCGGTGGCTAGCTGCGCAAGCGCCGCCACGGCTACGACGGCGAAGAAGACAGCCTTCACCATTGTCATCGATCGATAGACTCCTCTTTAGCTCACAATGCAAGTCGTCGCCGGCCGGTGAGGTAAGGTGAGGTGAGTTGAGTTGAGTTTGAGACTTTAGAGACTGAGATCTGAGATGATTGTGGAGCTAGCTGGTGAGTTGGCGCTTATATAGACGGAGCTTCAGTGCGTACGCGTCGTCATGCCTGACATGGTTGACGGCCGCGAGCGCCGGATGGAAGGAGGGGTTGGTGGCCGGACGCGGCAATTCCTTTGACTTGGCTTAGCTAAGTATCTCCAACTGATCTCCATTATTATGCACTGCAGCCTCCTTGCTTGCACAAAAGAAATGGTACCTCCATGGCCATGCATGTGCAACTCCTGCACAGTCGTGCTCAGCAACTACTGCCTATTCGGCTATTCATGATCACACTGCATATTTTAGTCCACTACCCTTTGTTAGTTAATTGGCCATGATTTGTTTACAGGTTTCCACGTTATACGGGCGCGCGGCTGCCAAAAGTTGAGTTCCCTACCTACTTGACGTGTTTCCATGGTTTCCACACCGACATTACAATGTATTCCAAATTTCCTTATCTGTAAGAAGTATTCCGGATTTCTTGGACGCTTACAGCCTTCCGCGTTCCAGATAGGCACACACATTTTTCGATTTTCCTAATGCTAGGCCACGTAGTGGGAAGTTTTATTTACATCTTCCATTTTCTCAAAAGTACGTTCCGCTTCAGTTTGGTGAAAATGCAGCTTGCAATTTTCAAATGGTAAGTATATGGGACTTGAATTTTCTAGAACCGATTTGGATATAAGAAATCCGAGAAGACTTCGATGAATGACATCTCAGGGGACTTTCACACACGTGGCAGCACAATCAACAAAGAAACTTAAAAAGTTATAAGAAATTTGTAAAACATTTAAAAATGGTAAATCACGAAACATATTATGGGTAAGTTACAAACAATATTGGAAGGTTATAAATGAAAATAAACAAGTGATTTAAAGTAAATAAGTCATATACATATTCTCACTATTCTGTATTAACCACGAAATTAGAGAATACTTCAAAGTCCAACGAGAGCTCGGGCCCCATGGAGCCTTTTTTTTTTTGAAAAAATATAAATCTTCATTTCCAAGTTTCAAAAATTATGAACAAAAATTCTAGATGTAGATAATGTCGAAATCCACCAGTGTGCAAAAAATCACTCAGATCCACACTTTTTATTTTTTTATCAGCCTAGGATATAAATTATTTTGTACTTTTTTGCACACTAGTAGAGTTCATTTATTATCTACATCCAGATTTTTTCTATTTTTTTAAAACATACAAATGCCATTTTTGATTTATTTTTAATAAATGGCTCCATGGAGCTCAAGCTCCAAAACGACGCACTCAGAATACTTGCACTAATTTCTGATTCACTCTAACTTTTCCAATAATGGTCTGTATTCAAAATTATTTCCCCCTCTCCCCTCTTATTTCATTTTCAGCTTTCCGTTACTCAGTTTTACCTGTTTTATATTGTTTTAATTTTTCCAATTGTTGTGTTGACTATGCAGTGACTTGTACGAAACCAGTCTCATGTCATCTTCAAACCGCATTAGGTGTATAAATGGAAAGTTGTTTTTAAAAAGACGAAGAAAATGGACTAAAGTTGTATGATTTTTAAAAAAATCAATATTTATGTCATTTGTTATTTTCCGTTGAAGTACCAAAGATTAACTCATATTATAGAGGAGAAAAAAAGATAGGTTTTCTCTATGGTCGTCTTTCTAGAGGAACAACTTATTAGGTGTAGAAATGGACTAAAGTTGTTTGTTTTTTAAAAGAAAATCAATAACTCACGTCGTTTGTTATTTTCCGTTGAGGTACCAAAGGTTAATTCGTATTATAGTCGAAGGATAAAAAAGATATATTTTCCCTAGTTCGTACTCATCTTTCTAGAGGAACAGCTCATCACACTAGTTTCCAAAAGAAGCCTGAAAATAAAAGATGAACAAGGACTACTTGTGAAAGTCAAGTTATTAATCATTCCATAATGAGTAAGCACAAAAATCACTGGCACAAATTATGCATTGCGCACATGGTGCTGCATTGCATATTTGCATTGCCTTGTGAAGTGTCAACTCCGGGAGGTGGTAGGGCTTGTTCTTGCGGGGAAGGGAAGATTCCTGTCTAGATCGACCGAGTTGTGCAATGAGAAGATTGTGCTGCGATTCATACTTGACTGTATAGTTTTGTTTATGAGCTAGTGGGAGTAGTTATACCCACGCCTAACTTAATTAGCTTGTCAGAACGGTAAGATGTACAACGGCTTGAACTTGAGTTCGAGTAAAGCCTCCCACTGATAAACAATCTATTTGAGTATGTTATACACATCTACCTATCTTGTTATACCAACGACGACCGGACTAGGAGAGTTGACCTGCGATGATGAGTCACTGAGCAACGGCTAGCTATTACTCTCTCTTTTACCCTGCGTTATGGGTATTTTCAAAATCAAACGTTTAAAGTTTGATGAAGTATATACAAAAATATCAACATCTATAATATGAAATGCATATATATAAATGTACTTTTTGATGATTCTCATAATATTAAATTTATACTGTAGGTGTTGATTTTTCCCTATATATTTAGTCAAAATTTATAATTTTTATTTTGACTATAGCCAGAATACAAGGTAATTGTGAAGGAGAGTGTAGTGGGGTTGCCACGGAGGTAATTTCATAGGGTGGCTTAAGAGAGGTGTGGAGCTAGGCGATTTCGAAAATTACGGGGACAGGATTGGTACACAGGCGATGTATCCAGATTCGGCCCCTCACGGTGGAGGTAAAAATCCAGTCCTACTTGGTTGTATTAATTGATGTATCGATTATAAGATTGCTCTATGACTTTGGTGAAATCGATATGGCTTGTCCCTTGAGGGTGACCCATGTCGGCCTTATATATACGGCCGACTTAGGGTTACAAAACTATCTCCATGTTGGTTCAGTGTCGGTGTCCCATTTGGAGTCAGCTGCATCTTCCGTCTAGCCTTACAATTTAAGCCACCATCTTGTATGCATACACTATCTTGACTCAGCAAGATCTCGAGCAGGTCCACCTTGTGATGTGTAAACCCACGGAGAGGGGCGGCTGTAAGCCGGCCATACTCCACCTTGGTCTTGTGGGTCATCTCTCTTCGTGTGCCTACCCTATTAGGTATTTCCCCAACATTAGCCCTCCGCATTTGGCTAGTGCTCAACGTCAATTTCGGATTCGACTGGAGTTGTGAGTGCCAAGTCATTCAATTGATCTGCTAGTTCAATGTCCTTGGTAACTCCTGAAACCAATAAAAAACAAATGACAGAAAACCTTCCGGGTTGACATGGCGGATGCCGGTTTTTAATCGACTTTATTCATGCCGGCTCGAACTCGTTGGGGTTTCTACTTAGTCAACTTGAAAGCTACTGTTCTGGAGCCGAGTCAAGATTGACTCGGGAGTCAGTGACTCTTCGTTATCTCCATGATAACCTCATATGCATCCTTTTTTTTATCGGATAGCTATTGTCTAGCCACTATTCACTAGGCCAGCCTGACAGAATAAGCCGTCCGTCATATTGCGACGGGACATTGGTCATGATGGGGAATTTCCCCTCCCACAGAGTTGTGGGTGTTGTCTGGCGCACAACCAACGTACACATGGCGAGATCTTGAGGATTTCCCACCGTTGTGCATCGGCGTAAATCGAAGGATCGGTCTCATGACCAAAGTCACGTCGGCTTTTCGAATTACTACCCGCATTACCTGCAAGTGGGCAGGGTCAACGGTGACCGCTGATGATTTGGAGGGACTGGAGAACAATGGTCTACTGCTAAAGCAACACATCTGCAATTGGCGAGCTCCAGGCACGAAAATCATCCGACGCTGGGGAATAACGAGGTCATCATGTTCATGAGCCACATTGACCGCAGGTTAGCACCACCTAGATCAGAGTTCATCTGCGAGCTGCTAGCCCATTATATGCTTTGTAGCCACAACTTGACGCACAACTCAATTCTTTAGGTTAGTTGCTTCCCCGCCCTATCAAAGGAATACTTATGCATCGAGCCTTTTCTCGATCTTTGGCCCGACACGTTCTCCTGAAACCAGCTGCAGGAGCACACCGGAGTTCGACCTGTGGTGGAATCTTCTTTCAAGTGCGCACAAGTCGTTGTACCCGAGGCTCAAGGCTTTGTGTCGGGTGAAGGATTGGCATAGAACTTTCTTATATTGCTGGGATACTTCCCCGCCTTGAGGAGACTCGACTCCTCGTCTTCTCCGATCGTACGTGCAAAATGCAATTCTTGCGGTCGAGCGGATCGGACGACTATTGGTTTGGTGAAGCCTCTAGAAGACAAGATACGCGTTTGGATAAGGCGTGGCTTGTCCCCAAACCTAGTCGCTTGTTGGCTGGGATGGAAGATTGATCCTCTTCATTTAAGGTTGAAGCTATCCTGTAAGTACATCAAAGATGTCAACAATGTGGACCACATCTCCAAGGAGACGTGGTTGATTGAAAGCTTCGTCTATGCATCGGAGTCCAATCCTCTTATCGACTCGACAACCGCCGCTGCTAAACCAGTTGACTTTCAGCCAGTTGACGTGGGCATACCCTTCGGGTCCCCCACTATTGGTATATCTGGTGCGTTCCAGCCGAAGGTCCACCTGGCGGCCCAGCTGAAGGCCCACATGGCGGCCCAGCAATTCCTTGAGGCACAAGGCAAGGACTCCAAGACGTAGTCTACTAGGACTCATGTAAACCCTACCTGGCTCCCTTTATAAAGCCAGGTAGAGGCAGAAAGAAAGACAACTAGAGCCATACGGGACACAACAGATCTAGAACCCTAGCGAGATCACGTCTCACCACCACCATCGCCATTGCGGCCACCATGTAATCATACAATTAATACAGATCAGACAAGCAGGATGTAGGTCTTTACCTCACAATGAGGGGCCGAACCTAGGTAAATCCTTGCTTGTCAGCCGAGAACTACCAGCGCACCCAACTTTCTCCCTCTCTCGAAACCCTAGGTATCCTACCGATGGGATTTGCTGTGGTAACCCCACGTCAGCTGCTAAGCCAGTCGACTTTCAGTCGGATGAATCAGACGAGGCCACCATTGCATAGAACCTCGAAGCTAACAATAAATAGTGCCACCGAGGAGCCAGCTCCGAAGGCATCCGAGCTCCAAAAAGAATATCTCTCACCACACTAGCAGCAGAAGAAGAAGATAAAGGATGCCGAAGTAATCAAGCGGCGTAAGCTTCATTCCACTACTTGTATCGATGAAAAGATGGGAGGAGGATCACGTGAGTCCTCACCACCTACTCCTGCCGTGCAAGCTACCGTGGTATGCCTACTCCTTCTTTTGCAAGGGTAGTGGAAAGGGTCTTTGATGCCCCTCAGCCCGCTGGAATTGGGCGGGTAGATAATTTCTTCCCCTTCTTATGCAGAACTCTCTAAGTCTGATATTCCCCTGGTTCCAAGGTAAGTTTGTTGTATTGCCTCCTTTTCTTCTTATGTTTGTCATTGATGGACGTTTAATTTTTTTGACCGGATGTTTAGTCTAGGTGTTCTTTATCTCACAGGTCCATGCCAGGTTCTATGGACGAGCCGACAGGAAACGTACCATCTCCAAGTGCTAGAGCCTCCAAAGTAGTTCCGTCACCAAGCACAACTCAAATCACCACGGAGGTGGATATGACAATGATCGCGGTTGAGCCAGTTGCTCCTCAACCAACTCCGACTATTGTTGAGGAAGCGATGACCATGACCAACGAGCCGTGGCTCCACCTCCTGATACCACGACAACTCCACACAAAAATGTGGAGTCAGCGGCGACAGAAGTGGCCACTGATGCTCGAGCTCTCAAGCCGATGCCGTGGAGACTGATAACATGGTGTCATCCTCCTAAGCTACTTCCAAGGAGCCGGTGCTCTACAAGTGCAACGAATATGAGACAAATGACGCCATCACTTTTCAAGAACTACTAAGGTAGCTGCCTCTTCTGCTCGCTACTTGACTCGAGGACCATGTAGTGTCGGAGATGGAGACGACAGAGGGAAGCCGGAGAGCCGAGTTCGACAACATTATTCTTCGACTCAAAAAACCCAGTCCTTTACTTCATCTTTTCCGTTGTTGATATTCATCTTTATCCCCCGAATATCGAGTCGTCTTTCTAGAAGGCAGATTGAGTATTTAAGTATGAATTTATACTAGCAAATGGTATATCATAATAGTGTATACCCCAAGTGCTAAGTTGTGGTTGTAAAAGGGACTTGGGACTTGCTTTTGATTTTTTTCAGTCCTTTACTTCTGAATCCTATAGCCCCCGAGGGTCGAGTCAGCTTTAGTTGAAACCAACTCGAGTCTCCAGTCCTTTGCTACCATGTTTTGAGATCAAATAGATGTAGCCCCATCCATCAAGTTGATTGAATTCTTGAATCGACTTGATGGCATGATAGTCTCACACCGCTAGTCTGCAGCGCAAGTTGGCGGCAACTCAAACTGACGTTGTTGAGCTGGAGGAGACTTTGGAGCTATCAATCGCCAGCTTCAAGATTGCCCCAGAAAGGATACAAGAACACAATTGGCTTGTAGGCGAGGTTTTTTCTAGGTGCCGGACAGTCCGGCCTCCGGACAGTCAGGTAGTGCAGGCAGCATGTTCATTAGGTTTAGGCACCGGATTGTCCAGCGCAACACTCTAGATAGTCCGACGTTGGGACAAAGCGTTGCCGAACATGTTTAGACGTGCCCGGCGCTTGTTCGGCAAACACACGTGAGATTTCCAGCGCCGGACAGTCCGACAGTTGGCGCATGACAATTTGATGGCTGGAATCTTTTTCTAGCATATCTTCTTCTTCGTTTTCTTGTTGTCCATCTTCTCTGGTTTCTGTTCCTACTTTTATAGGTCAACACCGCGCTCGTATCTGAACACTCATAGCATATCGAAAGGAAGTAGGAAACCATCCAAAGGAGTTCCAAGTCACACATAGAGAGGAGCGGATTCACCTCTTCTTGAAGGGTTTTGGCTTGTGCTCAAGTGAAGGTTCCACGTGGATGACTTTGTAGGTATATCGGTAGAAATGTCCGAAGTGTGTTTCACATCACGTGGTCTTGCTATCTATAGGATGGAGGAAGAAGCTATTCATAGTGAAATGGATTTTACTTTGTGGGAAGAGCTCACGTGGAGAAGAATTGGAGATACATGAGAGATCGTTGTGTGCTTAGCTTGTCACTACCTCTCTTATATATACTAGATTTAGGGGTGCGCCTTGGCGCACGACCCCCAAGACCTGTTTTGACGACACGCCATACACGATGCTAATAATCAACGGGTATAAATAATTATATCCATATATAAAGTCGAGGACAAAATAAGACCAATAATAATCAGAAAACAGATTCATGCAACTACTATATGGCATGCAAGCAACAACGTAATCATAATGACACCTACGATCAAATGGATTACCCAAACACGTGGCTCACGCCCTGCCTCGGGAAGGAACGAACATCATCACGACACCACACCCTCCCACGCGCCAAGTACAGAGACACAACATTAAACAAAGCGCCACCAGCTCCAGAAACACTTTGAAGAGAGCAATTTAATTACTGCACACACAGGCGCTTTGTACACACGTCTCGGCAGCCGGCTCAATAGTAACACATTTCCACCCCTATCCCCTCTGGCTTCATCTTCCTCACCCCAACCCCATGGATCCAGGGAAACCCAAGATACAAAAACGCTGTAACTGGATAGGGTGACGGTAACGGAGGCCACCCTGACGGCATACACCAAAATCGGCATACTGCCACCACGCACAGAGTGGATATGCGGGGCGCCGGTAGAGAAGTTCGCCCAAATACGAAATGCGGTGAAGCGGTTCTGTTCACCGCGTTCCTCGACCGCGGGCTATCGCTGCCATGCTTGCCCTTCTTCCTCGAGCTACTCCATTTCTACAAGCTCCAACCCCACCACCTAGGCCCTAACTCGATCCTCCACGTCGCGTGTTTTGAAGCATTGTGCAAAGGATTTCTCCACATCAAGCCTTCCCTCTCACTATGGAAAGGTATTTTCAGCCGTAAGCTTCAGACTGAGCATAAGAAGGGGCCACTACTCCAATGCGGCAGCGTCAGCTTCACCATTCGACGCGGAGCGACGGAGTATCCTTGGGCTAATTTCATCAGCAAGGTAAATAAATGGCAACACACATTTTTTACTGCTCGAGCAAATCCAAGATCAAGCAGTCCGGCCTTCCCCCTTACCGCAAGAGGAAATACGAGCCGAGCTCCGGTGTGTCGAATAGACCGAATAAAGCCGATAAGCCGATTGTAATATCGTTGACGGATAAGATTAAAACATTAAGGAAGGAAGGTCTCGAGACAGAGAACTTGGTCGCCGCATGGCCGAATCGTCGCGACCAGCCTATGAACACATACATAAGCCAGTCTCCCAATCTCAAGGCCCAGGTTTCAAAGATGAACTTGGATGATCAGCTCTTTGTACTCATGACGAATCTGTTGGATGGCAAATTCATCAAGATCAGAATTGAAAGAATCAGAACCTCCTCGATGAATAATCAGCCATCAGAGGTAAATAACCAATATATTTACCTTTAGTCTGCAACGTCGTACAACTGCAAATTTTCTGATCGTCAAATTGCTCCTGTAAACAAGATTTCTGGGACTCGAGCGAGGACAACGTCACGTCAGATAACGAACATGAACATTTAGGAATGAAGCCGGACAATGACCCGTCAGGATCTCCGCCCGAAGACAAGACAGTGGCCGACTCGAGTAACAACGGTCACGATCATACATATGAACCAGAGCCAGCGAACGGAGAAGGAGGTTTTCCGTCAGGATCTCATCAACACAGACAGCCTCTTGGAGGAAAGAGATCAGGGGACGTCATTACCAAAACATCGACCTCCCAAATTCTGAAGCGTCAGAAGACATGTCATGAAGAACGACAACAAACGATCGACAAGGACGATCAAACTATCGCCGACTTCAGCTATTCAAATGGTAACAAAGATACCTGGGAGTAGATGAAACCACACACACGTTAAATTCGGCTGTGGACATAGTTGGGCTTCAACTGATTCCTACAACAGAGGGGTATAGTTCTTTAAGTACCTCTTAATTTCTATCTTTAGCAACAACATGCTATATTACCTTCATAATATATATACTCCTATCACGCATACCGTTATGTAGCGATCTCGATGACATTTGTAAGGATTACCCAGTGAATGGACGATGCAATTAAACACTGACATCATACATCACGAGACCCCACCAACAGCACCGACGAACCCTTCGACATGGATGATCCCTGAGCTCGATACAACTGCAGTGAACGCCCCAGACGTCGTTGATGCAAGTCTTCCTGTCGATGACATTAGCAACATGAAAATATGTACCTCTGGTTCACTATCCTAGTCACCCATAATAGCAGCCCTGAAAGAACAACTCTGTTCTTACATAGCCATGGAAAACAAACAGACATAACGATGATCCGTTCAGCAGAAACAACTATATCGTCAACACAAGGTAACCATAAAACCTTCTAAGCAGGATCTGGTCACCTGACCGTCTGATGACGTGACTACGTTGCGGCTGTATCATGACTCTTTCAATAGAGTACGAACCTCTGATTTCTGCTCTAACGATCATCTTATATACATCGTAGGAAGAATTGGCAATAATGAAAAAAGGAACAGCAGAAGCAGAAAAGACTGTGACCGAACAGAAGAACTCCAGACTGGAACTGGAAGCCAAGGTTCAACAGAGTAAAGAGCAGGCGGTAAAGCTCAAAGAAATGGAAGTACGTCACCGGGTTCACAACAAATTAACTCATTTGATCAAACTACCATACATGAGCACAATCTCATCTGTGTTGCTATATTTTTTTCATAAACAGAGCTTACTGATGGCGTCGCAGAAGGATCACCTAAAGACAAATAAGGCACTGGCCAACAGAGAAGAATACATCAAGCAGCTTGAAGACAACCTCGATACATACAAAGAACAATTTAAACACGACGAGGGCGTCATCGCTGAACTGACAGAGAAAGAAAAGGAATCTATTCCTAACAGCGACGCAGGTAGAATAATCAAGAACCTGCAAGATAAATAGCGCAACGAACTAATCGAAATAAAGAAGGACCGTGACAATCTTCGAGCTTCGAACAGTGCCTTGAAGACAGAGATCCAAGATCAAAAGGTCCTAAACAGTTCTGTACTACATAGGGCAGCTTCATCTGAAAAGGACGCTACTGCTAAACTGAACAGGGTACTTGAGGAAATCGGTAATATACAGTGGGCGATCGGTGTCCCCACCCACAACTGCACTGGTAACTATTTTTTTGCATTCACCTGTCATATTTACCATATTCAAACGAATTTCTCTATGAACTAATCAGGCTATAGCACATGCAGAACAAAGCAATGATGTATCATCCCTTTCCCCTTTTGATCAACTCGAGGAGGGATTGAAGACAACAAACATATTGACGGAAGCCCTAATCATCCTGCGCGCAATCTCCAATGACCGGCCAGTTGAAAAGAAAGATCGCCATCACTTGACCAACACAGATCATGGATCCACTACGATAGAGTTAAAGTGACCTGGCACCCGGCGCATGGCGTTACCATGTAACCTATCAGCACGCCACACATATAAGCAGCAACCACGCTACATTTTGGTCACATAGCTGCTGGCTACAATACGACTCTTCACTGTAGAGAATGGAAAAATATTACTAGCTTCTCTTGTAAATTATATTCTAAACAATCGTATCTATTTAGCTCATCTTTTAGATCTTGTTTTCAAGACAGTTTGTTGATGTGTTGTTCCTCAAAAATGCGCTCTCTTGGGAAACTGGTATCATCCCTCTCCCCTTTTGATCAACTCGAGGAGGGATTGAAGACAACAAACATATTGACGGAAGCCCTAATCATCCCGCGCGCAATCTCCAACGACCGGCCAGTCGAAAAGAAAGATCGCCATCACTTGACCAACACAGATCATGGATCCACTACGATAGAGTTAAAGTGACCCGGCACCCGGCGCATGGCGTTACCATGTAACCTATTAGCACGCCACACATATAAGCAACAACCATGCTACATTTTGGTCACATAGCTGCTGGCTACAATACGACTCTTCACTGTAGAGAATGGGAAAATAATGTTAGCTTCTCTTGTAAATTATATTCTAAACAATCGTATCTATTTAGCTCATCGTTTAGATCTTGTTTTCAAGAGAGTTTGTTGATGTGATGTTCCTCAAATATGCGCTCTCTTGGGAGATCCTCAAATAAGCCGGATCTGGTCACCTGACCATCTGAAGACGTGACTACGTTGCGGCTGTATCATGACTCTTTCAATATAGTATGGACCTCTGCTTTCTGCTCTAACGATCATCTTATATACATCGCAGGAAGAATTGGCAATAATGGAAAAAGGAACAGCAGAAGCAGAAAAGACTGTGACCGAACAAAGAACTCCAGACTGGAACTGGAAGCCAAGGTTCAACAGAGTAAAGAGCAGGCAGTAAAGCTCAAAGAAATGGAAGTACGTCACCGGGTTCAGAAAAAATTAATCATTTTGATCAAACTACCATACGTGAGCACAATCTCATCTGTGTTGCTATAAATTTTTTCATAAACAAAGCTTACTGATGGCGTCGCAGAAGGATCACCTAAAGACAAATAAGGCACTGGCCGACAGAGAAGAATACATCAAGCAGCTTGAAGACAACCTCGATACATACAAAGAACAACTTAAACATGACGAGGGTGTCATCGCTGAACTGACAAAGAAAGAAAAGGAATCTATTCCTAACAGCGATGCAGGTAGAATAATCAAGAACCAGCAAGATAAATAGCGCAACGAACTAATCGAAATAAAGAAGGACCGTGACAATCTTCGAGCTTCAAACGGTGCCTTGAAGACAGAGATCCAAGATCAAAAGGTCCTAAACAGTTCTGTACTACATAGGGCAGCTTCATTTGAAAAGGACGCTACTGCTAAACTGAACAGGGTACTTGAGGAAATCGGTAATATACAGTGGGCGATCGGCATCCCCACCCACAACTGCACTGGTAACTTTTTTTTGCATTCACCTGTCATATTTACCATATTCAAACGAATTTCTCTATGAACTAATCAAGCTACAACACATGCAGAACAAAGCAATGATGTATCATCCCTCTCCCCTTTCGATCAACTCGAGGAGGGATTGAAGACAACAAACATATTGACGGAAGCCCTAATCATCCTGCACGCAATCCCCAACGACCGGCCAATCAAAAAGAAATATCGCCATCACTTGACCAACACAGATCATGGATCCACTACGATAGAGTTAAAGTGACCCGGCACCCGGCGCATGGCGTTACCATGTAACCTATCAACACGCCACACATATAAGCAGCAACCACACTACATTTGGGTCACATAGCTGCTGGCTACAATATGACTCTTCACTGTGAGAATGGGAAAATATTATTAGCTTCTCTTGTAAATTATATTCTAAACAATCGTATCTATTTAGCTCATCTTTTAGATCTTGTTTTCAAGACAGTTTGTTGATGTGCTGTTCCTCAAATATGCGCTCTCTTGGGAAACTGGTTGCTTGAAGATATCTGAATCGTTGTGTTCCACTCCCAGCCATGATTTCCTTTCATCAGGAATATCTCCTTGCCATTCTGAAATGGCAGGTAGCACACGCTAAGATGGGCATTGGCCGGCTCGACAGACATGGGCTTCTCCATCTTAATACACCTTTCGACCAGCAGACTCGCTGGAGTCGACGTGACAAGCACCCGTATTAATTGCAGTGGAACATCCCGCGGGAACGGCGAGACGCCAGCTAAGATGGAAAAGAATCCCCGAAACAGTACGGATGAACCACCAAGAATCTCTATGTAAGCATGGTTTCCTTCCATTATCGACGCTGACCTCCCACTCGCCGGCTTATATCCGGTCGGCAACCCCGAAAGATACGCCAAATCTTTGTCACCTGGCACCCGTCTGACCGACTAGGAGCTCCTCCTTGAGCTTGATCAGCATGAACTCGGCGAAGATGATCCACAGGGGCAATATTTGACGTAGGTGATCTAGGGTGGACATGAATAACGTAGTCAACACGGCTCGTCCGTACAACTGGCGTACAACGTCAAGGACATATTTCTGCCAAGTCCTCAGAGCAGCTATGATAAAAATAAGACAGCTCCGTTCCCAGCAAAAAAAATCTGTACAGACCGTGACGTCACTTCCAAAAGGAGTATCAGGCGTCACTAACGGCATTGGCTCGATCGATATGATCATTGCGTCTTAATGAAATGTCTGACCATGCCGGCTCCCTGGAGTCGGCGCCAAGCGTCCCTGGTCCTCGATTTATGTTTTGTCGGTCGTTAAGATGAAACATGGGCGTAGGGAGTATCTTGCCATACGCTGTAGGAAATTTTTAACTATATACATGGTGGACAGTACGAAACTTGGATATGTCCAGATGAAAGTCGTTGCGCGCTAGGTCAAAGACTCCAACCGTGCCAGGAAAAAACCGTGCTATGTCAGATGGTATAGAGACAACGCTCAAACCGAGTAGGCGAGAGCGTTCAGCATCCTCGACGTTGCTCTGGTGATGGTCTCCTTGACGTTCTTTTTGTGAAATTGAAGTCGATGCAGTGTGTAGCTTGATGACGATGACACAGTAACGCAGGTCACGCCGACTCCAGGAGTCGACGGGATCAACGTGCACTAAGATGGAGAAGGCCAGTCCCGTTGATCTTGGCTCGCCGGCTCGGTGACTCGGATACTATTTTTTAACCAGAGGAAATCCTAACGTGTCATTCTATTTAATGATGTGAGAGGGTGATATGAGTCGACCACTAAAGTCGTCACACCGGTTAGGAAACGTCGCCAGTCAGGCCTACAGTTAGCTCGGACGAACCCTCATGGGACTGTCAAGCCGTTGATTTAGCGAAGCGTGTCGGCATAGGGGAGCCAACGATCTTGGCTTCTCCGTTTTAATGCACCGTTTGGTCACGCTGACTCCATGACCCCTAGGGGACCAAACGATGTTGGTCACGCTGACTCCATGACCCCTAATACACCATCCGATGCTGCGAATTCCTGGAGTCGGCGTAAGAAGAGAACGAATATAAAATAGCCTGGCAGATTTGATAATGGTAACGCGAACATAGATACTGCTACAAAAGCACTAAAATATCTTCATTTTTTTCAAACATCGTATCAACAAAAGTTTTCTCGGAAGTCGACGTAATCGGACACATTTAACATCTGACCGCCAAACAGTGAGACGGAGAAGGTTAGTCCTGCCGACTCCTTGGAGTCGGCGAGATCGCCGAGCAGCGAAACGGGGAAGGTCAGTCCTGCCGACTCCCGGACTCGGCCAGTACCAACATTTTCTACGTTCAAGTTTATTCTTGCGTGCCCTGTTCCGTGGAGAGTGAAGACTCTATGCTTATCAAGTAACAACAAACGGAATAACCGACATGCGAGTGGAAAGGCAATGACCACCAACTCCAAATGCCGTAGGGTAGCCAACAGTTTTGGCTTCTCCTTCTTCATGCACCGTCCGATCACGCCGACTCCAGGAACCATAGGGGATCTAACTATATTAGCTTCTCCATCTTAATATACCGTCCGATCCGGCATGACCAGACGGTACGGAAGGAAGGAACGGACTTTCCGCTAAAGGCCACCTTTCCACACACACGACGGCCTAAACAGGCAAGCAAATGAATGCACGACAAAGGGAAAGCAGAAAAAATATTTCCCTACAAGAGAGGCAGGAGGAGAACGAACGGCAATGTACATCTTGGCAAACCCAACACAAATGTCAACTAAAAAAATGGAGGAGAATAATGCTCGTCGAAGGCAACCAGGAAAAACAAAACAATCGATGAAAGGAACTCACAACAAATAGCTAGAACTGTACTATCGGAACGGTTCTCACGCCGACTCCAGGGAGCCGGCAGGATCAGACAACGCATTAAGACGGAAATGCTTATATCAGTCGAGCAAAATGCAACCAGACGACAACTCAGACATGTCGTCAACCATGCAGGCATTCCCCATAGTTACGGTGGCTGTCAATTAGATGCCAGGCCGGCGAAGGATTGGAAGACTGGAAGGGTGTATATAAACACGACTACAGTGTACGGGGCAACAAATGCGAAAACCCGCTCGGGTCCCAACGTACCATAGAAGTAAGATAGCGAGACGCCATTAAGAGGATCCACGAAGCTAATAGCAGGGCAGGAACCGGCAGGATAAAGGCGGAACACATTTATTTTTATCGACCGTCAAAGAAACGGTCATACGAACCGATAAAATCAAAGCAAACGCTCCACATAATGAGCATGGAAATTATAAGAAGGATTGTCGTTCGCGCACATCCCATGAAGGAAAAAACTGAAATAATTAATAAAAAAGCTTTATCTTGATCCGACATAGATTTGGACTGTGTGAAATTAATATACATGACGACAGTTTGATAATAGAAACTTAAGCCGGCAACTTTTCCGACCTGCGGACCAGTCAACTCAAACAGGCATCATAACGATGACAAATAGCCGCCACGTCCTTGAAAGAACGAATCTTCCCTTGGAAGCCTTGGACGCAGGTTCCTTCATGACGAAGTCTTGGAACGTACCATGAAGCGACACACCATAAATTGTTACTGCCTTGAAGTATTTTCCAATAACTTCACACGAGCATATTAAATCTAGAATTTGGTGTTCTGTCGTTTAGCACTAACTTTCACAAGAAACCGTAATCTAAACAGCCTTATGTCAAACTCGTGGTACCTCTGTGTATTAAACCGGTAGTGAAGACCAAGGGAGAGTGAACACATAACATCATCGAAGAGTTTTGCACCGCACACGAAAGCCAAACGACAATGCCCACTCACTGACCGGTGTCGCCGGCTCCCTGGAGTCGATTTCATCACCACGCGGTTCCAGGTCGCGTGTCTGTCCCTTCTGGTGTACCTTTGGCCACCAAACGCGTGGAGTCGGCGAAATCGGTGACGACAAAGGGACGCGTCGACGATCCAAGAGGACAAAAGATTGGACCAATAAAAACGTGAAAAAACATTAGGTGACGCTAAAAAATAAAAGACTACAATCCTACAAATGATGGACATATATCTGGAGTCGGCGGGGTCGGTTTGTGCATTAAGACGGGACCCTGGAGTCGGCGGGGTCGGGTTGTGCATTAAGACGGGCAGCTCAATAACTCCAATCTACCAACCTACCGCACCCATTATCTCTACACGAACCTCTCACTCCCCACGTCCCATCAAACAAACCACACGACGGATCCCTCGCCTCCTCAACAGCCGACAACCAATATTTAACCAGAAAAAGAAACAACACGAAAAAGGAAGAACATATATTCACCATGTTTAACGATCAAATATTCTAACCGTCCAAAAAAAATCAAACATTCGTCCTACACTGGAATAAAAATGACCAGATATAAATACACAGCGACTTCGTGAAGTCGTAGAGTACGTGACGGCCAAAAGACGCGTCAACAACCTGGAAGCACAAAAAAATTGCTCTAACAAAAAGTGAAAAAAATTACACGTTTTATTGATTTTGATTCTCTTCCATGTTATTTTCCTTGCCTCTGTCCTACCGTTCACCACCTTCGAGACTTCACAAGGAAGGAACGTTTCTTCGAGGAGCCAGCCATATTGGCTTCTCCCTCTTAATGCACCGTCCGATCACGCCGACTCCCTGAATTCGCTCGAGTCGGCGGGATCGTCGAGCAGTAAGACGGAGAAGGTCAGACCTGCCGACTCCCGGGAGTCGACCAGTACCGGAAAAAACGAATCGGTCTGGTGCCAACAGTAAACATGACCGATAAGATCGTAGTTCTATCAAGAAATCGATATGTATAAAGATAGGAAAGAACGAAAGTAATCATGGTCGAAGGAAACACAAACAAAAGTAAACGATTTGTGTAAAACTCTATAAAATAAATGGACAGACGACAACTTGGTGAATAAGAAAACCAACATCGTGTAGGGGACATATCGATACTGACTTGTCCGTCTTAAGCACCGACGGTCACGCCGACTCCTTGGAGTCGGCATAACCACCAATCAAATTCATTCCTGCGCCTACTGTTCCGTGGAGAGTAAACACTTTACGCACCTAATTCCTCTACCACTTCTTGTATATATGTAGATACGCATATATATTTCGACTTAACAAAAAGATACCCTAAACTCTAAAAAATACCAAGTCACTGATCTCGCTTGTACATACTGCGAATCAATAAAAGGATACACAAAAGAAAACGTGAGAAAAAAAAGACGCCAGATCTGATCATGGTAATGCGAATATACGAAAAATACCGAGAAACAGAGGAAGTACCATAGTGAGCAAGAAAGAAAACCCAACGGGCAAGCCCGCGACCACCGAGCCAGCGGGACATGAACCCGAAACGAATAAATAAACATTAACCACCCGCTGCTCAAACGATCACCAGTAAGACGACGACCTGCACGAGAACAAACATAAAAAAGACTAAAAGAGAGAAGGTATGTAAAATAAATAAAAAATACGAAAGCAGAAGAAAACACGAGAGAAAAACCCAAAGTAATAGATTAACCGAAACAAAATAAGTTCCCTAAAAAGGCCCAACGAACTAAATCCCAACGGGAGCCGACAACACCTACCGACCAGGACAACTCACCACAGAAAGATGAGGAACCTGAAGGCAAAGAGAAAATAAAAAACACTCTCGTCCGAAATAATCCCGAGGAAGACAACGACCTGCAGGAAGAAGAGGCAAAAGGAATCACAAAACAACTATGAAAACACAAAAGGAACCGAACAGCAAAAATATAAAACGAAGATAGCAAAAACCCGATCTGCGACACACAAAATAAATCGTCTGGAAAAACGAACAAAAATACATGGATACATGAACACAAGCAGAAACAAAACGCATAAACAAAAGGGGAACCAACGAATCAATCATACCATTAGATTACCCACATAAACAACACCGTATTGGGTTGCGTGTACGGTAAATTAAAATTTTCCGTAAAGCTACGCAACAACTGTCAAGATCTACTATGATCATACATGCGAATACGAAGATCCAAAGATCTAGATTGAATACGTTACCAACACCGAAGTTGCGGAAGAAGTGTTGATGACGTAGTTGACGTAGCCTGTCGCCGTGTCCCTCAACCAAGCCTGGTAGAGAGATTCCGGCGCCTTCTCCTCCTCGCCTTGTCACCTTGATCCAGCAAAGTGGGTCAACCGTCGGGATCGACGGATCACCCCTCCGAGAGCTTGCACGCGTACGCCGGGAAAGGTTCAGCAGGGCTTCGCCGTCCAAGCTTGAAGCACTACTGGTGTATATGAAGGTGGAGATCTCAACACATGAGAAGAGAGAGAGAGAAATTAGATCTAGTCTAATCGATAGGTCGCCTCTAATTAGAAGTTCCTCTAATCCAACTAGAAGAGATCTAAACTTGAGAGAACTTGTGTCAACTTGTGTGTCCTCCAAATAGGAGGGGGTGGGGTTTATATAGGAGGCCCAAGGGGTGGAGGGACTTGGGGAAGGGGAAAGTTTTCTCCTTTCTTCAACTTGGGCAAGGGGAAAGTCCCCTAGCCCAATTCAGTTTGGGAGGAGGAGTTGGAGTGGGACTCCAACTCCCCTCCCCCACTGCCTCTACCGCCGCCGCCGCCGGGTGGGGCCCACCCTAGGCCGCACCGACCTAGGCGGGTGGGGCCCACCTAGGCCGGCCGCCCTTGGCCACCACCGCCGCCGCCTCCCCCATGGGCCGCAAGGCCCACTAGGGTTTCGGCTGGGGGAGCCTCCCCCCTTCGGCGCCTTGGCCCACCACCACTTGGTGGTGCGGCTACCTTGGTGGGCCCTAGCCCCCATGGTGGGCTCCAATTTTATTTATATATTTCCCAATAATTATTTATCAATTAAATAAATGAATATTTAATTAAATAATATTTTGTCTAATTAATTCTTATTTGAATATTTCCTTTTACAGAATATTTCACTGAATTAATTACCTATCATATAAAACACTTTTATATGATCCGGGCCACCTAGTGTCCGTTGACAAAATACTCCGGAAGAATATTTCCTTCTTATATAAACCCTCGGAATAAATCCGACCGTGATAGCAACTTCTATCACAATGTTATCTCTATGATATATTCAATCCATCACACAGATACTATTATGGTGATACTCTCTCCATGTTCCAGACCAACCAAAATACACAACTAACCAATCCTAGTTTAAGCGTGTCCACCCTACAGGTTCGATAACGTGTAGCTATAATTGGATGTTCCCATCCAATCACCGGCCAGGGTCAGATCCGGGACGATCTGAATAACTGCTACCGTTATGCGAAGACACTCTGTGAACCTGTGGTTATTTAATATATCATTCCCATTACTCGCGATACCAAAACTTCGCCCGAGATATAGATCCGTGGATGTCACCATGAATCAATAATTGATTCATTACATCTTTGTCTATCTCGTTAACCGGCAAATTCCCTTTACTCGTTTCCGTATTATGATATCCCACACGGTGTAACTTCACCATGCATTGTCTGCAGAACATATTGGATACCTTTTAATACCGAGAGGGCCCAGGGCGTATCTCTCTAATCACCGAGGAGTAATTTCCCATCACAGAACATTAGGATACACAAACACACCTTGGAATCACCCAGTGACTGCCGTTTTACTACCCAGTTACAGCCATAGTGTTGACAGTACCAAAGTAACTCTTCCAGTATGCATAACCCTAATAACTTCATGGTTACAGGACAAGTTATATAATAACCTTACTGTGATAAAGCTAAGGATAAAAGATAATTTAACGGAATCTCTTAGCATACCAAAACTTGGGTCTACCCAGCCATATTATTATCCAATAATATGCCACTCATTGATGCTGACACAAACAATGTCCATGACTAGGAAAGCACAGTCATCAAGCAATCAACAAATTAGTCCGTAAAAAACTAGGGTATATTTTACGTGTTCATATTCTATATGTGCGAGTGAGCTTTCCTCCGAATCACGTATTCAGGAACCACCGCAGTTATAGCATAGAGAATACAAATCATAATTATTGAATAAGATGTATAAATACATTGCCTTTTGGGCATACATCCAACACACCGTTCATCCACGCTCAAACAACAGCCGACGCCAACGAAGAGGAAGTAAGACACGGCAGATCCCGCACCGCAACCCAAACCAGTAAACCGGTGACCCGCAGAAAAACAAAACAACAAACACGCAAGAGACGTAAGAAACCCAGAAAACAAAGAAGAACAAACCGCAAAAGCAACAGATGCCAAAGAACACGGATCGACCACATGGTCAACAACATGAAAAAAGATCGAACAACGGAGAGCAAAACACATTAACACACAAACACAAACAATAGGTCAACCCACACAGAATCAGCTGAATGGAAAAACCCAACGAACAAACATGACCAGAGCAATATAGCCCAAGCGTAAAAAATAGACACCGTGAAAAGAAGAAAGTACCATTACACGAAAGACCAACGGGGAGCCGGCAGCACACACCAACCAGGATAACTCAGCACAGGAACAGGAACAAAAGGCCAAAGAGTGAAGAAAAACCACTCGCGTCTGAGATAATCCAGAATAAGCGACGACCTGGAAGGAAAAAAGTCATAAGAAGTCATAAAACAGGTATAAAAAGCACCCAAAAGCCAAACAGCAAAACCGGATCTGCCAAAAAAATGCCCGCAACCAACGAACAAACAGACACAAATATGAAAACACAAACTGGACTACGAAAGATTACAACATACCATTAGATTAACCACATAAACGAACATCCATACTTGAGCAACAACCGCCGCCGGCGAAGAGGAAGCAAGACCCGAAACATCACGCACCACAGCCAAAGCAGTAAAAACCGGCGACCTATGAAAAAAACAAATCAACGAATAGGAAAGAGATGTTAGGAACCCAGAAAACAAAGAAAAACAAACCGCATTAGCAACAACAACAGAAAAACACGGATCCACCACACGGTCAATGACATGAACAAAGAACGACCAAAACAAAGAGAGGAAGACACGTTAAGAATACACAACCTGATCTCAACGAGAACAAGCGTGACCGGAAGAACAACAAACAGATTCATGGAAACACGGGGAGCTCAAGAAAAGCACGGCGGAGCAAGAACAGCGAGGTAGAAGAAAAGGGGGGAAATGAGAGCTGCAGTAACCATCCGATCCAAAAAACCTATATACCCCGTTCCCTGAAGCACTGTATTTATGTCGGCAACCATTCGGAACCAATGGCGAGCCTCCAGTGTGACGCGAATTCGGGCCTTCTGACTATGAGCATAGTGCAACGTACCCGCCAACGAATGGAGGGAGGCCACCTCGGATGGAGAAATCGGGCCCGAATTCTCCCTGACATCACGAACAGTGCAACGTACCCGACGATCGTGCGAAATACCCAACGTACCCCAACCTACTGTAGAAAATACGCAGCGGCGACGTATGGAAGGGAAACAATGGCGACACAATGTCCCGAGCAACCGACATGTGTGCCTCGGAAAGGAAGGGGCCCATTGTCAGTGAAAGAGAGGGGGAAGGAACACGTACGAAAAAAGCTATCCCAGAGGGGCACCGCTCAAACCCATTACGGTAAACGAACATAATCGACCAATGGGAGGAACGCAGTGCGAATCTGCACCGCGTAGGCCTATCCGCCACACCGATTAAACACGAACCGCGAGGCTGACAGGCGGGGTCTCGGGCTACAGCGGTGATCCACGTAGGATGTCAGCGAGAGTGGGTGCAATAAGGTTGGTACGGTTAGCGACGTTGCAAATCCCTATTCATTCCGATTCTAGGAGCCGACATGGATCGGACGGAGTGGAGGCACGAAGCGGGGAGGATCGAACGGCCAGAAAGGCCAAATCGCTGAGAGAGCCTCCAATGGGTCTCACCGTTTATATCTTTAGATGTGGATATTCGAAATCCGGTAAAAAACATTGGTTCTCTCTTTCGCATTACATGCTATATATTCATACTTGCTACTCTTGATATATATTGCGTAGAGTTTGAATTTTTTGATTGCTCCCATATTCGCCAATCTTGTTTGGCTAGACATTGTATTTATGATTTGTGCTTAACTACTATACACTTATTTTAAGTTTTAGAATTACGATAAAGCCAAAATCATACAAGTTCGTAAATCGCCAATTCACCCCCTGTAGGCGACATATAGTTCCTTTCAAATGGCATTGGAATAGTCAACTAGATCCTCTTGCTTGTCATGATCCAAACTGTTGTGACTCCTTTGTTGGCTTATGTGTTTTCATGCCTCAGGATCATCTTTAGTTCTTATTTCTCCTGTGTTTCCACTTTTGCCACGAACTCACTCATTCTTCATTACCTTATTTGTCATACCTATCAAGGTGCAGGAGATGTCCTTAGCAAGGGTCGGTCGTGATATTTAATACATTTCCACTTCCATTATTTTTCCACTATTTTTGCTGATATATTGATTTTGTTTGGGTTGCTCACCACATATGCCATGTGGTATTATTTTCCTCTACATCACTCCCTATAGAGGAGATTTCGTGCTCCCGAGCATCAGTGATCCTGCTATTTTTAAAAATCAATTTTTTTATGACTTTAATTTTTTTGAAAAAAATCCTGGATGTATCCAATAGTGTATTTCAGGAACATGTAAAAAATCAACTTCAAATACTTTTTATTCCGATCTACACAAAAATGACAAAAGTGTGGATCTGAGTATGCATATTTTCAAATCTCCAAATTTATCAGATTTTATCATTTTTTACGTAGTGTAGAATACAAAGTATTTGAAGTTAATATTTGAAAATTTGTGGGAAACATCATCGGCTACATCCGGGATTTGTTTCAATTTTTTAAACTTGCAATTTTTTCGATTTAAAAAATAGCAAGAGCACTAGTGCTTGGTAGCCGAAAAAACACTTTCCCTGCCTATAGGCCTTACTATTTTGGTTACCATTCAATATCAGCATATCCTCTAAGGCATGTCCATCGGTTCTCTTTTTGAGTTCTGACGATGTTGCACGTACATCAAATTGATAAATTGTAGTGGCAACTTCTCTCCCCCCCTCCCCCGCCCTGATACCTCGTTTTAGACAGAGAAAACCGTCTAATCTAGACATCACATAGTAAATTTGTGCTATGACAATAACCTTCTCATCGGAACTTCCTTTCCAAGATTGTGTTGCGCCCTTTTTGACTAACGGTGCTGCTAACCATACACCCCAACCGCTACCACTAGTCATTACCACGGCCAGCCGCACTGGGCTTGTCAAATCGGTGCTTAAGGATGGCGATGGGTAGGGTATGGGGCGGGTAGACCAATACCATACTCATACCCGTGTAGTCAATGGGTACAAAATTCTACCCATACCCGTACCAGCGGGTATGAAACTTTACCCGTACCCATACCCGGTGGATACCCATACCCATTGGGTACCCAACGGGTAGATCAAATAGTACACAAGTTACTTAAAATTTTACATTCATCGATAATTTTTTTGATAAAAGAAAATATTTATCTCTACTCAATAACATATATTTGAGTACGTGACAATTATGTCAACTCAAATTGACAAGTCATTACAACTTCACATAGATTTACAAACTTACGAGAATAAATGATGTTGGACCTCCACGGGTAAAGTATATAAATGGGTAGGGTATGGGTATACCCATGGATACGAGATTATACCCGTACCCTACCCACGACTTAAACGGGTGGGTACGGGTACTACCCATGGGTATAAAATTGTACACATACCCTACCCATGCGGGTACGGTACCCACGGGTACCCGTACCCATGGGTAAAATTGCCATCCTTGGTGCTTGCCTCCCAAGCAATTTATGGCTTGACGCCTCTCATTGTCCCGTGGCCGTGCTCGCGGCTCCGACGAGCTGGCCGCCATGGCCAAGTTTCTAGAGCACGAGATATGTAGAGAATGAAAGTTTTAAATCGAATGGATTTCTGTGTGGGTTGGATGGGTATTTGCATGTGTGGCAACAACTGGACGAAGAAAAGATCCCACCATCAACTGTTCTTAGGACCGACATTTGAAAGGAAGCATACACAGTTGTTACTCGGCCAAAATATTCTTATAGTCTGGATGTGTCTGAAATGTTCAAACTGAATCAAATTTATTTTACCATCGAACATAAATTTTGTGTAACGCCGAGTGATGTTTCCGTCTTTCGTTTTCTTGTCGTGCAAAATTATAAATTATTTGCTTGCGAATTGGTTGTTGGGTAGATATTCACATAGTATGTGCAAAGATTTGATTTCTATTTCAGTGAATATACATACCCATGTATATCTGAAGTTGTAGGTTTATTATCAAGTTCAATACAGCACAATACTTTGCCATCTTAAAAATCCAAGTATCCAGAGGGAATTAGGAGATTGAATGAAGGTGAGGAATTAACCAAATCTAGTCTCATCCCCAAAACCTGCGAGGGTAGAAACACCCAGGAGTAAACAAGGCCTTAGGTCCAGTTCTTTTGGGGGCTTCCTCAACGGCTTACACAAGAAGCTGTCCTACTCCCACTTTTCTAGAGAAGCGGTCCCCAAAATTTAAATAGGATTCCAAGTAAGATTAGTCTAAACTTTGGAAACCTATGCAAATTTAAAAAACAACTTCTCCAGAAAGGGTAGGGCATCTTTTCGGTGAAACCATCCAGCAAGCGCAAAAGAACTGGGCGTTAGTGGTGCGAGTATGGATGTTCGCGTGCGTGTATGTGTTGGTCGGAGACAGGTTGGGTGATTGTTGTTGTGGTGCATTTTCTGTGGCAAGATGGTTAGAAGGGTGGTTGTACCTCTAGTCCACCAGAGTTCAAACCCCAGGTTTGACACTGGTGTTTCTCATTTAGGCGGAATATTCTTCAGTGGGAGGTGACGTTCCCGTCGACAGCGAGACGTCTGTGGTGACTTCGTCAATCTCAAGACTCGACCAGCCGGCTCAGTCTCTCGGAGGTGCTCATAGGGGTAGGGTGTGCGTGCGTTCATAGTGGTGAGTGTGTGCATATATATGTGAGTGTCTGAGTTTGTACTATGTTTCGCAAAAAAAATTGTTTCTGAGAACGTTCTATTTTGTATTTTTTTTTGCTGGCATGCTGAGCGGCAGCCAGCCTAGCTGCTCGGGCCATGGTCCAGTTCTTCCTCTGCAAATGACAGCCCAATAAGCAAAACTGCAATACTAGGAATCTTTTTGTGAGTTTTTTGAATTAAGTATATATTTCATCCCAAACTTTCACACATTGGACACATTTCACCCTAAACTCTAAAACCGGATAATTTCAACCCAAAACTTTACAATACCGGACAAATCACCCCCTAAGGTGGTATTTGTTCGATTTGGACGGTTTTGTACGATGATGTGGCGATGAGATGGTCATGACGTGGTGCCAGTTGTCCATTGAGAAGATAATGATGCTTTCTGATCGTGGGCCCCACCTGTCATATGGGGATTTTCTCCCCTGCCAGCGAGCGCCCCTGGAGCAGACGTCGCTGTGCTTCCCGGCGGAGCTGGCCGCCATCCGAAGTCCTCCCAGGTGGCCGTCCATTACCTGCATCCTGGTCTTAATCGTGTCCAGCGGCATGGTCACAACCGCCGCTGTGCCGCCGGCTGTAGCGGCACTGATTCCCTGCTCCACCATGAGTGTCTTGCAATTAGGCTCCAATGAGATGTCTCTGTCGCCGTCGTCGATTTCTTGACACCCAAACCGTACGGGCACAGGTAGCAGCCGATTTCGCTCCAGATCTTGCGGAAGGTGTCAAGGCCACCGTGGTAGCAGGAGGCCGGGCACGGGTTGCCCTGCACCATGAGGCGCTGGCTGAAGACATCGACAGGGTCCACACGATCTGCGCGGCGACGGCGGCGGTGAGGCCCGCGGCGGCGCTCCCGACCGCGGACGCGGCAGGCTCCGGCGCGCCGAGGCTGAGCATGGCCGGGCCGACCGCGGAGCGTGTGGCCTCGAGCGCGCCCATGTAGAGCGCGCGCGGGGACAGTCCCAACGAGGGAGGTGGCGAAGCCACGGTAGAAGGCGAGGGTGCCCTCCCGGTGACGGCAATGACCCAAATTTATATCAGAGAGTAGGGCTGACGGGTGGGCTCCACGAATTGAACAAAAACAACCCAAATTTGCGCCACGTCAGCCTGCCACGTCAACGAGCAAAACAGCCCAAATTTGCCCAAAACCGCCCAAATCGAACAAAAACCACCTTAGGGTGTGATTTGTCCGGTATTGTAAAGTTCAGGGTTGAAATTATCCGGTTTTAGAGTTTAGGGTAAAATGTGTCCAATGTGTGAAAGTTTGGGGTGAAATATATACTTAATCCGAGTTTTTTTAAGGGTAACCAATTTGTGTCTTGCATGAAGAATTGAAGACGTCATGAGACCCGCCGACAACACGACCGAAAAGAAAAGTAAATGAACCAATAATTTAGAAATTCTCCTAGAAAAAGTTTCAAGAAAGACAATCAATCAACACAACTGAAATAAAGAAAACAAATAGTACACACGAGAGCCAACCAATGATCTTTCCAAAACTTAACGAGTAAGGAAATGTTTCCCTAAAAAACCGAATAAGGAAATGTTAATTACAAGCCAAAAATACTCCCGGTGCATATATTTAGCACATAAATCAAATTCATACGGCAGGGGTATCCGAGGAGGAACAACCACAACCGATCGGCCCGACCGTGTGATGGGTCAGTCGACGATGATGCCGCATGTCCCTCTGATCTCGCCGTCGGTGCCGGTGCGGACGCCGATCCTTCCCATGTTGATCATGGATACGGCGAAGTCGGCGAAAAAGATGTCGAGCGAGGAGGCGTTGTTCATGACGCCGACGTAGGCGGCCGTGAGGCTGTCGTGGCGCAGCGCGTCGTCGGATCCAAGCAGCCCCTTGCCGGCTTGCACAGACTGGTAGTATCCCAGGTCGAAGTCCTCCGTCGTCACCGCGTCCAATGGCACCACCGTGGCCACGTTGGCCATGCTGCCGCAGGACGTGTTCAGGCTCTGTCCGTACGCCGGGTCCAGCGTCGGGTCCATGTCGTTGACGCCGGTGTGGTTGTACACCCGCTTCGAGAAGGAGTTGCAGTGCGACACCCCAAGCGTGTGCGCGCCTGCATGTATATTTCGTTCAGTTCACAGGCCGCCGGCAAGACAGATTTATGCATGGGAGCAAGCGCGGCGCAGGATGGAGTTGTGAACTGTTACCTGAGAGGACGACAAGGTCCTTGATGGTGAGGTTCTTAGCGTCGAAGAACTTGGTGAGCACGGCGACGGTGCCGTCGGCCGGCGGGAGGTCGCTGAGGGCTTCCGCCATCATGGAGACGTTGCCGTCCAGCCGCCCGGTCTCCACCTGGTAATCTGGCCCTCCGCTCTGCACCACAAACATGTCAGCAAAGCAATAGCAATGGCGGAATAAATGGGGCAATGAAGGATTCGCAGCGACGGGAGAATGACATACGAATTTGACGGCGTCGCGCGCGGCGATGGCCATGATGTCGGCGCAGGAGACGGCGAGCGGGCAGGCGGCCTCGACCTTGGTCTTGATGGCCTCGATGACCTCGTAGCCGCGCACCGTCAGGTTGGGGGGCGCGTCCTTCTCGGCGGTGCCGTTTAGGGAGTTGATCATGATGGAGGCGTCGCAGCCCCGGACGAAGCAGTCGTGGAAGTGGAGGCGGAGCAGGCCGGAGCGAATGGTGGAGTCGGCTTTGAAGGTCTCGTTGAGAGCCTCGCGCACGATCGTCTCCAGGGTCGGGCACGACGCGTTGTAGAAGCCGAACTGCAGGTCAGCCCGCGCAAAGCTCGCCAAGAGGCTCGCCGCCACAACAAAGATCAGGAAGCTGTTGGAAGACGCCATTGATATGGACCGAGCTAGGAAGATGAAGTGGATAGATCGATGAGGATGAACTAATGGATGAATATCTTGCTCGATCCTGGCTATATTTATACGATGAGCGCTGAGGGAACGCGGTGGATGGGAATGTCGAGTAGTTGACCTTGGAGGGCAGACTTCGTGCCCGCCATGAACGTCGTACGTGCCATGCTTATGTATATACGTGCGTGCCATTATCGACGCAGCTCATTCTCCACCATTTTAAGAGAGTTGCTAGAGGGATGAACCGCTTAAATTAGTACTAGTTAGTACGAGTACATGCCAATTTGAAAGATCTAATGCGATGCCGAGCTGCTAACTGGACGTTTTGCTTTGCTGGATACTGTATGTTTACCGACAAACCAGACTAGTCAACGTCTTTCTTTGCAAAACCGACGAGACTAGTCAACGTTCTGTTTTGGAAATAGGTAGCCAAACATGGGCCTATTTGTACGCGCCCCGGGTTAGCGGTCCAGCCCAACTTATCAGTCTCGGGCCGTATTCTACACTTCGAAGCCCTGCAACAGACCAACATAAATTGAGGCGACACGTTCCAAATTATCGCAACCTCACCTCACACATCTAGTTGAGACAATCAAGCGGGTGCCCCTATTTGCCGCCTTTAGCAGCAAAACTGGCAGCCTATGCGTATGCCCAGCGCGCTGTGGGCTCGGCTCGTTTCCCCGCTGGAGCTGGCGGGCACTGGTGCGGTGACGGGGTGTTGCGGGGAGGCTCTGTCGACACCCCCCATCTCCACCTCCGTCAAGCAGGAGACAAGCCATGGATGCTCCCTGTCCTCCCTCTCCAAGGAGCACGCCATGCTGCTGTGGGCGGTGGCCGACCGAAGACCACTGGAGTACTACTCGAAGAGGACGTGCGGGTGCTGCAAGGGCGAGCACCGGAGCAGCAAGGGCAAGCCGTCTGTGGCCGGAGTTTTCGAAGCTATCGACGATGCTACCGGCCGAAGGTGGAGATGCTACCAACAGTCGTTGACGATGATGCCGACGGAAGAAGGCCGGCGCAACTGCAAAATTTGGCTACTGATGCATTCCATATGAAGGAGTTTTTTTCTACTGCAGTTTTTTTGTTTTGCATCATAGGAAGAATTTTTTTTGCTGCTACCGTTCTTTATTTTGCATCATACGAGATGAAATTTGCTACGGCCGTTATTCCATTTTGCATTATTAGATGTAGATTGTTGCTACAGCAGTTGTTCCGTTTTGCATTATTAGACGGATATTTTTGCTACGATAGTTGTTCTGTTTTGTATCATTAGAAGAATTTTTTTGCTACCACTGTTCTTTTCTTTCTTATAATTGGAAGGGGGTAGTTTTTGCTACGGACGTTATTCCGTTTTGCATCATTTAATGGATATTTTTGCTACTACCATTCGTTCGTTGCTTCCTCCCCTACCCACGGTGCTACGAGGGGCACGACGGAGCTGATGTCGGCGGCGTTGCTTCCTCCCCTGCCCACGGTGCTACCAGGGGCACGACAGAGCTGCTGCCAACGGGAGGCGCCGTGCTACCAAAGTGGAGGCATGGTGCTCCTTGGGCACAACGACATTGCCTTCATGGTGGAGGCCCGATGATTTCATGGCGGCGCCGCCGAGCGGTGCCAGTGATAGCCGGAGTTGGATGTTGCAACTCGATGCCGGCGGTGCTGCCAGACATGGACGACGATGCTACCCGTCGGAGTCGGGGCTGCTACGGTGATGGGTGGCGGTTCTGGCAGTCGCGGTGCCCGGGGGAAGCAGTGGTTGGTGATGGTGACTCGATGAGTTCTCGCCGGAGCTCTAATGGCGAGTAGGGGAGAGTCTAGGAGCAGGGCGATATTCCGTGCACGTAGAGGACTTTTTTGTGCGGTCAGGAATCCAAGGGGATAAGGGTGCATGTGCCTGACAGGCTGGCTCCTTTTGTTTTTTATCGAACGATTTTGGGCGAGCTGATCAGACGGCTGGCGACCTGGGGGATCTTTCGTTTTGATCCCCCGGGGGACGATCACACTAGTACAGATCAGGCAAACGCAGACGGTCGACTTTGACCATCGCACATGATTATAGTGCCTGTCGCTATCCATGGGTGGCCGATAGGGGGAGATGGACATCACACACGGTTTGGAAAAGCGTTTGCGATGCGTAGAACTTCGCAAACATAGCAAGAAAATAAAGCGTGTGCGATATGCTCGGTGTTCGCCCACGGGACTTCCCAACTACTCGTTTGCGAACTGGTCGTCATCAAATACGCTTTCTTTTTGTGAACCGTCTTTGTTGCGAATATTTGCACACGATCCATTAGAAAAAAGCGTGTGTGATTGCTCGCCCTTGAAACTCCGCTCCAACCATCGCACACGGTTTTAAACGCGATGGGTAAGCGATAGGTGATAACGCACACGGGTGGCTGCTTCCGTATGCTATCAGGGGGTCACGGATTGCCTGATCTGTACTAGTGTCATGTAACACCCCGACCCACCCCCGGACTGGGCCTGTAACCCCTGGCAGCTCTCTAGGATCTCTAGACTGGCCCCACAGACCAACACTGGTCTTTTCTGCGCACTTTGTCCTCACTCGTGCGCACCCGGGAATCACTTCCCGGTCGGTCACCCATATTCAAATTGCTCCGGGTCAAACGCGCTTAACCTCGGAGTTTTTTCCAGATGAGCTTCCAGAAAAGAAGTTGCAACTTGTTGATATGAGTATCCTATCAATCCTATTGAGCCCTGAGCCAGGATCTCACATGTCAGAACTGTCGTTCTTTTTTTTCCGCAGCGCTGCTTCCTGTATAAGTGTAGGCTGTAGACTGTAGTTGTAGTTCTTGATATGGCCAACGTGAATAAGTGCATGCATATTTTTAAATGCTGAAATCACCAAAATATCTCCTTTCAGAGCTGCTGTTTAAAAGGCATTAGATTTTTTAACAGATCTAGAAAATTATATCCAGTTACTATTAATTTATTGAGGCTGTCTAATAATAATAAAAACATATTTGCATTTCAGAATATTCACATATATTAAACTGTGAACAGTTTTTAACACGTGAAAGTAGTTTTTTTAACCTGTTAACATTAGTAGAACTCCCATGCACATTTTTTTGAACCCAAGAATTCGCATCAACAATTTATCGAATCAGTAAAAAAAATCAAGACCATGAACAATTTTTTTTTGCACCTCCGAACATTTTATAACCCATGAATATTTTCTTGAATCCGGTACCGTACTTTTTTCAAACCCGTGAACATTTTTTCGAACCCATGAACCTTTTTTTTGAACATTTTTTTTGTGAATCATAACATACCTTTTGATGTTTATGAATATTTTAATATGTTCATGCCTCTAAAAATTATTCATGTATCCATGCAAAAATGGATTGAAAAGTAAAATCAAAAGTTATCCATGAACAGTTTTTGAACTCCTATCAATAGTTTTTGAAATCATGAACACCTTTTGAACCCGTGAAGATAATTTCTTCAAAGGCATGAACGTTTTCTCGAGCATGTGAACATTCTTTTGAATCTATGATCGTAGTTTTTTTTAACCAGTGAACATTTTTCTTAATATGAGAACGTACTTATTTCGAACTCAGACCTTTGTTTGAACGTATTTATTCGTTGAAGAGAAAAAATATAAAAATGTTGAAAAAATAAATATTCACATATATGTAAAAAACTAGTGAATAAGATTTTTTCCGTATTTGAACGATTTGTAAATATGAATATTTATGTTATTCGAACTATTTTCTAAATATGAATATTTATTTTATTCGAATGATTTTTGAAAAATAGCATTCGTTCTGTTTGAACATTTTTTAATATGAACATTTACGTTAAAAGAACGATTTTTCCAATAAGAACATTTATGTAATTTTTTCTTTCAAAAATATGAATATATATGTTACTTGAACGATTTTCAATATGAACATCTATGTTATTTGAAACCAATTTTTTTCTACAACATAAAACATTGGTTTTTAATATATAAGAGAAAATACAAAACAAAAACTAGAACAGAAAATAAAAAGGGAAAATGAAAAAACTAACAAATAGAAAATAAGAAAGTTGTTCTACTCTGTATGATGAGAAAGTTTCATTTCATTTGGATAACTAGTTTATGATCAAATAAGTTTCATGATTCATGTTCAAAACACAATTAATCGCTAAACCATTTATTCAAATGAAACGAAACTTGGTCAGAATACCGAATGTAACATATATGATTGGCCTGAATTTTTAATTTTTCTGAACATTTTGAATTTTGGACTAACCATATCAGTTAGATCTTGATTCAGTGATACTCACCTAGGCAAAGTCACTGTAAGACTTTGCCTCCTGAAGTCACTGAATCCCTGTCCCTAGCTCGCCCTTTGTGTTAATCATTATTCTGCCACTCCCATATATTTTGGGGACTTGAGAACCAACTGGATGTTATCACTTCTTCAACATATCAGTGGGATTATACCGATCTCACTGGTTGCCAAAATATTTCAGATTTAATAAAATTCAAATCGGTGGACACTCAGAAATTCAACCTTATGTGTACTATATATTGTCCATGCCGAGCGCATGTGTCAATCTTGAAGTTCCGCGACTCTGGCATATCTATACTTTTTATAAAACAAAAGCCCACTAATTACAATTAATGTTTATATCTCAACATGCAAGGTAGTCACATCACTTACTCTTTTAGCCAACCAATTGTCCACATCATCCCACTAACACTCGTTATTTATTGTCTATCTCTATACGCATGCATGCAAATCATCTTTTCCTTTAGGGTTCAAATTTTTCACATCATCCTTTTTTGTCGTTCGATTGATAAGATCACACCATCCCGCTATGTAATTTCATAATTAAATCAATAACTAAATCATGTATAAGTGGAAAACCGAAATAGTTTCGCCAACCAATAGAACAATTTGCCAGTTATTTTTATGATGAAAATCATATACTCCCTCCGATCCGAAAAAACGGTCGGGAGTACAGCTATTCGATCGTACTAGCCAAGCTATTTCCAGCGAATCTTAAAACGGATCCGAGGGAGTAACTATTATTTGAAAACCGTTGCAAAAGTTGTTTCTAAAACTATTATGTCGCAACGTGCATGTCATCTTCACGCAAATCAACACATCATCTGTTTTTTTATCCCGCTGATTTCACCTTATGTACATCAATCGGGTTAAAAACTTAAAATACACATACATTTCATGTCTATTAAATTTATCTATCGATTGCTATCATCAACTAAATCTTGCATATTTATATAGAGAATTTCAACTTTCATATGTTTTATTAAGAGATAGCCCGTACAACGCGTGGGTATCATTCCAGTATATAATAAAATTGTGTCACTATCTGACGCGTGATGATGGTGTGTGCGGCGTCTATGTTGTACTCCCTCCGTTCCAAATTAATTGACTTGGTTTTGTCCAAATATAGATGTATCTATACTTGTTTGATGTCTAAATACATCCATGTGTAACAAAATATGTGTCAATTAAATCCGAACGGAGGGAGTATTTGTTTGATTATTAGATTGCAACCAAAGTCGAACGGAAATTTCGACCCTTTGGCCAACGCATAGATATAAGTACTCTGAATTTCTTTGCACAACCAGAAGGGATGACGGTTCGTTTATTCATGCCAGGGCATGATCAAATGACATGAATCAGGTACTTACAATCACAAAAATCAATGGAAACGAAGTAGCAAACTGACGGGCTTTACAAAAAAAAGCAGCAAACTGACGGCATTAAGCGGCTATGCCAAAACAAACCCAAATCAAATCCCGAATCACACAAGTTTCTGCGGTGCCACACATGCACGGCAGAGAGTTTCTAGAGCACACGCGCCAGAGCAAGGACAGCAAGAGAGGTCGCGAGCAGCATGGCGTGCGCACTCATAGTGGTCAGCGTAGCAGAGGAGTGGGCAGACGGCGGGTTGACGGCGGAGCACACCCTCCTTATCTCTCCCTTGTGGTGCGTGATGGCGCCAATCTTGCTCATGTTGAAGAAGGACACCGCGAAGTCGGCGAAGAACTCGTCGGTGGCGGTGGCATTGGCCTGTCGCAACACGTAGGCCCTGGTGTCGGCGTCGAGTAGCAGCGCGGCGTCGGTCGAGAGGAGGCCCCTGCTGGCAGCGACGTCCCTGTAGTATCCAAGGTCGAAAGTGGTCCCGCTGCTGGGATCGAGGTCGACGAGAGTGGCGAGGTCGCCGGCCTTGCACTGGCCGCGGAGAGTCGTTGTGTAGTTGGCGTCGAGCGTGGGGTCGGTGGAGGCGTTGTTGCTGGTGCCGTTGTAGAGGCGGGAGGAGAAGGCTGAGCAGTGCGCCTTGCCGATGGTGTGCGCGCCTGAGAGTACAGCGAGGTCCTTGGAGGTGAGGTTGAACTTGGCAAAGAGGGCGATAAGCTCGGTCACGGTGGCGCCCGGCTTAGGAGTGTTGGCGGCCACGTCGGCGGCGGAGGACCTGTTGCCGTCCTCCCTCCCCGTCCCAATCGGGATGTACGGCCCTTTGGTCTAGCAGAGCAGAGATATCAGATACAGCAGGCTCGGAAAATCAATGCAAGATTGACAGTGTGAAGTAGCTAGCTAGGTAGCTGAGACTTACGATTCGCACGGAGTCGCGCGCAGCGAGGGCGAGGACGTCCGAGCAGGAGACGACGCCGGGGCATGCGATCTCGAGCTTGGCCTTGATGGAGTCGACGACGTCGAAGCCACGGAGGCCCTTGTTGAGCGGCGAGTCCTTCTCCGCCGTGTTGTTGGCAGTCGAGTTGAGAAGAATCGACCCCTCGCAACCCTGCAGGGCACGCACTGTGAGTTAATGCCCTACGTACTGCTGTGAACTCGATTTAGCTTGCTTAATAGTAGTACGATTGACTTACTCCGACAAAGCAGTCGACGGAGAAGAGCCTGAGGAGCGGTCCGGCGAGGTCGGGCGACTTGGCGAGGATGGCAGTCATCTCCTTGAACACGATCTCCTCCGCCTGGGGGCACGTCTTGTTGTACGCCCCGAACTGCGTGTGGGCCTCCGTCGTCGCCGGCCAGCCACACAGGAGAAGCAGCGCAACCACATTGACGGCGGCAAGAGCTGATGATGATCTCGACGCCATGGCAGCTGATTGCTGAATTACCTGTCGCTAGCTAACTTGAGTATGTAGCTCGTACAGCAGACGACCTGTATAAATAGGCTGTGGCCTCCGGAACCAATCGTGATTAGCATTGACGATCGACTGTACTCGCGTTTCTGTACTGGTTGTCCCTAATGTGTACTACGCCGACGTACTCCATTTGTACTACCAGCGCGCGAGAGAGAAGAATGTCAACTGCTAAGCAAGTTGACATATACGGATTGTTATGACTTGTTTTTTTCGAGATAACCTTGTTTAATCCATTTGCTAACAGCTGAAAGCACCATGTCTCAATAGAAAGTTACAAACTGATACATGTATGGATAAAAAAATCCATTTCCAGTATGAGCGCTGTCACCAACGGTCGTCCTGCTTTAGATATTTTTTTGAATATTAGCAAGAGAGCTGCTAAATTTTCTTACTAGAAAGAAGAGTTATCCAGTTTATGAGGAAAAACAGATTCGGAAATCCTACAAAAGATTTGGTTAATTAAAGGGAAATCGAACAAACACAATTACGTGACAATGAAACCGACAACACACGACACACAAAGCAATAAGGTCATAAGCATCCAAAGGACGACCATGAATCCAAACAGTTCGGAGCAACGTATCGACCACTCATGCGCTTAGAACAAGTTGGCGAGTGGACGACATGATCCTACCGGACCTGAAGAAGACATCAGCAAGAAGACGTCGGCATCAGCGTACATTGCGCCCCGAATGTCCACACCTTCGAAGGGGCCAAAACCAACTCCGTCAGCCGCTTCGGGTGACTCCTCTAGCAACACCTCTAACGAGGGACAGACACAAAAGAAGTCGCCATTGTCTGGTCCGGCAAGCCGGACCTATGGTTTCTCCCAGTGCTCGAGGAAGGGAAAGCACAGTCTAGGCTGAAACGAGGCTTCCAAAAAGGGATGGCATCCACGGGCACACCGTCGTCTATGGAAAGCAAAGATTTCACCCTGGCCGACCAATACCCCCCTTGAGTTCCACTGGTGCAGAGCTGGATCATAGATTGGAGCCCACGACGGCAGCGAGAAGATGTGCATGTCACCACATCTACGTCATGTTGGGAGAAAACCAACGGCCATCACCACTCAGCCCAGCAAGCCAGCGCCATGCGACCAATCTCTGTTGCCACCGCACAGAGGGGCTGCGGACCACACATCCCAGATCTTGCCTGCTCCACCGCCGACATCTCATCTCATGAACAGTGTCGCGCGAGGACTGTGACACTAAGTGGGTCTCCAATGCTTATTTTCTGTCTAGGGCATAAGCTGGGCCCCAACGCTTGTGCTATGGCCGATTAAAAGTCCAGCAATGTTTAAGATCGAGTTGGGTCATAAGCTGGGGCCCGCTTGGCAGTTTTCTCTCTTTTCTTCCCACCGAACCTGGCTTTCCTTCCCGCGAACCCTATCCAGATTCCCCAGTCGAAGACCTCCACGTTTGGACCGGGATCCCCCTCCCTCGCCGCTGGGCATGGAGGCTCTGGTCGCAGCGGGCGGTCGCAATAGCGCCCCGGTAGCCGCTGGACGTGGCGGCCCTCGTCGCGGTCGTCGGTCGCGGACGCCTCCATGTTTCCCGGTGGGGGTTGCGGCCCTTGATGCTGGCCGGGGAGGGGGGGGGGGGGGGTGCAGCGCCGGTTCCTTCGCCTCGAAGCTAGCTGGTGGGTGCGGCCCTAGTCGTGGCCGTCGGCATCGGCCGGTTCTTTTCAGGCTGCTGGTCCTGGCGGGGCTCCTCCGCGCTGTGGGTCGCGATGCTCGTCGCCGCTACCGCGCAGGCAGCTGGTCCTGGCGGCGCTCCTCCACGCTGGGGGTCACGGTGCTCGCCGTCGCCCATGGTCTAGCTAGAGTAAGGATCTCTTTTCCATGGATGTCTTGACCTGATGTATTTTCTTTTTGAACTGTACTGTCTGTTGCCCTATAGAATTGCTAATTAATAATTTATTTGGTCAATACTGATATGAAATGGATAAAATAGTTCGGTACTAATGCATCTGAAATATGTTCTCAATACTTGCAAATGTGTTCGGGTACATAGGCATTACAAACTGGTTCATAGAACTTACATTACACACAAATCAGTACATAGGCATTACAAACTGGTTCAACTAGATTAAACTCTACTGGAAACTGAAATTGTAAAAGAAATTCTTAAACTAGGTAATACTAATCTTGCTGGTCGTTGTTGAATAATTGCCAAATATGCTCTACAAGATCTTTTTTGAGTTTTCGATGCATCAGTTGATCGTGAATACGAGTGTTTATGTCCATAACAGTTGCAAAATCATGGATTGGGCCATGAGCATAGCCTTGAATTTGTTCCGAATTCCCTTGCTCATATGTGTAATCTTGGTTTATGTCATTTGCTTCTCTCTCGTCTTCAATTATCATGTTATGCATGATAATACAACCATACATAATATGAGCAAGATCTTCCCTATGCCACATACGTACAGGTGCACGGACGATGGCCTAACGTTTTTGCAGAACCCCAAACGAGTGCTCTACATCTTTCCTGCAGCCCTCTTGCCGTTGTGCGAACAACTTATCCTTGCCACTTTGGCGCAGAGGAATTGTCTTGACAAATGTTGCCCACTCCGGATAAATGCCATCCGCTAGGTAGTATCCCATATTATATTCTATCCCATTTGCATGAAATTGGACAGCTGGAGCTCTCCCTTGTAGCAATTGTGTGAACAAGGTTGATTGGTTCAACACATTGATATCATTCTTTGAACCAGCTACACCAAAGAAGGCATGCCAGGTCCAAAGGTCCGCTGAGGCTACTGCTTCTAACATGATAGTTGGATCTTTTTTATCACCACGTTGAAATTGTCCCCTCCATCCTATTGGACACATTTCCCATTGCCAGTGCATGCAGTCCACACTACCTAACATCCCTGGGAATCCACGTGCCTCCCCTTCTTGAAGCAACCGTTGAATATCATCACTATTAGGCCTTCTGAGATACTGCTGACCAAATATGTGCCTAATTCCCCTAACAAAGTTGAGCATGCAATCTATAGCTGTTGTTTCTGGAATCCCAAAGGATTCGTCCATAAGGTCAGCAGGTGCTCCATAGGCTAACAATCTGAGTGCAGCTGTGCATTTCATTATGGGGGATAGACCCACCTTGCCGAAGGCATATCTCCTTAGACAAAAATATGGGGACGACTTACCAAGGGCTTCAACAATGCGTGAAAAAAAACCTTTCTCATGCGGTACCTTCTACGAAAATGATAATCGGTGTACATTGGATTTTCAGAAAAATAGAGAGCAAACAATCGATTGTGGTCACTTTCATGATCTCTGTCAAGATACCTCCGTGTGTAGCTCCTTCGGCCCTTAGGTTCACCATTTAACCCTGCCTCAAGTTGAGCTTCAATCTGGGCAGTAAGCTCAGCCTCCACTAGGTCTTCTTCCATCAGCTCTTCAAGAACATCACTACCAATGCTGTCATCTGAGTTGCCTGGGGATAGCTGTGAAGATGTTTGTTCTTATTTGTCAACATGTAAGTTTCGTTTTCCCACTTTATTGCAAGCACATAAAACTGATACATTGGCATTACAAGAACTGAAAGATTCATTGGCATTACACAAATTAAAAGATGCATCGGTCTTCATTAAATTGAAAGACCTTACTAAATAGTTCTAGCTGAAGATGCTCTAAGACCTGATTATATCTTTTAAGCCTTGCTTCATCAAAATCTGAAGTATCCTTCTCCATCAAATCTAAGTACCTCTCCATCTTGCGCATACGTGTCTTCTCTTTTGATGCTTCTGCTACTGCAACATGTGCATTCGCTTTCTTTGACATAGCTTCGTGATATAGCCTCATGTTCTCGCATGGCTCATCGTCCAAATTTTTATCTTTTCCTTTTCGTCTTGCTTTTGCTGACTTTTGCCCCTCTGGACGCTTTTCTCGGGTACGATCTGTATCTTCTCCTTCTTGGTTGCTTGATGAGTATGCTCCAGATTCTGAAATTTTTGTCCTCTTATTATGTTCACCTTTACTTTTGTCCAAATAAATATTTCACCATTTTGGATTATCCTTGACAATTTCCCACAAATACTCCATTGTGAAAGCTTTCTGCTTGTTTTCATTTTTGTACCACTCACGGGTTTTGGTCATCAGCATCTTATCACATTGCCCACTGCTATAAGTACTCTTTGCTCGCTCATGAACCCCATTGAAAGCTGTAACAAGCTTCATCACAGTAGTCCAATGGCTCTTGCATTGCTTGGCAGTCCTCATTATTGCATCTGTAGGCCTATTCTTGTTAAATTCTTCAGTAACACTTGCCCAGTAGAAATCTGACTTCTTTTCATTGCCATGAATACAATCATTGGAATTGGCCAACCATGAACTAGCAAGCCGCTTATTCTCTTCATCATTCCAATTGAGGCGCCCTCCTCTTCTTGCATCTTCCTCTGGACTAGTGGCATCTGAATCTTCTTCTTGTGCAGCTTCCTCTTCAAGACTTGTCTGTGGAGGAGCTAAGCCTTGTCCTTGCGAGTGTGCGCTACCAAAACCTCGGATTGAAGGCGGTGGAGGATACAGATGGGGTGATCCATGAATACCTGCAACTCGAACAACTCCACTTGGTGAGTTCAAAAAATCATGCGGCAGCGTGCTTTGAAAGCTTGGTGTAGGACCATATTGATAGTTGTTTGGAGGGCCAAATGGGTGAAGATTCTGAAAGAAATGAGAGGGTGGACTGTCCTGAGAGTATTGAGATTGTGTCACGTTCATGGAATATGGAGGCGGTGAGTATTGAGGTGGTGAATAGCCTGGGGAGTGGGAGTAGCTATGGGGGTATTGGGATGCTGGGATGTTGACATGATCTGAATGAGCATTTGTGGAATTTGGAATCTTGTTTCGGTAGTTTTTGTGCTGTGGATCCATGGCCTGAACTAGGGCTTGAAATGTTCATGAACTGCTACTTGAGATGTGTTCAATCTCTCTTTTTATAGGTAACTATGAAGCCATGGGGAGGAAGAGATCGAAGAAAGCAACGGTCTCTTTGCTATCGCTACAGTGAAGAAGCCGAGGCCAACGGTCTCTTTGCTGGCACAGTAGAGAAGCTGAAGGCAGCGGTTATTGTGGACAACGGTCACATGTGAATAGTGTAAAGCAAGTCAGAGAACAGTGATTTTTATTGTATTCTATTGCTTGTGGCCGAGCTATACCGGTATGGCTGGGTCTTAAGTTTTTTGTGCTATGTCGGGTGCTACTATGTATAAGACCGGGTCTTAAGACACCTTTATTGCTTAAGACCAAGGCTTATTTCTACATTAGAGACGCCCTAAGCAGCGCCTCACACTGCACCACACGCCAGCACGCAGGTCCAGCTGGCCCTCCTAACCAAGATCATACCCTTATGGGAGAAGAAATTTCTGGCTCCCGACTCCAGTGCTCTCACTCTAAAAAATAAATAGAAAACCATATTTATAAGTTTCATAAAATTCTAAAGCAAATCTAGCATGTTGTTAATGATTTATCCCATAGACGTGCAAAATTTTGATTTAAAATACTTTATATTCTAGGCTAAAAAATAATAAATACGTGATCTAAATGTACACACCTTGAAATGTCCAAAATACACAAAAAAAATTCACTTTTGTGTGGTTTAGAATATAAAATATTTTATCGAGATTTTACACGTTTATGCGATATATCATTGACAACATGCATGCATGAATCTTTTACAATTTTTTTAAACTTATAGATATGATTTTTGACTTTTGTAAATAGAGGGGTCAGTGGAGTTAGGAAGCCAAATGACTCTCGGCTCTCATGCCCCATTTCAGGCCCACACATCCTCCTATTGTGTCTAAGAATCGCAGTCGCACCACCCACCACGCGGGCAGCCTGTGTTGCATTGCCACCGTCCTCTCTGCTCACGACGGGCAGGGCTAGCTTGCGCGCGCGCGACGGCTCGCTCGATTTCCGACAGCCGTGCGTGCGCGTGTGTGGGCCCACCGACAGCGACGTGAGGAGGACGAAGAGGTCGCGCCGGAGAAGAAGGGGTCGCCCGACCCCGCACCCCACCGCCATAAGTCCATCCTCGCCGTAGCCGCCTCCGCCGCGGCCAGCCGCGGCTTCGGCGTCTCCGGCTCGGCCTGACCGTCGATCGCCGGAGATGAACCGCGGCGGAGGCGGCGACGGCTCGGCCTGACCGTCAATCGCCGGAGATGAAGATGACGGCGGCGCGCATGCGATTTCCCCCGACCCCGCACCCCCAGCCCTAAGTTTCGTCCTCGCCGTCGCCGCCTCCGCCGCGGCCAGCCGCGGCTCCGGCTCGGCTGGCCGTCGCCGTCACCGGAGATGAAGATGGCGACGGTGCTATTGCGATTTCCCCCCGACCCCCGCACCCCCAGCCCTAAGTTTCGTGCTCGCCGGCTCGGCTGGCCGTCGCCGGAGATGAAGATGGCGGCGGTGCTTATGCGATTTCCCCCCGACCCCCGCACCCCCAGTCCTAAGTTTCCTCCTCGCCTCCACCGCCTCCGCCGCGGCCAGCCGCGGCTCCGGCGGCTCCGGCTCGGCCTGGCGCCGTGCGGATCGTGGAGAATTTGGGGGCAGAGGAGAGAGCCGCTCGTGCGAATCGTGAATTTTGGGGAAGACACGGGAGGAGGAAGAAGACGTGGGTGGGTCCCACCCACGTGCTGCGCGTCGTGCCCACGGCGTCAACGCGTCCGCAGAGCGAGCGAGCGCTCGCGCGGGCAACAGCTAGCCATCCTCGCTCACGACCCAGCATAAATCCGTCCTCGAAGCCCTCCAAGACGCCTCACACGAAATTTTCCAAGCCACGGAACGAAACGCCGACCTCGTCGCCATGGTCTGCCACACATGCTTTTCCTGCTAGGGGCATGGCCCCCGTGTCGCTCAGGGAGGGTGTTTCCTATACGACAATCGATGCCTCGCACGGGAGCGACGCCCATGCTCGGAGCAGAGTGGGCCAAACCAGGTGATCTCCCTTTTTGCTTTTTTGTTATCATGTTCCGATTTTCCTTTTTCTTTTAATTCTCTATTTAATTGTATCTTTTATTTCTTTATTTCTCTGGTTCTTCATGTTTTTTATAATTTTATATTTATTTAAAACAAAACTTAGGAATTTATATGTGTTCTGAATTAATAGATTTATTTTTCACAAGTGAATAATTATTTTAAAGTATGTGAACAATTATTTTGATCTCTGTGAACATTTTCCAATATTCAAACAATTATTCTGACTTGTGTGAACATTTTTTTCAACATGGGAACAATTAATTTGAACCTTGTGAATATGTTTTCAAACTTGTGACCATTTATTTTAAATTATGTGAACATTTTTTTGTGCCGTATAACCATTTTTTCAAACATGCTGACAATTTGTTTTAGCTATATGATTATGTTTTTCCTCACATGAACATTTTTTAAAACTATACAAACATGTTTTCTAACTCCATAAAAATTGTGAGAAAATATATTTTAACTTCGAAATTTATGAGGAATATAAAAACTGAAAAGGAAAAAAAATGCAAAACGGAAAAGAAAACAATTATCTTCTTATGTTTGCCGGCCCAGTGACCAACCACGACGTGGGCATCGCTTGCATTGTTGACTGGACCGCACTAGACCCAAGCCGGAGCCCCTATGCCTCACTCTTAGCCAGCGCTAGCGTCGGCTCGCCCGCGTGGTGGCGCTAACGTTCACTTTCGGACCGACTTTTCTCTAGCCCATGTAGAGGTATGATTTATTTCTTTTTTTAGTTTCCTGGATATTGCTTGATTTCTTGAAATTTAAATTTAATTAATCTAAACCATTTTAAAAATGAATATTTTAAAATATAAACTTTTTAGAAAATTGAACCATTTTAAAAATGAATATTTTCAAAATCTGAACCATTTCAAAAAACGGTACATTTTAAAAAATCGGAACCATTAAAAAATGAACCATTTTCAAAAAATAGAACATATTTAAAAATCGGAACCATTTTTTAAAATCAGAACCATTTTAAAAATAGCTTTTTTTTATAAAAATGAACCATTTGTGAACTGAACCATTTTCAAAAAAGGAACATTTTAAAGAATCTGAACCATTTTTAAAAATCTGAATCATTTTCAAAAAATCGAAACCTTTTCCGGAAAATTGGAACCATTTTTAAAATGAACGTTTTTTAATCCAAACCATTTTCAAAAATTGGAACCATTTTTATAAATAAATAGTTTTGATATATGAACCAATTTAAAAAATGAATATTTAAATATGAACCATTTAAAAAAATAAACATTTGTTGAAAATTGGAACCATTTAAAAAAAATAAAATGTACAGAATATTCATATCAAAAATATTCTAAATTTGAACAATGTACAGAATTTTAAAAATGAATATATAGTTAAAAAAGAAAATAAAATAGAAACAGGAAAAAACAAACAGAAAAAAATGAAGAAGATAAAAGGAAACAAACCTACTGCGTGGATGGGCCGACCCATGAGGATGAACGCTGCGGGCGAGTCCGAATTGGCGCTAGCAAAGGGCGATATATAGTGGACGCGGACCCAAGCAGGCTGCCTCCCATCAGGCCGGCCAAAGGTGGCCAGATTTATGCGCCTTCGGTCGCGAAACAGCGGCATTGCACAGTTCCAAAAAAAAACTGCGTTGCATGAATCTTGCACTAAAACATGTCTACATACATGTGTGGTAAGTTGGTAGTGCGACTTATATTTTGATACGGAGGGAGTATATTACATCTAGACTCGGCACGCAACAAAAAACAAAGACCCGCCGAAGTAATCAGAGACTCGCATGCTCGCAACAGTAAGAGCACCATCAGTGATGACGATACCTATATTTCGAAAAACGTACTCCAAAACGACTCCTTCAGAAAGATAAAAGTTCACAAACATCATTGTCATCCGGTCTAACCAATATCGTCAACCTCGGGTATTGTCAAATTCCTACCATCTGAAGACCGTGTGAGACGCATCTCAGAGGTCGATAAACTTGACACTTTGCACTTAAACAATGTTTCCTAGAGCTTGCTGTGATGCGCTAGCTTCCGATCCGGTAAGTTTTTTTTTTTTAACAGTGATCCGGTAAGTTTTAGAGCCATTATCACCGCATTACGCTGCCATACAAAAGTGACAAAGTCAGGCTCCTGAAGGAAGTAACTTGTCTCTTGAGTGAGCCGGAACTTCGGAGTATGAAAGACACCTCTGATTTATATTAGCACATTTCATCCTCACTCTTGTAAAAAACCGAAAGGTCAAACATGACCACCATAAAACGTACAATCCTCGTCGACCCTGATAAAAATAATTTTCTAAATACTGGGCCTTCACTACACTTGACTATAAATTTATACTGAAGTAATACTAGACTAGACTATGCTATTTAATCAGAATCAGGTGATCGTGTTCCTACTTCTTTGCTAAGCACAAACGTATTATTTTATTTTTTGAAACGAGACAAAATATTTGCCTTTTATATTGATATAGGAGAAGCAAACAAAAACAAAGGGGCCTAAGCCAAGCGGACCAAAGAAAAAAGTATAGTTTCATGTAATTGCGGACAACTTCTTCGCGCCGGCAAGGATCCATTTCTTGCCCTCGTCCTTAATCTTTTGCATGAGCACCATGGGTATAGTGGAAGCACAAATGCACAATTTCTCTGTCCATCGGTTCAGCTTATCCTCTGGGAAAATCACAGGCAGATCAGAATATATTGCATGCTATCATGAATCAAATCTGTCTGAAGCAACAAACGACTTTGATAAAAAGTTGTGAGGCGGGCTCACGGAGGAAGAGGAGGAGAGAGCACGACGCTATGGCGGCCGCACGCCTAGTGGCCCTGAACTAGGAGCTCAACTCAATGTGAGGTAGAAGTAACGAGTGATAGCGGGGCTAAGCAAGAAAACAACGATTTTGATCATTTTTCTGGGCATACATAACTTATATTTCCCAAACTACTGTCATCCAAGCCCGTATACTCTCACAGGTGACTGGATATGCTACCGACTCGCATTTGTTTTTGACAAAGTGTAATGTATTAATATGAAGAAGATATCAAATACATCGGCCTCTGCAACAACTCAATACCATGAGAAAATCAAAACATCGAGAATGCACACAATCAAATTGATAAAAGAAAAAAGACGCACTAACCAACAACGATATCAACTATTGTCTCGACAACACACGCATCTTGCAAAAGAAATGTCTTCAGAAAGATAACAACACACAACTGTCACATTCGCCACATCCAATGTAAACAAGATCATGAGTTTTCATCCGAAGGGCAGAAATGACAAATTCCATGCAATACGTACTTTCAAGGTAGCGATGTGAAACACCGCCAGTGCCAAGTATGACCGCCGAAGGTTAGATGGAGGGTTTTTACTATTGTAGTCGCACCACCAAAACTCAACATGGTCACATCCGCTTGGCCACAACTATCATGAACCCATACACAAGTCCATACTCATGTACATGCCGTGTCCCAAACTCAGCAGCGAATAAGCATAAACCTAGTGGATTAGAACCATGCTACATGATATCTCAGAACGTTTTCAGGCTCGATGTTATGCGTTCCAACCAATGCCCACAGGTATAGTTCTGACATGATCAATGCTACGAGATCAAAAGTTGCGCATATAGTGTAGATAAATCTGATCCTTCTGATCTCTAGCAACAAACGACCTAATATGATCAAAAGAGCTCCTCTACTTAGATCATGTCTATTTTTTTTTTGGCAAAAACAACTTCAATGTGAAAAAGGGCCCTAGAGTAAGATCTTCACATGAGGCCAACTGGCCAAGGTGTCACACTTCACCACACTCACCGTTCATGGCCAAGGTAGGGGAAGAGCATGCATTGCCAAGATCTCCTTGAAGATCTTGAGGGCACATTAAGCAAAAATAGACACCGCCGTCGAGTAACCATGTAACCGGATGTTTTCTAGGTCGAATCTGAGACGTCACCGCGGGACATTTTCCCACAACATTGGCTAGGGAACCATTGGTGATCAACATTGGTGATCAGACGTCACGCCGGTCACTCTAAAGAGAATCGGCAATGCCCGAAAAAGCTTTTCTAATTGCTTTTTGCCCTAGCAGAGTCCTCCCATCCAATGAGGAGGTGCCGCCTGTGATTGTATCTTTATAGCCAAGCCTCTATTTGACTCGTGTTCAATGTATATATAAGACGTATTCCACCAAGAAATTAATATGTATTAATAAATTTCAGAATAAGTAGTAATGCATTTCCACAAAATATTTGTAAATAATGTTGCAAAAATTCTAAAAGGTCACATTTTTTATTATATTATTATTATTGTTGATATGTTATTTTTGCAAAAAAAATCAGAAAAAATTAGCACACAAACTTCAATTACTTCAAAAACTATCTATGTATTTCACAGAATTTGATTAATTTCATTTCTTTTTCAATCAATACCTACTATATATAACAGCGGGAGATTTTCAAGCCCTCTCCGGGTTCTGTTTACTGTACATCTACAGTACCCTATAGTGATTTCATCCCGCACCGTCCGCCGTCCATCCAACGATCCACCCGCGTCCGCACCGCGTCAATTTGCAAAAAAAGCCCCCGCAAAAACATAAATTGTTCCGGATTCCACACTTTCCCGCGGACAAGGCCATGCCTGCAATTTCCGTACACTCCAGGGACCCCTTTGAAAAAAATCGCGCACAAGCCCCCTCCCTCTTCTTCCTCTCGCGCGACCCCGTCGCCGCTGCCACCGCCGACGCATCGCGCCGCCGCCTCGTGCCTCCCCCCTCACATCGAGAACCACCGCCGGGATCGCGCCATTCTCCGCTCCATCCTCGCCGAGCAGCGCAAGCCGGGAGGCTCGCAATCCAGCGGATCGAACGCAGCTTCTCCGTCTCTGGCCGCACCGTGCGCCACCGCGCGAGAGCGTCGCCGAGCGCGTCGCCGATCCTTCTCCGGCGACAAAAAACCAGCGGCGCCGCCACTGGATGGACGGCCGCATCCCTGCGCGTGGAACGCGCTCTCGCGCGCTTCCCCTCTCGCTCCAAATCGTCGTAGCCACTGACAGGAGAGAGAACTCCATTGATGACATCATCAACTGATGTCAGCATGAGCCCCGCTGTCAGTTTTTTTTAATTACACATTTCCATATTTAATAAAATTCTGATATATGGGACCCACCTGACAGATATTTAATAAATACAAAAAAATGTTGAAAATTTTAAAACCCATATCTTTTAAACTGTAATTCAAAAAAAACAATATATCAAAAATTACAATAAAATGAATACTTTACAAAAATTGCATGTCCATGCATAATTAATCGATTTGCAATTCCCGATTAACAAAAAGAACTTATGTACCCTCTTATGTCAGCTACATATTTTATGAAAACATCATATGTTAACCATTCTAACTTCACCTAAATTAATACCTATACACCTTCAATTAGTCATATCTACTACCCATGTCCTAAGATGCATTCACCACATTCAATTGGTCATATCGACTAAGTTAACATTCACAAATAATATAACTAAACTCACTCCAATTATGCAACTTAAATTACTAAATATTCAAATTAAACTTAACTCTCTCTAACTACGTACTTAAATTTAAATAATATTTTATTACATGCACATTTCAGGAAATCTCAAATTCTTTTTCTCTAAAGACGAAATAAAATTAATAGCTGATAACGCAATATATTCCCTCTAATCAAAAAACTAAATTACATATTTACGTTCAAATACAAACATAATAATTAAACAAAACAATAATGTATTTCCCTCTATTTACATTACTAAATAAGAAAATTACGACAAAATGGAACTAGAATTTACCATTTCAATTTAGCTAACACATTTAGAAGTAATGTAACTTAAATCTACCTAATTATGTACTCACATTTAAAAAAATGCTTAATTAGAAGAATATTTATACAAAATGCAGATTCAATACCCCTAATTACGGATTGATTTCAAATTAAATTTCAGCTAAGTACATTGCATAAATTATAACTACGCCTTTCCTTAGAATACATATAAAAAACAAAAAAACGAAAAAAAATACACAAATTATTATTACAAATTATTCTCAGCAAGGGCGCGGCGTGCCGTCGCGCCAAATTTACCTAGTTATGTTTTAGATACGGTTTAATAAAAGTTTTACAAGCTTAATTATGGTTTCTTCCAATATAACTAGACTTGAAGAGGTATATTCAAAACATGATGAAACTCTTATATGTGCGAAACTTGTTATTATTATTTTTGAAGCGCAAAACAGTAGGGAAAATCCCTACTGTTTAATTTTCTATTTTCTCATCTCGAAATATGTACAGAAACTTGTTATCATAAGAAACCATAATGCAATATTTGTGAAACCTCTATTATAGTCAAACATCATATCGAAACAAAACATGTCAAATATGATAAGTTAGTTTCATTAAAATTTCATTATAGTTTTAGTATAGTTTCACAATTTGAATTTCATTTTTCTAAAAACATGTCTATGATTGATATTGTTTCGAAAAATCTGTCACGAGAAACTCAAATATCATAGCAGAAACGATCAGTCTTTTGGGTCTAAACTAAAGAACGATACAAAATTTAGTATTAAATTAAATAAGATGGATGAGTTGCAAAATTGCACTTTTCAATGCAAAGGTATACCCTCTACTCATGCGTGGAGCGGAAAAATGTTGTACCTACATATCATAGAGGGAAAAGGTAGGTGGCTAAATGGGTGGAGAAAAAAAATTAGCTGGTGGTATTTTAATAGGTACACTAGATACACCGAATTTTCTGGTTCTTATGCCAAAAGGGGAATGCCAAATAGGCCACTCATAAAAAAAAGGGTCCTCTGAAGCTCAGTTGACTAAGAACTAAGCTAACTGTCTACCGGCTCACATCAGCCATTTGATTTCTAGCCAATTTTGTTACCGTGTGTCCCTCACTCCTAGTGTCCTTTTCTCTCATTTTTAATGGCCTACCCAATTGAATTGGTAAAATATAAAATAAAAATATTAGTTGCGAGCATACTTGTAGCTGAAAAAACTCAGTTGCAAGTTCACTTTCAAATGATAGTTTTTAGTTGTAACCTAGTTGGAACTAAAAATTTCACTTGCAACCTCATTTACAGCCGAAAAAGTCTCAACTTCAACCCCATGTACAACTGAAAAATATCCGCGACTGATTGTTTTTCCAGTTGCAACCATGGTTGTAACTGAAAAAAATCTTACTTGCAACTCCACCTGCATCTGAAATAACTCAGCTGCAACCACACATGAATCTCAGTTGCAACCCTAGCTGTAACTGAAAATCACGGTGGTAACCCCAAGTAAAACAAGTCAACAACATAAAGGTAAAATATAATCTTTGTTTAATAAAAAATACAACTCCTCTAGTTGGTTATGTACAAAATAAAAAAAGACAGAAGGAAACAAGAAAAATGAAGCAAATGTGTGACAATCATAGTATACAAAATCATGATAAAAATGAAGATAAGCAAATTAGCAACTCTTTCACTGCCTTACTCGTAAAATACATTCACATACAGTAACCAATAACCTGACTAAAAATTAAACTAATTCTCAGTCGACTGAGAATAAGAAAAAGGGAGCGACTAGGGACTCACTCGAGTGACAATTAATTTAGAGCTCACTAAGATGACCACATCCAGTTGCATGTGCAACTCATGTGTAATCCATACGCAACTAGCAAAAAATTAATTGCAACTCATGTGTTACAGGGAATCCCAACCATGTGTAACTGGCTAAATTTCATTTGTAACTCACGCGCAAAACATCTGCAACAGGAAAAAATCTCAGTTACAACCTAGTGCAACCCATGTGTAACTGGAGAAAATTTGAGTTGCAACTCATGTACAACTCACATACCGCACAAATCGCGATGTAAATCTAAGCGGATTAGAGTTGAGTGAGCTATAACTTCATTCTCACTCGAGTGAGAAATAGCAAAACCGAAACAAACCACGACACATGAATTAGTGGCAAATACTTGTCCGGTATAACATGGTTCGATCAGAAAATCTGCATCCCGGTAATACCGTGTTGCAGAACCCGCTGACCGGTTGCCTACCTGCGCAGGGGCCAGCGGAGAGCAGACAACCTAGGGCACATAGTTCTGGACGGGCTCTTTCAAGGAAACACTTGGTTCAACATGGATTTTGTTGACAAGCCGGACCCCATACAAGAGCAAGTTCAAGATGGACTTTTATGCAATCTGCTTATAAATGTAACTAAACCAAACGATTACACCGAACAAAAATGCTCAATCCTTGAGAGTCAATTCACAACATACCAAACTGACGAATAAAATCAACAATATATAGTACGTCTAGCTAGCTAGCCCTTGGTAAGAGAGAAAATAAACAAATAGTCAAACATCCTAGTTTGCCACATCTAGATCATCCTTCAACAATGCTAGAATCATGATTGATCCTAGCTAGAGTAGTTCAGTTGACAAGATTACACTTGGTCCTGATCTCCCCCTGATCGCCAGTGAGCACTCCGATGGCGCCCATCTTGGCCATGGAATCGCGGAAGTCCCGGAAGAAGTGCCCGTCGTACCTGCCAGTGGCGGCGCGCCGGACGTAGGCGCCGGTGAAAGGATGCTCCATGAGGTCGGCGTCCGACCGGAGCAGGCCGCGCCTCTTGGCCACCTGCCGGTAGTAGCTCGTGTCGAACGTCGCGCAGCTCCCCGCGTCCATCTCCGCCATCGCCGCGCTGCTGTCGGCGGGGCCACGGCACCGCATTCGCAGCCTGTCGGCGTACCGGCCGTCCAGGGTCGGGTCCGTGCTGGACGCGCTGCCGTTGTAGAGGCGGTCAGTGAAGGAGGAGCAGTGCGCTTTCCCAAGCGTGTGCGCAGCCGAGAGCACAACGAGGTCCTTGACATCGAGGCCCTTGGAAGCGAACGCCTCGATCATGACCGTGACGTTCCCGTAGAGCGGAGGAAGCTCGACGCAGTTGGCGGCGCTGGACGTCCGGCCGTCCCGCCGGCCAAGTGCCACCGGCCAGGCCGGGCCCTTGGTCTGGGATCAAGACGAGTTTCAAGATATAACCGATCAGTGTCAGACGCACAGGCAACGTTTACAGCAACAGAAAGACAAGTCGGTACTAGACTAGTACGCGATAAGACAAGGGGCAAGTTGCATGTTGTTGTCATGTACCAGAACGACGGCGTCGCGTGCCATGAGCGCGAGGATGTCGGCGCAGGACACGGTGGCCGGGCACGCCTTCTCAAGCTTGTCCTTGACGCGAGCGATGGCGTCGAACCCTCGCAGGCTCTCGTTGGGCTTGGCGTCCTTCTCCGCCGGGGTGCCGTCGGCGGAGTCCAGCAGCACAGACCCGTCGCAGCCCTGCACGAAGCAGTCGTGGTAGTGCATCCTGAGTAGCGAGGCGGCGAGGTCCGGCGAGGCCTTGACGATCCTCGTCGTCTCCTGGAACACGATCCGCTCCGCCCCCGGGCACGTCTCCTTCTTGTATCCGAAAGCGATGCCCGGCTGCGCTGCGCGTGCGGACAGCAGCGTCGCTAGCGAAGCTGCTAGAGCAAATGGAAGCTGCTAGAGCAAATGACAGCCATTGCACCCCTCCCGCTGCCATCGCTACTTGACGGCGGCGAGGACGATGGCCAGGAACGCACAGCGCGTACTACTCGTATACTACAGTGAAACTGGACACTCCCTCTCTGCTGCCAGTACCTGCGAATACACTAGTATTTATGGATCTGATGTGCTGGATTCTCCAGTTCTTAGGATAAGCTAAGCTGCAGAGCTTCGATCCTTGAAACAGGCGAGTTTGACCTTGCCATTACGAGCTGCACGCAGCAGATTCGTTGCGTTCACGTTCTGCGCGGCGCCGTCCGTTGATTTACGTATTTAACTAGTCTTACAGTGGTGTGGTAGACAGCTGGTAGCCGACCATACGCACGCGGAACGACTACAGTGCTCCCAGTGTAGCCCGAATCTTCGGTTAAAACGCTTAGCTGAAATGAAATGATAACTACGTCTAAGTCGGCTGAGATATACTCCCTCCGTCCAAAAATAAGTGTCTCAAGTTTGATTAAAAGTGGAGATATCTAGACATGAATAAATGTCTCAAATTTGACAAAAAATAGATGTATCTATACATGAAATATATCTAGCTACCTCCACTTTTAGTCAAACTTGAGACACTTATTTTTGGACGGAGGGAGTAGTTGACATTTAGAACTTATCATAGCTATTTTGAGGAAGAATCATGAGCACGGAACACTTAGGAAGTAACCTAGTTTGGTTATCGCCGAAGACACAATACAGGTGACAACAATATGGGTACCGAGATTTGTTGATAAGGTTTAACTATATTGACTAATCTCCGGGTCCTCTTTCACATGTACTAAATCAACATATTAGGTCGATGACGAGCCCGTCAACGTCATCAGATGTATGATCACGTCACGCCGGTTTAGCCACCCTGCCACGGGCGCCTGACCTTCACTCTCGTAATGTCATGTCAATACTAGTGGAAAAAGGGCTCTAGTCCCGATTGGCAAGGGGCTTTAGTCCCGGTTAGCCAACCGGGACTGAGCAATCGGGACTAAACCCTCCCCCCCCCCCCCTTAGTCCCGGTTGGCCACGAACCGGGACTAAAGGCCCTCCCACGTGGCCACGGCAAAACTCGCGGGGCTGGCGACCTTTAGTACCGGTTCGTAACACGAACCGGTCCCATTAGTCCCGGTTCTAATAATGGCCAGGACAAAAGGGCCGAACGGAAGACCCTTTTCCTACCGGTGCAAGCCTACCAGTTTGTGTCCTATGATCTTATCTATTTTGCATGTACCTTGCGATGCCCTTGCATATCATGTCCGAGTTCCACATGTTCTACTCAAACATCAAACCAGTCCAACTATAGCATAAGTCGTACAAATATTTGACACATATATCAGCAAACTCCACCTTTGCGAGTATCTCTTCTCCACCAACCTGGAAGCCGTCATGCAGGAACCTACATGTACCTTGATTTGAACCATTAATCACGAGCTCCATTGCTACTTCTTGTACTTCACATGATTCCATTTGCAACTGTAATATCTTATTCCCTTCTTTGCTTTATCACAATCAATGATCCCACGAAAGCACTTTCACACTCTTGTATTGTTTTCTCAACTTTACGGAGTATCTATTCAATGCTATCCCACACCGATATAAAGTCACCATATCGGATAACACTGATGTATCGTCACCCTGGAAGCTTTTTTCTTGATAAAAACTCACATATTAGATGTCACATATAAGAGTTACCTGGAATCATCATCTTGCTATTGCTTACTTCATGTATAAAAACTTTGAAGGAATTTTGCCGTTGCACTTAAGTCATCCCCAATCAAATTCACAGTTGTCTCATTCGTATTTCGGATAGTCTTCTACATATTCCATAGCTATAGCAGTCTGACTCCTGGCCTTCTGCATTCATCATCCACACTGTATTGAACACCACATAATATACGTGCATGTACTTGCAAAGCTTTTGACATCTTAGACTTCCACTAGTTTCACAGATTCTTCATGGTAAACTCTCGTCCTTCTACTGATCTCGATAGACATAGTTACCAACATGAACCTGATACTCGTCCACACTCATCAATCTAACACATATTTCTGACCAGTGGTGTCCTGGTTACTCCACGTGTTTATCTAAAGTCCCGACCAAATCTCAGGGTCGCGAACCCACACCTCCTCAGTACCTAATGTTGAACACCACCCGTCTTACCCGACATATGTCGATATCACGTACGTATCCCGCGAAATTCTGAGCTCTAGTCATAACATGCCGATCCACCTTCTCGCCGTCGATCCGTCGGATCCCTCGCCCTCCGGCGGCCGCCTCGGCGGCGGGAGGGTGGGGGATCCCCGCACGCGTGTACATAAGGGAGGCTCTTTTGGGGCAGCCGGCGGCGCCGTGGAGGCGGTGGTGTCGCTGGCGTGGTGTTTGTTGCAGGCGCGTGTCCTCTCCGGTGGCGGCGCTCGTGGAGCTCCGGGCTGGCGCGTCTGCTTCCCCGGCACCCGCGGATCGGTGGATCCGCGCCGTGCTTCGTTCCCCTGCCAGATCCAGTGGCGGCCTCCGTCCTGGCGGCGGAACTGGTCGGAACTTGGGGCTCGCCGGGATCCTCGACTTCCTCCTCCGACGGCTTCGATGGCGACCCCGGCAAGGTGGTGTGGATGGGTCAGGGGGGCGCTCGCCCCGGCCGTTCATCGTTTCAAGCTCCGCCGCGGCGCGGCGGACGGGCTTGGCGGCGTCTCTCATAGGGCAAACTGTTCCCTGACATCGGCAAGTTGGAAGGTGGTCGCCTTCGTCTCCGACGCCGGCGTGGTCGGTGCTCTCGTTGCTCCTGGTTTCGTTTTCCTCTGCGTATCGTTGCTTGTAGTTCATCCGTGTACTTTGTATGTGGTGTTTGTTGAATATATGTGGTGGAAAATGCAAAAAAAAAAAAAAAAGCTTCAAATTTTTGTGCACTTACATCTCCATAGCCACCCCAACGACGAGTCATCAGATGTTGTAGAGCGTAAACCCATGTGACACGTGTTGCCACGCCTTAAAATTGGGACACCATCAGCATCACGTTGTTATTACATCATAGCCAATCTGATCATCATATTTTGTTCCGGCCAGCCTCCATAGAAATCCGTTGGATTGTTCGGGCTATCCTTTTGTATTCAACCCAACCGATATTGTTAGACTTTGCAAACTATCAATTAGTAACTTTATCCAACCCAACGGATGGTCCCGACAATCCAACGGATAGCCCAGACCAACATATCACCTAGGCTCCATGCGTACATAATATTATTGTTAGATTTTGAAAACTAAGTTAGTAATTTTATTTATTTTATTGGATCGTTTATATCAAAGTATGTACAATTGTTTTCTTAGAACAATTACAAACTTACACCCGCAGGGAATTTCACAAGTCAAAAGCCAATAGATTTAATTATTCAATTTTGATATCCTTTATGTATGGGGAAGATTTTAGCACTACAATATGCAAACTATTAATAATCTAGTAGAAATTGCACGGCAAACCAGAAAGTGAAGAACACCACATATACAAATTGCTAGCCTTAAAAATCATGAACACATTAACATGGGTCCATCTAATTCTCAGCCGACTGAGAATTAAGCTAATTCTCAGTCGGCTGACGTCAGCCACGTTTGATTTTCAGTGATTTAATTTTTTCCAGATAGATTGGTTGACCCGCATGCATCGTGGCGATACTTTCAACTGAGCGTTCGTTTATGTTTGAGTTTGGGCCTATTTGGTCTGCTGGGCCTTCATGGGCTACTTTTTTTTGTTTGGTTGATTGTTCAATTAAATTACAATTCTAATACTGCCGTGGTGCAAAAAAAAAGTACTGCTGCATGCTGCACGGTGCAGCCAGCCAAGCATGCATGCATGTAGGTTTCGCTGAACACAAACCACAAAAAAATCACCTAGCCATCTAGCTGTTTGGGTGTATATACGATACATGTACGTTCATATTTTTCTTTTTGAATGGTTGTAGTCGCGTGGCACATGTTTGTCAGCCGGTTAGCGTCGTCATCTCACCGATCCCCTCTATTTCGTCTCGCCGAGAGGCCGTCCGAGTGGTTCGAGTATCTTGATACATGGCCCAAAAATAACCTCTCGCCTCGCTGGGATGGCGCCCATCTCAAGCCGATGGAGGCTGTAGTTAATTGCCGAACCTCCTGATCATGCCTAATCTCTATGTCCAACCTGTCGTGCCTCTCGCCGGCTCTCGGAAGCGCGATGATGTTTCCCATTCGGGGCCTCAATGGGGCTACTCAGGCCCTCGCCAGCCGTCCCGACCCTCACGAAGCACCGGAGACCTAAACAAGTATCCCGAATCTCGACAAGTCTTATGCGGAGTTCAATAAGCCTCAGCGGATCATCTCGACACACAACGGGGGTTCTCAACAACACCAATCAGCCGACTTCTACATTGACACTAGCCGTCATCCATTGTCAAGCCTTTCGATAAAGTCAAACCTACATCGACAAGTGCCCTCAAGCATCGCCATCTCTCGGAAGCGCGGCACAACCATGACAACCTAGGCATACTTTAAACTCTTCTTCCCCGTGTGTGTGCCTCCGGTAATACCAAGCCGAGCATCAGGGCCATGAAGAAACATCCCAACCCAATATCAAAGGTGTCATCTAAAAAGCGCCACAACTCAACTCGGAGCTAATTCTCAGTTGCAGCCCGACTTGCAACTAGGAAAAAAAACTCAGCTGCAACCCAATCTCAACTGAAAAAATGTTAGTTGCAACCCGACTTGCAACTAGAAAAAACTTAATTGCAATCCCACTTGCAACTGGTAAAAAATCTCAGTTGCGACCAGACTTGCAACTGAGAAAAACTTAGTTGAGACCCCGCTTGCAACTAGAAAAAATCTCAGTTCAAACCGGGCTTGCAATTAGGGAAGACAACTCAATTGCAACCCACTTGCAACTATAAAAATCTTAGTTGCAACCCGAATTGCAACAGAAAAAATTGAGTTGCGACCACTTGCAACTGAAAAAAATCTCAGTTGCAACCCGACTTGCAACTGGGAAAAACCTAGTTACGCCCCCCTTGCAATTAGAAAAAAAATCTCAGTTGCAAGTTGACTTGCAACTAGAGAAAAGCACAGTTTCAACCCACTTGTAATTGGAAAAAAATCTCAGTCGCAACCTCATACGTCTCAAACGTATCTATAATTTTTGATGTTCCATGCTTGTTTTATACCAATTACTACATGTTTTGCATCTACTTTATATCACTTTTATACATTTTTTGGGACTAACCTATTAACAAGATGCCGAAGTGCCAGTTCCAGTTTTCTACTGTTTTTGTATTCCAGAAAAGCTAGTCTGGAAATATTCTCGGAATTGGACGAAACTTCACGGATCCCTATTTTACCAGAACTCACCTGACGGACCAAAGGAGCAACAGAGGAGAACCAGGAGGTGGCCACACGCACCTAGGGCGCGGGCCCCACCTCTGCCGCGCCCTAGGGTGGTGTGGGCCCCTCGGGGGTCTCCAGCCGCCGCCCTTTCGCCTACTTATTCCCCCGACGCGAAAACCCTAAGTGCCTGAGCAAATATCCACGAAAAGTTCCAGAGACGCCGCCGCCATCAACCCTAGCTCGGGAGGGTCCAGAACCTCTTCCCGGCAACCTGCCGGAGAGGGGAATCATCACCGGAGTCTTCTACATCACCATGCCTGCCTCCGGAGTGATGCGTGAGTAGTTCATCCTTAGACTGCGGGTCCATAGCAGTAGCTAGATGGTTGTCTCTCCAATTTGTGCCATCATGTTTAGATCTTGTGAGCTGTCCTACATGATCAAGATCATATTATTGTAATGCTACATGTTGTGTTTGCTGGGATCCGATGAATATTGAATACTATGTCAAGTTGATTATCAATCTATCTTATATGTTATTTAAGATCTTACATGCTTTCCGTTACTCGTAGATGCTTTGGCCAAGTAGATGCTTGTAACTCCAAGAGAGAGTATTCATGCTAGATAGTGGGTTCATGCCTCCATTTAATCTGGGACAGTGACAGAAAGTTCTAAGGTTGTTGTCGTGGGGTTATCACGGCAAATGTTACCATAGGGTAACTTGATGATTGGGGCAAGGCGCCTTGGTCCTTCAGGAGATTGTCACGCTCGTTGGGAAAAAGGGTTTACCTAGGTTCAGCCTCTCCATTGGAGATAAAGACCTACTTCCTGCTTCTATGTTATTGATCTCGAGGTCTCCATAACTCGGCTACGACAACAGAGCCGAGTTACGAGACAGGTTACAAGGGTTTCGCTTGATAGCGATGATATCGAACTAGGGTTACTCGATCTCCTATGACTTGAAACTTAAGACTTCTCTATCTATGTTCTGGGAGCCCGTTTATATAGACGCCGGGTCTCCTGAACTTACAATGAATACCGAGTTACATACGAGCCCGGAGTCCTACTCTAGATTCTTCTTGACCTTCCGTAGCCTCCAAGTCACCCGGTTCTTTCCTTCAGTCGGACTCCAGTTCTTCTAGGTCCTTCCTTCTAGAGACGAGTCATGTTAGGCATACTGGCCCAGCTATAACCAGGCCCATATCTTGTATACATCACTCGGACCAGTCCTTGGGCCGTCCGACTGATTCTTCCTTGGTCATGAGTATACCGGGTTATTATCCCCCCAACAGTAGTCCCCAAGTTTGACTTGAATAAGCTCATCTGTAGCTTCATTTGATAATCTTGATCTTGGTCTGATTACTCAAGGGTAGCTGTTGATGGGATTATCCTAGTTAAACTCCTGAAAACAAAATGAAACATCATTAACTTTGAATGGCCGGGTTATGTTTCAGACCAGCTCCTTTTGGCGGTTCTCTTATAACCCGGCTTTTCTCTTGTCCCAAAGCTTTAAATGACTCGACTTTTATCTCACACTTAAGTCCCTCTGGTCAACGACCAGGGAACATCTTGACGCCTCGATTTCTGCACTCCTAGGGTTTCACCCTGGGCTATAAATAATGAGCCACGGTGAATAGGGTTTCACTTTCCCCATTCACCGTGCCACTTCATCTTCTTCCTCAATCTATTCTCTCTCCTCTCTAGGTTAGGGTTCCTGTAGATCTCGCCTCGCCGCCGCCGGCCATCGGAGTTCCGCATTGCTGCAACTCACCGCCGGGGAATCTGTTCCGCACCAGATCTCCACGAGCTCCGGTAAATTTTCACTCCTGCACTTAGCTTCCATCTGGATCTTGACTTGCTCTTCCTCGGGCTGTTCTTGAGCTCGTTGTTCTCCATTTCTTTTCTTGCTATTTTCTAGATCTTCAGATCTCATGGCACCCAAGGACCCGAGGAAGCTTAAGGCCAAGGCCAAGCCCGGTGATGGCGCCGCCGCATCGGCATCGAAGAAGATCAAGAAAACAACCAAGCCCAGATCTGGGATTACGGCTAACTGGGCCAAATCCATGGCCACACAATCCAAGCTTGAAGAACTGGCTGAATCTGGTGTTCTTCCTCTTCAGTCGGAGATCGAGTGGAGAGGGACTGAAGAGGAGACTCGGCCTTCCCTCCAGGAAGGTGAAGTTATCTGCTTTCTTGAGCATGTCACCCGGGGTTTTCGTCCCCCGGGTCATCCTTTCTTTAGGGATCTTCTTCATCACTACAAACTCCGGGTCTTCGATCTCGGACCCAACTCCATCTTGAACATTAGTAACTATATAGTTCTTTGTGAATCGTACTTATGCATTCCTCCCAACTTAGCTCTTTTCCTGGAGCTATTCTTGTGCAAACCTCAACGTGAGCACAAGAATGGCCCCCTCTTGGTCTGTGGCGGCGTTTCTATTCAACGCCGCAAAGGCTCTGCTATGCCTTCACTCGAACTTCATACTCATGTAAAGCATTGGCAAAAATCATACTTTTACTGCAAAGCCAAGATACCTTCTGGTGAACACCCTTTACCGGGTTATTCGGTCGAGCCCCTCGTTATCAACAGCAACATGAACTCCTTCGCCTCTGACACTGAGAGAGAAGCTCTCCAGCCTCTCCTCAAGAAAATCTCCGTTCTTGTTAAGCACGGTCTCCGCGGAACTGATCTGATCAAGACGTGGATGGGTTGGCGAATTCAGCCCAACAGTATTCGCAAGAAGCTTCTTTGCGATTACTCGGGCCATCTAACTGATTCCCTCCGTTACTCGGAGAAGTCCTACCCAACACTGCGCTGAACAAGGCTATCAAGGCCTTCCTTGCTGAAAAGGTTGAGACGATCAAAGATAATGGCCTTCTGCCATTCAGTAAGAATAACCCGGCACCACCAGTGAGTCCCGACTGATAAATATCTTAATAACATATTCTTTCTCAATTGTATACTGATTATTTTACTTCTATTTTTTCACTAGGAATCTGATGTCTGGTGGCAAGTTGAGACTCCCCCTGCCACTCCTGAGGCAGATGAAGATGATGATGACGAGGCTCTGTCCTCGAGTGAAGAAGAAGAAGAAAAGAAGAAGGTGAACTTGACTCCCTTGGCCACTTCTTCATAAGCTTAATTGAGAACGAAACTCAATCCAATTTATCCACTGATGCCAATTTATAATACCAGAGCCGACTGAAAAGGCAGTCACTCCTTCACCCGGCCGTAGCTCTGAAGCCACTGAATCAGCTGCTACCGGAAAAAGGAAGGCTCGCACTATCTGTGCCAAGGTGCCATATTCTCGCATGTCCACAGAACCATATTCTTATCTTGCTATGCAAAAACTCAACCAAACTCTTCTTGAAAAATCTTCGCAGAGATCTGCTGAACCCTCTACCAAGAGGAGAGCAACACGGACCTCCCCTGGAGAGGATCCTCTTAACCCGGGAATCCCAAACCTTCCATCTCCACGCCGTCCTGGTACTTCCTTTTCCAACTTTGAACCACAAAAACATCCCTCTGATAGTTATCCTTTAGCTGGTCAAATCCGAGTTTCTAAATCATACTCTCTTACAGCTTCTTCAGGCTCCAGCAACGACCTCCCCCGTGACTTTCAAGTCAATACCGGGTAATACGTATAACCTTCTGTTACTTGTATTTACTTTCATCAACTTTGCTTTCTTTTGCTCTTTCTTATATTATCTTCGTACTTGCAATTTCAGGGCAAAAGCTACTCTTAGTGGCGCTCCAAGCCCTCCCATTGCTGAGGAGGATAACTTGGAGAACACCCCTGAAAAACATGCTGAGCCGACTGATAAAAGCAGACAACTGACCAGATGAATGTTTCTCCTTCTCCTGCTGAAAAACCGACTGATCCGAAGTCGTGATCACAGGAGCTCGCTTTACTGAGAAGATCTCTCCCCTCAATACTGCAACCAAGTTTGTTGCCTCTGAAGAGAAGTCCAAGCCGACTGATAAAGGCGAAGCTTCCACTGTGCCACACTATGGCCATATAAACTTTGAAGGTCTGTTAACTGAGTACAACACACTGAAGCTTACTGAGGGCAAACTCGTGGATTCTCTTGTCGAGAACATCAGGTACACATCTTTTCCTCTTCATATCTTATATACCAAACCTAGTCCCCAAGTATCGAGTAAACTGTCCTCAGTCACTCGGTACTTGAAAATATATATCTCTTTCTGCCTTCATTTTGAAAACTTCAGAATATCCCAGTCCCCAAGTTCCAAGTTATCAGTCTACGATAACATGGAACTTGTTTTACTTTCTGATTTCAAATCCTCATTAATTCTGACTTTCATCATAACGATACTTTCAAATCCTCATAACCCCCAAGTTCCGGGTAATATGTTCACATTTTATCTGGAACTTTGAAAATGTGTTACTGAATAACTTGTAAAAACTTAAAAGACATACCAGTCCCCAAGTGCCGGGTGATCTGCTCTTCAGTCACTCGGAACTTGTATAAATACTCTGTCTGTATATAATTTACTGTCAACTTGTTCTTTCTTGCCATTGCCGACTGAAATATATTTCAGCCCCCATGTTTCTAACTTGCTATTCTTTTTTCAGAGGTATGTGTCCCATAATGACCAGGTACTTGCCAAGACCAACCAACTCCTTGAAGTTGAAACCAAGCTGCGCAAGGAAACTGAAATTCATGCTTCAGACTTGGAGAAAACGATTGAATCTCTAACTGCAGAGAACACCAAACTGAAAAAGGAGCTGGAAGAGGCTGGAGATAAGTATAATCTGCTTTGACAAGATGGTCAGTAGCCAGAAATACTTGGACACCCTGAAAGACCATATCAAGGATATCCTCAATCCACTCATTGGTAAACACCATCTCTTACCACTTTTTCTATTTTACTCGGCTTTCATATACTAACCCACTTCATACTTTTCAGGTGAGAAGGACGCTGCCATCAGGAGATCCTATCCAGAGAAACTGAACTGCTTGAACACCATCATTCGGCAGTTCCAGTTTGGCACTTCTGAGATTATCAAGCGTGTCAAAGCAACTGTACTCCTCCCCAAATGATATACGAGTCCCTGCATCAGCTTTCCACAATCCCCGAGTGGTTGGACCTCTGGACGCGCTCAGCATGCCGGGTTGGCGCAATGCGCAGTTTAGCTCTAGCCAAAGCCTACAACCCGCGCCTTAACCTGGCTCCTTTTGTCAAAGGATTCCCTCAATACAATGCTGATGGCACCAAGTTTGGGGGAAAAGAATTCAAAGAAATTGCTGCCCAAACCCGGCCCGTTGCTTGCAAGATCGCTGAGAGCCTCGACCTATCGGTTTTCCAAGATGCAGTGGATGAGAACAACACTCCAATCCCCACTCCTGAACCCGAGCATATTGATCTGTTGGCCAAGCTGAGAGACTCCATTGCAAAGAAGAAGAAGCTGCAGCGCCAAGTACTTTCACTCCAGTTGTCCCTGCACCCAGCCGTGCTCCTACCACGCCGATCATGGAAAAGCCGGCTGATGTTGCTAAGGATACTGCAGAAGATCAAGGTCCTGTACAAGCTAAGTCCCAGGCCAAAGCTCCTGAAGATAACCCGGCTTCTGTCGAAGCTGAAGCTGCCAAGGGAACCTCAACCGATAACCCGGCTATCTGAGCCAGTTTCATGCTGTACTTTTTTCTGCAAAACAATTATTCGGCCAATGGGCATTGTAATATGCTCTGAAATACTTTGCCTTTTATTTGATGGTGCGTCTGTGCACTATATGAAACACTCAATATTTTGTAATAACTTATATTTTTTATGGTTTAGATGACCCTTTTGGTTTATCTTTAGCTTCTTATCAGTCGGCTTTCACATGACTTTCTCAGTTGCTACTTTTTCCTTTGCTAAAACAGGGTCAAACTAAGTCCCAGCATGGGCATCATAGTTGATTGAATTAACAAGTAAGCAATCTGGTCATAAAATTGTGAGTAACATCAAACTGATAGGCAAGTTTAACCAAGAACAAAATTAAGGCTTAAAAGCCGGGTCTTAGGATTAAAACTTATGAATTTATAATTCATAAGTCCCCAAGCCCTGGATCAATGTTTACAAGTAAAGGCTTAAACTATGCATCATTACCCCACTGATCTCAAACATCTCTATGCGTGCTCTCTTGGGCAACAGCTATAGGACTTTTTGCTAAGCACTCCTTTGGGCCAAGCTTTATAACTAAAAACATAAACCATGCATAAAAAGTAAAACAGTAGAAAAGATTTCTTCTCAATACTCTTCTTTATTAAAGATACACCAGCAAGCCGCCTCATTAAAAACCTTCCAGTCCCCTTAGGTACCCTGGTAAGGAAAAGAGCGCGTCTGAAACCTGCTGGGGGTTACATCGTGTGTTACATAACTCGGCCTAGGTTCATGTTCACTAGGTATAATACGGGCGAAGATGAGCAATGTTCCACGGCCGCTTCGTCTCTTCCATAGGAAGGATAGCATGGTCCGTGTTGTTCTCTTCACCTTTCTCTCTCACATCTATCAGATAATATGAACCATTGTGCAATTTCCGACTGATGAGGAACGGCCCTTCCCATGGAGGAGTTAGTTTGTGCATCCCTGCCTGCTTCTGTCTGAGCCGTAAAACTAAATCTCCTTCCTGGAAAGTTCTTGATCTTACTCGGCGACTATGATAGCGCCGCAAATCTTGCTGATAAACTGCGGACCGTTCCAATGCTAATTCACGCTCCTCTTCAGGGCATCAATCGAATCCTCCCTTGCAATTGCATTGCTTGACTCCACATATGCCGCCACTCTTGGCGAGTCATGGACTATATCACTCGGTAACACTGCTTCTGCTCCATACACCAGAAAGAACGGTGTACGCTTGGTTGATCTATTCGGGGTTGTATTGATCCCCCAAACCACTGCGGGTAACTCTTTCACCCAAGCTCCATACGCCTTTTCAATCGGAACTCGAAGTCTTGGTTTGATTCCTTCAATATTTCCTGATTACTCCTTTCTACCTGCCCGTTGGCCTGTGGATGTGCCACCGAAGCAAGGTCTAATCTGATTCCCTTCTCTTTGCAGAATATCTCTGTTTCACCGAGTGACATGTTGGTCCCATTATCTGTGATGATACTGTGAGGATAGCCAAACCGACTGATAATTTTCTTCAGAAACGTGACAACTTTGGAAGCATCACAACTTGTAACTGGCTCTACTTCAACCCACTTAGTGAACTTATCAACAGCCACCAGAGATGAGTTTTCTTGCACGATGTCATCTGAAAGGGCCCCATCATATCAAGACCCCAAACTGCAAACGGCCAGGTGATTGGTATTGTCCTCAATTCCTGAGCCGGCACATGCTCCTGTCTTGCATATCTTTGACATCCATCACATGCCCTAACAATCTGCTCTGCATCCTTGAAAGCTGTGAGCCAAAAGAATCCATGCCTAAATGCCTTGGCCACCAGAGACCTAGATGAAGCATGATGACCACAGTCCCCAGCATGTATCTCTTGCAAAATTTGCCTTCCTTCGACTGATGAAACACATCGCTGATAAACTCCAGAAACACTGCGCTTGTACAACTCACCATCAATTACTGCATAACCGAGTGATCTTCTGACAATTTGTCGCGCCATAACTTCATTACTCGGCAGAATCTTCCTTATCATATAATCCAGATATGGTTCAGTCCACTCAGGAATCTCATGCAACGCTGCTACTAACTCGGAATCTTGATCTGGACTATCATCTTCCTCTTCACCCGGAAGTTGGACTGATGGCTTCCATAACTCGTCCAGGAACACATTAGGTGGAACTGGCTCTCTACGTGATCCCAATCTTGACAAAGCATCTGCTGCCTCGTTTTTCCTTCTATCAATATGATCCACCTGGAATCCTGAAAAGAATCCAGCTGCTTCATCAACAGCCCTTCTGTAAGCCGCCATCTTCTCATCTTTCCTGTCCCAAGTCCCAGAAACTTGCTGCGCTACAAGATCCGAGTCACCAAAACACATGATCCTTTTGATGTTCATCTCCTTGGCAATGCGCAAACCATGTAACAAAGCTTCATACTCGGCAATATTATTGGTGCAATCAAAGTGAATCTGAAGAACATAACTCATCTTATCTCCTTTGGGTGAAGTGAGAACCACTCCTGCTCCTGATCCCTCATATTGCTTGGATCCATCAAAATGCATAACCCATGACTTATAACTCGGCGCCTTGGGTGGTGCCGTGCTTAACTCAGTCCAATCGTTGACAAAATCAATCAGGCTTGTGACTTAATCGCTGTGCGAGGCTCATACTTGATGTGATAATCACCCATCTCAATCGCCCACTTGGCAATTCTTCCAGTAGCTTCAGTATTGCACACAATGTCTGCCAATGGTGCTCCACTCACCACTGTAATGGGGTGTTCTTGAAAGTAATGCTTCAATTTCCGACTGGCCATGAAAACGCCAAAAACTAACTTCTGCCACTGGATACCTCTGTTTAGCCGGAGTCAAAACCTCACTGACATAATAAACCGGCCTTTGAACCAGATGCTCCTTTCCTTCTTCTTTTCGCTCCACCACAACAACTACACTAACTGCTCGGGAATTTGCAGCTATGTACAACAGCATGGGCTCCTTTGGAGCTGGAGCAGCTAAGATTGGTGCTTTCGATAATGTTTCCTTCAATGTCTCCAGGGCTTTATCAGCTTCCTCATCCCAAACAAATTTATCTGACTTCTTCAAGAGTCGGTATAAAGGAATTGCTTTCTCTCCCAGTCGGGATATGAACCTACTCAACGCAGCCACGCAGCCCGTGATCTTCTGGACTTCCTTCAATTCAGTCGGCTTTCCCAACCTATTGATTGCTGCTATCTTTTCCGGGTTTGCTTCAATCCCACGCTCGGACACAATAAAGCCGAGTAATTTTCCTGATGGAACTCCAAACACACACTTTTTTGGGTTAAGCTTCATCTGATACCTCCTTAAGTTAGCAAAAGTTTCTCTCAAATCATCAATAAATGTCTCAGCCTTCTTTGTCTTGATCACCACATCATCAACGTACGCATGCACGTTCCGATCTATCTGCTTCTCAAAACAACTCTGGATGCACCTCTGATAAGTTGCTCCAGCATTCTTCAGTCCAAATGTCATGTTCTTGTAACAAAAAGCTCCAAATGGGGTGATAAATGATGTCTTCTCCCAATCTTCCTCTGCAAGCTTGATTTGATGATATCCTGAATATGCATCCAGGAAACACAAAAGATCACTACCTGCCACAGCATCTATGATTTGATCAATCCTTGGTAACGCAAACGGATCCTTCGGACAATGCTTGTTCAAACTTGTGAAATCAATACACATCCTCCACTCATTGTTCTTTTTCAACACTAAAACCGGGTTAGCCAACCACTTTGGATGTAACACTTCCATAATGAATCCTGCGGCGAGTAAACGAGCTATCTCTTCTCCTACAACCTTTCTTCTTTCCTCATTCAATCTGCGCAATCCCTGTTTAATCGGTCTTGCTTTAGGATCAACATGTAAGCGGTGCTCAGCGAATTCAGTCGGTATGCCTGGCATGTCACTAGGTTTCCATGCAAAGACATCCCGATTCTCACGGATGAATTCGATGAGCGCGCTTTCCTATTTGTCAGTCAGATTTGACCCGATAGAGAACTGCTTGGACGAATCACCCGGCACGAAGTCAATCATCTTGGTATCTTGAGCCGCTTTGAATTTCGCCCTCTCTTCGGTCATTGGTTTCTTCAAAATTGTCCCATCATCCGGGTTTGTGGTAGCTTTGTAGTAATTCAACTCCTCTTCCGCACAGGCTTGTTCTGCCATAACAGCATCACCTTCCTCACATTGTAACGCCAACTCACGACTGCCATTGACTGTGATAATACCTTTGGACCTGGCATCTTCATCTTTAGGTACACATAACACGGCCTCGCCATGAATCTAGCAAAAACATTGCGGCCAAAGAGAGCATGATAAGGGCTCTTCAATTTGACCACCTCAAAGCAAATCATCTCAGACCTGAAATTATCCTTTGATTCTCCAAACGCGACCTCCAATGTTATTGTTCCCTCTGGTCTTGCCGACTTTCCAGGGACAATACCATGAAAGATAGTACTGAAGGGTGAAGCTGTTTGGCTGTGAGACCCATCCGGATGAATGTATCCCAATACAGAATGTTGATGCTACTACCTCCATCCATAAGAACCTTGTGTAAAATATAGCCCGAAACCTGAGGCGCAACAACTAAAGCCAACACTCCAGGTGCATCTACTCGGGCCGGGTGATCCTCTCACTATAAGAAATATGCTAACTTGTGACCCTCAATATTGGTCACAAAAAATGGTCATGAACTATCATTTGTGACCTTTTTGTGACCAAAAACGATTGGTCAAAAGATGAGCGTCACTAATGGCAGTTTGCGACCTTTTTTGGGGATTGGTCATAGACAATTGTGACCAAAATCAAAGGTCACAAATTCTATGACCAATTGTTTTGGTCACTACCAATCTGGCAAGTCCACGTCAGATCCAACGTGGCTGAGCTGACGTGGCGTGGCTGACGTGGCAAGTCCCAGTCAGATCCAACGTGGCCGAGCTGACGTGGCAAAATTGTGACCAAATGGAATGGTCGTAAATCAGAATCAGCCCAGTCCAGTTCAGCCATCTAAATGGGCCTGGCCCAATAACACGGCCCATTTAACATACTTTTTTCACAGATTACTTTAGGGCTATATGGGCCCAGCCCAACAGTTTGGCCTTTTAATTTTCTGGGCCTGTGGCCTTTTTGGATCAACAATATCAGAATTTCTTTTGATATATGCATGAATTAATTATATGGGTCCCTTGTTGTCAGGTTCATATATGTGGCGATCAGATTTTAGTTATATAGGTCCCAGATGCCAAGGTCATAAACTTCATAATTCAAATTGACAGTAACTGAATAAAAAGTATTTAAATTGATAGACAGAATAGACAAAAAAACTTCAAATAACAGTAGCCAGATTCAGTATGGAGCTCCTACTCTGCAGATAACACATAATACAATGGAAATCGAAGTTTCAGAATACACAAAAAACATCTAGATACTATACAAGCTCTACAAGTGCTATCTTCTTCAGCATGGAGCTCCTGCTCTTGTCATATTGACTCATTGGATGACCAAAGTAACGTCATCATGCCTTCCACGGCTCCTATTACATGAACAAGCAGAGAATTATCAAAAACACTCGAGCCAATATTATGAACATATGATTCAAAATGACATAGTTCGTTAGAATGATAACACAATTTAGCTAGCACCATGCTTTTTGTTATCCAGCTAGTCAAAATGAGATATCCATACAAGAAAAAAGAAACAACATAATACGCATAGCTCCAGCGCAGGTCCTGCAACTAATTTCACTGCAACACATTGCCCCTATAAAAAAAGACCACTACCACGACCATCCATTCAAATGGCAGAATCAAAGACTACTAGTCAGCACACAGATACTAACATCACAAAGGCATGAGAAAATAAAAGGAACCAAAAGAGGTACCTGTCATTGATAGAAAATGAACTGGATTGAGTTATCATTGGTGAGGTGGTGGATGATCTCCATCGTGTGCTTGATAGGGCACGGCCATGATCTTCTTACCGCTCCGTATGCTCGATGATGAGTACCAATGCATCCAAGTATAAAAGAATCACAATCGTTAACCAACAGCTTGTAGTACAGGCCAAGTATATATCAAGTGACAGTGAAAACTAAAGTCAAGCAATATCATTTTAACAACGGTGATCTCGAGTTGATGCATTATTCTAGAATAAGCAGCATATAACCAGCAGAAATTCAATCAAATTAACATGCCATTGTTCTACAACTACATCTTGACAAACTATACCTCCATGACGCTACAGGTACAAAACATCTACTCTAGCATAGCAGTTCGAGTAGCGAGAAGGCAGGGGGAGATCGTGCATACCTGACATAGTGACGGCAAGTCGTATGGGAGTACTTGAAGAAGATCTGGTATGCATCTTCGCCTCAGCTGCACACGGAGTACCTACGCTCAACTAACCGCAGTACCTGTCCATGCATTCCGAAAGAGGTATATTTACTACCACTGTGCGCAACTACTGAGTGAAAAGAACAGCAAAGTGTATTCAACTATCCATTCAATGTACAATGTAGTGAAAATAATAGCGGCAATCTCATCACAATTAACTATACAATTAACGCAGAACTGTGCTACTCAAAAAGGTAGCTAGTGACAAACTGTATGGCAACATCTCAGTCAATGAAAATTAAAGACAGTCTCAACAGTAGAGACGGTTGCTGTCCATTGAAACCACATCCAACTTACAAAATAAGACATAATATTTGAACAAAGCAAGGCCTTGAGGGATACTAACAATAGCTTTGTACTAGATTCAATTGCACACTCTAGGATAAACAGTGCCACACTAACTATAGTACCTAGCAATCATATGCAACTATGTGTTTGCTCTACCAGCGACCATAAATCATCAAAACTATAACAAGATATCAGAAATCAAAACTATAACAAGCGCAAGTTGACGCAACTCCATGCAGCCAAGAGCAGGAATACATCATCTAGCTCATCTTTTTATGTCAAGCATAGAAATCATACACATTTGAGTACAAGGTATAATATTCAATCAACAGTACCGATTATACTACCAGTTGCATGACTGAATAAAGCATGTTGGCTGAAATCAATGGACATTTATAAATCAAAAAATGACCAATCTAACCGTCCCCTTATTCCTATCGTTGCAAGGATGGACGAATGAAGCATAGTCTTGAACCAATTGGTATAATACACATGAGTACTTAGTTGGATGAATGGATCTGGTAGGTATGTACGTACTTAAAGAGAGGAGCTTCGGCGGCCTTGTCGGAGAGGAGCGGCGGCGCGTGAAGCATGGCGACCTAGGGCGACAGCGTGGTTCCAGAAGTCGTCGTCGAGGAGACGCAAACCAAAGGGCCTGTTGACGCCGCTCCAAGCTCCGTGCAGGGCTCCATGTCCCGCCCAAGCTCGCGTCTGGGGGTGTCTGCAAGATAGAGATAGTGAGAGATAAGCCAAGACAGTGGTTAGGTATGGGAGAGGAGGGAGATAGAAAGAGGCGGGCGGATCCGGCGGCCGCCTTGACAGATCCGTCCACCACGACCCACATCCGGCCACCCCGACACCACATCGAGAGGCGCCGTTCATCTCGGCCGCGACCCCGGCCGCCACGGCGAGCGAAGGTGGATGTCCTGGTGGACAGGGGAGGGAGGGGCTCGTGGTAGCTGGGAGAGAGGGGGAAGGGTGGGCGCTGGCGCGGTCGGTTCTGGCTGGTGGGTGCTGGCGCCATCGCCGTCGCGAGAGAGAAGGGGGCGAGCACGAGAGGATGTAGGGTTTAGACCGAGGGAGGCGGGGACTCGCTGATTATGGCGGACGTGGGCGCTCCCGGCCGTTGGATGGCATCGGACGGTGGTGGTGCTCCAGCACCTGTCCAACGGGCCAAAAGCCCGGAAGGTGACCATAGGCTGGACCAGATTCGGCCCAGTTGGCAGAATATTAATGACAAAAAAAAAACTTTGAGCTGATACAAGCAAGTTTTAGGGCTTTATTTTTGATAAAGTTGGACCGCATGTCTTTTGGTGATTGTACATGAAATGATGTCACTGTGGCATGGCAAACAATGTTGCCGACCAGCGATTTTGGCATGTTTCACAAAAAAATCCACTTTTCATTTTTAAGTGCTAATAGCCTGACTTTTTGTGAAGCGGCTACCGAGAGTGTTGTCCAAAATGGAGCCGATAATTTTTTTTCACATAGTAGACATCATTTTATGTACAATCACCAAATAGTATTCATTTCTGAGCTCTCTACCATTTTCCGGTCAATTAAACGGTTTCCTGCCGATTCAGCTGGAAATGGCTAAAATTTGAACTGCAAGTGCTATATATCTTGCCCGTTATTTTTTAGAAATTTCATTTCTAGGTTCACAACTAGTCATTTCATCAGAGATACACAAAAATCTTTGCATGATTCAATCACCACACACGAACGGTCACGGCCGAGACTTCGACTAGATTTTCAAACGAGCATACAAAATTCGAAAAAAAAATCAAAATAATGGAAAACCTTCGCGTAGCATCATGATATGTGACCTAGTTACCATAAAAAAATATAAACTTGCAATTCAAAAGTTTTATTGAAAAAGTGTTCCCAGAAACTTGCTATCATGAACAGACATTCATAGCTTTCAAGACTAACAAGCAGTGTTTTGGCCACATTCACGACATAGTTTGTCAAAATGTGCCCGAATTTGGCACATGTGTGCATTGTGACATGGCAAACAATATTGCCGACCAGCGATTTCGACATGTTTCAAAACAAAATCCACTTTTCATTTTTAAGTGCTAATAACCCGACTTTTTGTGAAGCGGCTACCGAGAGTGTCGTCCAAAATGGAACCTATAAAATTTGTTCACATAGTAGACATCATTTTAAGTACAATCACCAAATAGTATTCATTTCTGAGCTCTCTACCATTTTCCGGTCAATTAAACGGTTTCCTGCCGATTCAGCTGGAAATGGCTAAAATTTGAACTGCAAGTGCTATATATCTTGCCTGTTATTTTTTGAGAAAATCATTTTTAGGTTCACAACTAGTCATTTCCTCAGAGATACACAAAAATCTTTGCATGATTCAATCACCACACACGAACGGTCACGGCCGAGACTTCGACTAGATTTTCAAACGAGCATACAAAATTCAAAAAAAAATCAAAATAATGGAAAACCTTCGCGTATCATCATGATATGTGACCTAGTTGCCATAAAAAAATATAAACTTGCAATTCAGAAGTTTTATTGAAAAAGTGTTCCCAGAAACTTGCTATCATGAACAGACATTCATAGCTTTCAAGACTAACAAGCAGTGTTTTGGCCACATTCACGACATAGTTTGTCGAAATGTGTCCAAATTTGGCACATGTGTGCATTGTGGCATGGCAAACAATGTTGCCGACCAGCGATTTCGACATGTTTCAAAACAAAATTCACTTTTCATTTTTTAAGTGCTAATAGCCCGACTTTTTGTGAAGCGGCTACCGAGAGTGTCGTCCAAAATGGAACCGATAAAATTTGTTCACATAGTAGACATCATTTTATGTACAATCACCAAATAGTATTCATTTCTGAGCTCTCTACCATTTTCCGGTCAATTAAACGGTTTCCTGCCGATTCAGCTGGAAATGGCTAAAATTTGAACTGCAAGTGCCATATATCTTGCCTGTTATTTTTTGAGAAAATCATTTTTGGGTACATAGTTACCTATTTTATCAGAGATATAACAATAGTTTCACAAGATCCAACTCCCAGCTACGAACGATCATGTCCGCCGTTTTGACCGTATTTTGAAATCGGCATACGAAATGTTTATATTTGCCTATATTGGGCACAAACGTGCATTTTGGAACCATGAAAAATGTTTCCAAAGTAAGTTTTCATTTTCTTTGCACAAAAAACCAATTTTTCATTTTAAAAGAATAATCAAACTTTAATTGAAATTCTTTAAACCCTATATAAAGCAATATATAAGCTTAGGGGTATTTCGTATTTTATTTTGAATAAAAACAATTTTAATAGTATACAATGACCGCACATCATTAAACAAAATCAAAATTTATTTGGTAAAAATTAGAGTTCAAAATCAACAGTTATTAAAGAAAACAAAAAAGAATAATTGAAAAGAACCAAAAAAAAAAAAATCAGCCGAGCCAACCCGGCCCAGCCCAAAAGCGCAGCCGAAAAAGGCCAAACGGCCCATTTGGAACAGCTCACTCAGGAGCGTAGGGCAAAAAAAAAAATGGCCTCACTCACCAAGGCCCAAGCCCAGCAATTATGTCCACTGTATAAAAAGGGCCAAAGCATAGATTAGACACAAACATGCTTGTGGTCTGTTGGTTGTGTGCTCGTGGGGTGGAGAGTGAGGTGCGGGGTTCGAATCCCATTCACCTCATTTTCTTCCCTTATTTATTTCCTTACATGTGTGGGTCCCACATGGCGGGTCCCACTGGTGCCACATGGTAGCAGGATGGGTCCCACATGGCAGTCTCACGGTGGGTCCGACCAGGCGGGTCCCACATGGCAGCAGGGTGGGTCCCACATGGCGGGTCCCACAGGGCACACGGTGGGTCCCACATGGCGGGTCCCACAGGTCACACGGTGGGTCCCACATGACAAGTCACATGGTGGGTCCCACTGGTCCCACATGGCAGCAAGATGGGTCCCACACGTGTGGGTCCCACATGGCGGGTCCACTGGTCCCAGATGGCAGCAGGATGGGTCCCACATGGCAGTCACACGGTGGGTCCGACCAGGCAGGTCCCACATGGCAGCAGGGTGGGTCCCACATGGCGGGTCCCACAGGAGACACGGTGGGTCCCACATGGCAGCAGGGTGGGTCCCACATGGCGGGTCCCACAGGTCACACGGTGGGTCTCACATGACAAGTCACATGGTGGGTCCCACTGGTCCCACATGGCAGCAGGATGGGTCCCACATGACAAGTCACATGGCGTCTCCCACCGTTCAGATCGGTCAACAAGTCAATATGTGCTCCTCCTGTCAACGGGTCCCACCTGTCAATGAGATGGCAAAGTATTGACACGTAAGCGAAAATGACACATAAGTAATGACACATAATCAAAAATGACATCTAAGCAGTCTCACGTAGGCGAGACTGCTGAGTTGGCTGTCAACTAATACGATGACCATTTAAATTGGTCGTAATCGGGTAGAAAAAAATATTAAATTAGTGTTATTTGCATTATGACCAATTCATGTAAGACGATTATGACCTTTCAGACAGATTTGGTCGTTATATTTTCGGGTTTAGACTCTTCAAAACAGCGAGTGACCAAATGATACAAAATGGTCGTAGATCTATGACCAATATTTTCAGGGTCACTATCAAAAGGTCATATGTTAGCATATTTCTTGTAGTGTCTCTAGACCAAGTGATCGGATAGTCGGACCACTTCAAATATCTCGGAACTGCGGGAAGAATAGCGTTGACAGCTCTTTGCTTCAATTTCTGATCTCTCCGACTAGTGCTGGAAACTGTAACATGATACTGTCCTCGATTTAACTCCTTGGGGTTTTGCTGGAAACCTAGCCCGGCTGATCCATTATCCGGGCCGGGTGGTCCTCCAATATTTCCTCCAGCTTGCGGTCTGTTGGCCGGGTTATTTCCGTTACCCGGCCTCGGGCCGTTTCCTCCCATACTCATCCTAGCAAACTCTTCGTTCTTCCATCTCTGGAGATCAACACACTGGGACAAAGAGTGATTTGCCGGTTTACCGTTCCTACTATGACGTGGACACGGCATGTTGAATGCTTCCTGGGGGTTAGCCGGTCCTCGGAAATTTCCCCTGTAATTGCCATTGTTGTTATTGCCTCGATAATTATCATCTCGCCGCTGAAACTTGTTATACCCGATGTTTGTGTTTGCCACCAAATCTGAACCACCCTCGTGCTGCCTTTTGGAGCTATTCCCATTGTTACCATTGTGATTATTATTTCCGTTGTTACCATTGCCATTGTGATTCTTTCCTCCATTGTTGACGTTTCCTTTTCCCTTATCTTCATCATCATCCCGGTCTTGTCTGTGGACACGTGCTTATGAGCCGCTTCCATCAGCTGCCCCATGGTGATTGTTTCTGCTTCGCCAGTGGCCCTCAGTCGACCCATCTTCTGAATTGCCGTGTCATATCTGCAGGTTTTCTCCATTGATGACACGGCCGTAGCTGGTGTAATTCCCTTTGATGAGTGAATGATGGCTGTAACTCGGCGCATCCAGTGACGCGCTGACTCACCTTTCTTCTGGAAACATCGCTCCAAATCCTCTATAGTGAACAACTTCTCACACGTGCCCTTGAAATTCTTGACAAATAATGACTTCAACTCATCCCAAGAATTGATAGATTTCTCGGGTAATCCATTGAACCATAACTTTGCTGCTCCTTCACTCATCATCAGGTACATGTATCTCACACAAGTTGGCCGTGGCATTGCGAATACTCATCGCCATCTCATAACTGCTGAGCCATGTTTCTGGATCCATGCTGGGGTCATAATTCGTCAACTTGCTAGGCTCTTTAAACTTCTCAGGAAAAGGTTCACTCTTGATAGCATCTGAAAGACATTTAGTTCCAACCGGGTTAAGTAATGAAGAAACTAACGGCAAACCTGACCCGGTATTTGGTGTGTTGCCCATCACTCCTGCTTTAGGTTGTCCTCCGGCTCCTCCGGTGACACCTAAAGCCGGTTTGCGCTCGCCGAACGCCGTGCTCTTGAACTGTTGACAATCGCTTGGGCCACAGACTGGGCCGGGGCCAGTTGATGCGGCCTCGGCGCCGGCTGATTCTAAGCTGACCTCTGCTGATGCTGTCCCGAACGTTGAGGCTGCGGCGCCGGGTGACCTTGATTCTGCTGTCCGTTCCTGATTCCTGATCCAGCTGGCCTCGGTGTTTCTCCGTGATGACTCCGGTTGACTCGGCTATTGTATGGTGTTGAATGTAACGCTCCATTCTTATCCGGCATGTTGCCCTGCTGCGTGATCGCGGTTTTCAACATCTCAATTGCCCTACGTGCTTCTTCTCCCTCTGGCGATTGATCAATCGACATGCGGCATAATGCTAATGTTGCTGCGTACACGTTATCAGCCGGATTTGAATAGTGACCACTGGGCGTGTGGAACCGATCTGCTGGTGGTGGCATACCACCCGCAGCCATTGTGTTTTGATTTTGCTGAGCTCCAGCCCGAGTGTTGGGTGGCACCCCGTTTCCTCCCTGATTTGCTCTAACCATGATTCCATGCCCGATTCCAACCGGAGCTGTCTCAGGCCGAGTGACATTGGGACCTCCGTTTGGTGATGCAAAGTTCAATCTTGTTGGATCTAAGGTCATGCCTGGCATCACCCGGGTCTGGAGCCTCCTCTGATGTACTGCTGTAAGATCTTCATGGCGATTCTGCACTGTTAACCTTTCTTGCTCCACACGGGCCCGATCCCGTTCTATCTCTTGTTGCTCATCAAACATGCGTTGCTGCTCCGCCAATAAAGCCTTCTGTTGATTCTCCAGCGTGATTCGTAACGTATCCAATTGCTGCGCCCGGGTTGCTGCGTTATCTGGTGTGATTGGTGTGGTAACTATTGCAGCGTCAAAGTCCAAGGCCTCAAAACTGGTGGGATTTCCATCAAAACTGGCTGTTCCGAGCCTTCACCCGGTTGAAAGGTCGGATGACGCTGAACTCTTTCTTTGTTTTCTCTGGCCGCGCGCGTGACATCGTCCTCACTCACTGAAGCTTATGTCCCATCATTGCAGTTCATCAGGGTGTACACCGCAGCACGCTTCATGGTCCTTGGCTCCGACTCATAATCTTCCTCATCAGCCTCGTACCCAAACCTCTCGTCAAACAACAGTAAGATCGATTCAGTATCTGTATCCAAATCTTCCTCGCGTTGGCACTCCGGCTCGCAAGCCTGGATGTCCGACTGATGTTCAATACCTCCTGTTCCGACTGACTCTTCTCAAAGATTGGACGATGGTGGCTGCCCCTGAAACGGAGTCGCACATAACCTCGTCATCAATTTGCTGAGTTGCATTAATCATACCTACGAAGACGTTGATCCGATCGAACGGGATCACCCGGCCGGTTTCCAGTAGATCTGCTTCTTCCATCCAGCCGGAATCGTCGACGATGCGCTTTCCGTGCCGATCCATCCTGACTTCGCCGATCGCGAGGTTCTCCATCCCTCGCAGAGCATTCTCCCTTGATGAGGACAGCTTTGGTCGCACGCCCCACGTGGGTGCCAACTGTCGTGGGGTTATCACGGCAGATGTTACCATAGGGTAACTTGATGATTGGGGCAAGGTGCCTTGGTCCTTCAGGAGATTGTCACGCTCGTTGGGAAAAAAGGGTTTACCCAGGTTCAGCCTCTCCATTGGAGATAAAGACCTACTTCCTTCTTCTATGTTATTGATCTCGAGGTCTCGATAACTCGGCTACGACAACAGAGCCGGGTTACGAGACAGGTTACAAGGGTTTCGCTTGATAGCGATGATATCGAACTAAGGTTACTCGATCAACCTATGACTTGAAACTTAAGACTTCTCTATCTATGTCTGGGAGCCCGTTTAATAGACGTCGGGTCTCCTGAACTTACAATGAATACCGAGTTACATACGAGCCCGAAGCCCTACTCTAGGTTCTTCTTGACCTTCCGTAGCCCCAAGTCAACCGGTTCCTTCCTTCAGTCGGACTCCAGTTCTTCTAGGTCCTTTCTTCTAGAGACGAGTCATGTTAGGCATACTGGCCCAGCTATAACCCGGCCCATATCTTGTACACATCACTCGGACCAGTCCTTGGGCCGTCCGACTGATTCTTCCTTGGTCATGAGTATATCGGGTTATTATCCCCCCAACAGTT